>JAXDDX010000023.1:2722500-3950000 GCA_034670405.1 Hoplostethus atlanticus
CAGATTTGGACCAAACTTGGATAAACTTTGGCATAAGCCCAGCAGCCACACCCTGATTTAAAAGTGATAGTTTGTGATCCTCTGTTTGTTTTGTTTTGGGGGGTTTTTTTCACCTAGGTGCTGACAAGGCCTCCTACCTGATGGGAGTCAGTTCAGCTGACCTCATCAAGGGGCTCCTGCACCCAAGGGTGAAGGTGGGCAATGAGTACGTGGTGAAGGGACAGAATGTTGAACAGGTGAGAAAGGGAACCAACGTCTGCTGTCTGTGGTTCCTCACATTGATCACTCCAAATACAATGAAAAACAATGTTAAATGGGAGAGTTGTTAATGACACACATTGTGCCAGAATGATGTATAACATTTTCATCAGCTGTATAGCCAAGAGTAGATATTGTATGAACTAAAGATGACGCTTAATTGAACAACAAATCCATTAATACATTTCAACACAATTCCAATGTGAAGGGACTTTATGAGGAAGTAAATCAGAGTCTGCAACGTTCAGCTCATTCTGCTTGGTGACTAGCATGCTAACGAGGGACGGCTCCTTAATCCTCAATCGATCAATACACTCGGCACTCCACACACACTAGAATCTGGTATCTAAGCAACAGGGGCTATCCATGGACTGTCCAATGATAGCCGCGTTTCTCCTTTGTGTTATGTGTGTGGTTGTGTGTGTGTGTATTCATGTATGGGTGCTGTAGGTGAACTATGCCGTTGGAGCTCTGGCCAAAGCCACTTATGACCGTATGTTCAAATGGCTTGTGGGACGCATCAACCGGACCCTGTACACCTCCCTGCCTCGTCAGTACTTCATTGGAGTACTGGACATTGCCGGCTTTGAGATCTTTGATGTAAGTCTAATTATATTATTATTATATTTAGAGATTAAATCATCTTTACTCTACTTAGAAAAAAGCATTTCTTCCCTTCAACTTCGTTTTCTGCATGGACATACGTTGGTTTAATGTCAACAGGTGCTCTGTTGGTGTACGGTCTCATCCTAGCAGTGGTTCAGGACAAATCTACGTAACATATTCTCGTTAGTCATGCTTTTCACGTCTAATGCGTCTCCTGAACACCTGTTCCTCTTTCATTGCAGCTCAACAGCTTTGAACAGCTGTGTATCAACTTCACCAATGAGAAACTGCAACAGTTTTTCAACCACCACATGTTCATCCTGGAGCAGGAGGAGTACAAGAGGGAGGGCATCGAATGGACCTTCATCGACTTCGGGCTTGATCTTCAGTCTTGCATCGACCTCATTGAAAAAGTATAGAAAGCATTTCATTTTATTTGAGATATTTTGCGCTGTGTCTATGAAAGGCACACTCCAGACACACACATTAGACTGACCAACACCCTCCTCTTCCTCCAGCCTCTGGGCATCATGTCCATCCTTGAAGAGGAGTGCATGTTCCCCAAGGCCACAGACAACAGCTTCAAGGCCAAGATGTATGACAATCACATTGGCAAGTCGCCTAATTTTCAAAAACCTCGAATTGACAAGAAGCGCAAGTACGAGGCCCATTTTGAGCTGATGCACTACGCCGGAGTGGTAAGTGCCTTCTCCCTAAAGGTCGACGTCCGCAGCACTGGGACAATCTTCCACATTCATTGCTAAATTCAGAATTTGCTGTATTCACATTGACAGTTAATAATTTGGTTGCCCTTGCTGTTTCATAGGTACCGTACAATATCATTGGCTGGCTGGACAAAAACAAAGACCCCCTGAATGAGACGGTGGTAGTGTGTTTCCAGAAGTCCTCCAGCAAGCTGCTGGCCTCGCTGTATGAGAATTACATCAGCTCTGACTCAGGTACAGTAAATGGGTGGATGATAGAAGAGTCTGGCATTGGGGTCAACTTACTGATGGTCAAACTAATCGCTCCGCTGGTTACCACCCAGCAGCTGATCCCAGGACTGGCAGCAAGGAGAAGAGGAAGAAGGCTGCATCTTTCCAGACTGTCTCTCAGCTTCACAAGGTGAGGCCTGTGTAGCTTGGCCATGCTGATGATGAAGTACACCAACATGTTATATAGTGAGTTCAATCCAAGTAAGATATTGCAAATGTTTGGGCGGCATGAGAAATGTGTCCATCACTGGAGAGCTGGGAGGGAGGCAGTTAAGACTTGCAGTGATGTTTAGGGCAATGATCACATGAACATCACTTTAAGTCTGTGCTGGCTCCTCTCTCTTGTACATCAAGGACAATGCGCGTGGTGAACACAATATCCTGTGGAATAGAAGATGTTATTGAATGTTCTGTAGGTGTTTGTGCAATGGTGTAAAAATAGACAAATAATCAAGGTACTTTTATTCATTGTTATCAATTCTGATTTGTGTTTTGTGTTTCTCCATCCCTCCAGGAAAATCTGAACAAGCTGATGACCAACCTCCGCAGCACCCAGCCCCACTTTGTTCGCTGCATCATCCCTAATGAGACCAAGACTCCAGGTATGACACAGTACAACCTTCACCACATCACACCTCTCATCATCTGGGGCGCGGAGTCTGAGGCTAAACATGCATGTGGTAAACCTGCTCTGTACAGGGATCATGGATGCATTCTTGGTGCTGCACCAGCTACGCTGCAACGGTGTGCTGGAAGGCATCAGGATCTGCAGAAAGGGCTTCCCCAACCGCATCCTCTACGCTGAGTTCAAACAGCGGTGAGACGGACACAACAGTTGCTTTGATACCGCGGGAGACACTCTCTCAATCACATTGGTAATGAATCTTGAAACATACTTTATTTTTCATGGACAGCTATCGCATCCTGAACCCACAAGCCATCCCAGATGACAAGTTTGTGGACAGCAGGAAAGCTGCAGAGAAGCTGCTGGCCTCCCTGGATGTGGACCACAGCCAGTATAGATTTGGACACACCAAGGTGGGAGGACAAGGCTTATGTTTAATGCAGTACTGTGTGTGGCATAGTTCTTAAGCTAAACATGTCTTATGTGGTCATTTAAATGACTGAGAAAATGGAAACACTTCTTCCAATAAGCTCAAAAATTTAAAAAGATTAAAAATAGGGAAACTATTTAGAAGCATGATTTGAATTGATAAGTCCCATTCCTGCTTTGAATCTTAAGTTGCACACGTGCTGATTTTTCAGTTTTCTTGGTTGCATGAATTTATTTTTGGGAGTGGATGCTACTGCTACTGAGCTCTGAGTTAATTGTGGTTTCTTATTATTTCCCCTTCGCTCTTGGCACCGGCCGGGCTCCTTATATAGGTGTTCTTCAAAGTAGGCCTGTTGGGCTATCTAGAGGAGCTGAGGGACCAGCGCCTGGCCAAAATCCTCACACTGCTGCAGGCTGTCAGCCGTGGCAAGATCATGAGGACGGAGTTGTTGAAGATGATGGAGAGGAAGTAAGAGGCCAAACGACCATCTATGATTTACTGATGAATGGTTTTTTTTTCTTTCACATGAATCTGAATGAATAATAATCTGTCAGATGATGATTGCCTTATTAGGGCATACGAAGGCAGTAGATTATTTCCTTTTTGCTTCATACCTCACAAGACGGCGAAGACATGAGTACAAAACAAATGAACTCGCCCACCAGTTGCTTCCCCTAACAGGTTCAATAGCAACACGATCAGCTGCAAGCCTTTCAGCTCGTGATACACTATACCTTGGTGCTCACTCCCTTGGCCTAGTATGTGTGGCATGCAAGGGCAGTGTTATCGCCGTGTGTGAGGCGTGTGCTTGTCCATGTATGGTTACCAGGCATGTGTGTGGCCCTATTGGTAATAAGGGCCCCATCTCTCACACACACACACACACACACACACCCCTCCTCACCCGTGCCCTGCCATTCTCTCCATCCACGCTCTCTAAATTAAACAATGCTGACGGTGTCCTTAGAGCCAGGTGGCGACATGTGTCAAATGGCAGCTGCTTGGGCCCTCCCTAAAAATACGACCCCCCCCCCCCCCCCCCCAACCCCCACCCCCACCCTCTCCCCCCTGCCTGGATGCCCCATGGCCCCTGGCCCCCTTTGTCCCCGGCGCCTGTACTTCTAAGTGAGTGCATTGATGGGATATGTGGCGGGTGACAGAGGATTAAAGCCTGCCGTTGGACAGAGGGCTTTAGTTTCTAAATAAACACAGAGATGCTCACCTTTGAGAGGCACCCAGCACGGAGTCATGTCAAAAATGCAATCAGCTCCCCCACCCTCATTCAGTCACCTCCCACTGTGGCCCCTCCACCATCCTGGCTTGTCCACAGGCCTGCACACACTCACACACACCCTCTAAATATTGACAGGAAGTCCTTGACCAGTCTGCTCTAGTTCCATATTTAGGGCTGTGAGACGCCATCCTATTGAGACTATATCAATCTGCTAGCTCTGTTTGATCATAGTCATGAAACAGTAATAACAGCATCATGGCTTTGATTTCATATAGTGTCCCTTTGTATATGATCAGGTACAATGGTAGTGGGATTACTGCCAACAAACAAGCGAACAGTATATAACCAGAAAGGAGAAGCAAAAAGGAAACTGTAGCTCTCTGATAAATCCATCCAACCTTTTCCCCTTGATATACTAGTTGTGAATTTCAGTTATATTGGTTTCATTTATGTTAGTTTGGTCTAAATGCTGTTTCGGAGGCATTTCCACCCTGCCAAACTCAACAGGGAAACCCTGTCATTGCTTCCCTTCCTGTTTCCAGGGAGGCTTTGATGATCATCCAGTGGAACATCCGGGCCTTCAACGCTGTGAAGCACTGGCCCTGGATGAAGCTCTTCTTCAAGATCAAACCTCTCCTGAAGAGCGCTGCCACAGAGAAGGAGATGGCCACGCTGAAGGAGGAGTTGACCAAGCTAAAAGAGGCTCTGGAGAAATCTGAGGTCAAGCGTAAGGAGCTGGAGGAGAGGCAGGTCAGCCTGATCCAAGAGAAGAATGACCTTTCTCTACAGCTGCAGGCAGTAAGTAGTACTACCCACAGATATATTGACACATTCATTGAGCATCTACAAAGACATAGCTCACATCTGAATGTGGGAATGCACTGACACATGCAGACTTGTATAAGCAGTAATAACCACAAAATGAGTCCAAAATACAAAACGTCTTTCTCTCCTGTCTCCTGTAGGAGCAGGACAACCTGGCAGATGCTGAGGACCGCTGTGACCTGCTGATCAAAACTAAGATCCAGCTGGAGGCCAAGGTGAAAGAAATAGTAGAGAGGCTGGAGGACGAGGAGGAGATCAACGCCACTGTACTCGCCAAGAAGCGCAAGCTGGAGGATGAATGCGCCGAGCTGAAGAAAGACATTGACGATCTGGAGATCACCTTGGCCAAAGTGGAGAAGGAGAAACATGCCACCGAGAACAAGGTAAGGAGAGCATTGTCTCACTGACATTGGGTGCTGTGGGACACAGGAAGCTCCACAGCACATTCAATGGATTGCATATGTCTGAGGGAAGAAGAAATTTAAATATGAATGATGTCTTTGATTTCCCATTTGGTAAATTTAAAATAACGTATTTATGAAACACTAAAATACCAGTTAGCAGATCAAATTCTCTCACTCCCCAGGTGAAGAACCTGATTGAGGAGATGGCAGCTCTGGATGAAACCATCCTGAAGCTGACCAAGGAGAAGAAGGCTCTCCAGGAGGCTCACCAGCAGACACTGGATGACCTACAGGCAGAGGAAGACAAAGTCAACACTCTCACCAAAGCCAAGGCCAAGCTGGAGCAACAAGTAGATGATGTGAGTTTACAATACTCAAATTCAAGGTCATTCATCACATACAAAATCAACAAATCATCACACCACTTAGGGTACATGCTAATAGAATGATAGGTTTACATCATAACAAATCAATTTCATCTGTATAATCTATACATAATACTGTAATACTTTCATATTTGACATTCCTACTTGAATTCAGTTGGAGGGCTCTCTGGAGCAAGAGAAGAAGATGCGCATGGACCTGGAACGGGCCAAACGTAAGCTGGAGGGGGATCTGAAGCTTTCCTTGGAGTCTGTTATGGACCTAGAGAACGACAAGCAGCAACTCGAAGAGAAGCTGAAAAAGTGAGAATTATCAGATTTACACAAAAAACTAGCCAACTTTCCAGGCTATATCAGTGAGTAGTGATTAATAAAGGCATTTTTCTATTCCATACAGAAAAGATTTTGAAATGAATGAGATCAGCACAAAGATTGAAGATGAACAGGCCTTGGTCATCCAGCTCCAGAAGAAGATAAAGGAGCTACAGGTAGGACTGGAAACCACAGTTAATAACATTAACAGATGAGTGTGATGTATCATCATCTCTCTTTATGTATACACTATCATGATAAAGAAAGTAACTGAACATCCGCTGCCAACATTCCTCCATCAAAATGGGTGCCTTTCATGTCTTCCTCCAGGCTCGTATTGAGGAGTTGGAGGAGGAGCTGGAGGCTGACCGGGCTGCCAGGGCCAAGGTGGAGAAGCAGCGTGGAGATGTGGCTCGTGAGCTGGAGGAGCTCAGCGAGCGTCTAGAGGAGGCGGGCGGAGCCACCTCAGTCCAGATTGAGATGAACAAGAAGCGAGAGGCCGATTTTCTGAAGCTGCGGCGAGACCTGGAGGAAGCCATGCTGCACCACGAGGCCACAACAGCAGCCCTGAGGAAGAAGCACGCCGACAGCGTTGCAGAGCTGAGCGAGCAGATTGACAGCCTGCAGCGTATCAAGCAGAAGCTGGAGAAGGAGAGGAGCGAGGCCAAGATGGAGGCTGATGACCTGGCCTCCACTGTGGAGCACCTCTCCAAGGGCAAGGTAGAGAGACAGACAGGGACACACACATGCTAGTGGACATATTAGTGGACTTCAACGTCTGATCTTTCAACACGTAGCTTCTAAGTGTTTCTATAAGATATAAGTGTTGGTTTATCTTTGTTGTGTTTGCGTTGTATTTGCTATACCGCTGTTGACAGGGATTCATGTAAAGTAAAATGGGACAACCTACAAACCATTCCAGTTCGGTGTGAACCATGTCAGCTTAAGATCATTTCCCTACAGCCTTGCTGTATATACTTAAGTTTGTTGTCTCTGTTCTGCAGGCCAACTCGGAGAAGATGTGCCGTCTGTATGAAGATCAAATGAATGAGGCTAAGGCCAAGGTGGAGGAGCTCCAGAGGCAGCTCAATGACACCAACACCCAAAGGGCCCGTGCTCAGGCCGAGAGTGGTAAGGGACCTAGTTTTATCTTCCACCTCAAACAGATGACACAGACCAATATGTCACGCAGTTCCTTCCCTGACTGCTGTCTTCTCCCTATGTAGCCGAGCTGGGCAGGAAGCTTGAAGAGCGGGAAGCCCTGGTATCTCAGCTCCAGCGCACCAAGAACTCCTTCAGCCAGAACGCTGAGGAGCTCAAGAAACAGCTGGAGGAGGATAATAAGGTAAGCTCCATGACACTGCATCAATATTCCAATCAGTAATACATTTTCACTAGCATGAAATAGACCTCAGTAGAGTTTTGGAGTTCTTGCAATTCAACTAACTGCTCTCCAACACCTTGATTGGTCTCCCAAGGGTAAGAACGCCCTGGCCCATGCACTGCAGTCATCTAGACATGACTGTGATCTGCTGAGAGAGCAGTATGATGAAGAGCAGGAGGCCAAGGCTGAGCTGCAGAGGGCTCTGTCCAAGGCCAACGCTGAGGTGGCCCAGTGGAGGACCAAGTATGAAACTGACGCCATCCAGAGGACTGAGGAACTGGAGGAGGCCAAGTGAGTGAGATGTTATATATCTATATCTATATTCAATAATAAAGTCAAATGGGACAAAATGCATGCAATGAATGCTATCAAAAGCATCAAATTTGTTTGCATTTCATTAGGAAGAAGCTGGTGGTACGTCTGCAGGAGGCTGAGGAGTCGGTGGAGGCTTCCAATGCCAAGTGCTCCTCCCTGGAGAAGACCAAGCACCGGCTCCAGACAGAGATCGAGGACCTGGTCATAGACCTGGAGCGCGCCAACGCTGCAGCTTCTGCCCTGGACAAGAAGCAGCGCAACTTTGACAAGGTATTGGCACAGAGGAGCTCTGGCCTGAATCCAGTCAAACAATGTATTTCCTGATGGCACAATGATGACAACCATTTTGGAGGATTGCCTCTGCTATTATCGTCAGATAGTTAATGTGCAGCTTTGTCTTGTGACCTGATGACTCGGTGGGATTGGGTACCATGTACATTGAATTCCCTTAGCTTCATGTCATCCACTTTGTCTAATAAAGCAGAAATCCCATAAATACAAATCTAAAACTGCAAATCTGTCTGATTGTCCCCTCCAGGTGCTGACTGAGTGGAAACAAAAATATGAGGAGTGCCAGGCAGAGCTGGAGAGCTCTCAAAAAGAGTCTCGCGGCCTGAGCACAGAGCTCTTCAAACTGAAGAACTCCTATGAAGAGGCCCTGGATCATCTGGAGACCACCAAGCGAGAGAACAAGAACCTCCAGGGTACTACTAGATGCATTTGTAGCTCACCTCATTAAAACCTAGTACACGTTATGAATTAAACAGCATCTAGGTGTTTACCTCTGTCTTAATCTGAAGTGTAATTCTAACTGAATAAACTGCTGTATCTCTACTACCCCAGAGGAGATAGCTGACCTGTCAGATCAAATCAGTCAGGGAGGGAAGACCATCCATGAGCTCGAGAAGATCAAGAAGGGTTTGGACATGGAGAAAAGCGAGATTCAAGCTGCACTAGAGGAGGCTGAGGTAAACGGTTTGCGTATTCTCTCACTCTCGCCTCTTTTTGTTGTCTGTGGAATATATTTGTTTTAAGCTAGCCATATCCTCCAGCACTAAGTGTTGTATCTGTCTCAGAGCACTCTGGAGCACGAGGAGAGCAAGACCCTCAGGATCCAACTGGAGCTTAACCAGATCAAGGCTGACATTGACAGGAAGCTGGCAGACAAGGATGAGGAAATCGACAACCTTCGGTGAGTTTCATCACCAGATCTTACTGCTGGTTACTCTTGACCATAATTATCTTCCATCAAACACTTCCCTTATATTGTATCCTAATCTCTTGTTCTAGCCGTAACCACCAAAGAACACTGGAGTCCATGCAGGCTACCTTGGATGCAGAGACCAAGTCTCGCAACGAGGCAGTGCGCCTGAAGAAGAAGATGGAGGGTGACATGAATGAGATGGAGGTCCAGCTCAACCACGCCAACAGGCAGGCCTCGGAGTCCCAGAAGCTCCTAAGAAACCTGCAGGTCCAGATCAAGGTGAGTCCATACAGTAGCCAGCCTGCCAGCTAACCCTCTGTGTCAGATTAATTAGCAGATGGAGAAGATTTGTTTTGAGTTTCATTCTGATATGAGATCCCTTTTATAGCGTTTTGGAATAAAACTCTTGATTTGTATGTTAGCTTTATGCTTTGTTTTGTTGTGTTCATTAAAACACATCTTCAAATTCAGATCTGATGTCATTTTTCCTATCTACACTATGTCTCAACTGATGCTCCCCATCACCGCTGAAGTGTATTAACTTGTTTCATGCTGATAAAAACTGTGTACTGTGTTCTATGCTTGCTCCAGGACTTTCAGCTGGAGTTGGATGAAACCATTCACCAGAACGAGGAGCTGAAGGAGCAAGCGGCAGTGACAGAGCGCCGAAACAACCTCCTGGCTGCTGAGGTTGAGGAGCTCAGGGCCCTCCTGGAACAGAATGACCGTGCCCGCAAGCTGGCCGAGCATGAACTGCTTGAGTCCACCGAGAGAGTCAACCTGTTGCACTCTCAGGTAGGGAGGCACATTCAATAACCTTCTACATGAACACTAAACAAAGTTGTCTGACAAGATGTGCATTTACGTGGACCAAAGCATGTAGTCAGAATAAAGACTTTCCTGAAAACTTGTGGATGTCTCTTACTGGACGAACTTGCTGAGGAAGAAGATTCAGATTATTGATGGAATATTGGGCTCCATGAAAACCTGGCTAGTGTTTATTGGGAGAAAATATGCTGAGTAGAGTAGCAAGATCAGAGATCATTTTAGTCTTTAAGGAGTTGTGAAATGGTCTTGTTTCCTCCAGAACACAGGGTTGATCAACCAGAAGAAGAAGCTGGAGAGTGATCTGTCCATGCTGTCTACTGAGGTGGACGATGCTGTGCAGGAGTGCCGCAATGCAGAGGAGAAGGCCAAGAAGGCCATCACTGATGTAAGGGATGCACAGATATAGCTGTTATACTCTCCAGGCTCAAATACACTAATAATTTAATTTAAAGGTGCAATAAGTAAGAATTTCGCCCGATAGATTGAAATGACCATAATATATCTGCAGGCGGTTGATGGGGTTGTTGATCAATACCAATGACTCACAAAGTTGTATTCCTAGTTGTATTATTACTACAATAGTTTGCATTGTGATATATTTTATACTCTTCATGTTTCTTAGATCTCTGCTCTTATTAGCTAGCTTACTCGTCAAAAATGTAACTTTATTATTTGTCAATTACAGGCCACCGTGACCTCTGTGCCAGAGTCAATGTTGCTGTTGCAATTCCTTGGTCACAGATAGAAGTTGATAAAAGTCATGGAGTATTTAATGCCCCTTTAACTCTGATTCTTTCTATTTGTAGGCAGCCATGATGGCAGAGGAGCTGAAGAAGGAGCAGGACACCAGTGCCCATCTGGAGAGGATGAAGAAGAACATGGAGCAAACCATCAAGGACCTGCAGATGCGTTTGGATGAGGCTGAGCAGATCGCCCTCAAGGGTGGCAAGAAGCAGGTCCAAAAACTAGAGACCAGGGTGAGAGTTGAGACAATTTCATATGAACATTTAATCAGTCGCTGTCTCACCTGTTAATCTTTGTGATAGTGACAGCAGATTAATCATTTCCTGATCTGACTGGTAGGTGAAAGAACTGGAGAATGAACTGGAATCTGAGCAGAAGAAGAGCCAAGAGTACCAGAAGGGAGTACGCAAGTATGAGAGGAGAATCAAAGACCTCACCTACCAGGTAAACTGGCACTGCAGTTTCTGCATAGAGGATACTAAGGTGTAAAATATGAATGCATGGTTTAGTTACAAAATGAAAACATGGTAAGAGTATACTGATCCCTGCTGTTTGTGCAGACAGAGGAGGACAGGAAGAACCTGGCCCGCCTCCAGGAGCTCATAGACAAGCTGCAGGCCAAGGTGAAGAGTTACAAGAGACAGTCTGAAGAAGTGGTGAGTCCTCTTAAAGATCATATACTCATACAATCATTCATATCTTTTTGCCCACTTGTTTTGCTGCATCTATACTGCCATGGGTATAGTAGAGTATCTGCACCCTTTGGTTTTCCATTGGAATAGCAGTGTGCAATGTACTCTCACTGGCATATCACCAACATAATGACGTGGGGCAGCAGGGTGGTCTAGTGGTTAGAAACCCTGCAACTGGAGGACTGGGGCTCAAGCCCCAGTGTTGGTAAGCATCTGCCCTGCTGCAGTGTCCTTGATCAAGGTGCTGTTCTGTAGCTGACCCTGACCTCCAATTGTTATGAAGACATCTCTACCAGCACCCTTTTAAAAGTGGGCCAGCAGCAGTTATTTATTGTTTATTGTTCTTCTGCTTGCTTGTTTTGTTTCCTCCCGTCTGCAGGAGGAGCAGGCAAACACCAACCTGATTAAGTTCAGGAAGCTCCAGCATGAGCTTGACGATGCAGAGGAGAGGGCTGATATGGCCGAGACGCAGGTCAACAAGATCCGTGTCCGCACTCGGGATCAAGGAGGCAAAGTCAGTACAATATCACAGAGATATTCTAATTACATTAGGCTTCAGAAGTGGGTGACCTTTGGAAGTATCCATTAAAATTAGCCCACAGGCTTCATAACAAGAACTAATCTTAGAACAGACTTGTGATGTAATCCCCTATTGAAGTTGACCTCACATAGCCCTCTCATGTGATGTCTAGTGTAGTCATGAGTAATTCTGTCTATTACACTGTGTATGTGGTTGCTAATAAACATCCCTGTCTTGTGTATTTCAGCTTGCTGAGTGATGTAGTGAGGATGACCACCGTGGCCAAAGATATCACAGCCAGCCAGCTGCAACAGCTGTGTGACTGTGTGGATGCACTCCAATAAAGGCTTCTTAACATTTAAATACACCTTGTTATTTCTGTGTGGAAAACATGATACAAATACAAAGAAGAAGGTCTTAAGAATTTATTATGATTATTATTCATTTCACAAACAGTTAAATAAGGAAAATGAAGTTCCATACCAGCATTAGGAGAGGATGAACATGGGTGTGAAAATAGGTTACAGAGGTGATGACTGAGGAACGGGAAACCAAAACATGGTCTGTCTGTTAGCGTGTTTGATGGGAACACAGGGTTTGAAAGAGCTCAAAACTGCAGAAACACTGGATGCACGTTGCTCCATAGAAATGTCTTTAACACAACCATAGGATTTGACCATTATTCAATACCAAGAAAAATGCCACAATCAAAAACGGCTATTTTCTAAAATGACTTAACACAATTCTGAATTTTGCTATGGCATGAATAATATTCACTGTCACCACCACCAGTATGTATGCATCTCTAGTAAGTCCTCTTGGCAACAGACACCACATCCTGTCAATCTTGGGAGGGTATGAGATACAATCAAACAAAGCACCAGATGATCTAGAATGGTTTTAAGTGTGCTGACAGAGGCAAAGATTTAAAAAAAAAATCATGTTGGGGTATTCTACATCTTAACGCTGTAAAGTGGACACCATGTACATGGGACAATGTGACTTGCTCCCAAAGCATGTCTAATGTTAGTGAAAGTGAAAATGCCCACAATCTAGAATTTAAAAAAAGAAAATCATCCGCTATCATAGTTAACCACTGCAGCATGTATTCAGCCATGAGAATAAAATGACACCATCATCTAAGTTAATGGATGAAAGAAATCTCAGGCCTTTGGACATCAAACCAAATACAGCATAATTGTTCATGTAGATGGATCACACTCAGAACTTAAGATCAACAGAGCTACAGCAATCAAGGTTCACATCTGGATGGCGCCTCAACAATAGGTATAGTTGCTACAAAGAGAGCACACAACATTCATGATGTTCTCATAGCAGTATCTCCAATGTCATCCCTGGTAGGTGAATGGAGTGATGAAAGGACTTCTGGGCAATGACAATGCACCATCAGCACCAGGAACATTGCACCGCTGCAGAAGTACCCTCTGTCACAGGACATCATGTCATTTAGAAAAAGAGCAATCACCTCTGGCATCTGGTGAAGAAAGTGAGAACTTGCAAGAGAGAAGCACTTGTAAAACGTACTTGCATAAACATCACTGCAAAGCACAACTGACACACAAACTAAGTCCAAATATGCGCACACACATGATCAAGAGCTTTAAGACATGCTGAATGATTGCAAATGCTAGAAACAAGGAAGCATTTCTGTTTAAGGATCAACTTTAAAGCAAAAAGGTTTTAAGAGTGTAAAGCAGGGACAGGCAACAATGGAGGGCCAAGAGTCTGCAGGTTTTCATTCCAACCAAAAGACTGCACCAGGTGATTTCACTGGTTAGCGCACCTTCAATGAGAGGAGGGACTAACCAGTGAAATCACCTGCTGTGGTCTTTAGTTGGAATGAAAACCTGCAGACTCTTGGCCCTCCATGGCACATGGTTGTCTATCCCTGGTGTAAAGGAAGCGTGTGGTGGCATAGCACTAGTAACTCTTGGCATCAGGGCCAACTTGATTAGAAATGCCCTCATACATTCACGTGAACATATAACATGATCTGTGAGATATTGGGAGTAAACATGTATACTCCGATTAGAAGTGGTTTAATCCATATGGTGTCAGGCTGAAATGAGGTAGCTCAATCATTTGTCATCATCTTGGATTTGTTCTAATTGAGACAGCACTTCTGCATCCTCTGCTCTCCACAAAAAGCATCAGCACATTCAGGACAGACGCCACAGCAACTCAGCCATGCCCATTGCCCCTTCTCAATTCAAACAAAATATAGGTGGTACCATGCCAAAGAGCCATCACATATAAAGATTGTCAAATTCTAGGCTTGCAGCCTGAACTCAATTTTAAAGTGGTAGACTGTCAATCTAATGATGCAACTTAACGGTGCTGTTGGGCTGAAGGCTAATTCACATTAAAAGAAACTTTGTGGTGACTGGAATAATGAAAGTGGTTAACACTAGCGCCTGCATAGTTTATTCTCTTACCAAAGCATCTCTCACAACATAGATACAAATTCTGATACAAAATGAAAACATGGTATTTTTTCCAACAAAATGTGTTAAAATACAACAAACAATAAAAACAATTTAATCTGTGCAATGTTTTATTCTACAGTTTATCCAGCGCTAAAAGCTTTTTTCCCCAAACAAGTTGAAAATAATCAACAACAACAAAAAAAAACCTGGAAAAGAAAAATAGTCCCTGGGTGAAGCATCTGAAGCCACTACAGTGGATGGTATTAGGTGAGAGGGAGCCCCTGTGTGAATTGTGAAACATCTCAGCAGGTCCACAAGCTACCTACATGTGCTGAGCCAAAAAGCACCATTCAACTACAGTCACCTAACAGAACACACCCAAGGACAAATCAAATGAAGATGCTGTTGATTCAGAAGACCCCTGAACAACCCCAATAACACCAATCTTTCCCCAAAGGTCAGGCAGTGGCGTGACACAGTGTGGACACAGAGCCCATAGGTAGTGGGAGGGTGAGGGCTGTGACTCCCGTCAGCCCTGTGGCACACCAGTGACCTGAGCAGTAGGGTGGTAATCTGTGGCCATTTCCAAACCGCAAGGTCACGTGAAACGAAAGAATGTTTTGTTTTTTTTCTAACAATTTGTTGAATCATACCTATTTTGACATACTTTTGTATAGGTCATATAAAAGGCTCTATTTGAATTTCACCTAAAGCAAACCACCAACATAGATGTCATTTCCCAGCATCCCTTAATTGTCCATGTTATACCATGTGGGTGATCTGGGCTGGGCAAATAGTTGTTCCCCTCTTTTCCTTTGAGGCAAAGAGGAAAAACAACTAGATGAGAAGACGCCAGCCGGGCAGGTTATGTCCCCTCTCGTCTTCAATAACAGCCTCCAGGCGAAGGTACAGACAGCAAACAGTTGAGCCTTTACATCCAAAACGCAGCAGTCACATAGTGCTTCCTGGATGGCTGGCTAAGTAGGGGAAGAGGAGGGGGAGGGTGTGGGGGAGGGAGGGGGAGCCGGGCTCAGCTCAGTGGGGTCATCACCAGCATAAGGCGTCCATACTCCCCAGTGGCCCTCTATCCCCCAGTCCCCTCCCCAGCGCACTGGGCTCATAGGTAGGTGGGGCGGGGTCAATCCTCCAGCAGGTCTCTGTCCAGATCCATGAAGGGCTCGTCAATGTAGCTGGCTATGGCACACAGAGAAGTCCTGTCTGAGCCCAGCAGCACTGACACCGTCTCCTTCCAGTAGCTGAAGGGGATACAGGAGCTCTGAGTGGTGGGAGAACAGAGGAGTTAGACTATGAAGGGCCCAATAGAGGGCTCTTAAGTGACAAAATGCATCATCTGGTGGCCATATTGGACATCCTCAGCTCTTGGCAACAATGACTGAAAACAGGTCACTGCATCTCAAATTTAGGACTTTACCATCTCAACAACATTATGGAATGGACAGGGTTAATTTCTGTGCTGTTTGACTCTAAATTGATCATTTTGTCACAATACATTTTATTGAATTGTGTTTAGATAACGTGCAGGTCAACTGGATTGACTATGTAAGCTACAACTCTGAGTGCCTTGAAGTAGAGACTAGGACCAAAAGGGACCAGAGCAAAAGATGTTTACTCTGTCACAGTAACCTAAATTTGAAAGGACATTTTAAGTTACTGAAAGGACCTACACCCACAACACAACTCTCTTTATCAGACAGCCTTTTCTGTCTGGTTGTTAAATATTTCATCATTAGCCAGCTGTGGTTTGCTAGGAGATTTGAAGAGCAATGACAAGGAGCAGTGTGTATTGTGACATGGGCTCAGTGCAAAAAAGAACATTCATAACAAAACTAAACGGATCCACAGGCTACAGCAGACCACACATTTCTCAAACATGCAAGACAAAGTGAAGTTCGGCTGAGATTATTTGCCGATTCTTCACTTGTCTACGTGGAGGGGTGCGAGCCACTCACATTCTCCAGACAGGTGCTGTCTTTGTCCTTGTTGAGGTAGTGGCGCTGCCAGAAGCGCAGTAGGTTGTGGAAGTTGTTGAGCAGGCATCCGGGGTACTTCTCAGCATACTCCTTCTCCCGTAGGGCGTTGAGGTAGAAGGGTAGCTTGGCCCTCCTTCTGGCCAGCATCAGGATTACCAGGCTGGTGTTGAGACAGCTCACATTCTCCTGGTGGGCATTTCAGGAAAGGGAATGGGATGACGGCAGAAACGAAGGACACACATTCAAATGCATCTGGAACATAGTTGATGATATTACACCAAGTTCAAATTTATGGAAATAATTTTTCCCCTGCAGTAGTCTACTTGACAAAAGTTTTGTGAAGGGAGCATTTCCTCATTCTAAAACCAGACAGACCTGTATGAGTTACTGTGAATACATGTGACAAAGTGAATGAAGCAAGACCTGTGTGAGTGTCTGAACGTTGATGATGTTGATCAGTCTGAAGAGGAAGGACAGCCTGTTTTCCACTCTAGCCATGTAGGACAGCAGGCAGCACTCAGACAGTACCTCCACCACTGGGACAAACACAAGCACATAGGACACCACATTCATTTTTAAAAAACCTTCTATTAGAAATGGCACTTATGACTTCTTTCTATATCATTAAACTAAACAGATAAATTGTTTAACCCACTAGAGCGCAATGAGCTTTGTTGACACTTCAGATGCTTAACTGTGACCGGAAAATGTATATGGTGACATTGAGCCTTTTTTCTAGGTTCAAGTTTCCTCTACTCTTAGTTAGGGCTGGGTGATAAACCGAACATTTCCTGAAACCGCCTACACAACATTGATGCACACACATTATGAGCTTGCATCTAGATAGGGGCGACAAGGCGACTCGTGCACTTAAGACAAGAGGAGGAAGGACTGAGTGGAGGTTCAGGTGCACATCATCAGTCAAGCCCAGTCATTGTACATTCAAACTGAAAATTTGATAATTAAATCAAATTAAATTATGGCTTCCTTTTACGTTAAAAAAAATGTAGAATGATAGTGAAATCAAAGTAACAGTACATATATATTTTTTATTTATCTTTGTATTTATCGTTATCATGACAAATTAGTCAAATTATCATGATAAAGATTTTTGTCCTTATCACCCAGCCCTACTCTTAGTCCAAAAACACCTGAGCCACCTAAGCAGCCCCACATTTACAACTTTTTAGAAGCATTCTTTGGAAGGAAGAATGTGCTATTAACCAGATCTTGACCCACCCATTCATCGTAGAAAATGACAAAAAAAACAAAACGACATTGTAAGTTGAAATCCCTTGTTCTTGTTTGAAAAAACAAGACAACTACCTTACTACACAGAGGGACTGGCCTAGTACTCACTACCGTAGAGGGACACCGTTTTCTGGGAGGGAGTGCATCAAAGAGTCCGTAGGGAGGACTGACTGGTTTTCTCTATGTAGGTTTGACAATTGTTGTTGTCTGACCTTATTACACTATGTGGAGTTGAAGTATGCGAGACAGAGTAAAATGATGTGGATCACATGCTTGTGATCTCTCTCTTTTAGTTATACTGCATCCCTCATTGAATATTTTGCTTGTTTGGTATTACATATATTCATTTCATGAGATTTACCTGCATTCCTGCATAAATGGCTCCTAAAATATGGTCTTCGTCTAAGTCATAACAATAGATAAACAATGTGATTTAACAAATAACACAAATATTGAACATATTTGTCCAAACATTACCAGCCTATGCTGGAAAAAGTATGTGAACCTCTAGGATAATGACTTTTATGAAAGGGGGTAACTGAAGTCAGGTCAATAAGATGACATTCAGGTGTGGGTTAGAGGTGTCCTGTTATATAATAACCCCACAAAGTTTGGTTACCAACAGAGTCTGCTCTCCAAAAAAAAAAAAAGTGGAATATGCCCCGGCCAAACCTCCAGAGAAGAGTTCATGAGGCTGGAAAAGGCAGGCAGACAGACTGTATACAAATGGAGAAAATTCAGTGCCATCCCTAGGAGTGGGTGTCCAGCAAAGATCACAGCAAGAGCACGCTGCATAACGGTCAAGGAGGTGACAAAGAACCCAAAGGTAACAGCTAAAGATCTGCAGGCATCTCTTGAAATTTCTAACATCTGTGTTCACGAGTCCACAACAAGAAAAACACTAAACAAGGAGGTGACCAAGAAGGAAACCACTGCTCTCCACAAAAAACATTGCTGCCTGTCAAGTTTGCCAAAGACCACCTGGATGTTCCACAAAGCTACTGGAACAAAGTTCTGTGGACAGATGAGACAAGGGGCACAACCCTATGTTTGGAGGAGAAAATACATACAAACAGCCAAACTTCATCCAACCATGAAGCATGGTGGGGGGGAATCATGGTTTGGGGCTGTTTTGCTGCCTTAGGGCCTGGACGGCTTGCAAGCATTGAGGGATCAATGAATTAAAGTTGTAGCAGGAAATTCTACAGGAGATTATCAGGATAATGGTCCGTGATCTGAAGCTTAATACAGGTTGGGTCATGCAGCATGACAATGACCCCAAACACAAAAGCAAATCTACAACAGGATGGTTTAAACAGAGGAAGTCAGAGTATTGACCTTAAACCTATTGAAATTTGTGGCATGACCTGAAGCAAGCCGTTCATGCAGACATCCCAAAAATATCAATGAACTGAAACGTTCTGTAAAGAGGAACAGTCCTAACCATTGTGCATGTCTGATCAGCAAGTACAGGAAACGTGTGGTTGAGGTTATTGCTGCTAGGAGGTTCCACCGGTTAGTAAATCTCATGGCTGAAATATTTGTGTGTCCGTGTCATTTTCTGTTTATCCATTTTAAATTTAGACTTCAACATAGACAAACTTTTTCTCCCAACTAAGTAGGATATGATTATAGACTAAACTGCTTTTGCAGTATACGGTGACTTTAACAGTTATGCCAATCAAGTTTCTTTGTACCATTTTGTACTAATTTTCATTGAGATATTTAGTATATGTATACTGAAATAGGCGGACCAGCTGAATGCTGTGATTCCTTATTGATTTCACCTATTAAATCCACGTAAGTCATGAAGGAGAGGGGACGGTTAAAGAGGGTTTTAGTACTCTTGAAAATCATGGACATGGATTGTGCAGAATGGGGTGCTCAAAAGTTGAGTTGTGCTGAAACAAACTTGCAATGGCCAATTTCTTTTTGTTTTTGAGACATTTGTTTGGAATGAGCAAGAAAACGCTCATTTAACTGAGGATCCTCCGTGAACTGCAGCAACATTATAGAATTCTACTGGAGTCTAAACAGTCAAACAACAAGCTCAAAAAAACAAACATGCCAAAACAGACGTGGTTGACAGCTATTGCTCTGATATTACCTGCCAAACCAAAAGTAGCCTGGGCAAATTCACCAATCAGCCTCAACAAATTAGTTTTCTTTTGAATGTTGTGTAATCATGTCCCTGCGATTATTTGTTTGTGTCATCATTCCCATCCCTGACATCTAGCCTGTAAAAGGAGAATGACTTAGTTTACCTTTGACATCCTCAGTCTGGCTCTCAAAGCGGTCCAGGGAAAGGACAATGCAGCGCACCAGCATGTTGGAGTCCACCAGAGAACTGTTGATCTGCGTCAAGAAGGTCTGAAACTACAGACAAGAAACAAAACCATATAATCAAACACACTTCATGTGTACAAGCCACATTGAAGTTGACACTGAAGTGATAATTTGAACAAGTAATTTCGATGGCCAAGATATATGGTAAAGGATTCTATGGCACAAAAGGTGCAGAACTGTACCTTCTCCTCAGTGTTGACATATTTATTGAATCGCTTGAAGGCATCAATGTTGAACTTCATGAGCTCTCCAAGCAGGTCAAAGTAGCTCTGCAGGACATCTCGGGATGTACAACCACTGTCTATGATGCAGAACAGGATGTGCTATGCAGGGACAGAGGCAGGAGTAATTATGTGAAAATGTTCAAGCTGATGATAAATAAAAACCTAGGGATGATCTGTACGATGCAGACTGTCTTCGTGGTATATGAGGGCAAAAGGAGAGCAGTTATATGGACGCTTACTGCAGGGAGTTTTTACCTCTAGCAGTCCCCTCTTCAGGAGGAACATCTGGTCTGCATAGGAGGTGGCTCCTCTGAGGAAACTCTCCACTGCCCTTGCCTGCCAGAATCTACATGAACAACAGGATGGGTCAGAGAAGAAGCTATAGAAAGAAGAGCTAGAGACATAAATCTTGAGACAAATCTTCAAAAATAGCTGAGAGCATGGTGCTACGCATATTTATCCTCTGCCACTTTGAGACTCTTGACCTTTGCCCTACATGATGCTGACCTGAAGGAGGAATCTGGAGGCTCCCTCTTCATGACAGTGAGGAGGCGCGTGAGGAGGCCCTTCTTGCCATCACACACCAGGCTCCTGTCTGTGTTGACCAGAGCCTCCACCTCAGGGATGTTGGCCTTCATGGAGATGGCACTCAGTTCATTCAGCTCCTGGCTATTCAACAGCAGATACTTGTTCCTGAAAGAAAGGGGACATGCTCTGAAAAACCAAACTTAGCTTCTGAGGAAAGTCAAAACTTAGGAGATTGGTTTGAGAGTTGCTTACTCATGGTGATCACTGAAACTCTGGAGTAGTCGCAGAAACTGGATTTTGAAGGATATTTCCTGCAGGATGGAAGAGTATGAATGTTTGAGTGAAAAGTCAGAATACAAAGTTAGATTTGTTTAAGTATCATCCAAATCAAGGAGTTCTCAAAAAACAGGCCAGAGCCAGTTTCAGAGTCTTCCATTTAAAAAGTTCGTACTGGACTGCAGTCGCAGTTCTCATTCTGGCCGTGCACCACATGATTGGAAGCTGTATACTTCCTCCAGATCAGCTTGTCAAACAGATTATTGAGCCCTGGGATGAGACGGAACTCAGCCAGCATCTTATGGACCTGGGGAGAGAAACATAACAGGAGTCCGTGAAGAAGAGGGCTCCACTCTGCTTGCACTATAGACCACAACCAAGCATAAACCACAACCAAGGAGCAGACCTATGCCCCTAGTTCTAACGCAGTACCTGGTTCCTCTGTCGGCCCATGAGAAGGACACATAACACATAGAGCACCTCCACTTTGTACATGATCTCATGGACGATCTTCATGGACTGGGGAAGTCGGTGTCTAAGAGGGCTAGTGGCCAAAGAACTCTCATCTGATGACTCTGAAGGGAAGGAGAAAAAAAAATAATAATGAGTCTATCCCAATCACAGGCAAGACACTAGCAGCACCAAATAATTGTTTTTCTTCCTGGGGTATGTTGTCTCACCTGTACTGCTTTGTTCAGCCTCCTCAGTAGCCATTTGCATGAGGGCGTCCAGCACCAGAGCATTGTCCAACCACGTGTACCAGTCCTCCAGCTCTTGCAGGAAGTTAGAAGCCCCTGTGGCCTCAGACACCTTTCTGGTGGCCAGCTTACACAGCCGCTCAATGAAACCAGGGATGTTCAGTAGGGTTACTGGTAGAAACAATAAAGTGTGTGTTATTTTATCATTTAATGATCCAGTGATCCATCCCACAATGCAGTGACCCAATGTGTATATACCTTTTGGTCTCTATAACGCAAATACAACCTACCCTGATTGACCTCCGCCCGAGAGGGGCTGGCAATACGTTTCTGCTGGGCATTTTTGGCCAACAGGGTGTGCTTGTCATCGTTCCCCACATCAGGCTCTGAGATAGTGACCGACAGGATGCGGCAGAAGTTGGCCAGCTGTTGCTGGTCGAAGCTCTGGACCAGGCCTGACAGGTTAGGGATACCCTCCAACTGGATCATCTCCTGAGAGAGGCAAACACATTTTCTCTTACAATCATTACCAAAGATACACAGTACGCATTTATCAAGTCATGGGGTTCACCCAGAATTAATTTGAAGGGGATCAATTTGGCTTCCTACTAAAATTGTGTCATTTTCATATTTCAATAGATCAGTTTACAAAAGTGCAAATGTCAGAGGTTTTGCTTTTTCATAACTGAAAAGAGTAATACATGAACAATCAGCTCAGAGGATAAAGGCCTATTCATGACGTGCACTGTATGTCAACGTTTATGTTTCCTCACGTTATCATTTATAGCAATGGTTCCCAAAATGCCCATGCTGAACCCCCTTTGATATTTTGATCTGCCGCCCCCCCCAAACATGCTAGAGACAACACAATTCTGAAGAGTTTTGGCTGGATTAAATGGGATCTTATATTTAAATGACTTAACCCATCTACAGCAGTGCCTGACACTACTATATGTATGCCACCATTTTCTATAGAGATAAATTGAAGGGAAAAAATGGCTTAAACTATTGCGCAACAGCATCCTACAATATTACTATTGTTTCAAAGATTTGGCACAGGACTTCCATCATGAATGACGACATTCGTCTGAATGCAAGTGGCAAGATATACACTACAGAGAATAAAAAATAAAGTGTCTAACAGTCTGATTCATTACAAATTTTGCACAATACCAGTGAAAGACAGTGACGCTGTTTTACATTTCTGAATAATAAACAGGGAAAAAAAAACTAGAAATGTATTTCCCGCGGAAAATGCGTGGGATTGCTGTACGGGCAAACCGCGAAGAATATATTACTCTGTTGTACTGGGTGGTCAGGGTTAGGGTGTGGGTGTATGAAGTTGAATGCAGTTGCATTACAAATACATTGATGTCTATGTGATTTCTAATGTGTTCTAGCTGGATCCAAAATGGCTGCCTGGATCCAAAATGGCGGCATCTGTAGTAGTACTAGTCATAGTACTTCAAAGTTGTATGAAGTTGAATGCAGTTGCATTACAACTACATTGAAGTCTATGGAGAGTTCAAAATACATGGACGTCTATGGGAGTTAAAATACATGGAAGTCTATGGGGAGTACAAAGTACTTCATAATTCCTAAAGTACTACTAGTATCTCTTAGAAAAGTCATAGCAACACTCATGTAGCATGTAGCTCGAAAACTGCGGGACAAGTAGCGCGGCGACCGCGTTTTAACGTTCTGCAATATCTTGTGAATCGTGCGCATTTCTGCCACCGTTACTAATTTCCACACCCCGTCGCATAATTCGGCACGTTTCGATATCTGAACCACATATGTGGCACAAGTGGATTTCGCGCTACAGGTGAGCAAAAAAAAAAAAAACAGCAATCCCACTAATAAGCTGAGCACAGCAGGATGCAATTCTAAAATTAAGGGAAAAGCTGGGAGACACTGGGGTGTTTGTAGGTCTTCTGTGTTTTTCTCAGTTTCTGTGCATAGTTGGATGAAAGACCCAGCAGATAAAAGATGCAAATTAATTTGCAGAGAAGAAATTAAACAGCTTTTCTTTTCACAGGACAATTATGAAGTTATGTGAAATTAGCTGTCTTTTTAGATGCATGTGTGTGAAACCTACAGGACCCACTGGGCATCTGCTGAAGAGCAGATGAAAGATGATCAGGTAGCACTTAAATGTGTGTGCACAGTTGGCGAGGAGGAGGGAAAAGTCCATTATTTTTCTGCATGGCTGGCAATGTGTGTTTTCAGGGACTTTTATTTCCTTTGAACATAGAATGAGATTGAAATCAAGCCTGGATACAACTTTGCTTGCAAGTATTTTTTACATAGTTTTATAGGCCTATTTTCTATGGAGTCAACATGGCCATAAAACAAATTGTCACGTTCTCGCCAAGGATTTAATTTAAGTATCACGCTGACCTTTTTGACTCCCAGAATATCTTCAATTAAGGTAGCAGTTTGTAGGAAGGTCTTCTTGTTCGTCATCAGGGTGAAGAGAAACAGAACAAAGTCATCCCTCGCTGCCAGACTCTTTGTGACCCCTTCCGCCTGAGAACGGGAAGAGGAAGATTTACATGTTAATTAAATCGTGCCTGGAAAAAGAAGACTCTCTCTCCTTTGTGTGGAAATGGTCTTCTATAGAGACACCATCATCCAAATGCATGAGGAAGACATCTAGTTGTGTGTGTGTGTTAAATGGAGACAGAGTATGGTACACCTTAAGTTCCTAACATTTCTGCAGTGCATACAAAGATAAAATGGGATACTTACACATATACAGCAGTTGTAAAGAACACTAAGGCAGTCCTTGACCAAGTCATCATTCACTATGGCAACAGAAACACAGACATTAGTTGAATTATATAAATATTATACATTTACGTCAAACTCATGTAAATATCTCTAAACATTCCAACAATACACTAGAGCCAACTTCCTCCTGAAAAGAAGTGTGTGATGTCAAGCCTACTTACTTTTGGGTTTTTTCTTCTGCATAGTAAGGGTGGGTCTCATCAAGATCTCCACAAGCAGCTTCAAGGAAATGGGAAATGAGTGTGCAGTGAGCAAACACTGTTTTTCCAATAATGTTTTTCCATTTTTATTAACCATGTCTCAGTATGAGTTCTACTACACAATAGAAATGGTTCAGCAGTTTTCTATTCCTCTCAACTAACTAATAACACAGCATCAAGTGCTTGGTATGTCAAACTTACATCTACACCACCAAAGAGGTCAAAGGTGTATGTGTTAGGGAAGGTGGATTCCTGAGCTGTCTTCCTGTCTTCAGTGACAAAAGACATGGCCTCCATAGAGAGCTGGGATGATAATACCTGACAAAAACAAACATCAAATTTCCATTTGCATCACCCAAGCTCCAAAGTAGATTACTCAGTGGTGAGTGGGCTAAAACCAGTAATAGCAAGGTCTGGTTGTTGGATGCACTAGTTTGAGTGGTGCTGTGTGTTACCTTAAGAAGGCTGTGAGCATGGGAGAGGTCACTGTTGGGATGGCTGCTCTCACAGAGCTTCTGCAGCAGAGAAGGGATGCCATGCCACTTGGCCCGTTTATCTCTCTCCTGGAGCAGGCTCCCTGGGAGCTACAACACATAGGCAATATCAATTAGTGCAATACATACTTTAAAATCAGCATGGTTTCTGAATGTGTTCCTAGACTACCTTTTCCTCGCATAAGGGCTTATCATCAATCCTCCTATTGCCGTTCCACCCTAACCCTAACCCACCCAACTGGCAACTAAAAGCCTGGGAAGACATTACCATCACTACCACCACCACTACATCACACCCTCTTCCCCTCCCAGCTTTGGAACTATCATGTGCTGGTATCACACTCAGGCATCAGAGGCACTCCATTCCAAAAACAAACTGAAACAAACTACAAACACCTGAATAACATCCTAAACATTGAGTATTTCACTTCAATTACAAAATATGCACAGATGTTTTCCCTGTCTCTACAAGCCTATTTGAAGTGAATCCGCATTTATCTTGGTGGAATGCAGGAGACAGGATAAGGTTACTTGAGGAAAAACATCCTCAGACAAGCATACACAACAAAGCTTTGAACCAACACTCAGGAAAAAGTGCAACTTAGACCCAATATCCTACTTGATGAATCCCATTAAAAATGAGCCATTACGGGACATTCCCAATAATTCCAGACATAAAATGTTTACTGGGCAATTTTAAATTGAGAAATGCAATACAAAACAATGCGTTTACTATTGATGCAATTTGGAAAACCTTTACTGTCTCCATTATGGATTCCTCTTGAAGTAACAAAGTCTGTGTTGCAAACAGAACATAGGGAAGTAGCCTGTTTGAAGCAAAAGTTTTGTAGTTCTCTGCTGCAGAACTTGGACCGCTGATGGTTATTGATAATCAATTCACTAGAGAGCCTCCCAAGACACCAAAATACCTTTTATTGATGCAATTGGGGCGAATAGCTTTTGAGAAAACACTGCGTCTGCGTACTGTCTTATCCCACAGTGTTGTGAATAGCAAGTCATTCAGATGGGATCAGCTATCCCATTGTATCATGTGAGCTGTATTATGGGACTTCTTGTCAAATTACACACTTCATGGTTATTTCACCATAACCAGTTAGAGGCATGCGTTTTTACCACACTACAAGTATGCCTAGTCCTTATCCTCTTGTTGGATGAAAGCTTCCCTACCTAACTTGTTTGAAAATAACCGCAGAGATCCATTACCTTGTTTAACTGCAACGAGGCAGATAGCGTGCTGGTGATGTGTTTTTATGCAACGGGAGGAAATTGAACTCCACATAATGTACAAAAGTTACAGATTGAGTGGTATAATATTTGTACAATAAGAGAACATCATGAGTAAACTGGATGTTGGGAACACAGTGAATAAGATATACGGTACATGTCTTGGGACAAAATATCAGGACAGGCGCGACATTGAAATGCATAAGGAACGGTCAGTGTCATAACACCTAACCAAAACCAAAACTGATTTAAAAAATACTTGGATGAGCTCAACAGTTGCAAATATCGAGTGCAGTTTGCTAGCACGGTAATAAAAAACACACCTGTTAACGTTAACTCGTACAAACAGCTGCTGTGGTGTATCCATTTATGGCAAAAGATAGTTATTGTGGTTGGTGTGTCGTTACGTAATCACCTGAGCTGTTCAGCTGGCTTAGCTAGCTAGCTAGCAGACGTTACCTCGCCTGCTAACATTAGCAAACGTTATTGGCAGTGGCTACCTGATTTTAGCGTCTCACAAATTGAACTACGGCCTCTCTAATAAAAAATAAGTCTCTGCGTCCGATTACCACACTAAACGTGTCTTCAACTGTCCATAAAACGTAGCAATTGTTTTAATAACGTCAACCTGGGTTAGCCTAGCTTGTAATGCTAAGCTAACAACAAAAGACCTACTTGAAGCGGAGCTTGCCGTCTACTCTTGTCGTATACCTGGCTTGTCAGCTATCAAACATTACTACCCAAAATTCAATAATGCCTTAAATATAACGTTTTCTTATTACAAATACACCCCTAATGTCATATAACGCCAAACCAGGGGGCGACTACACCCCCATGTCAGTCGCCAGGACGACGTCTTCATTTTCAGGCAGCATTCCAAACGCAAGTCCCTGGTTTGAATCGAGCAACTTTCGGATGGCTTTACTGTCAAACCATACATCGCTTCTCTTACCTGTGTCCCTCGACTGAAACCCTGGCCCGTAATTTGACTGGATGTGAATTTTGTGACGATATTGCCATTGCAATTTCTTCGTTTTCCTCCAGTCCAAGGGGACTCGGACCCCAGAAGCGTCGCCATTATTTCTTCTTCCTGAACTGAACTGTTCATGCAGGAAGTGGAGGGCTTTGAAGAGTTATTGGAGGTAATTAAGCGGCATCTGCTGGTGGAGACTGAAACATGAATGAAGGCCTTTAATCGTAGATGACTTTTATTTCTACATCACATCATGTTTTTTAACAGGATAATTGTCATCATCATACACAACACACATTTTAAGAAATTGTAGGGCAGAGTCACTCGTTTTTATTCAATATCTATGATGGCTATTTAGCATTCAACACATTTTATTGGATACCAATAGTATACTCATGATAACATGACTAAAAGATAATAAAAATATACAAACTCTATAGGTCATTATTGCCTAGCCCGTTCCCATATAGGTTACATTCAAACTTACAAGATGTACAAATGAAGTTAATTAACAGAACACTCACAAACAACAAGTTTGCTTTTGAAACCAAACAAGAACAAATATGAAAAAATGTTTGTCTTACTGACTCTCAGTTTTCTGCTTAAAAACTCCACTGTACATACTGAGTGCCTTTCTGGAGACAAAAACGACAAAGGAAATATTTCTGAAATATTTCACAGTCCCAGCCACTGGAGCGTCTCTTCCATCTTGCTATTCAGGGGCATTCGAGATGGACTATGCATTAGGGCATGCAGAGGACGTCTTCCATAGGCTTGGCCAAAATGCAGACCAGACAGTATCTTGATGTACCTGTCTGCCTTCATACTCCCAGAGTGGTCTGCTCTCTTTTCTCAAGTGTCCCAGCTTGTGTCACTGCCATTGGTTTCTGTCATGTACAGGTACGAGCTGATGGCCTCCCTCAGGCCTTCGCTCACCAGAGAGTGCTCCGACTCTGTTCTGTTTCTCCTGAGGATCATTGACCTGGGAAGAGACAGAATATGAATTGAAAAGGGCTGTATATGGTGACAAGGATTAGCTGCATTCTTAAAAACAGGTCAAAGAGGGATAAATTATATTGTAAATAGCCTATTAGATTTTTTTTTTGAAATAGACATGGAGTCTAAGATCTATTCTAGATCTTCTGTACATTTCAGCCATTTGGGCATAACCTATGAATTTAGGAATGACAGTCGATCATTCAGTTAAATTCAATCATTAGTTAATGGGAGGCAAAACCAATGACCTTTTGCCCTGGTGTCTTTTTTTCAGACCAAATTATGGGGACAGACAGTAATGGCTTTGCTTATCTAACAACATATCATCATAGGTGAACATATATTGTTTGTTTAACCAGAGAACCATAAGGACACATAAACAAACAAGTAATAGAGTGACATCTTGTGGCAGTCATCAGTAGAGGTGAAGCTGAAAAGACTGTTCCACACCTATTAACATTCTTCCAGTTGAGGGTAGGCCTCCTGATAGCCATGGGTACAGGCCTAGTCTGTATCTGCATCTCTGTAGTGTTGGTTGAACCCTTGATGAAGCAAGGCTCCATCAGCGTACAACATAATCCATCTGCAGAATCTGTAAAAGGAGGCAACATCTAGATGTCATCATTTTCCACAATCAAGTTAGGATTGGCCGTGGACTGCTTTGTGTCTTTGGAAAGAAAACAGCAATACGTGCGCAGTACGAACCAGAATAGTGTTCCACTAGGTGATTCAGGGAGGCGAAGGTGAGGCTTGGGGATATGTAGAACCAGCCATTTTGGAGGCGACAAATGCGGTAATGCTTCACAGAGTCCAGGTACGAGGAGCTGGCTCGCCTCAGGATAGACAGCGAGTAACAATCTGAGACCAAAAATAGCAGTTGAGTTACATTTCTCTAGATAAACAGATGAATATCAATTACAACCCAAATATAAAATCTTACATTATCACATGAACAAGAAAGTAACTGCACTGAAAAAAACATCCATATTAAGTCATAATGTCTTAAATCAGATTTTTCTCAAAACATGAAAAAAGGCAATTGTGTGACATAATTTCTTTCAAATATAATATATAATTTCTAATTTCTCTCAATCAACTTGTTTCAAGAGTTTTGTTGATACTAGTGGAATGAACTGCCTTATTTCAATCACCTGAAAATTCTTGAAAAATACAGTGAAACAGCATTGGAAACAAGTTGACTTATTATCACACACTATTGGCAGATTTATTTTCCCTTTTTAAGAAATCTAAGCTAGGCTAAAGCTAGCATTGAGCCTAAATCTAGGCTCAATACTAGCTTAACAAATTACTTGTTAACATGGACATTTTTTTGCGGTGTGGATTTCAAGTTACAATGTTGGGCTTAAATGAATACAACAATGCTAACCTTTGCTTGACTCCGACTCTCTGACCATGAACGCCCCAGTCTGGTTATGGGGCAGCATGAGCAGCTCCACTGCTTTGTACCTGTTGATGCCTATGAACAGCCACCTGAACAGAGAGAAGACAAAGGAGACATTTAGACTAGTGAGACGACGAGAGAGACAGAGAGAGGAAATATTACCACTGAATAAATGTCATGCAGACAGAAAATTCTCTCAGATGACATTTTTAATGTTAAGGAGGAGTTAGGAAAATTCACTGGAACAATATCAGAGAGCTTCCCCCACTGGAGGAGGGCTGACACGATAGGAGGCAGAGCTGATGTCATTTAGAACAAGAGAACAAAAGTCTTGTTCCAAACATCTGCCTACAAAGAGGTATAGTACTCCTACACAGAGACTCCTCCTACCAGTCAAGGAGAGTCCCCACCTTTCATTTTAGTTCAACTCGTCTGGTGCCTTGACGCACACTGATCAAACAAGCCCATGAGACAGATTCACTAACAAGCGTCCTTCGAGGTGGTGGCTTACCTGTTTGTCACCTTGGCAGTGTAGTTGGTAGGGATATAACTTTCACGGCCTGTGGTTACACATCTCACCATCATGAAATCACCATCGCTGTTGATGAAAAAAGCGGTCAAGTCCAGTGCTTAAGACAGTGAAGCTAGGATATGCATAACCAGCTGTGTCACATACTCTGATATGATGGTGAGCCTCTCCCCAATATGCATGGTTAATTCTGCAAGACCATAGGAGGGGTAGTCATAGAGGGATACCACCATGTTCCTCCTGTCTGCAAAGAGAGAGTACATGTTGGAGATGTGCGTCATGAGTCGAATGCAATCTAGGCCTGATACTATCGAGTGGTATCATTTTTTATTTTTTTTACTTCATGCATGTATCAAACACATATATACATTTATATAACATACCTGGTATTACAGGTTCAGGTGGACTCTCAAGGGTTGTCATGTTAGATCTACATTTGATGGGGCAGTTCCCCATGATCTTTAGCCTCTTGATGTTTTCAAATCACTCTGTTGACTGAGAGAGAGAGAGAGAGAGAGAGAGAGAGAGAGAGAGAGAGAGAGAGGATATGTATTAGGACATATCTAGTATATTCAAAAAGTTTACACAATCTCCCCACCGGGGAATTTATAAAGTTCATCTTATCATCTTATCTTATGTTTCCCATAGAGGATTTGAATGACTCATATTCAGAATTTAGTTATAGTCCTTGTCTTCATATTGTGACTATCATTTGTGTTTCAGCTCGAAGGTACGCTATGTTTCCTTTTGTAGTTTGACAACAGAAACGAGATGATACAGGAAGACATCAAACCACAACAAGAGGCATTGATATCCTGTGTTAAATTTCCATAGAACAATGTATGTATGCCAGGAAGGAGACATACTTAGTTAGAAGTCTTGAGAACATGAAAAGATGAAGAGACTAAAAGTGTCTTATTCGCATGATGGTGGCAACTCTTTCATATTAAGAGCAGCAAAGTAATAAAATATCCTTTTTTCAAACCAGCAGTTTATTTCTCCATTCAGCCTCAGCACCTGATCATTGCTAAGGGAGAAATAAAAGATTCTACGTAATACAGCACACACACACACACACACACACACACACACACACCTCTCTTTTGCTGCAGGGCCACCAAGTGCAAGACCCCTCTCATTACTCTCTGAGGGCTTTTAAAGAATTGCATCATACTTCATGGGGCCACTTTATCTGCTAATGGTCTTATGAGATAAAAAAAAAGGCATCTAGCCATATTGATTTATAACCTCATATCTACTGGCATCATCAGCAGGCATCACCCCTATTACATACACACACACACATACACACACACCCGCATACACAGTAATAAAATATCCTTTTTTCAAACCAGCAGTTTATTTCTCCATTGAGCCTCAGCATGTGATCATTGCTAAAGGAGAAATAATAGATTCTACGTAATACAACTAACCTGGCTAAGTGGTTTTGTTTTATTTTATTTTATTTAGACATGATTAAAAAATGACATACAGACGATTTACACACTCACACACACACATAAATACATGTACATGCTTTACATCAAACTTCCTAGAAATGTTTATCCCCTATGCACATACAGACCCATGCACACATTCACAGTAACATACTCACCAGAGAATACACACACACACATAAATAAATAAATAATACATAAATAATACATCGAAACACAAACTATGTATAAAATTAGTGGCAGTATCTGTTTTGGCGCGGTTGTATATAATCTGGCCAACAGACATAACACACATCCGCACGCACGAGAGAGAGACAGAGAGAGAGAGAGAGAGAGAGAGAGAGAGAGAGAGAGATATCATCAGAAACTGATAAGTGAATGATCTACTCACCTCCTTGAATCCCAGTATTGAATTGGTTTGTCCAGAAATGATGTGCTGCACAATAATTATCCAGATCCAGACAACTGGTGAACGCAAAATCTTCTCCTGTCACTCAGATGAAAAATGCTTGTCTGCCTTCAGACTGTGCACACACACACACACACACACACACACATATGTGTGTGTAAGTTCAGGTTCCCACTCAGGCCCACTGATCAATTAGAATGAATGAGCGTTCCCTCCTCTACTGGTTTCCCTTGCAGACAGCTGTTGGTGAGGGCTTACTTGAAGAGACAAGGCTCCCTGCATGGGTTTTATGTATGTCAACTACTTCCTGTGACGCTCAAGACCTCGGACTTCCTGACTCAGAGCAGTTAGTTGTTGATCTCTGATGCAGAATGTCAGGTGGAGCTACAATGCATCACTTGTTTATGGAATGTAGTGTTGACGTGTTTGTTGTGAATGCAGCGCTGGCTTTGGTACATGACACGTTTAGTTTTTCACATTTTAAAAATAGATACACTGTCAATCACCAGAAAATGTTTAGCACCAGATAAGAATGTCAGAATGTCAGTCACCTCAGGCCACCCATGATTAAGGTTCCCTTGTCAGTCAGCTCCCCTGATTAATCACTTAATCAATCATCACTTTCCTATCACAAGATCAGCCATAGATGCTGACACACTAGACACCAACTTTAGAGTCCCACACCCTAAAAGGAAACAGAAGACTTTATCACTAGAGTATCTTCTAGAGCACTCACTTTTTCTACTTCAGGGCTTTGGGTGTGGAAAGGACACACAACATGAGAGATGCTCATGCTCCCAAAATACGACAGGAACACCATGAGAACGTTCTGTTCTGCTTTTATCAGAAGCCAAACTCACAACCTAATCATGGGTGGAAAGGAACAGAGTCTACTTAATGATGAGAGAAATGATAGTAGCTCTACCAGAATTTGTGCTGAGTCATTCACTGAGAACTGCCTGTAAGCAGGGGTGGAAATTGCATTTAAACAAGAATTGTTATATTCCATTTTGAGATATTTTACTCATTAATTTCTATTTTTACAGTACTTCATATTTTTTCTAAAATACTGTAAACATCCTACGTTTTATTATATTTATCTAATACCCCAGTGACTAATTACATTGAAGATAAAAAAAGGTTTTGCATCAGAACTTCAGATTGGCTCACAAAAATGCTGTTTTGGAAGGAGCCATCTTTAACAAGTATTAATCAAAGAGAAGTAAACTGACCAGTGACAATTTTACCTTAATCCTGGGGTGAATAAATGAATAAGCACTGAAATACAAGGGCATGTTAGATTAGATTCAACTTTATTGTCATTGCACAGATTACAAGTACTGAGACAACAAAATGCAGTTTGGCATCTAATCAGAGGTGCAAATAGCAGTAAAGTGTATGTACAGTGGTCATATAAATATATCAGATATTAAATAAACAGTAAGGGATAGATATGAATATGCTGAGATATATACAGTATGGACAATATTGACAGTATGGACAGTGTGAAATGGATACTCTAGATATGTACAGTATAAACAGGGTACACCGTGGTGCCGAGTTCAGCAAGGTGACAGCTGAGGGGAAGAAGCTGTTCCTGAGCCTGCTGGTCCTGGAATGGAGGGACCTGTAGCGCCTCCCAGAGGGGAGGTGGGCAAGTCTCCTCAGGAAGAAGAGACGCTGGTGAGCCTTCTTGACCAGGGTCCAAGAGAGATGCTCGGAGATATGGATGCGACACGCTCAACCTCCGTCTCGTTGATGCGGATGGGGGTGTGTGTGCCGGCTTTGGACTTCCACAATGAGCTCCTTGGTCTTCTTGGGTGTTGAGGGCCAGGTTGTTGTCGGCGCACCACGCCGCCAGGTGCTGGACCTCCTCCCTGTAGGCCGACTCATCGTTGTTGTTGATGAGGCCAACCACCGTTGTGTCGTCTGCAAACTTGATAATGGTGTTGGAACCATGTACAGGTGTGCAGTCGTAGGTGAAGAGGGAGTAGAGGACTCAGCACACAGCCCTGTGGGACACCGGTGTTCAGGGTGAAGGTTGAGGAGGTGTGGTTGTCTAACCTAACATACTGGGGTCTGTTGGTTAGGAAGTCCAGTATCCAGTTGCAGAGCCAAGGTCACAGAGTTTGGTGATCAGTTTGGAGGGGATGATGGTGTTTGAATGCTGAGCTGAAATCGATGAACAGCATTCGGACATAGGTGTTGTTGTTGTCCAGGTGGGAGAGGGCAGAGTGTAGTGCCACCTGGCGTATGGAGGACGGCATCTCCATGGCACTACACTCTGCCCTCTCCCACCTGGACAACTTCAATTCTATAATACAAATTTTGCATGGAAGACACTTCCTATTTACCAGAGTCTTTTCAGGTTTGACAGCCACAGTCGGTGAGACAAACATATTTAACATGCTAAATATAGACTGTCTCAACTGCTTCACAGTAGATAGAGGTTGATTCTGTTTATGAAAGCAAAAGCACACCTGCGGTTGGAAACTAACTGCCCACAATCACCTCAGTTTTCCACTAACAGAAGACAAGTGTGACATATGTGCAGTGCGTCGATCTCATACTTGTGGGCTCACCAAAAGTCACCGAGCTTGTTCTTACATGCACTTAAGTTGACTAGCAGAACTGTTGACATTATCTTGATAAATGACACACATCAGCCATTTTTCATCTTCTAGCTTTATTCAGTAGTAGTATAAATGAATGATAAATCAGCAGACAGTAAGAAGCACCACTGGGCCTCTCAGTGAAGGGACTGAACAGTCATATCAGAACCCACTTGTCAAAGGTTGTTAAAATGTGAGTGCGATTGTATAGGTCTACCCAAATGAACAAAAACAGCAATGCAAAACAGAAAAAGAGACACAACCATGAGCTCAATTACAAAAGGAATCCAAAATAAATGAATGTAAAGAGATGGGATAGAATCTACACATTGGCCCGCAACTCTTCCTCAGCACCGCGTCGTCTTCTTCGTATTTTAAAAACGCAGCTCTTTCCAAGGCTTCAATGAAGGCAGGGTTAGCTCTACTTCAATACATCATCCAGATTACTTTACTCGCCATTATAGGAACAAATGGAAGGACGGCGCAGCAAGGGAACATTTCAGAATAAAAACACACAAGCACACATGCCGCACAATCAATGCAGGCAACGTTTTTAAGGTTCAGTGAGAATGGCAAAGGTGTTGTACCGTGCAATGAGTGAAATTTCTACATGTTATTCAGACAAGAGCACACAGAGGATTTTGTTTCTGGGCTACAGTGTAATGTACGGACAAATCCTCTTGCTGGGATTAAAAACATTTAACGCAAAGACACGTGGTGAAAAAAATAATAAATACATACAAGACAAGACAGGAAGAAAGGCCAAGGCAACAAAATACAAAGAGGGAGACACGACAACTAAATCGGCATCTCGAATGTGACATACACACACAGAGAGTGGAAAATTAAAAATGAGAAATGGTTGAATCGATCATAACATTGGACCATTTTAATACACAACATGAGTCAGTATATAATTACTCTTCTTCCTGTCCCCCATCGGAATGTGACTAACAGTGTATTCAATAGAATAGTTAATATGCATCTGCTAATATATTTATTACATCCTCAAATCTATCACACAATTCATTACAGATCCTCCTGGCTTTGAGTAGCTTAGGAGCAGGGTGAGAGAGAGACAGAGGGAGAGAGAGAGAGGGAGATACAGAGAGAGAGAGAGAGAGAGAGAGAAATGGGTCACACAAGTTACAGAGGGAAGGTGGAGGAAAGGAAGCAGGGATGGGGGGTGTTTAGGGGGGAGGGGGGTTTAGCAGGAGACCTCCATGGTCTGGGGCCCGGCCTGGCTGTCCAGGGCCCCGGTGGTGCTGCCCTCCAGCAGGCTGTTGAGGTTGTTGCGGCTGCGGCTACTGTCCACGGAGGTGAGGCTGGAGGAGGAGGTGGTGCGGGAGCGGGCCAGACGAGTCATTCCTACTGACGGCACTGGAAAACACACACACACACACACACACACACACACACACCCAGGCACACACGCACGCACAGGCACACACACACGCATAGACACACACATTAATATTCCACTCACAGCACAGCGACTCATTGCGGTACGGGGTGAGCATATCGATGTGACGCCTCTTAAGAAATCACACACCAGGGGATAACTAAAAAAGGAAAAAAAAAAAATAATTCACCATGCAAACAATTTTGGGCAACTAAAGGGGCTAATCAAAAAGAAAACATTTTCAAAAGAAAGTGATTGCATGTGTGCAAATAGACAGCGCTGAGTCCGTCTTGTAAAAGGAAATCAAGACAATAAAAACAGCAGAATTCAGCATCAGCAATCCAACTAAACTGACGGGAAGCAACACCAGCAACCTCATGCAACAAAATAGCAGTCAGGACTGAATCCATGCTAACGGGAGAAATTAAACTCCTACACAGAGATGAATGTGTGTCAAAGTATGCATGAGGATCTCTTTGTGGACAATACCCACCACCCTGAGCTACTATTAAATAACACCAAACTCTGCATACATTGACATTCATCTGTTGTAGGGCGGTGGAGGCCAAGTGGAGGCTTGTAGCAGGCTATTGGGTTTAAAGCCTTCTAGCCTGGCAGCTGCTTAAGAACCTGGTACCTGATTCGTTGCTCAGGTGACTGAGGAGAACGTAGGGAACTGTAAGCGACGGTTAAAGGAGGAAAGAAAGAGGGAGAAAGGAAGAAATGTTGAAAAACGTAGCTCTTAAATTGCTTTTTCCCACCTCAGTGTGTGCCTGATTCAAACTGAGGGTCACAGCAGGGTATCGGCGGAGCAACGTGGAGCTGAAACTCAACAGGGCTCTCAAGCCAGCTAGCATCACATCTCTGTGGTCGTTGTGGATAAATGGGTGTTTGCTATCCACAACAGATAAGAGATCATAATATACGTGCGTTGAATCATCTCTCCTATTCTCTCAAACGCTTCACCTTTTGCATTTCACACGGTCAATGTGCTAATGGGAGAAAAGCAGCTTTCAGAAACATGCTGAGGTGTTAAGATTTATTTTCCACCACTTTCTCTGCATGAAAAGACTCTTAATCTGTTCTAATCCTGCAGTGGCATTTCCTCGATAGGGGGACTCGGTGGCCTTTAAAGCAACACCGAGACTCTGGCACACTAGCTACACCCGAAGGCGCCTCCCACTGTGGAGGGTGGGGGTGGGAGAGAGCAAAAGAGAATTAGCATCAGAGAAATACACACAGGTATCATCTGTTTGGCCACAGCAAGCAAACCTACATTCATGACTTCATCCATCCTGGGATCAGCCTCTAGTTGATGAATTGAAAATCAATATGGCCTCACAAAATGTGTTGGTTGTGTTTTTGTTCTTTTTCGATGAATGAGCATAAACCCTGGAGGCCTGTTTAAGTATGCACTTTGAGTGTCTCTGCAGGAGACTGCATCATTAAACAGTTCTGGACAGAAAACGAAAGCACACAAGGAAGGAAAAAAAATAAATAAAAATGAGAGTGTTTTTCACTCCCATGCAGAACTGAACAGGAAGTGTATTGCTGTTCAGCCCATCTCGGGTGCCACTGTCATTTCAGTCATGCTAGACGCACTTACACCTCTCACCTACTGAGGGTTAGGGGTGCGACACACTGCAAAGAGCAGAGAGGAAATGGCGTTAGCGACCAATGAGGCGCAAAGGCTGCCTCTCCGTGACCAGGGTGACAAAAGCTGGGTCTTTTCATGCACTGCTGGCCACATTCCAGACCCCATTAGCACGGGTATCTGGCAAAGGCTCATGGGAAACCACAACAAAAACAAACCTCATTTAAACTGCAGTTCTCATTGCGCTCGCGTCAACAGGAAATTCATCAAAGAACACACATACGTCGACGACCACAAATACGTCACACAATAGTGTGGCAATAATACTTGGGGAGTAAACAGTACAGGGTGGGCTTGTTGAAACCAGTGTCACAATGTACGTGAATGTTTTCACTCAACAATTATATGACAATACTGAGAAAGTGTACAAGGAGTGGAAGAAGTGTGACAACTGTGTACTTACTGTAGCCCATGCCCTGAACAAAGTACTTGAAGGCCTCAGCAAGTTTGCCAGGCTGTAAACAGATAAAGCATACGAGTTATGATTCAGAATATAATTCAGACAAGAAAAGCGCTACTTGACACCGATCCTCGTCTTAGGAGAAGAAAACCAACCTGCACAACCTGGGGCAAGCCTCCACAATCAGCCATCTGACAGAGAGAGAAACAGTCTCTTTAGTAAGTGCTTTGCACAGACAAAAAAAAGTGAGTATTACATAAACATCTTCACCTTTAGCAGTGTGGTCTTGACTGGATTTAACCTCGAATTGCACTCCACCTGAAACATATTGTACAGAATTAGATGGATATTCTCCAGAGGTAAAGGTTGACAGAAGAAGAGAGGCATAAGGCTATCCGTGTGTGAAGCTGTATCATGATAATCACTAAATATCACTAAATACTAGTAGCACATGCAGCTCTCTGACATCCAGACCTTCACAAAGCCTCTTAAAGTACTGAGATGATGGCATCGAACTCACCACAGCCTCCACAGCGGGTGATGTGTCACCAACCACCAGCAGCGCAGGGCACCTGGATGGGAAGAGAGGAAGTCCACAAATGGTTGCCAGAGCACACAAACACAACTGATGGGTGATTTGTACCAGCCTAATACCAAGACCTACGTTAGTGTGTTGACTGTGTCCTCATTCAGACCTACGATTGGCCTCTCGATCTCCAGGTCACGACGGCTGGAAACAAATTACAAGTTGTTAGCTTGGCGGGAACAGACTCAGCTGGACGAAGATCTACTATGTAAGGTGATCTGTCTGGGTTTGTTCCAGGTTCAGCTAGAACCTGGCTGAAATCCTGATTTACTGGGCACTTCGCTCTCTGATAACAATATTCCCTTGTGTGGGCTTTGTATATTTTGTGATGCCTTAATTGTGCTGACATTGCAGAAAGAGTTGACACACCTGGCAATAAAGTTGCATCCAATAATGTGATCAGGAACACAAATAAAACAGGAAGAATGCAGGAAAACTACAGTGCACATACAATAAATAGAACCCCCCCCCAAAAAAAACCCCATCCCTGTATAATGTGTAATAGTGTATTGCATCATACTATTGGTAGGAGCCACAGAAGAGGGCCAGGTTGTCCTGGTTGATGTCCTGGGCAATGTGGAGGCGATAGGTCTGGATCAGTTCCTGGTTCTCAGTGAGCTCATCCTGGTGAACACACAGCGGAGTAGAGTAGAACAGATCAGATCAGAAGACAGGAAATCTTTACGGTCCCTGCGGGGATCTGGTCTGTATCTGTTCATAAAGGCCTAATCCCTATCAACACAAACTAGAGCCAAGAGAATGTAAACAGAAACAGAAGGTTTTCAGAGAAAGACAAAGTGGAGCTATCTGGGGAAATCAAGATAAGGCTTCTAAAAAAAGCCTAGTGGCTATAAAAAAAACAACACCGAGCAAAAAGCACTGGGTGAGTATCACAGCAGAAACTCACAGTGCTGAAGTGGTGGGCCATCACAATGTCCACCAGGTTACTGGTCCATCCAGAGAGCTGCACAAGGGGAAAACACAGTTCCAATTAAGCCTGATCTGACCTTTATGGATTCCCTGGGAGTCTATAGTTTTGACAGATTTCAATCACCTAACAATATTTGACATCTGACCCTAGTTTGGTGCATGTGTGTTTGTGCTTGCCTGTGAGTGTATGGATGCTTAGGCTGAAGAGTAATTGGGAGGATGGATTGACCAACAGCATGCATTGGGACCTTTTTGGGCCTATGGCACAGCGATAATACTGACCTTGGAGGCAGCCCAGTCGATCCAGCCCTCAGCACATGGGTCTACATCGATCAGAACCAAGCCCTCCACCAGGGTGGGGTTGTTGAGCTGGGAAGGGAAGGGAACATGTCAGTGTCAACAACAAGGGGTTTAGGAAACATTAAAGAGTACTTCTGGCAAATAAAGACTTTAGTTAATTTAGTTAGTTATTTGCCAAAATCTCTGTGTATTCTTTCACGGTGCAGACAGGATGGACCCAATGCAATTTTCTCTAAAATGATGTAAAGCAGAACATGTCTGCTGTCTCTTTAAATCAAGACATAAAAGGAAGAAGATGAAATCTAAGCTTTTGAAATGAAGGGGTGTGGTGTTTAAATTGCCTGAAGACAGAGAGAGGATGTCTAGGGATATGAAGGATCCAGCTCCACTGGTCAGGGAATACTGCAGATGCTGCTTTCAACAAGATGCAAATGCAATGCAGCAACAGATGCTATAAATCTATCGAGGGTAAACACATTTTGTTCGCAGCCAGTTTGAGATTGCATTTCAGAATCAATTTTTTGCCGTTAATTTCGGAACAAGAGCAGACGGACACAAGGATTCCTAATCCCACACCTTCCCTTTCTCACCCCCGGCCCCCTACCCTCTCTCTTCATCATTAACCTTTCAGCACTGCCTCGATGCTTTCCTTCTATTCTGTCTCTTTCTGCTCTATTGAACAGAGATCGTGCTTATTTTAGCTCCTCTGCATGGAGCGCGGAACAGGAAGAAAGCAACAGAAATGGAGAGAATCATCAAGGTGATTCATCATCTGGGGAATGGCAGAGAAACCTGATGCCTGTGTGGGCTTGATGGGAGGCATTAAAGGAATAGACCATCCTAAAACACTATTAATTGGCCTAACGTAGACAATGTGACATGTTCATGTCAACCTCGTAGTGGTAATTCTGAATAGGAAATATTAGGGCTGTCGTGGTAACCGCATCACTGCACCACCGCGGTTGAGACACCTGTGTTGTGGTGGTACGCTCTGGCGCTGGGTTTAAGAGTTTGGAGAGTTAAATTATTGAGGTGAGCTGTTGTACGGCGTGGTTACGGCCAACAGAAACTAATAATCAGCTTAATAAATGCACTGGATTGCAAACTAACTGTTTCGTTTGTCTACTCAAAGTATCCGTCTTTGACGGGACGCTACAGTATGACTAAACTCATTTTAGGGCTAGTGTAATGAGTGTTTTTTCACATAATACACACTTTGCTGTGTTTGGTAATCTCCCTCAATTTTGTAGAAAAACTGCCACGAAGAGCTTTTTGACATTCGCCGTGTTTAGTGAGCCAGAGTGAATTTACGAGCGCGCGCATTGGCTGGTTAACATAATTAACTAACGTGATTGATTTGAAAGACGCTTGGTATTTAGTAGGTAAGTAGTTTATTTCCCCATTTATGACAACGATTGTAAGTTAGGCTACAGTTTATGAATGGTTTTTTTTTGTGTAAAAAAATAATAAATTATCAATAATAATAATAATAATACTGTGGCGGACTCGCCACAGTACCGGGGTCCGTGACAGACAGAGACATAGACAGGAGGAGAGTTAACTGGCCAGCACCAGCGATATAAACCCGCTGACGGCAGTGTAGAGCGCCGTCTTCCCCGGCGCGCGCACCTCCTCCCTCCCCGCAGGTCCCCGCGGAGCACCAAGGCTGCCCCAGTCCGCCAGGCTTCCAGCGGTGTCTAAACGTTTATGATTCAAACTTCTTGTACACGTTCACATCCCTACTTTTATCACATTTCACAATGTTGAGGGACAAATGGATAGATAATCAAACATGTTTGAAATTGTTTGGGACTCCTATGACGTTAGACATTTTTTCCTGTTCTTTGGACCAGCTAGTGTCTTACACTGAACCGATCGCGGGTAAACTCGCAGGTATTAAAAACAATTTTTTTTAAAAGGGCGGTACCACCGCATCCCGCGGTGGGAAAATTTCAAACCGCGACAGCCCTAGTTAAAGAGTTGTTGCTATGGAGCTATTTTCACACACGTTCTCTGGGGTTTGTCAAAAGGCATTCTGGGAAATATAGGAAATCACTAACTGAAGTAGAAGCAGACAAGGCAGATTGAGGGAAAGTGGGTACAATAAAAAGAGAAATTACAAAACGTCATCACAAAATAACTCCTGGAATGCACTGAACATCACAGATTGATGACATAAAACAGTCTAAGAGTATCTGAGAGTCCGTTTGGAGTTTGGAGAGAGAGATGGAGAGGGAGTGAGTGGGCAGAGGCCCCGGTCCTGATGTGGACTTACTGCAAAGCGGGAGAGGATGTAAGCTCCTGCTCCCACCCCGATGGCGATCACGCTGTTGACCCTGCAGGGAAACCACCAGTTACCACGGACATCAGACAGGAGTAGTCAATGCTTATGCAGATTATCATTGATCAGCTATCAACAGGGGGCCACTCACTTGAGTTGAGTCATCACAGAGGGCAGCATCTCGGCCAACTCGTCCATGGTCGGGTACTGGTAGCTGGAGGCAGAAGAAACACACGTCTGAGTCCACGCTAGCACTGGGGTCCATTGAGGGCAATTCATTTTGATCCAATTTTACTTTATTTTACACTGACACAGTCTTGCCTTGAGAATATTGGCTAACAGGTTGGATAAGGGACGTGCTTCCATTAGCAAATGAACTGCCATTCACTTTCTATTTTAATTGAACACATTAGTAGCGATCCCTACCCGCTGGGGAAGGGAGGTGCACCCTCCTGCTGGCCTGGTGCGTCCACGTGGACCACAGCAAAGTGCTGCGTGATCTCCTGCATGTCCTCATAGTTGAACAGCGTGTTGAAGCACGACTTGTCTGGACAGGTACAAAGACACAATGGTAAAAGTCTAACGTCAATATATACTATATAATATATGATATATGATATAGCCCTACAGAAAGACGCAGGACTTAAATGGTTCAAACTTTGCCTAGGAACCAAGTGTGACTCTTTGAGGCTAAGACTAAACGGTTTCATCACCCCCAGGTCGCTGTGTATTGATAGGTCTATTTTTGGCTGACTCACGGTTGAGGCCGATGTCATGATAGGTGAGGATGACAGGTCTGTTGCCCTTGGGAACTCCCCTCATGGTCACATGGAGAACGCCATGGGGAGTCTCAATGTCATGCTCCTGCAGAGAAGAGCACACAGGGTCAGGGCTGATGGACCAATGACAGATCTGGAAATAAGCCTGTAACAGGTTAATTTAGACCACACGCACCCACCCACCCACCCACAGGTGACTGAGATCATTGGCATATAATAAAAGCGGAGTGAAAAAACACCAGCAAGATGTTACAGTCCAACATCAATTAGATACAAGAGAGACAAAGGCCCTAAATGCCCTAAAGAACTCAGTGACCAACAAAGCCTGTGGGGTTTATATCTAGGATTGAGAATGCAATGCATGCACCCCTCGACCCCACCCCCCCTCCCCCACTGAGCCCTTATGCCTGTGGACAAACAAAGCACTGAATAGGCTGAAGAGTCTTTTCATCCGAGGGTCTGAAACTCTCAGCGCTCTCATAAGTATGACTGCGCAAAAATCCCTGAATCGTCGCCTCTCAGGGACTCAATTCAGCTTGCAATAGCTTCATTCTTTGCATTGCTTTCTATGAATAGCTTTCTCTATCACGCACAACAAAACCCCAAATAAGAAGTACCTCACAGTGCATCTATGAATGTGACACATAAAATGGCTTAAAAGATGTTTAACAATCCAATTCAGTTTGTATTCAATTGCATGACATTCTAGCTTGGTTCAGGTGAACAGGGGGGACATTGTTCAAAAGATGACACGGCAAAAATGCAGAGGGCCTCATTAGTATTATGGGATTCAGAAAGATGTAGGAAGTGATGTAATGGGAAGTGAAGCCCGTCCCCAAACGGGTTTAGGTCACTTCGGTTCCTCTATGGAATCACAGCATCTTTTGACGTCACACACACACGCGCATGCACACTCATACACACTTGCCAAGGACAGCATGACAGTGCTGTGTACAAGGTTGTGTGTGTGTGTGAGTGCAGGTATGCGCATGAGCGTGTGGCATGTGTGTGTACAACGTGAAAGAGTGGCGGGCGGGGCCCAGCGCTTGCCTGGTCTCAAGGCCCACTAGTCATCAATAATAAAGGGAGAGAGCCTCAGTGGAGGAGAGAAACTCTATATAGCGATAGCTGAGAGACAGAGGGGGAGAATGGCACCACACTGAGTACACACCGGCATTTTCACTACCCGACTCTCAGTGTAGGCATCTGGATGATGGATATGTGTCACAATCTCTCTAGAGGTGTTGAAGGTTAATTCTCAAGGACAAGGCTGCAGTATTTTGAGTCTGCAATCAGAATGGGACAGAGTAATGTCTGATGGAAAACTACTCATCCTGACAACATCGGAATGAGAGATCTTCTTCTACAAATCACAAAAACTGTGCACAAAGAAAACACAGACTCAAAGAAATCCACACTGCCTGCCAGCGGTGGTGCGCAACAATCAGCTTCACAGTAGCTATTATACTCTCTCTTCCTGGGATGGGATAAACCCTGAAGAAACTCTCCTGCTGATAAGACGTCCTGTACACATCTGAGGCCTTTTCAAGCCTGATAAAACGACTCTGCAGTCCCGGGCTGCGGGGCAGAACAACCTGTTATGAACTGAAGAGAAACTCCCCCTCTTTGTGCGGCTGCAGACCTTTGGAATTTAGGCAAGGACGGTGTCAAGGACACCCAGTGTAGCAGGAGAAGCTGCTTTGCATAAAGAAACGGGGCAAACACAAACACACACACATACAAACACACACACAAAAATGCAAGGCTTGTGCAAATGCCTGTCTTGTGTTGTGTGCATGTACTGTACAAGTGCCCACAAAAACAGACATGCATGCATCAATGGTGATGGAGATCTGAATAAGTAAATGAAAACGTTAGTGGCGGCGGGGGTAGAGAATGAAGATGAGATAGCTAGAACAAGAGAGAGAGAGAGAGAGAGAGAGAGAGAGAGAGAGAGAGAGAGAGAGAGAGAGAGAGAGACGAGACTCTGGAAGTGGATGAGAGGAAGTAGAGCATGAAAGAGAGGAGGGACAGCAAAATGGAGAAGAGAGAGAGGTAAGAGAAGAGAGAGAGGTGCTGTATGACAAACAGAAGGCACAACGCCGTAGAGCACACAGAGGACGCAGCGCTTCCATTTATTATGCCTAACCAACCATGCTGGGATACCAGGGTGGAAAATATGGGAGCACTAGAAGAGAAGTCGGGTAGAGGGCCCTTCATCCAGCCGTCTAACTTCTGGCATCATCTATGGGCTGCATTGATCTTAGAGCTCTGCCTCTCATCACCTCCACACACACTCACACACCAGCAGCATCACAAGAAATTATACATGGGGTGGGGCTGCTAGCCTGGAGAGCGAGAGGGAAAAAGAGGGATAGCACTGCAATGGCTGCAGCCCCTTTCCCTTTTAACATGGTCCTAGTGGCCAGCAGCCGGGAAGGAGGTGGGGATCAGACTGGAATACTGAACAGGGGTTTGTACTTTGAGGAAAGGGGCTTTAGGTGGCCTGGGGCCAATGGGGGGGGGGGGTTATAAAACAGTCCCAGAATGAAGGAGAGCAGGGAGGAGGGCAAGAGGAGAAAAGGGGGAGAAGGATGATAGGACTGCCATAGAGATTGAGGGGAAATATATTCTACAGGGAGGGGGGAGAGAAGGGGATTGGGGGAAAAAGGAGAGCACTATGTCATGCTGTTCCTCTTCCCGCAATCCTTCTCCTGTCTACCCCCCCGCCCTGACAGGAATGGCATCAATCACCCCAATCAATCAATCATCAGGCTGCAGCTTGCAGCTTGCAACACACACACACACACACACACACACACACACACACACACACACACACACACATTCAAATCCCCATCACCACTACGACAATGTGCATGTTGTCGAAGTGGTGGGTAAAAAAACAAATTAAAGGTCTCTGTGGGGGAGGGATTGAGCCACCCCAGTGGTTCTGGTGTGTTGTTGCTATGTGGGGGTGCGTGGCCTCACTCCTGCCTGACTGTTGCAGTCCAGTGATAGAAAATAACACTGGCACTATGCGCCCTCCACAGCTATTCACAGTAGACTGGGCATAACGAACACAGCCCTGCGCTATAAAAGGCACGAAGGAGCATACATACATCTGTGCCTATGCATGTCTGTGTATATGAGTGCACACACTTGCACACACACACATCCACTGACAGAGACACATGTATGGGCATGAACACAAGCATGTACCTTGACACACAAATACAAATGCACGGATGCATACAAGTGCCCACATGCGCGCAGGCATGGCACACAGAAACAACCCCGCCAATGGACGCCCGCTGGCAGACAGGCACGTACACACACTCTGGTTGTGACATTTGCAGATTCAGTGACGCTTACACACACATATGCATCTTTCATAGCATCACGTTAAAATGCACCACTGCACCCTGAGAATGGTTCGGCAATGCTGACCACACACACCCACACACACACACACACCAAAAATCCTGCAGACAAATGTTCGCCCCCACACTAGCAGCTGCCCAGAGAGAAACAGCTCAACCTCTCAGCCGCTGCCTGAGGTGGTGACAGGCGAGCCAGGAAGCCCCCCTCCTCCAGTTGCACTAGAGAGGCACCCGCTGTCAACCTAGCTTCAGGAAAACTGCACAACAACCCCCGACTCTTCACCCCAACCCCCCCCCCTGCAAGGACCCAGCGAGGTGTGTCAATCAAGACGCGTATCACTCACCACTCCATTCCCAGAGCATGCAATCTGGTCCAGGTCCAGAATAGCTGACATGTTTTCCCACGCAGGAGAGGAGCGTGTTATGCTATGTATGTGAGTGCGCTGGGAAGCTTTGAAGAGCTCCACAAGAAGGAAGACGGGGTGGGTGGGACGGAGAAAGGGAGGGAGGGATGTAGGGTGAGGCAGTGAGAGAGTGACTAAGAGAAAGAGAGACAGGAGGGAGGGATGAGACACACTAGCTGAACCTCCCGACAGCAGCAGAGCTCAGCAGCAGGCTAGAGCAGCAGGGAGAGGGAGGAGAGAGAGAGACACGACAGAGGGAGTGAAGAGGAGATGGGCAAATAATCTGAATGAAAGTAGGAGGGGAGGATGGATAAGATGCAGAGAGAGAGAGAGAGAGAGAGACACACACACACACAAGAGGTGGGAGAGAGAGCAGGAAAGAGCCAGGGGAGGAGGAGAGTGAGACTGCAGTTTGTGCTTGGTAGGCACAGCGCGTCCGTGCATCCAGCTACCACTGCATCTAATTGGATTGCAGAGGGTCAGGTGGGTAGCGGAAGGGAGGCGGGGCTTGAGGAGAATGGAGAGGGATACGGGGAGGGAGGGAGGGAGGGATGGGTGGAAGAAGAGGGGTGTTGGGCTGGAGGCAGGCTGCCCAGGAAACAGGCAGGCTTGTGACGTCAGGTGGTGATGCTGATAAAGTGATGGTGGAGGAGAGGATGCTGACTTTGACTGCTGACCCCTGGACTGTTCTGCATCAGCAAAATGGCTGCAGATCAGATGATTTACCAGTAATTGCCTCTAGATCCACCTCACCTTGTTGGGTGAGATGAATTTGAAATAAGGTCATACAAAATGACTGTGGCCATGAATCTGCTAATCTCAACGACCAAAATTAGACCAAATTAGTCACTTCCAATTTACAAGACGGGAATAAAGAGTAACAAAAAGTCTGATATGCACAGACTGATTCTACAGAGAGACGATCACTAGTCACTTCAGCTTTTCTGTGATTCTCCACTCCTAGTGGAGACACTACTGCATCATATAAATCTTACCATGCTCAAGGCTCCATTTCAGTATTGATCTTTAACCAATCACCTTGAGGCGACCCTAATTATGTTCTGGGCAGACTAGAAAATATATGTCCCAGAATAAGCTACAAAATGAGCTTTACCACGAAAAAAACACTTGGAAAAACACAGTGTTAGTGCACAGACATTAGCAGCTGTTTCTTCCTGCACAGGGACTGTTGAAATTTACATTCAGCGCTACATGAGAGGATGCATTTCCTCTAATCCTCCCTCTGAGTCTATTGATCCATGTAGTTTATTGATTTTTTCATTTTCTACTGTCATCTACAGAAGGCAAATAATAGTGGTGAGGGTAATGCAGTCCATGGAGTCGTGCCTTTGTTTAAGGTAGGCTGCTCTGCAGGCACATGCATATGGACTCCAGGGACATTTGATTGGTTCCTCAGTGGAAGCTCCGCCCTGCTGGTGCAGCAGCATGTTAGGTTGTAAACTGCCAGTGTTTCTCCTCTAGTTGCCTGTACTGCCCCACAGAGGGTGCCACTGACACACACAGTACTGACATTTAAAGGAATATAAGGTGGGCAGTTATTATGTAGACAAATGTAGTGCACATATAGTAATATATAGGTGAAATTAAAGTGTAAAAACATATATATATTTTATCTTTACTGTTTTTACTGTATTTTTCTGTGTTGTTAGAAGTGCAGTTGAGTTTTACCAAAGCATGTTTTGTGGTTGGCTTTGGTCACAAGAAAATGGAGCGTGCCCCCTCCCCAAAGTTGAAGTGAAACCTATGCACTTGGTCACGCATCATCATCACCACAATGATCTGGCATGAGTGATTGGAAATGTGTGACTGATCACATGCACACCAGTTCATGGGCAGGGCAGAGCCCACTGGCTCTTTGTCAGACCATGAGTCATCCATGTCTCTGCATGGATCCCCTCTCCGAGGAGACAAACACACCCAACGAGAAGCGCCTGGTTTTAATACTGCTGGGATGAGGGGTTTGATTCGCACTGTAGCACTCATGAAGGTGTTTTGGATAAAACCGCCCACCAAATGGCATGTTATCTTATTCTCTCTTGGCAATGCATCACTTTTTTGTGAACCCTGAGCTCCGCTATTTAACTCAAACATACTTGATTATGAATGCATCACACAAAGATGTCACCCTCCAGCCACACCAGGACCAGGACCAGGCCTATGGCGCCCTCTGCTGGGCTTAACAAGGCAGTGAGGATTTAAGAAGCAACAGACTTGCAGCGATTTGCTCCAAGAACAAATTAGACGGCTTTCTTGTCTTTGAGCTGCAGTGGTCAAGGTCAAGCAGATGGAGGCATCTAACGTGAATATAACTATAATATTGCACATCTCATCACTGATGATTCAGATAGACATATTATAGATTATATAGCAAATACTGTCAATAAATGACTATTAAAGGCAAATATAATGATCCAAAACAATCTAAACGACTATTAAAGGCAAATATAATGATCCAAAACAATCTAAACGACAAAGTAAAATACAAGATGAGGATTCCTGAATGCTATTTCAACTTCCTCTCTCGCTCTCCACAGCACTCTCCATCAAACCTGAGCTGCTCTATTTTTAAAGTGTTCCAGGAAGTTACTCAATGTTTTCAAGTATACACTTTAAAACACAGCGGGACTCTGACTCACATCCCCCCTTCCCCTCCCTGTGACGTAAGGATCTTAGGGAACATGAGACTGCAGGGTCTCTCCTCCCCCCCTCCTCCCTCTTCCTCCTCCACCCACCTGCGTAGAGTGACAGGTTTTGACATCACAGCTGCAGTGATCGGGACCTGCCTGTAGTGGGCGCTGTGGTAGCAGGGAAACGAGGAGGAGAGCAGCTGGATTCATCTTCCAGCTGCAGAGATGGTGTAGCAGTGAAGACCCCCTCCCCAATAAGTTGAATGTTTTCATGTGGAGTCTGCTGGCTATCCCATGTCTCCTGTTGTCCTTGTACCATCTTGTCAGTATGTACGGTGATACTATGTACTGCTATACTACGCCATAGTTGTAGTTATGCACTGTGTGTGTGACATTATTCCCATGGCAGCCATTTTGAATGTTAACAAGTACAGCCTAGCTCTCTACCACTGTTGTTTACCAAGGAGCACATCATAGAAACGTCAAGAATTGGACAAACACAAATGGCTGTCAAGAATCCAGAGGGATATAGGTTCACATTTTAAGATATATATATGTTTGGCCCGCTATAGCTAGCTACTGGAATCTAGCCTAGGTAGCAAGCTAGTAGCTAACTAGATAGTAAGCTAGCTAACTTCCCTGCTAAATTCAAGCAGAGTTGCTCGCTAACAGTTAGGTCTATTTGAACTCTGGTTTTATACATGTGTACATCTTCTGGGTAGTTTCTCACCCTGGTTGTGAGATAAATTCAAAATGTCCGCTGTGGGAATAAGGTCAATGTAAATATACATCTACATGTCCTGGTACCAATGTCACTCAAACAAATCCCTGTACCTGGTGAATAAAGTACACCTGCTGGGCTGGGTCATGTGTCTCTCTCAGCCTTCCTGTCATCTTAGTAAAATATATACATTAGTGGGAGTGGAAAGAGATGTCACACTGGAAATACGAGTGGTGAGTGAGCGCTGCGTAAGAATATGAATTTATTAGTGTGCAGACAGGAACACATGCTAGAGAGCATGCACCAAGGCTGCTCCAGTGACATGCTTACTCTCCTCCCCTACCTGCAGTAGCTATTTTTAGCCCTGGTGGGATGCTGGAAGCCTGCATGACTGCAGAAAGTGAGGGAGGGCCAAAGAGTTTAACCCTTCGCAGGCACGTGGCTAGTGGAACGCAACAGTCAGCTCGCCTCTGGAAAATCATCCTGTCTCATCCAGGGAACTCATCCCTTGCAGAAAGGCAAATCATCATTTGCACAGCATGGAGGCTGAGTGTCTGCAAGCCAATTCGCCATCCTAAGTACCATCAAAGGATCTGGAACACCGCCTGCTCTATGTAGGGCAGACAAACACCGCTTTCTTGAATTCAATTTTTTTTTCACATTATCCCCTAAAAAGACTTGAGCGTGGCTGTAATTCTTACTCTGGAAGGAGCAGATGCAGTTTTCCGACACCGTCTCTCAGTGTAGAAGACATTGGCTGATACAACTATTAAAAATGGCTGAAACTCATCTTGTTGTACTTGTACCTGTCTTGCACTATGTGAGGTCCCATCTGGAGAATAGTCCCTTTGCGATCCCTGACATTTATTTAGAAAGTACAGTCTGTAAAGATTCCCTATTATCAGCAACCAGAGACAAGAGAGAAGGACCATCTCCACCCGCAACCGCACCCGCACCCACACACTTTTGAATTACCTGCATTCCTGTATAAATAGCTCCTAAAATATGGTCTGGTCTTCATCTAAGTCCTAACAATAGATGAACATAATGTGATTTAACAAATAAAGCACAAAAATGTGTACTTTTATGTGTCTTTATTGATCATATTGTTCAAACAGCTTGGGGTGTATCTATTGTTACGCCTTAGGTGAAGATCAGACCATATTTTAGGAGCCACTCCACAGGAAAGGAAGTAAATCAAAAAGGTTCTCACGCAATTTTACCTCGGCAGAAAGAAGGAACAAGAAAGGATAGAAGAGGTATGAGAATCGGGACACATTTTCTGACATGGAAATGAATAGTGTTACAATAATATCAGATCCACCTGGATATTAAAAGGTCAGACAGACATTGACAAGTCGGCCTCCCATTCATTTACAAAGGATCATTTCTAGGTTGTACATCTGTATGATGGAGCAGATTGCAGTCCTTTGGTTTCTAGATGTGGGAGACAGTTGTAACTCAAAGTGTTGGTTAATTAGTCACATTAAACTTTGCCGTGCCCCCACCAAAATGCTCACGGCCAGGCCTGGAGGTACAAGGGAATAATAGTGGGCTACGGGCCATTAGCAGAGCTGAGCCGCCAGTCACTCCTAATGCCTTTGTTTTTAGGAATAAGCACCAACAAGAAAACAAACAGATGAATCAGGCCAGCCTCTAAAGGCTCTTTATGTATCCCAAGCCCTGCCAACACTACCAAATAAGAGACCAATACGTATTCATGTATCGTCTTTTCATAATAGTACAAACCATCCACACACATACAATAAGCACACAAAAGACGACCTGCAAGCAGTGTACGAAAGGATAACTAAAACCATGTAAGTGCCAAGAAAGGTTTTTACCCGCCAAAATAATTACTATAAATCTTTTATAGAAATATGTCACCACCAGTGATATTTTGATGATGAAGTCAGAAAGTCAGAGACATTTTTGCTGCCTTCTCAACAAATACTGGCAAAATGTGTTTTTGGTGGATAAATCAATAACAGACCCTGCTTGCAAGTGAGGAAACAATGCTCAGATGTAGGGCAAGCAACCGGCTGGGTTCAGCAGTAGTGGGCTGAGAATGGCACTAACACTACATGCTGTACGGCCAGCACGGCAGCAACAGTGTTCAGGTAGAAGCAGACAGCAACACTCACCTGGCAGTCAAAGTCTTGGAAGTTGCGTGAATTCTGCAAGGGGGAAAAAGAGCAGAGTTAGGAGATTTCGTAGGCTCATTGCAGATATTTTTCCACACGTAAAGCCGGGATCACACTTAATGTGCTGCATGCATTAAGCTCTTATGGAGGTTCATTCATTTCAAATGAGAGAATCGGTTACCGCAGCACCACTGCAGACGCACTGCGATGCAGGTGTCGCATGTGGTGGATTTATTCCCATGTGTTCTCTCTCTCTGTGATCTTTTCAAGGTGATTACATTTTGTCAGTAGATCAGAGATGCAATGAAAAATTTAGGTTGTAATACTACAATTGATAACCACGTCTGATCAGTTTGATCTTAGTGAGTTTGAGCCATGGGATGCTGTCGTCCAAGAGAAATGCATTAGGGATTAAGTTACGGTGGAAGTTCCTCGGGGCTGGTTTGATAGAAGGAGGTTGCTTCCTGACCACGGCTACATAACATTGTTTATTTTTATATTTATTTTTTCAATAATGTTTCTATCCAGAGTTTCCCTAGCCATGGATAGGTGGGGTGGGTCACCATGTCTTAAAAAGCTGCTCCAGAGGTGGGGGGACGTTGTGAAGCTGTCCCCTCCTTCCTCCTGTGCAGCAGACATCATGGTAACACTCTGATTCTAGCCCAAGCCTACACAAACGCACTGCTTTTAGTATTGTGCTGAGGAGGTGTACTCTGAGAGGTGTACTCTCAGGAAGACGTGTTGAAGGAGCAGAAAGAAACCAAAATTCCTTCCTTTCATTTATTTAATACGACGAGTAGACTTTGCGGATCCTTTCACATAGCAGTTTTTGCAAACATTTCCATGACTGTCCCCAGGTTTGATACCAAAAATAAGTAGTATCATTGCACCTAGATGAAGGAATATCACCTCAGCATGTTGGTGAGACAACAAACAGTTTTGATACAAGAGGTAGTCTCAGCCAAGCGATGTGACTGGTCCAAGACACGTTGCATCTGTGCTGATAATTCTGATAAATCACGTTTTACTGGTTGCTATGCCAACCCTTGCACTACCCAGGGACCTAGTTAGCAATTTTGCTTGTTTCCCCATCTTATGCATGTATACGACTTTGAAGAAAACTTCAGTCAGCACACATACGTTGGCAACCGCTGCATAAAAGCCGTACCCGTTAGGTCGTTCTTTACTGTTGCCCACGGGTACCTCGGTGATGCTGATGGCACCCAGTCGTGCCTTGTACCTTGCTGCATCATCTTTGTACCCGCAGTCACATTAAAGAATTCCCTGTCGGGTATTATTGTTGTATAAACTGCATGGAGAAAAGATTGCATTTTCACTGTGTTCCAGATGCTTCTCTTTGTCTCCTAACATTTCACAGTGTCACCTGTCTTCAAGACTCCTCTGTTTTGTCCTTTCAATGAGCTGGCCACTAGGTGGAGTGAGAGGTCAGCTCTAGTCTCCTTCATTCAGATGATTTTTTATGTCATTTTCTCCTATCTTGTCACCTCACACTAAGCATCTACTTAACCAGTCAGCCGGCCGTGGAGAAATGTACTCCCGCTCGGTCCATATACCCACCACTGAGGAGTGACGCCATCCCTTCAGAACAGATACATCACCGCTCACACTTATTCTCAATCCCTCCTAACTGTTAGTGACAGTTCCTGGGGGGTTGGGGGCAACGGAGCAGCCCTACTGGGGGGCAATGAGAGTCATGTCACCCAGACACAGTTGCATCCTGCCCAGGCCAGAAAACGATGGGGAGCTGCAGAGATGGAGCAGGGAGGAGGTGGAGGAGGCAAAAAGAGGATGGGAAGAGCTTTTTGATCTGCCACTGGGGGTTTTTGTCCTCCTTACTTCCTCCCTCCCATCTCTTTCTTTCACTTTCTTGTTTTCCCCTTTCTCTCGCCCGCCAGAATCTTTCAAGCTCCCAGAAATAAAAATAAAAAAAGAGAATGAGAAAAAAAGAAAAAGAGATGAGTTTTTGCCAGCTTCTCCTTTGATCTCTCTCTCATCCCTCTTCAGACTCTGTCTTCCCCAACTCTCTCGGTCTCTCTCTACATGTGCCTCCCCCACTCGCACTTCTTTCCCTTCCTCCCTCTCCCTCTCCTCATTCCATCTCCAGACTATTTTTCTGCTATTGACTTGCTCTCCCTTCCTCGTCAAGCAGATATGAATTATTCACTTTGATGAAGGGAACTACAGAGTGTGCATGCCCAGCGTATTAGTGTATGTATTTTCCTGTGAGTGCCATGTGGGCTGCTTAAGAGCGCACCACACACCTGACAGTTTGTGTGTGTGTGGATGTACATGTGCAGATTATCATGCCTGTTGCTTTAGCAGGTAGTCACTGTCCTGCCCCTCACCTTATTGGTCAGCAGTGGCTTGATCTCAGTCAGCTGTACATCCTGCAGCTCATCCATCTTCCTGTCTAGTCACTGTAAACCACTGTCCAAAGAGAAGAGAGAGAAAAACACTCATTAAGACTTAAGCATCATCAGCTAGGTGAGCAAATCATACTGAAGCCCTTACTTAGGTTCACTGTTAGCACAAATTGAAAACACTCAATAACAGGGGGAATGCGGTAAAAGTAGCTCTATTTTTCTATACAATGAGACACACAATACTCAGACACAATATTCCTCAGATCTGAGAGAGATGTTTGGATTCATGTATGATTCATTGATTCATGTCTAAGGGCAGTTCTGATTGGGGAAAGTTCATGGTGAGACAACATACTGATTGATCCATTAGTATGGGGCTGATGGAGGCAGCAGCTAGCTGTGTCGTAACCCCAGCCCTGCCGGCTCCTCCCTGTGGGCTCTGCTTTCTCTGTCACACCACATTGGCACACTGTGAGATACGCATGTGATGATGCATGAGGAGCCGGCTGGGGAGGCAGTGAAGGGCATTTTCTCTACCAGTTCTCAGGGAAAGGTTACCCTTTCAGCCCATGCAAGGCGCGCAGACACACACACATAAGGGGGGGCCAGGTATAACAACAGTAAAGCCCACCTCATTTGTTTTCCCCTTGAAGCCAGCCGTTTGTCCCTGCAAATAATAACTGAGCAAGAACACAAACATAAAAATGTCCCCCACCCCCCTATTCCTCCTGTAGCTCAGCGGCCTTGCCAGCCTGCACAAGGTGAGGACAGGAAGTGGTGTTGAGTTACCTGGCTGTGCCTGGGAGGCTGGCTCATGTTGCACATAACAGCAGATGGAGCCTCAACTCTCTGCCTCTTCTATTCTATTCTCTTACAACAGGTAGACAAAGCCAAATCAGCCCGCACCACATCACAAACAGCTCCCCAGAAAGTAAAACCAAACTCATTACAATAGAAGTGCATGAAGATGACAGAAATCAGCATGAAATATGGTCAAATTCTATTGGGCAGAAGAATAGCCAATGGGAGTGGCAGCTACAATCACTTCCTGAGTCAGAGCCTTCCCCCCCTGGAACGACCTTGGGCTGCTGGTATCAGGTAACCTTCAGGGCTGGTTAGAGATGGGTTGAGCAGCCAACCAACCACAGGAGGTACCACAGATGATGACATCACACCATGTCTGAGTCAGCAGGAATTCTCCGATCGCTTGACTGAAATACTACCCTGACCCTTCTTCGTATTTGTATCATTTGTTTAAATAAAAAGTAGGTAGATAGCTTATTGCACTTTTACCTCAGCACTGGTTTCTGCTCTTAGATGCTTGTTTGGGAGGAAATGCACTTACGATTTCTGGTGATTAGGAGTTCTCTTGCCTACTTACGTTGAATGCAGGTATTGTAAGTCTGCTAAATGACTGTAATGTAATGTAATGAGTGAGGCCTGGACAGACAGCTGCCTGTTGACGCATGAAGCTCAACAGTGGTCAGAGGCCACCCTGCTCTGGGACAACCAGAAAGGAGATGGGCACAATCCTCAAATTACATACTTCCGATACATCAAGTGTCGGAAGTACTTAGCCACCAGCGTGGAAAGTGAAAATATGCCCTGCAAAATCCCTTCTGACAAATCCAGCTCAAGGGTGGAACTGAATAATATTTAGACAAGCGAACAAAGGGAAAAAAAAAATAAAGAAAATACTTGCATGCTTGAGCAGATTGAGCGTATTGACCGGCTCAATCCAACACTTCCTCAGGCAGTCACAGAAAGTGGGACGGAGGCAAAGGCCAATGTAATTGTAGCCGGCTAATCAAGGTGTTAAGGGAGCGGGGGCCAGGGAAAGCTTACTGACAGACTGGGGTTGGGCTGTCACTGAACCCTTACTGGGTTACCTGGGCAACAATCACCCCCATGTGCTTGTTTCTTTGGTTTCAGCCTGAAATAAAGATGAGTGTCCCCTCAGGCTTCTGCATGCCCCACACCCCCTTAACCTTGCATCAAATGACCTGCAAGAACACCGGGTCCCATTAAGCAACATCCACCACCATCACTACCATCTCCTACCCACTCCATCCCTGCTCCACCGTGCAGCATGCGCAGCTGTTGCCATAGAGACAAAGCCGGTTGCCAGTGTTTATTCTAAGCTGGGCTAGCCCCGAGGGACAGATGTGAGCCAAGGAGACAAGGGGAACAGATAGAAATGAGAGGAGCACATTCAGAAAGTGAAGCTCAAAACATCTGCTTTGAACAGTGATTACCCTCGACAGTCACAATGAGCCACGCTGACGCAATCTCCATCTAGGTCTCGCAGCGAAGCTTAGTGTAATTGCGGTGGGAAATCAGGGAAAGCAGTGTTAACAGGAGAGAGAATCTATTTGCAACGTATGTGACTTGCGAGGTTTGCCCCATATTCACACCATACCATTAACATGGATGAAGATGGGGGCTGGAGGGATTGGAAGAGCTGACGCTGAATGAGTCCTTAAATATCTGGGACAGCCGGGCTGAGTGGTGTGGCGGCTTGTTCTTACAAATGGCCTTGTTGAAAAGCTATCACAATTCGTTTTAGTCAGCTCCACCACTTGCAGATGAATAACACACAAATTACACGGTGACACTCACACGTGATTTCCCTCATCCATTCTTCGGGTCAATTTCCCTGCACAGCATGTAGCTGCCAGTGGGGCCTCATCCCAACGCTAAATATCACGCCACAAGGGACTGCATTAGAGCGGTAAGAGACAAGGGGCTGTGCTAGAAGAAAACAAAACCTTTCCACACAGCAAAGCTCAGCCTTCACTAGTGTTAACGCTGCCTCTGGGGGACTCAAGCCTCCTACACTGACACAATGACATCGGTAGACGAATCGCAAAGAAAGGTTGAATTCTGTCAGATTAATAACCGGATAACTCAGTCAGCTATTCCCCGATCTCTCTCCCCCCTCCTCTCCTGTTAGCAGACCTTATACCTAACACACATCGTCCTGTTCCTTTACCTTACTCGCACGTGAACACATAGGTGTGAACGCACACACACAACAGCAAACACAACAACAAAAGGGAGTCCTGTAGCGGCCATGCCAACTGCCGGCACTGAATGATCGATGATGAGGACACGTCCCCTCCTCCTCCTCCTCCTCCTCCCTTCTTCTTCCCTTCCATCATCCTCTCTCTGTCACCACCTCTGTCTATTGATCTCCATCTCACCTTGGGACGTCAGGAAGTCTGGGAAGGCTGCATGACGGACAGCTGAGAGCCCAGCCGTGACGCTGCCCTGCCCTTTAGCCCCTTCGATTAGTCTTCTCTCCTCCATTTCACCATGGCAACCGTTGTAGGCTTCCTTGTCATCATCATCATCATCTTCGTCATTACCCTGCTGTGACTCTGACCACGGGTCGACCCTGGTGAATGTCGCCATGGTGACCTCATATTAACCTGATTCTGGGTCTCTATGACGACTCTGAATCAGCCATCCAGCACATTATCATGGCCTCTAACGTGAACCTGTGCTTTTCCATGGTAATGCTGCTGACTGTGCACTACGGTGAGTTAAAGTATAAGGGTGTTTTCATCCCCCTTGAGATATTTCTTGGCCTGAGAGTAGTCCAGAAATCGTGTAAAACTAGAAGGCATGGCTTAGTTCTCTAGTAGTACACATAAGAGCAACATTTTGCCACCACTTTTCCTAGAAGTCATCCTTATTTAGCATAAAACACCAACAAAGTGTTGTTGTTGAATTCAGTTGATTTAAGGGGATTAGACCATCAATTATGAAAAACGCTGTGGTGGTTTGCAAAACAATCATCTGACTGCCACACATAAAAAAAAACAGAAATCATCCTTTTATCCGCCTCCATATCATCAGCGTTGACACCTCATCATGACTGTGAATTCCCAGCCTTTGCATGGGATCCTGACAGTTAGCAATCCGCTACTAAAGGAAATAGAGTCATCAGCCTGTCTGCTTTCACTGTGGGCCAAATTATTTTAATGACAGTTCCAATTACAGGAGAACACAAGCTCGTCTGTCCTTGTCTGGGGCCTCGATCTTCAGTTAGCTACCCAGCCAGGCATCAAAAACACAAGAGAAATAGGCCAGGACAAATTCCAGAGATACTACCCTCTTGCCAACCATTCAGACAACCTAACTTCCATGTCTGCTCTTCTGAAGTGTGTTCTGCTGTCAGGGCCACAGAGTGGAAACAACTTATGTCTGGGCAGCCACCTATTACGCAATACCGTTAGGATGGAAGACTATTCCAATCAGGGATACATCACTAGAAATTTCTCCCACTACTCCTCCTTCACCACCATGCCAAGCCAGTGTTTACAGTGCTCAGTCAGTGGAGGTGGTAATGCGCACCAAAGTGAAACTCTGTGTTAACAGACTGTGACGAGGCTCAGTTCCAGATTATTGCTCTAACCCAGGGCCATTTGGTAAGAGAATTAGAAGACGCAAATCCCTTCATTTGGCATTTTAACCCCCCTGCCCCCACCCATTTCCTGTCAGTGCAATAGCTCCATGGGCCATAGTAGGGTTAGATATATAAACCTTTATCTTCTGGTCCAGTTCAGCCAGCAACCTTGGGCCGAGGGGTGGAGGTGGGGGATGAAACATGAGAATGGAGAAAAGATCTGTTCTGAAACCTGCTCTTTTGCTCTCCATCACGGAAAAGCTGACAGAATAGAGCACAACATATCCCTCGCTGATATAGTCAGCAAACACACATACAGGAACGAGAACAGAGACCAGCCCACACACACACACACACACACACACACACACACACACACACACACACACACACACACACACACACACACACACACACACACACACACACACACACACACACACACACACACACACACACACACACACACACACACACACACACACACACACACACACACCTCCCTGTGCGCCCAGACTACTTAATTAAAGGACAGCATGTTCTCCTGAGGCTCCATCATCCTCCTTACTGTTCACATGATACTTCTGAGACAACTAGACAGATGGTATTTTTTCCTCTTTTGACAATATAACAAGGTTTTTAACCTTTTTCTGCAAGAAAATTGTAAACATGAGAAATCTGATTATACCTCCTATACATGAAATGACTGTGAGCTGCCAAGTGAGCAGCCTCCTTTGAGCAGATCTCAGCAGAAACAGTATCGGAGACTGTTTCTCAGATGAAATGTTCATCTTGTCCTCTAGATATAAACTAGACTCCTAAAAGAGGTCTTTGATGCCGTTTGTCCTTTCATTCTTGCAAGTATAAACTTCTCATTGGCCACTGGCCTTGTGCCATCATATTTCAAACACTTATCCATCCCCTGCTTAAAAAGCCCAATCTGGACCGTTCCATTATTAGCAATTACTCTGTTTTCTGGCTAAGTTTTTGGAAAGGGTTGTCTATAATCAGTTTATGAGCTGTTATGATTTATTTGAGAAATTCTAATCTGCCTTCCGGTCTAAACACAACACTGAGACCGCACTGCTCAGAGTTCTTAGAGCTGATGCCGGTGATCCTGGTTGTACTGGACCTTAGTGCTGCCTTTGATATTGTTGATCACAACATCTTAATTGTTTGTTTTAGCAATTTTGTTGGCATCACAGATTCTGCTCTTAATTTTATATAAAGTTAAGTTTACATCTTATCCAATAAGTAATTATGTGTTTAAATGGGTAGTTCTAGATCCACTGTAACTTAACCTACCTATGGGGAACGCTAAGGATCCATCCTTGGTCCTATTTTGCTCTCTATTTATATGCTCTCGCTTGGCCGAATAATAGCTCATTCCAATGTTATGCTGATGACACTCAGCTGTATCTCCCTGTAAATCCCAGTGACTCAAGTAGCCTTGACACTCAGGGAATGCCTAGCTGATATTAAATGTTGGATGTGTCTAGTGTGAGGTTGTTCTATCAGGCCGTCCTGACACCACCACTAAAATCGAAATCGAATCTAATGATAACCTTGGCAACCTAACAGCTAACATCAAACCAGCAGCCACATATCTGGGAGTTTTTTGATTGTGGTTTGACCTTGAGACCTTGAGAAACAGTACAAAATGTTGTTCAGTCTTGCTTTTATCAGTATATCCAAGATCAGGTCATTCCTGTCCTTCTCTGACATGGAAAATGTTATTCATGCTATTATCTCATCCCGTATTGAAAGTCCTTGTATTCCGGCCGGTATTCAATTGGAAGACTGAAGCTAGTCTAAAACACAGCTGCTAGGTTTCTGACCAATTGGAGAGAGCATATAACTCCCATCTTAGTTGACCTTGCATTGGTACAATTTTGCATTTTAGTGTTAATTTATTTGTCTTGTTTTATTTAATTGTCTTATTTACATGATGTCTTTTATTACTCTTATCTATATTTTAGGCAGGCTATTATGTATTAGTATTATGTAAAGCACTTAGTAACATTTGGTTATGAAAGGTGCTATATAAATTAAGTTTATTGTTGTTGTGATTATTATTATCAATAATAATAATAAAGTCTCTCTCTGATGTCTTTTTCTGTCATGATTTTTGACAGAATGGACTATTCTTACCTCAAAACAAAGACAAACTCCCACCTCTAGTTTATATCCTAAATACCTTACACTAGTTTACGCAGCTTTTTAAAGACATAAGCTTGATAATACATATCAATGGACAAAGTGGACGTAAACCTACAGAGATATGCGGAGGACACACAAATGACCAGTGAATATGAGGGAGAACAAAAATAATTGCCTACAAAGACAGCCGGAAATCGATTCCCGAAGCGCTGTAAATTAGTAGATTAGCAATTCATTCTGCAACAGTAGCTATTTTAAGAGTGCTGTTAAAAAAAAAGCAACAACGCTCCCTCCCCAGTGCCAACTGTCGCTTTGGATTAAAAAGGTCTAATACATGCTACATTACTATAATTGACTCATCCCCTCCTTCACTGAAAAAACATGAAGACAGACTCTCTCTGTCACTCCCACATTTAATATCCTAAGCGTCCTACCAGCAATAACTCAAAAGGCAAGCGATAAAAGGTTGTTCAGGTTGTGCTTGGATGGTACGTGGATATTACACACAGAGGACCGATATTACGAATGAGGTATATCACACACACACACACACACACACACACACACACACACACACGAGTGCTTGTGAGTGGGAGGAGACCCACGACCTTGTCTTCTGTGTCCCGATATCTAGTCACAGTTTGTGGGTCTCTGTCGCTTCAAAGATCTGCCAAGCGCCTGATGAACCACCCAGCTGGTCCAGCAGCTTCCTGGTCAAGTTCATCCCTCCCTCCCTCCCTGCCCTCTCTGGGTCTTTTTATAGGACACTCTTTTTTTAGTATGAGAGGAAATCCTGATTGTCAAGTGTTTGTGCATTTGTGTGTGTGAGAGTAAAAGCCTGGTTCATTAGTCGAGTTCCTCACTGGCATGCAGCAACCACTGCACTGATCTGTCTGCCAAAAAGGGGAGCCCCATCTCTCCACCTCCCACCCCATTTACTCACTGAGGATTGGGGACAGCCTCTGACGCATTCACAAGTAAACTTCCACGTAAACAGATACATAGATTACCACACCTTCAACCAGAGAGGAGGGACTAATCAGTGAAATCACCTGGTGTAGTGTTCGGTTGGAATGAAAACCTGCATACTCTCGGCCCTCCATGGCACATGGTTTGACATCCCTGTGCTAGACACACACACACCACACACACCTTTTGCTGCAGGGCCACCAAGTGCAAGACCCCTCTTATTACTCTCTGAGGCTTTTAAAGAATTGCATCATACTTCATGGGGCCACTTTATCTGCTAATGGTCTTATGAGATAAAAAAAAAACTAGCCATATTGATTTATAACCTCATATCTACTTGCATCATGAGCAGGCATCACTCCTATTACATACAATGGCACACACAGTCGGCGCCTCAGCGGACAGCCTACCAGCTTCCTACATAGATCTTATTTGTCATGATTCACGTAGACAACGACAAGCTAAATGTACTGCCCTAATATAAACCCAGAGACCCACAGCAATATTTTCCGCTCATGAAGTGATGTTTCAGACCAGAGAACTGGAAAATAAATTTGAGCAATTACATCACACTAGGAAGTAGAAGTAGCAGTTACGGTTTTTGCGGGAGCATGATACGTAAGGCGGGTCCTGAGTGTGTGTGAGGGCAGCTTGTTGAGCCGGCCATCCCATGTTCCTGCATCCCCGGTACATTGTACAGCTCCTCACACAGTCAGCCAGCCGCTATTTTGGTCCTCATGTATAAGTCATGGAGCGGTCCAAGCACTAAGCTGCATATCACTTTTAAGAGAGTCTTTAGGGTGAATGTGATTTGATTCTTAGGAGCGCTTGTGTCCTCTCTCTCTCTCTCTCTCTCTCTCTGTACCCCACATCTAAACCGGGAAACAGATTGATTTTTTTTGGCCATGCCACATCTGGGTGCTTGATAACAGACTGCACTGCACAGATCCTCGGGCTCTACATTACAGGGTCTAAACTGGGAAAATGGCAATATATATTCATACTGCGCCAGCCACACACACACACATACATGAATGATGTTCTTTCATCATTCCCTCGCCTCCAAATAATACCCTGCAAGACAAAGTCACAGCTGATGCTCTCAAACGATGATTAATGAACTAATAAGAGAATGGAAACACAGACAGCAATGTGAACAGTGGCAGCTACATGACACACATCATCAATAAGTCAATACACACCAGCACAGGCAGGTCTCACACAAAGTGAGACATGGAGGGAGGATGAGTCCAAAAAAACCCCACATACTACTACTACGGAGGCGACAACAGATGGATGAGTCTCGATAAATCTGCTGTGATCTATACGGCGGGTCAGAGAGAGGTGTGAGCCTGGCTAAATGACTTGCCGCTGGCTGGGCTCCTCCCGGTACTATCCGGCTATAAATAAGGCTGAATGGCCAGGCATGTCGGCCCTGCACTCAGCACTGCTAATAGACTACAAGCCTACCTCCACTCCGCTACACTAGGCTAGCTGCCTGCCGGTCTGTGGGGATTTCCTCTGCCAAGCTCACTCATGCGAGAGAGAGAGAGAGCGAGAGAGAGAGAGAGCAAGAGAGCAAGAGAGAGAGAGAGAGAGAAAAAAGGAGACAGAGCACAAGAGAGGAGTAAGATCCAAACAAAAGACAAGTGGTTGTAAAGTGTGTGTGGATCTTGAGTACGAGGTGGATGATGTTGGTAACCTTCCACGCAGACAGTCTGCCTGTGCAGACCGCAGGCAGGGGGCCGGGGAGGCAGCAGCGAGGCCATCTGTGCAGCCAGGCCATTCACTCACACCCACTCACAGCAGTAGATCAACAAGCTGGATGGAAGCATTTGAAACAGGGTTCCATAAAACATTAGCCCGGTCTGGAGACATGAAAGCCCTGATGACACTCAGTCTAGACAAGGTAAAGGCCTCTGTCTCTGCAGGTGGGTCCTCTTAAATAATACATGGTCAGCATGTTCACATGTTTGAACCAGCGCTGAGCACATCCTCTCCTAATAGAGCCATCACTGTGGTTGGCTTGGCTGTCACAATGACTGATTACTGACAACTCAATATCCCAGAGAAACACAGAGGTGGCTCCTCTGGCGCCTTCCCTTCCGACTGCTCTCCATGGAGGTCAGCGTTGTCCTTGGCAACCACGGGGGGCTGCCACCCCCTAGTCCCGCCTCAGCTCAGCCGGTGGCGCCACAGAGATCGAATGACCTTTTCATCATCATTTACATAAAGTCATTCTCTGCTCATCACGGCAACCGACACAACTAGGGAGGCTTTACTAGTCAACGTAGCCGCACTTGGGATTCAGGATGCACACCAAAGAGAAATGGACATATTTTGACACAGCGCAAGATGATAAGAGAGTAAAGAGACAAAAATGACTTGCGAAGATGGAAGGACTGGCACCTTTTTATTCTACTCTTCCCATTCGGCCGGACAGCTCAGTCAGTAGAGCATGAGACACTCAGTCTCAGGGTTGTGGGTTCGATCCCCACATAGTGTCAAGTACCTTTATGAGACACTTTGGAAAAAAGCGTCTGCTGAATGACTAATATATTACATATACTATATTGTAATATATTACATATATTATGTTTGCAAGATTGATTATATATATAATATATATATATATATATATATTATATATGTAAAATCAATGTACATGCAAACACACGAGTGAACACACGAGTGAATGCAGTGAGTCCAAGTCACAACTCGCCCTCAGGCGTGGTCTCACTCTCTCAGCGTGCTGCTTACTCACTAATTAAGTGTTTGTTGCATATCCTCTTCGTCCACATTGAACCGCTCCTCACAGAAACACAGCCTGGGTGGGGGAGGACCCTCAATCCACCGGGGGGGTTGTATCTGCCATTTGCTCCAAAATAACAATAACAACCGCTAAAGCATTTAACTTTCCTGGCTGCTTACGAGGCCATTAAAGCGAGCCAAGGATGAAATTGTTCATGCTGCATGCAGCCTCTCCCTACACATAAATGTAAATATGTCTGCGTGCTGCTTGCTGCATGTTCATTTGTGGAGGGTGAGCATGCGGTGTGTATGCCAGCTTATTCATGTCTACGATCCACAGGGATTCGTCTCAGAGGAGGGCTGGAACATCCTCTCTCTTCCTAACTCTCTCTAGCCATTTAAAATGTGGTTGGATGGACAGAGCAGCAAAGCCCCACGGGTGTAATGAGATTCCTCACAGGGTAAATATTCACATTTACTTGAGGAGCAAGGTGTCTTCGTCTGGTGGAGGGAGCACGGGGGGGGGGTCATTTGCCTTCACTTTGCTGTGGTTGTGCATCTACAATGTGTGCGGTTAGTGGAAAGTGTGTGGGGTGGGTTTTAAGATATATGATCCTAAATGAACCGTGGCGTTGAAGGACAGTCCAGGGCATCCAGAGGTCCGACTTGGATTGTATCCGTCCCCTCGGATCAACAAGCTTAGGACCTGTGCTCTCTCTCTGCCTCCATCCCTCGCCACCCGCTGGTATTATTGCTGACACCAATAAAACAAATGGAGACAGATAGAGTTCTCCCCCCAGCAGGGGTGCGATCCAGCAGACAGGAGTATGCCTGTGGACACCGCTGTTGCCTCACACAAGCCTGCTAGTGACACGTCTGGTGTTTTAGATTCAGCCAGCAACTGCAAACGCATTATTATGACAGGGTTTACGCATTCACATGGACATGAGATTCAAAGACTTTTCAACGACTTCCAAGGTTTTGTTTGGTGAAATTCAAGCACACAATAGTGTCATGTTTTGAGTTAAGACGTAGCATTGGTCCAAATTAGACATCACAGAAGCCTCGTTTTTAGCTCTGATCTTGTCAAGTGAAGACATCACAGTGAAATCGCTCATTTTAAAACTGCTGCTACATCAAAGCAAGTATCCATCACATTTGAAGTGTTGATGCTCGGATGGAGAGATGCCCAAAAAGCTGAGGCACATTGATGCATTTAGGTGCTGTATTTTAGTTTAAAAAAAAAAAAGGGGCCCTCCATTCATTTTCAAAAACAATTTTTCTCACAAACTTTCAAAGACTTTCGAGGCCCGTGGGAACCATATTATAATACTACCTGCTATGATCCATGCAATTGCAAAAACAACCTGAATCTGAAGCATCTTTTAAAAAAAAAAAAAAAAAAAGGTAAGCAAACTGCTGCACAACACAAACATGTGGGTACACTGAGTTTAACACACCGGGCTCATCCTCCTCTACGTCGCATGCACCACTGGACTGTAAAGAACGATATGAGCGGGGATAGATAGGGTAGTCGTTCAGGTATGCCGACTGGCTGCGGTCACAGGAAACAATTAAGAAGTTACCCTGGAACAGAGGTGTGTGTGCATCAGCTGTTTTTGCTCTGAAAGCTCGAAGCTGCTGTGCAAGGCTTGTGCTGTAACTCGAGGCCTGGCACAGCTTAAATTACAGATGCAGTTCAGTTACAAAAACACAGCAGCAGCAACGACGGTCCAGGAGAGAGGGTCGGGCTGAAGAATAATCGAGGGAAACAAGTCGTTTTCCACAGTGGTCTTGGTACGGTTAAACCACTGACCAACAGATGACTGAGAAGCAACAGCAACAGGAGACACGGGTGTGCTGCTGACAACCCGGCGCCTTCTCCATAATGTGAACGAGTCAAGTTAAATGTCCGTCTCCAGGCTCGGGCTTTGGTTTGCCCTCCAGCGCTGACACACTGATAGAGACAGTGATGCTGAGGTGAACACAAGGCCTGGCTGACTGTCAGCACCCCAGCTTAATTACAGCCTTCAGCTCTCCAGTGAGCATTATTCCCTGACATTCATCCCTGGGATTCCCGTTAGAAATCCTATTCCATGCAGAAGCAACTCTATGCACCAGTCACTTTTTAGCCTCAATACTGTGACTCCTTTATGTCGAAATACTTCCAAGGGGGCATTAAACATGTGCAAAAGATATCTCTGTTGAGGTACAATGTATGGTTTAATCAATAACTTTTGACACTCCTACCAGTTAGGGATTACATTTGAACTGTAATAATCAACCAGGTGAGGAATCCTTCCAAGGATATGGCAATAACCCTCAAGCTATTTCCCAGACCAGTTTATAGAAAGCGGTTATCTGTAAATACCTTGTTATCTATACGCTCTGTTTTGAATGACAACAAATGCTGGGTTGTTGCTTGTTGTGTAAGCTCCATCCAAGCCATACTGACCATGTGACACTGATGAGGGCATTGTGGGAGATAAATCACCTCCAGCACCAGGAACTACAGAAAAACACTAGAATAATCATATAGAAACCCATAGTGTATATATGGCTCTCATATATTCATAAAAAACAATTTTTCTAACGACCTGTGGCGGTGGTGTGTGTGGTATTTTTTCATTCTTGTGGTTTCACTATATTATTCCTATAGTGGCTTGTGGTTTTGCTGTGATATTTGCAGGCTAGTATCCTCCTAAAATGTATTATAGTATTACTACAGCTCTTTTTAGTAGAGGAAGACACCTGATGGCCCGTCTCACACACTTCCCACCTGTGTGACCTTCGCATGGCCACCGGTGACATTGCCATCTATCACGTGGTGCATGAATGATGTGCACTCTGCAGCAACATCATTATGATTGATGTGATGGATCGTGATGGATCTGCCGTCGTGTCCTGGTCAGCGCAGTTGGAATAATGTGCAGAATGAAGAGTCACATCTAGTCATATCATCTCTACTAGAGCTGCCATGTGGCTCATCACATCGGGCCTATTTAAAGGCTTCCTCTCCCAACTTCGGACGAACTGCGATCTGTTCAGATGTATTGCTAACGAAAAATCACAGTAGCATCGCTTTAATAAAGCTATAACGACAACTTGTGTCTGTGGTACTCAATAGTGAGTTTATAGCGACCTTATCGTACTTTACGCTATTGTTTATCACTTATGGTTCCACTATAATGCTATAATACTCGAGCCACACTAATATTACTATAGGGACTTTAGGTGTTATCTTTGTATCGTACCCATCTATTAAATGTATTATATCATCACTATAAGTCGTTTTCCTAAGGGATTTTCCAATGTTACGAATCGTGACAGGCGCCACTGGGCTTTAGATATGGCGTAAGTTATTATTGACAGGGTTTGCAATGTAACAAAATAACTGATAAACTGACAGCAATAATTTACAGTAGTGAACATTAAAACACTGTGTGAAAACAACCCTTGTGTCGCATCACAGTGAAGAGGAGCAACAATCAACTCAATTCAATTCAACTGCAGTTCTCGCGTGAGTCGCTTCGTTTGCACTCAGGTACTGAATCTGCTTGTGTTTTAACATGTGTTTTAAATTTTGGAAGCATTAAATCCCGGTGGAGCTAACGTTACGTTTGATCAAACACCACGGTTCGTATTGGTTTAATATAAGCTTCAGTTTACAGTGAGCAACACGAGCAGACTGGGAAATCCAGCGAGCTGGGGATTATCTGTATCTCCTGTGCCATCGGACACATCTGTAAGTGGTAAATCTGAATACTGCCTCGAAAACATTAATGTAGGACTTACCGCCTCGACAAAATAAGTATCCGTTGGATCCTAGTCAATTCCTCTCGGGGTGTACGTTGAATAACAACGTTAATGGTGTAATAAACTGCACTGCTCTCGGTTCGTGTCTGCTTCCTCTGTCTCAACTAGTACTTCGATGTGACTCTGGGCGGAACTACACGCTGCGTCCTAGACGTGACGGAGGCCAGCCGGGCGGCCAATGGGAGGAGGCGGCACAGACAGAGAGAAAGATCAAGCTCAGAGGTCTCACTCTACCCTCAAAAAATGCACACCAGACTCATTGACTCTCAGAAACGTTGACAGATATGGAGGCCCTACTGTGTCATAGCCTATATATTCCATGAAAAAACATCTAAGGTTTATGCGAACCACTTGGCGCACAAAGCGAAATTGTTCTTACAGCATATAGAGCTAAATCTTACATTTTTGGGATGAGTATTATCTAAACCTATTTCAGGTCAGTGGCACATTGGTCGCTATGGTAACGGCTGTCTGCCTGAGGCAAAACAGCTGCAGAATAGCGCATGCGCGAGGGCTAACGCCCGCCTTTGCAGAGCGGAAGGTAGGACAGTTGTTTTTACTATGTTTTCCTTCTAAAATATATACCATCTTTGGCATAAATCATTTCCAACGCCCCCAAGAGGTTATTCTAACGTGTTGGCTTAACATTGTGTTTTTTTGTGGGGATCAAGAGACAATATATCATCATTTGCCCTGTCCTATCAGGACATTGTGCTGGCCCAATTTTGAGATTAACCGATTACAATTCACATCAAGTTTCTGTTTTCAACCAGATTATGTAACTGCAGAAATCGACTGTACAAAAAAGCAATTATTACCTCACAGTGTAGATGCAACCTTTTTAAAACCTTTATCCCAGAATAGTCGACAGAGCATGCATGCTTTTTCCCAGCAACGCCCTGCTTCACGTTGATACATGGGAGCTGCCCAGTACAACCAGTTAGGTATTCAAACAGACAACTCTCCAACCAAACTCGCTGGCTTCTCCAACCTCTCAACCCTTGACTGCACTGGAAGCGGTATTGCCAGCTGTACAAACAGGAACTCAGGGTCACTCTAGTTCAAAGGCCTCACATGTCAGAAAGATGAGGAGGAACTTGAAGTTACAGCATTTAACAAACGGCAACAATGAGACCATGGTGCACACAAGTAGACTATTAATAACAATGATAGTTTATTTATGTACCAGCAATTCTGTTTGCATTGTTTTCGACATCTCCCCTGCTTCTAAGCCAGACACTTACAGTACAGTAGCATACAATATTATCCTTTTTTGGAGAATGTTTTCTTTTCAATACAAAGATCCCAAGAAGAGCACATTTTCTGAATGACGTATTTACAAAGAATACAAAATACTGCAAATAAACATTGTGAAACGGAATCAAGGAATAAAATAAATTTACAAGTCAGCTGAGTAGTATTTGTCACCGACAAAGCACAAGATGCTAGGTTTAGAAGAGACAAGTCCACGTACAGTTCTCAACGAGTCATAGGTCAAATGCTACAGCAACAACAATGCAAGAGGAAACAGAAATAAGGGATACTGTAAATGACAAACACTTAAAGATTAACTGATACAATAGGTACATCAAGGAAAGGCCCCTTAGGAAAGAAGCCAAAACAAATATTACCTTTTTTTTGGGAAAAAAAGAAAAAAAAAGAAAACCAAAATCTCACTCATCACTGTCTCTACAGCCAAAATTAAGATGCATTTGATTCCAGACAAAAATAGCTTCACAGTGTAGTATAAAACTAACCCTGAGTAGGTCAAAAAAACAGGACGAAATATTAGTGATTACTTGTACAGTGCCATTATATAATCGGATGTCTTCAAGTCAACCTCTCCCCACATTTAGAGCACAACGTAAGAGCTTAAACAGTATGGCATGACAGACGATCAAAATTGAACTATGTTAAATATTGTTCAAGAAAAAGTGATGATTTTTAAGAATGGGCTGAAGAAAACTATTGCAAAGAGGCTATGTGGGTTATGTGGACCAGGAGCTCGATTGAGATCTTTGAATATAAAGCTTTTGCATGTAACGCACTGTGTACTGAGAAACAGGGCAACCTCAAACAGTAGCTCAGACAAAAGGCATTGATATGGTTTGGAGTTGCACAGGAACCAGGAAAGTGTTAACCTGGCCCCATGGACTTTCTCCTGCACTTAGAGGTTACTTTTTGTGTTTAATCCTGATTCATGATGCTTACTTTCCGCACATGTTCATATAAATATTTAGTTATATGACCACTGGCTGTAGCATTGGATTCCACCACACAGAACCTTTCAAAAAAGGAGAAACAGCAGCCGAATTCACGTCAAGGAGAAAGCGCCAAACAACCTGAAACTGTCCATTTGCATTTCATATCCTGACACCGTTCCAACCAGAGACCAGTGAGCTTCCCGCTCTGCATCGTCTCTACATGCTGTGGTGGCCGTGGCCCACGCTGCTCTCTAGCACCCTCATGTGGAGCTGCACAGGGCGATCTGCTGCACTTTGCCCAGTTCTGTCAGCAGCTGCTTCATGCGGTGTTTGAGCTGAGGCAGGCGGGCCAGAGGTTCTGGAGGCTCCAGCTCCCCCGTGTAGTCCAGCCAGCTCTCCAACACTGAGTGGGAGGAAGAGGAGGAGAAGCAGAATGAGAACCAAAAGGTAAATACATGGGCCGGTCCTGTGGGCTGTCGCTTCATAACGTCATCCAAAGCACACATGATCACATTCTGTAATCAAATCGGGCGACAAAGGTTAAGCCCTGAATTTTCACACCAAGAGCAGCAGAGTTTGAGATGGATCTGAGCCCTTTTATTGATCTGGGACGACGTTCCTGATGCCAACTTGGTCAAATACTCATTGTCAGCATTAACAGCCATTATCTTTAGTATTAGTACTAACATTATGCTTCATATCCTCATTGATGCTCCTTCGAATGTCTGCCAGCCAACACTAGTGTTAGACTTACGCTGGTTAAAACTGCTCCTGTTAAAACTAGTTGTTGGCTACAAGTTAAATAATTCCACCTAGTCGGTTTGGAGAGAAATATGATGTTAACAAAGCTAACATTTGCGAACGTTAGGGATACGTAATACGGACCACTTGTGTCGGATGTCGAAGGATACTTTTGAGTCGGCTTCTGTTTCCATCTGCTTTGCTGTTTTTCTCGGTAGAGTTTCGGTCAACTAGCAGCGGATGAATTTTGGGGTGTACCAACTAAAAGAGAGATGCTAGTTATTGAGTTGAGCCCTCCCCATATCTTACCGTCTAACTCCCTCTCGATGAAGTCCATCCTGTGCGAGACCTCGTCTTGGACTGTGTCTATGTGGTCCAGCAGGTTGATCTGCCACTGATGATGCTGCCTGCTGTCGTCTGGAGCCCCTCCAGGACCCCCCCTTTCCTCTTCCTTCACCTCAGCCTGGGACCACCGGCCAGCATTCGAAGCCTACAGACATACACGTGAGATGTTCAGACAGACAATATTTTCATTAGGGAGAGGTTTATGCTTCACTTGTCATTGTAGGGCTGAGAAAAAAAATCCATAAATGACTTGAGTAACTTGATTCTAAGAAGTCCTCAATTTAACTTTCCCTCAAGTCCTACTCATCTTATTTGTTATTTGCATGCGTAAGTAAACATGTCTACGTGCATGTAGAGAACCACTGCTGTCCCATTTCCACCTCATCATTTATTGAAAGGATGTGTTATTGCGTGTTCCCAACAGTGCTGACAGGACAGTTGTTTCGGCTAGATACTAATGACATGCCGTGCTCTGCAAGTTAGAAATATTAAAACTTCAATTTTGCATGCATATCAAACAGCAGGAGCCACAATGAGCATCAATCATCTGCCTCTTTTGCAATAGCACAGCAAAAGATGGAAAAATATTGATTAGTTACATAGGCTATACTGCCTTACAAAGCAGTCATTTTTCTCAGATCCTCTGCTCACACAAAGTTTATCTCATCTCACACCAGAAGTACTGTTGGTGCAGAAAGAGACAGCATACCGTTTAGTAGCATTTCTGGGTAGAATACTTGGTGGGCAGTTCATTTTTTATTTTTTTTTACATGAAGCATTTTTAATCATCAGAATATATTGGATAAGAAGAATAACAGACATCTGCAGCCCTAGTTTAAACATTCCTGTTCCATGATGGGATCAAGCCCAACCTTGTTGGTGGTGCTGAGTGCTTTGTGCTTGTCTGTCTCCAGCAGGCCCCCGTAGCGCTGCTCCCTCTCCAGCAGGTCCTCGGTGCTCCTCATGCTGTCCTCCAGCTCCGAGCTCTGCCGGGTCTCCACCACCAGCCTCTGCTCCACCGCTGGGTAGTATGACCGCGGCTTCTGGTAGCAGTGCTCGATGATGATGTACGAGTCCTGGAAGGACAGGTAGGGCGAGGAGGAGGATGAGCAGGAAGAGGAGGTGGCGGTGGTAGCGGCCCGGCTCAGCTTCTCCAGGGCGTTGGACATCAGGATCTCGCCGCGGCTCATGTCCTCGTCGGCCGCCAAGGGGGACGGGGCTGCGTCGGTGCCTGGACACGAGTCAAAGCCTTTCCGGGGCCTCTCCAGCTGCTTCCAGGGCTGGCACCACAGCCGCAGGTCAGGGTGGGTCTTGCTCCTGAAGAGGCAAAGCAAAGATCAACACATCAACTAATCAGTTTACATTACAGGCATTTAGCAGACACTTTTATCTAAAGTGACTTGAAGTGCATTCAACATAGATCATGAAATCATAAGTGCATTTCCTTCCTAAACAAGCATCTAAGAGCAGAACCAGTGCTGAGGTAAAAGTGCAATAAGTTAGCTACCTACTTTTTATTTAAACAAATGAGACAAATAAGTGAAGCAAATAAACAAGTTTGGTCTGTTGTTGAATTTTATTCAGTCTGTTGTAGTAAATTAATTGGAATCACCAAAATATTTCTCCTATGACCCTTGTTCAATTTAACCCCAGTAGGTAACAATAACACAGTTTATACTGTGCAATTTCCTTGTACTCACTGTAAGACACTCATTTTGAGCTGCAATCCGTTGAGGACTTCCACTACATGGTGCACATCGCCCAGTAGCTGGTGGGTGGCGGCGATCTTCTTGGCATTTTGGTGAGAGTAGTTCTCTTCCAGGAAGGAAAGGCCGTACATGTGACCATTGCTCAACCACTCGCGGTCATACCAGTAGCGCAGGCTCTGCCTCTGACCTGGGACACAGTTAGAAAGTTTTAGAAAGAGTTCAGAAATGCTTTAACCAAACGTGAGAAGTTTAATCTCTATAACAGGTAAATTGCTAGTTACTTTCATAACAGCAGCCATTTCTCATTTCGTTGAACACAACTATATTTATGCAGCTTTTACTGAACATATTTACTGTACTTGATTGCATGCTTGTAAGGTAGCTTGTAGACTCTAACTTTTAAGATTGCATTTTAGCTTATGCTGCAAACAATGGCTGGCAGTGGCCAGGGGAGCATAGCATGAATAGCCATGATTCACTCAGGTAGCAAAAACTGGATAATTATAACGTCGTACAGGATCGTTAGATTATCTGACACTAATTTATAAATAATGCATATGTGCAAAATCTCCATTGCCCCATTCACTGTACACTTGCTGCCATCACACTTTTGTCCACTAGATGGCACATACTGCTTTGCAGAGTCAAACATCCTGGATGCATGTCATCCTTTCTACCAGATTAGCAGTTAGCCAAACATCTGATGAATGCTTTGATGCATAAAAATGAAAGGCACATCAAAGCAGAACCATAAAACCCACATGGAGATAGAATTACCCATTCCCCGTTAAAATGAGCATTTTTATTAGATGATAGTATATTAAAAGCTGTTGGCATTAAGAGTTGTTTCACTCACCTGGTGGGTCTCTGCAGATGTAGCAGGCGTATCTATCTGGAACATTGTCCTCCAGGAGGCCCATGCAGGTGCCGTGCTGCCAGCACAGACACTCCTCGCACTGAGGGAAGGACAAATATAACACTTAATAGTGCAACTCTGCGATGCTAAAAAAGCTTGCAATGCCTAAAAATAGAACAACAAACTAAGTCATGACACAAATTAAGCATGAACAGCTGCACTGCACTGGCAACCTCCTAGCTATGAAGCAGGATGGTGGAGTGAGGTGTTACATCACAGCAAGACATTGAACATCTCACCTGGATCATGAAGTCATTCTCCTCCTCCACCTCACAGATACACCGCACTATCTCCTGATCGCTCGTATCGAGGGCCACAGAGTCCACGCTCAAGGGCGGCATGGTGACGTCCAAGTCCATCCCGAAGTCATCGTCGCTCCACCCACAGCTGTCAGTGGACCAGTCACTGATGCTGTCCTCATCTACAGTAGTGGCGGAAAAATATGATACATTTTGAAGGGAATGACACAATTTGCAAGGAGTGGACAAACTTGCCAATTTATATTCTGTAGCATTACAGAATTTAATGATAGTTATGTGAGCTTTCATGAACAGTTACAAGGGAATTATGGAATAAAGCAAGCTGTAGCAGCGAAGAATGGCTCAGGATTCAATCAATCAACCATAAAAAACAGCTCTTATCTGTGACAGCAGCCCAGTTTTACTCTGCTGGTCACGATATGCTAGGAGGATCATTGAACAAGAACCAGAAGTGATGCAGATCAAAATGAGACAATTGGTTGATGGACTGAATCCATGGGAATGAAAGAATGGAGGGGAGAGAAAGCCATATACACACACACACATTCACACACACAATCGTATAGATACCCACCATCCACATGTATCTGCTCTGAGTGGCTGTATCCGGGCCTGCTGGGGTAGGCCTCAGGCTTGTGATTGTGTGAGAGGGGGAATTTGAATGGCAAATTCAATTTGGACTGAAGACCCAATACTGAGATGTCAATATTCTCCTCACTACCTGTGTAGTCTGTTAATACAGGGAAGGGGGGAAGCACACGTAGAACAAAATGTCAACTTTGGAAATGCCAAACAAAAGCTAGTCTAGAGGTGACAAACTGGTATGACAAACACTATGGAGAGATATGATAGATTCAAGAGTGGTCAGAGACAATCTTTTTTATACAATCCATATTGGCCATGTTAGGGGCAAATCCCTTCAATGGTGTGAAAACCAATCAGTGGAAGGCTACATTACAAACACATGCAACTGTGTGCATGCCATACCGTCTATCCTAAATGTCAATCCTAAATAGGAATGAGGGAAACCAGTGTTGGATTCATGTTTGGACTAGGCATTATTAGTGCCACAAACAAAGCTGGCTATTCATCAGCAACACTGTCAGAGTTGTTGTATAAAAAGGGTAAAAGATGATTTAAAAGGTGCAGAAGAGAAGAGTCAGAGCAATTTGATTGGGCTAATGAAGTCATGTAGGCCAGCAGCAGATGTAACACTACTCCCACACACAGAGTTCAGCCGCCACACCAAGAGGGGTGAATGGAGTCCTTTATGCTCCATGGCCTAGCCATGTTGGCAATGTTGCAGTGTCGCAGTGAGTGCACATGCAGTGGCAGCACAGATGTAGGGTGGCCCCATGCAGTACGCCAGGGTCCCTTTCTTACCAGACTTGGCCTTCTTTTTCTTCTTCTTCTTCTTTAGTTTAATGCGGAGGAAGTCTTTCTGTTTCGGTTTCTCTTTCAGTCTGTCTTTCACCGATGCTGGGGGTCAAGTGACAAAAGATGAGCCCCATGTGAGCACAGCTAACATTACAAGCATTACATTACAATGCCCTTTAATGCAAAAACACTACAGGGGTATAATGTGTCAGAGTTGACACAGAGTTGGTTTAGATGTGTGCAATCTTTTCTCACTTCATCTACAACATCTTCTCACAGCATCATACTGACCAATGTCAAAGCCACTCTTGTCTGCGTCTTTCCCCTGCTGTTGGCATCCGTTCCTGTCCAGGTGGTTCTCCTTGCTCTTCTCCCTCAGCAGTGCCCTCTGCTGCTGGCCCTGGGTGTTGACAGCAGGGGGAGCTGATGTGCGTCTGCCTGCAGCCTTCACTTCACTGCGAGAAGTTGGGGCAGCTCCGCCAGGGTCTAGGAAAGGGAAACAAAGACAAATCTAACCCCAAGGCCCTGACACTATTTTGTAAATATAGCACATCCAGCTTTGCTAAAGTCCGATGGAAGTGTGTCGTCATTCACTGTTACAGTGCATAGCTAGCAGCTGTTTGGAACACTTGTGGAAATAGCAACTGACCCAATATCTTATAAAATTGTACTCGTTACACCAAGTGTACTGCAAGCCTTGAACGAGAGAAGAACTCACGCATAGAGGCGGAGATAGTGCGCCGTCTCTTGGGGCTCTCTGAGGAAACGGAGGCAGCCTGCTTCTCAGAGGCCCTGGTCTGGATGTTCCTGGTAGGGCTGCGGTCCCCCTCCAGAGGCTGGTCCTCCCCATGGTAGTACTTCATATGGTAGTGCAGCAGCTTGGCCTTGCGGAACGACTTGGTGCAGCCAGGAGCGCTGCACTTAAACGGGTTGTGGTCGAGGTTGATGGACAGGACTGGTGGAGGTTGGTTTTTGATAACCCGGTACACTGTGTGTCATCAAACAGGTTGAGGGAACGTAAGTTATGTGTGGAAAAGAAGAACATCAAAGATACGAGTGATAACTGTTGAATAACTGGGATTGCTGGGATATACTCACATGGTTCTCTGCTGAATCTGTTGGGGTTGTGGAAACCTTGCTTTCTTACCGCTGTTAAAGATAAAAGAAAAATGTAACAAACTCAAACCTTGAAAATATATTCAGATCTTATGTGATATTTACTGCACTCAATTACTCAATTTCACAGTCCAACAGATCCCTTCAAATATTCATGCTGATTCACTTCCATGGACACTTACGTTTCACGGGCTGGGCAGGTGGCACCTCCCCTGCAGGCTGAGAGCTATCTGATTGGCTGTTTGGTTTCTGCTCCATGTCACCATTGGATTCCGTGGTCGTCATAGTGACAGACACTTGCTCAGTCTGTGCTGACGTCTGGTCGGGCAACTCCGAGTATGGCTTGGGCACCTCTGTGTATGGCTTGGTTCCATTCAGTTCTGTTTCCACCTCCTCTTTCTTTACCTCTCCGTTTAAATGACAGCTTTCCTCCTTCTGCTCCTTCTGCTCCTTCTCCTCCTTCTCTTCTTCCACCTTCACTCCATTAATGAGTCCTGTCTCCTTTTCCCCATCTCTGGGCGTGTCCTGGCCCGTTTGCTGCGGTGCATCTTCTTCCTGTTTGATGGTGGCTGCTCCGACTTCAGCGGCCTCCTCCTCACAGTCTTCCTTGTCGTTTTTCTCATCGGGTGCTTCCTCCTCCCATGCCTCGTCATCCTCACCCTCACTGTTGCTGTCCTCCTCCTGGTCAGACGTGCTGCGCCTGGCCCGCTTGTTTTTGGGGCCTCCGTTCTCCTGAGGCCTCCTGTCTCTGCCGTTCTGGACCTTCCTAACCATGTTTCTGTCGGCGGACCGAGACTTCCCTCCTTTCTATTTGTCAGGGTAACAAGCAAAAATAAGAAAACAAAGAGTTGAATACGGTGCTAAAGACAGTGTCATGTATGCTGAACAGGAATTCTGGATATTTATGATCACAGATTAAATTTACCTCTTTAACAAAAGGCTTCACGTGGATCTCCTTCACTGTCTGGATGACACCATCGTAGAACTTCACGGTGTAGGATGCTGAGGGGATAAAGGAGATCGAATTGATCTCTATCAAACAGACAGCAGATTATCGACTACTTTGCAGCCAGCTACATTTTAAGGGTCATTTTTGTTTTTAATGCAGGATTTCTCCTAAAGCCGACTGCCATATTGATATTTGGTCGCACATAAGACATATTACTATACTTTGTTTCACTTTGTTTTAGCGCTATGCCAGTGCAGGAGAAAGTAGTTCTGCCTTGTTGCATCTCATCCAATCTGACAGCCTCTGGTTGTGAAAACAAAAGTGAAATTCTACAGTATGCTCCACACTGCTCGTATGTGTTTGTAACAGTATGCGCTAGGCAGTAACGTGACACATTTTAGTTGTCAGAGCTTATATCCTGCATTTAAACTATGATTTTAATAATCAAGTTTTCTGAGAAAATAGTCCTGTTGTGATATTATATATGTAATAGCAATCAGTAATTAAAAATACATTGAATACATTTAGGTATACACTTTTTAGTTAAGTATTTTCAAGTGTTGTTTCTATGATATACCAAGATTCACCACCACAACTTAATGATACCCACCGTCTTTATTGACCGTCAGGACCTTAGCCGGGTAGAAACGGCAGTCAGACCAACTGGCCAGGACCTTGTCATTCACTTGAAACCCCTGGAGAAGGACAGAGGCATTAATCTTTATTACATAACCCCTTTAACAGTTAGCAAGGATGGTATCTTGTCAAACAATATAGCTTGATCTTAAATCACTTGTAATCGGAGGTTAATTCAGGCATAACTAGCTATGGCTAGAGGTAGAATGGGCCAATGGGCTATGTAGTGGTGGTCGCAGAGGGGCCACCTCTGAAATCTGATGGACCACTCCAGAAGACATCATAAACAAACCAATCTTTAAAATTCTCCTGTACGAACATTAAATGTTGAATCATTAAAAGAGATATATGTCTTTCATTTAAGCCTCATTAAATTGATGGATGGACACAGAGGTCACTGGAGCTCTTCGCTTCCAAACCACATTATTTCTGGGCTCACTACGGCCTCTGAGAACGCCACAGACAAAAAGGATCCAGCTGTGACACACTTTACTGACTCAAACACGTACAGAGAATATAACATTTCCATATGTACACATTGTTAGGCTATGATTGGGCTTTACATTAGACACACACAGACACAAAAAAACTACTACACTGTCAAACTAGTGGTCACACTCTGGTCGTTCCAGTGAAAATGGAATCATGCACATGATCAAACAAAAAAATACAAATATTTAAAAAATCTTATATGGCTTCAAAATTGAAATGTGGCTATGATCATGATTATTGGCACCCTTTTCTAATACAATGCAATGATGACTGTTTCCAAATGTTTCTAGTAACCATCAAAATGCTTCTGCTGCCAGTTTCCCCCACTCTTCAATTGCAACCCGCTCCAGTTCATCAACTGCACATTTCAGGTCTTTAGATCAGGACTCATCGCTGGCCACACCACAACATTCCTGGGTGCTTTTGGATGTGTGTTTTGGGTCATCGTCCTGCTGGACGATCTATGACCTTCAATTGACATCCAGTTTTCTGACACTGGGTAGCACATTTTGCTCCAAAATGCATTGGCAATGTTCTAACATCATGATGCCCTTAATACGTTCAAGACGTCCAGTACCCAACCCAGCAAAGCAGCCCCACAGCATTATGGGACCTCCACCATATTTGACTGTAGGTGGGGTGTTCTTTTATTTAAAAGCTTCATTTTGTTGTCTGTAAACAAAGCGCCAAAGAGCTCTAATTTGGTTTCATCGGTCCACAGCACATTTTCCCAGAAGGATTTATGATGCAAGGGTGCCAATAATCTTGACTAGAAATGTAGATCATGCATGGCAGTATACAACATTGGGTTAAGCAACCAAGAGTGAACAGACTTCTTGGCTTACAGGGACAGGAGCGTCTTCCTGCAGGCCCTGTCGTCTCAGCTGGATCCGCTCCACGGGTCTCAGGTAGGGACTTGTCCACTCAAACCACTCGTCATAGCGATGGCTCCACTGGCGGTAGTGGATCAGGACTTTCTCATCATCATAGTCAATCTTCTCTATGTTGGCAGCATACCTGAGGTGAGGAAAGAAGATCAAGCAGTGTTTCCCATATATATAGGCATGGCCACCACAAAATAAAAAGTTGGTCAATGTATAGAAACTGATCTAAACGCATCACGTTATGTTCTCTGTCACAGCAGAGACGAATCTCACTCAACCATTGCTTGTAAAACACACTGCACACACGTTCCCTTTTTTCCTCATCCACTAGTGAGAGACAGACATCTGCTAGACGGACACGGGCAGTCTGACCTCAAAAAAAGCTGTCTGACAAAACCCTAATATCGACTCGACAACAGAAGGTAACTGTTAACTTTTAATTTTCCAATATTGAACTTGGGATGTTACCGTCCACAAAGCTAGCGGAGTCTTTATATTCAACAAGTGACGTAATCATACATCTAGTGGAAAATTATTTTTTTCCCGTGCATTGAACGTTTGTTCCCTCAGATAAGCATCGAAAGGTATTTTACAAGGCAAAGGCCTTGAGAGGAGGAAGAGAGCCAAAAGGGAGTCCGAACCTGAGGTAGATGCAAAACATGCCGATTAAACCTGAGAGGAAAAGCCCTGAGCTCTAAACCAAACAATTCATTCATTTGAGGAGTGGCTACAACGATATCCGTTATTATCACAATGGAAAGGGAATGCATTGAAATTAAATGTTTAAGCCATGACAGAATCAAGGCGTTCATTTTGATTCCAGCCCTCAACCAGCGCGGCGAGTGGCAGGGCAGAAACAACAGCTGAGGTGTTTAACACAGGGACACGTGTTGCATGGCACTTTTTGTCAAGATGAATGTGTTGAGGTTTGTTCTATTTTAAATTGAATTTGTCTAAATGGGGCCTGCTTGAACACTGGCTATTTTATTGCTTTTTGCCATGTATTAATATAGGAACTCAACATGCTTCCCCCTGCTATAAAGTTTTATTTATTTTTTCCTCATTTAACTACACAGGTCAGTTTAGAACATATTTTCATTTCCAATGACGGCCTGCCAAGTGACAAAAACATCAGCGTATGATGTGCAATATGTTAAATAAAAATGCAAATACCCCCCCCCCCCTCCACCTGGGATGCCCTACCACCACAAATTAAGTTCTGAGCTAAGGGAAACACTGTCAAGGATGCATGACTGAGAAGGGAGAGGAAAGAAGATAATTCTACAAGGTTAGTTAGTTAAGTTACTTTTTCTCCCCTCCAACTTACAATTAGACACAAGCAGCTAATGCCTTCCATACACTCAAAAAAGATTATTTAAAATACAAATTAACAGTCACAGATTAATTTTAATGGCACTCATGATTACTCCAGGTCAGAGGCTGGGCTGGTGCCTACCCATCGCTGACTGTAGCCTACTGTGAGAGGATCAGTGATGCTCCAAGTGCAGTGACGGAGTCTTTTCTTAATCTTTTAATGTATGGTTGGCATACAAAATAGCTTAGCCAGGTCGACGGGGGAGGGAATAACAATTTAAGCGAGGGGGAGAAGGAAGGGAACTGTTACAGAGATAAAAAGTGAAAAAGTAGGGCCATGACTCACCAGTTTTTGAGGTTGTCTCTGGCCTCTAGCTGAGCTCCAACCTCGAATATTATCCCTCTTCTGTTAGGGGGCGTCTTACTCATACTGCACACATCAAAGCTCACCTCCTGCTTATACGCACACACACACACACAGACACACACACACACACACACACACACAGTTAACCAAGTAACAGACCAATCTACACCCAAACTACACCCACATGGCCTTGACAGCACTACTGAGAAAGGTCATATTGTGTCTAGCCTTGATTACAGTAAATGCAACCATATCTAGGACTAAGGGATCTATCTATCAGACACTCTACCAGTCAGCTCTCCATCTCAGTTCGTCACCATCAATTATTTTACACAAGGATCATGGCAAATCCCATCTTTGCATCTGAGTAGTAAACGTGGAGATTAAAAGCAAGTAAGCAGCTCCCTATGTTTGGGCAGGGTCTACAAATGAACAGCTGTTGAAACAAACCTAAAATGCAGGTCTGATTTTGTTCTCTCGCTCCACCTGCACCAGAGAATAGTGCTTACTGAAGTGTAGGTTGGGATATGGTACTGCTGATGTATAGCTATAGATTATGCTTGTAGTGACAGTGTGGAACACAATACAAAGCTAGCCTAGTACGAACCGAACTAGCAAATGTTCGCTGTGATGTTCCCAAAGTGGGGTCTGGGGACCACCTGGGGTCCTTGAGGGGTTTCCAGGGGCCCCAAGCGAAATGAGAAATAGTTTATTTTTATTGCAATTTCATTATATCATTCCCTAAAGGTTGCCACAATGACCTAATATATCGTGACTAGTTTGATCATAGCTTTCACTCCACTGTTCCCACCCTTCCTTCAGTACACCTATAGACAAGTATGCAATCCCAGACCAAGTCAATTCTACACTAAATCATAACTGACAAATAAATCTTCTCAAATGGAGAAGACTGGGATGCAATCTCATCAAAAAAGGGACGGTAGCCTACTGTTGATATAATTTGGGGTCCTTGACATGAGGCTTGGTGTAGGCTTTACTCTTTTCAATGTGTCTTTCATGGAAAATATCAATATCCTCGTGATGATAGCACCCCTTTTGTCATGTCACGCTTATCCGGTATCCAGATGACACTTTTGTTCCCTCCCCGCCCTTAATGACAATCTTACAGAAATAATATTTATTTTAAAAACTTGACAGTCTACATGGCATCAGTTTACATTAACCCTGTGTGTAATTTACCTAACATTTGGGAAGAAAGCCTGGGCGTTATTGGTTTTCAACGCGACCTATAAACCGGATGTCTCCACACTACTCGGCGACCCACGTGTTTTCAGGTCAGGCGATTTCATGAATCGAAACAATGGGAGACAATGGCAATGACCCTAAAATATTTATCTGTTGCGGGAAAATGTCTAATCGGGCGGCATGGCGAGGGCGAACAATATCTAAGTCAGTAAAATGTTTGATTGCAAGGAAATTCTTTGTTTCCATGGCCTAACGTTACACAGAGAGTGGCTTTGGAGAAGCGAAAGCGAACCAGGCAGGGCGCTAACAGAGCTGGGTAGTGGATGCAGGATTCATGTGTCAGGAATCAGATCGTCAACACACACAATAACGATTCAATGATTCACACTTAACGGTCAGGGGCGGTGTATATTTCAGGATGATAGAGCTCAACTTGTTTGTTCTATAAATTATACAAAAAAAAGATATTTCCCTCCCCTGCGATTTTTAAACCACGCATGCAACACATTTAGTGGGTCTCACATGTTTCACAATAAAAATGAAAGCGAGAAAATGGTTCACGCACTTCCAGGGAACCTATTGTTGGCCACTTCCACGCCGTTGTGACAGTTTATTGTCCGGTGTTTTATAACCAGTGGGCGTAGTGTGAAATGAACCACCACTGACGACAGCGATTTCGCCGAATATAACTGGCCGATGGGGCCTGTTGTGGGCGGGACGGGCAGGTCCGATTGGCCGACGAGCTGTCAGTCAGAGCTTGCCGGGGCCTCGCTGCTAGGCCTACTTCTTCAGACTTTTTCCTTGCCGTAACTGAGCGGCGTGGAAATACAGAGGTTTAAACTTCCCTAACTGAGAAACCACGGAACCGTCTAGAAACACCAACTAAATAAACTCCAGCTAAGCACCAAAGACGCCAGTGCACCAACAAAAAGGGACCACAAAGTACACGAACACCACACTGTATTAGCTACTTCGTCATGTTTGTTTTGAACTCAAAAAGCCGTCATCAAAGCCAAGCCACATGCGGCATCATACAGTCTAGGCTGTTGATGCATCAAACAAACGGGCCTATAATGCGATGCATTACGGGTGATAAACTCGTAAACGTGACGGGGAAAACGGGTTCGGTTTCCTACCTTGCTTCCCAGTCACTGTTTGTCCGGTTAGGTGTAAAAAATATGCGATGTAATCCCCTGAAGTGCAGGTACTGCCGCCTCCGTCTGTCTGGTCCAGATCGCGCAGTTGAATTTCTCTCCGTAGCATTCACCACCGGCGCGGGCAGTGTGGCGCCGCAGTACGCATGCGCACACGAGAATCCTCATAAATTCACCATAAAGACCCTTATCGTAATAACCCCAATATTGCACACTGTGTTGTTTGGCGTATTTTCTGTTGTATTTATATTCATCGAGTATTTAACAAGGTTAAATGTGTTGGCTGCAGCAATTTTAAATGGAGATAAATAAACTAACAAGTCCATATTTTTCCACAGGGCCCTTTAAACCACCCCTCAGTCCATAAAAATAATAAAATGGAAGCCACGATATACAATGCTAATCTTAGATATGGATACATTTGGATGCAATAGGTCAGAGAGAGCCCATATTAAGTTATTTCACATCGCCTCGTCCTCTCCTCTTTACAGATCACTGTGCGCATAGCTCCCCCCATCGTCCATTCATTGCAACTAACAGTTGTTTACAGGATGTAGTGGAGAGTGAACCACGCCAAACTCACTTTTTCACTTTCGAATTTGAATTTAGCAACCTTTTCAGGCTGACACAAATCGTTGCGTCATAAATTAATTATATAATCTAGTATTTACTAGCAAAACTATATATTTTATATGAGGATAAGGTCTTTGAAGGAGAAAAAGCATAGATTAATGATGATTTTTCTGAAAGTATACTAACTGATTTTGGTATGTATTGGTATTGGAATGCCTTATGAAGATCACCGACTGAAGGTCATAGTTTACCACAACATTACTGGTTGTTTACAATCAGCAGATCTTATTATATCTGTGACCTGAGGGAAGGTGAGTGAGTAGGGGAGTGTCCCAAAATGTCCCATCTTAGTTCATTTGTGCGACAAAATATAAGAATGCAATGTAGAATTACAGTTAGATAATACATAAGTAATAATCATAAGTTAAGCCAATGGCTCAACTCGCCCCAGACCTATTGGCTCATATTACCCCACCACCACCATTTCAACAAACTTGCATCATGCAGCAATTTAGAGATAAAGTCATGCTAACAGTTTAACCTCATATTGTAGCTTCCTAAAGTACAAACACGTGTGAGATTTTTTCAAACTTTTCTGTTGTTGTTCAGACACAAGAATCATGACTCATTGAACATAAGAAAATTACTTAGAATGGCAAAAGAATGTTTTTTTGAACTTATATGGCTTACCACTTATTCAATGTGCCTCTGTCCATCACAGGGTGAGTAAAATGAAGGACTCCTCAAAAATGTGTGGTCACATGACCAATTTTGTTTATGGTTGCCTAGAAACAAGGGGTGGCTCAAATCACCCCACTTTCCCCTACGATATGGGGAAGAATTAGAGAACTAGTATTACCACACTTTGGATTGACAGCTGACAAGATTGGTCCATCCTCTTTTTTTGTTAAACATACTCAGAGTTATGGGTATGTGTCAGCAGGATTGATTAAATTCTGCTGCAAATCAATTTGGAATATTATTTTTGGTAATTTTATACTTTCTCAATTCAGCATATGTATATTATTAGCTAGTTGTGTTCACATATTTTTAAACCAGTCCATCAAATTGAGACAAATAAACAAATAAACATTTGCTGTCCAATTAGTTTTACTTTAGTAAACCCTTTCAAAAAGAACTACTGTATAGTAATCCTATAATACATTTTAGAAGGATACTATACAACTACCACAGTAAAACTATGAACTACACATAATATCCTCAAGGAATATTATAGTGATACCATAGCAGATATAGTAAATAGCCTACCATAAAGTATGGTAAGGCCACTCTAACAAATAAACTCACTAATGAGTACCACAGACACACTATAAACCCCTAAAGGAATATTATAGGGATTTTCATTAGGGGAAACATTAGGCTTGAGTTCAAGGCCATTCATCTGAATGAATGGTTGACAACATCTCCCTGAAGTTAGGTCGATTCAAACATTAAGGATGATATATTCACCCCACCATTCACTGAATGTCTTTTTTGTGTAGGGGCTGGATTTATTTCATCCTGTGTTGCCTTCTTGCACTTGTTCCAGTCCCACAGGCTGAGGCCAGCGGTCATGTGTCCCTTTGGCCAGGACAGTTTCCATGGTTACATGCCGACCCAGCTTTTCATCAGTGGCAGACAGTTATGTGATTGCTATAGCATGACGGATGAGCGGTTGGCAGGTTTGTGCAGTTGGGTGTATGGATGGACAAATAGATGAATATCTGGGCAGATGGGATGGATGAGGGAGGCATTTTATAACAGGATGGAGAGAGGCTTCTATACAGTATGTTTGCTAACCCTTCCACCTGTGGAGTGGCAGATTTCATAACTGTGGGTATTTATAGGCTTAAAATACCTGCCTCTGTGTGTGTCTCCAGCTGAGATGAAACACAGTGAAGCCAGACCACCCTCCTCAGCTCCTCAGAGACAGATTCAGAAGTGACCGGACTTATAAACAAAATGAAAAGTATTCTCTTTTTTTAATCATAGATTTTTATTTTTTTTTGTTTACACTTTAAAGACTTTAAAGAGCATCACAGGCCTACTGGGTCTACCTTTGTGTGACTGGACCTTCTTGTCATAAGTCTTATGTCTTGCTTGTGCTTACGTGTTTGAGGTATGTTAACTAGTCCTGTATGGCTTGATTTGTTTTAGTAGGCTGTTGTGTTCAATAGGATTATCTTGCTCACTTGATTGTTTTCAAAACAAACTAATATGTTTATGATATATCAATTCCATCCATCCAACCATTGTATAGCTGCTTATCTGGGTCAGGGTTGTGGTGGCAACAGGGCAAGCAGAGCAGCCCAGGTTTGCTTTTCTCCAGCAACTTCCTCCAGCTTCTCCTGGGGAATCCCCAGGAACTCCCAGGCATGCTGGGAGATGTAGTCCCTCCAGCCTGTTCTGGGTCTCCTCCCAGTTGGTTTTACTTGGGGGGGGGGCTCGTTAACAGGTTCCCAAACCACTGCCACTGGCTGCCCTCAATGTTAAAATACAACGTATCACTGAGCTCCTCACCATATCACAAAGAGTGAGGCCAGCCACCTGCAGAGAAACCTCATTTCAATCTCATTCTTTCAGTCACTACCTTCAGCTCATGGCCGAGGGTGAGGGTTGGAACGAAGATCGACCAGTCAATGGAGGCTGAGCGCTCTCTTCACCACCACCGTCTGGTACTACACCCACATTACTACAGCCGAGGCACATAACTGACCCTGAGGTACCTGAACTCCCCCACTTGGGACAGCTTCTCACCCCTCAACTGGATGGGACGGGCCACCTTTTTCCAGGAGAGAGCCATGGCCTCAGATTTGAAGGTGCTGATCCTCATGCCAACCACATCACACTCAGCTGCAAACCTCCAGAACCAGAAGCACTAAATCATCCACTAAGATGCCACCGTACTGGACACTCTCCAGACCTTGGCTGCGTCTTGTTATCTTGGCCATGAATATCACAAACAGGGGACAAGGCGCACCCTTGTCAAAGTCCCATGCCCACTTCGTATGAGCTTGTCTTACTGCCTCCTGAAATAGCAACCTTATCATGGTGGAAGGGTTTGTGAGTCTCAGTGACCCTGGGAGCCTCCTGGTAGGGACATCCTGGCCTCAGGCAAGGGACCACAAGTCAAGTCAAGTTTATTTATATAGCCCTTTATCACAAACAAGCCTCAAAGGAACAGGTAGGTTTTAAGTTTAGATCTGAAGATTTCCAGGGAAGTAAGTTCATGGAGCCAAGCCTGGGAGTGGCTGGGTGAGCCTGTATCAAAGCAGCCCAGGGTCGCAGGGGCAGAGTTCAAGAAGTTCAACAACATGTCTAAATATTATCTAATGTTGGTGCAATATGCCCACACTTGGTATGAGAAGACAAGAGAGACCTGTCTCTGATGTCTTGGCAATCACAGAATAGCATATTTAAAATGTGATTAAGGCTTTGGGTCACATTTTTACTTTTTCCTGAAATCTGCAAATGTTTATGAGACAGCTATTTTGTTATGCTTCTTGTTTGTTGCATCAAGACGGAGTGGTGATGTGTTTGGTAAATGACATGGACTTACAGGGCTAATACCTTAAACCTTGTGTTGTCTGTGATGTCATAGTGGGTCCAGAATAGCGATGTGGTTGAAGTGAGATAATAGATAATAACATGGCAAACTGCCTCCAGTAACTGAATCTGTCAGTAAGCTGCATTGATCTGACAGACTCATCTGAAAGACTGAGTCAGAGTTATGCTACAATAAAGGTTTAAAAATCAGACTTATACCTTTTTTAGCCACCAGGCTACAATCAAAAGGTTGCTGTGCATATAACGTGTTCTAATACACAAATATTCATCATTACCCATTTTTCCCTTTGGGTTTTACGATTGAATGTGACCCGTTCAATGTAGTTAGACAAAAATATACTATACTATTTTTTTTTTACAAAGTATCTTGGAATTAATTTATCTCAGTAAAGTGTATTAAGTTACATTTTATTGGAATTATGCTCAAAACCTTTTCAACTCTACTCAGTAGTTCTCTTTCTTCTCTTCATGTTTAGGGATTTACTCTTTACTGAACAGAATTGTACTGGACAAAGTGATCATTTAGTTTTTCTGTCATGATTTATTTTGGCTTCTGACTTGTCTACATTTCAATGAAAAACAGAAACACAAGCCAACCAATCTACAATTGAACAAACCTTTATTTATGGACAGTCATTCCATACTATAACAAGAAGGTATGCAAACACACATATACACACATGGATAGTGGTTTGAATTAGTCCTATTTTCAAAAGGCAGGCGGTTACAGCAGGGAAATGAACTGTAATTACAAAAACACACATTTCTTTTATTCCTCTTTTCAGCAACAGAAAGCTTCACCCCGACCCTGGACCATCAGAATACACTCAAGGAGAGTTAATACTATTTACAAGCACAATTTATTTACATCGGCAAAGCCTGAGAAGGGAGACAAAAAGCCATATCTACATTCTCATAGTGCTAGAGAGTTGAACAGTACTCCGTTCTCGGTGCGGGGTTCGTGGTAGAGTAATCAAATTTGCAAGGGAGGCCGAGCACAGTTATCACACCCAACACCCGTTTCATCGTAAGACCTGAGCCAAAAATAAGTACAGACCACAAACAAAAGAAGAGAACACAACCTCAGTTTGAGAGACTACACACAGATAATAGAGAAGAGTGTTGTCAGTTGAATCACCGAGCTCCCACATAACGACTACATACACCACATAAACTGTAATTACAACACCCTCCTCTGGCTTCGGTTCAGTGTTATTAGTTATAAAATCAAAGCACTTCCATGTTTACTTGCTTCTGAACTCGCCACCAACCGTTAAAAAGAGCTTTCCGCACGATGTCAAAAACACATCCTTCCAGTTTGTGCTTTTAAATGTAGGCTCTGTACAGTATATCAAAATAGTTGAGGCGGCACTGCTACTTCTCTTGTCTCGTAATATGAACATATTGAGGAGACCACGACAGGCTGCTATCGATAAAACTACTGAAAACATCACAGGCAAGCTTATTAATAAGACATCATTACAAGATTTCTCATACTCCTCATATTTTTTAATTTCTGTACATAATAAATCAAGTCTGTGTCTTTCACTCAACACTCGTGCACACACACACACACAGACACACTTGTATGAAACCTGGCAGCTGGCCAGAAAAAAGAGGCCAACCATCACTATTGCTTATTTTAGAAGATATAAATAAGGCGACTGATCACGGTTGTGTCCATCTGATACAGTTTCCTTGTGCCAGTGTCCATTTTGTTAACTAAATATTGTAAGAATCTCACTTTACACAGCCCGGGTTATCCAAAGAAATTGTAGTACTATCCAATCAGTAAGAAATGAAAGAGTAAATCAGTTTTCACATGCAGTAAAAAAACCCCACAGTCATTAAAATGAACCACATTAAAGCCGGTTCCAGGGATATGACCAGAGGTGCCATGAGTCTCCTTGGCTCTCTCATGCCGTCACTGTGGATTTGGTATCAAAAAAGACGAAGCCTCAGGTGTGTATTGTCCCGCCAGTGTTAGACAACGCTGAACTGTCTTCACGCATCGCCTCCTCCTTGCTGTAAGGGGTGTCATATCTCACCCTACGAATTTCCAGTGTGGTTTTGACAATGTGTTTCATGTCTGATTGTAGATTACTCTGTAGATGTGTAACGGTAGACGCTGGAGGCCGATCCAGCAGACGGGGTGGGCTCTGTGATTTAAAGAGTCTACACCACCCCCTCGACGAAACTGGTGTCCAGGTGAACGATGAGCATTCTCAGGAAGGACATCTCCTTGCGCGTGTTCTCGAAGATGATCCGCGGGTCGTCGGACTGGCAGCGGAGGCAGTTCGGGGCCATCACCATGGCCAGGTTGTTCACATCCATCTTGGTGACAGCCACGTTGGCAGGCTGAGCGAACACCTGAGGAAAGTCGGAATGTAAGGAGAGAGCGGTGAGGCATGAGCACACAGGCTGACCTTTGACCTGCACTGTGCCGTGTATGAGCTCAGTTCACCTTATTTTGATATATGGGTCACCACTAATACACAAAGTTCAAACTGTTAGTATTTCAGGGCTGAAAAGTGTGTCAGTGTCTGCTACAATGTAACTAGTGTATTTATTTTTTATTTATTTTGTTCACTTTTCTACTAAGTTAGCAGCATTACGGTTCTGTAGACACAATAACAATAACTTTATTTGTGTAGCACATTTCTGTAACAAAACGTACAAGGTGTTTCACAATCGAGATTAACAAAAGACACAGAAACAAGGTTACAAGGACAGTGGCATGAAACAAAGATGCAGCCAAGGGTGGTGGTGGGATACGGGCCCTTAGGGTAAGGGGACATATGCTGCATTCAAACTGTTGCAGTATGCAGTAGACGACATGTTCACTGTTTTCAATAGGAGAATAACGGAAAACTCTGTCAGCGGTAAGGCTGTGTGAACGTGTAGGTTACCTGCAGGAAGTGGATGAAGTAGCAGAGCACCAGTCTGTTTAGCTCAGGCAGACACTGCACCACAGCGATGGACGCCACTGGATCGTCATAGTTACTGACACACTGCTTGTAGAAGTTCATGGGGATGAGAGGCTCCTCCAGCTCCCGATACCACAGCTTCATCAGAGAGGCTGACCGAGACAGAGGCTTAGTCTTAGTATACGTGTTCAAACATACGCAGAGATGAACACGCACACACATACACCTCTACAAACACACACATGTCCACACGAGCAAAATGCTTCACACACAAAGTGCAGCTTGCCTCACCAGGAACGTTGGGGTCCGAGAGATTCTCTGGGATCCTCCACTGGTCCACCTGGAGCTTCAGCGCATTCACTTCATCAATGTCTCCAGGCACCCTGAGGACGTTACACAGCACGTCAGTTACACTTGATGGCCACTAGGGGGACCCCTACTACTATCGTTACAAATTCTGCATGCCCTGTGGCAAATCCATTATTCATGCCCGCCCAATTGGCTCCAAATGTGGCCTGGTGACATTGAAAATATACTGTTCTTTGTTGGCTGTATTTTTCGTTGGAGCAAAACAAAAACAGAATAAAGATAAACAAGACACACACAGTTATGGCAAGTCCCCTCTTAGGAGTGGAGCTTCACAGGGAGATACTGTAGATAGTGATAGTTTGGTGAGAAGCAACAATCTTCTAAATAAGATCAAAATCTCACAGCACTACAGTTGCTAGAGAAAAAACACACAGTTGAAAACACAAGCAAAGCTCCCACGTGCTTGTAAGCCAATGCTTCAGCAGTAATGTAAACACATATTATGAAGTATCAGATTAAACAGCGCTGGTCTCTGGAGTAGAGCGGGGCTGTTTGCTCTGTTGTCTAGCCTGTGTGCTGTACACAGGAAGCTATACTGATACAGGAGACCACACACATAGCTCTATATACTGTATACACACTATACGGCACACACACACATGCCCAAGAGTTTCACAGACTCCACCCCTCCCTCTAGCTCACACAACAAGTCGTGGCAGGTAATTGGCTGAGTTTTGTCTGTCTTACCTGAAAATGCCCTCCGTTTGGGCCCCGCCCAGAGCTAGAACATACTGGGAAAGCTGAACCTGCACCCAGGGCAGTTTCCTGTCTGGGAAGAGCTCACGCTGCCTCTCCATCACTTCCTCCAGGGAACTGCCGAACAGGGAGGGAGTGATGATGGCCCGCCTGCTGTGGTCGATCTCCTCCAAGGTCGGCTTACGTAGACCCTGGGGCGGAGGCGAGGAGAGGATTTACTACCTGTGTACGTCAGGGTCTATGATACTAATCACGGTTGTGTCTATGGCTGCCTGCATCTGTGATTACATCTGGAAGGCACTATGACTGGGCCTGTGTTTATGTCTACCTGTGACTGTGTCAGCGTGCCTATAATTTTGTGTCTCTATGACTGTGTCCAACGTGACTAAGTTGTGCATCACAACTTTCATGGCATTACCTCATCCATCATGTGGAAGTGAAATGTTTTGACTGTACTGTACAATGAGATATAGTTAGCCACTTGTATTTCTAAGGATAACTCCTTTTTGATTTCTTCCAACTCACCTTTTTCCCTCCAGTGATAGCCACTTTCTGCAGTTTCCGATAGCAGAACTTGGCGTATGTGCTGATAGGCAGGCCTGTTGGATGAGAGGAGAGACAAATACAGGACTGAGAAACAGCAAAACACAACCCCACAAGAAATAAAACTTGCCATATCCTCAAAGACCCCTGATCCATCTGACAAATCCATCTGACATTACCGAACACACCGTACAATAAATGGTTAAAATCCTTTCCCACAAATAGGACAAGCAGCGTTTTTTCCCCCCCACAGATGTCAGATAGTGTATGACAGGCAGGAGGCGGTAATTGGAGAGACATGTTGACGGTGTGATTCTGGCATATGGGGATTAGAGCTGAAGGAAGATTTACTGCTGTTGAACAAAAGCTTTACAGACAGCAGCCAGCCTACACATCCTGTTTCAGGTGATTAGTCAGCACACAGAGACATATAGGCCACCGGAGAGAATGAGAAACACAGAGGTTCCCTGTCAGCTACCTGCCATATGTAGCTACTGCAGGCCCAGATCTATTTCGTAAGTGAAGTGCAATAGAGGAACAACTTTGTTTTCGGAGGGTGGCGCTCACTTCAACAGACACGAGCTATAAAGGAGGAACCCGATCTGCCGTCACTGAAAATGAAATTGGGATCCTGTAGGACAGTTTCTCAAACAAAAGGCAAACAGGAAACCCTAATTTACGGGTCACTGTCTACACTCACAAAAACAAAATCGGCCCCATCCTTCATTGCTGTGGTAACTCAAGTTTACCCCAAACACCGGACTCCACTTCCCCTCTCCAGACTTTTCTAATCACACTCATGGGGTCCATTCCTGTTCCCAGAATCTCCACTGTCTCAGGTACCTGAACCGGTGCCAGATGGAGAACCTCGTGCTGGGCTGAAAAAACCCCACTGTCTCCAGTATGTTCCATAGAGCCAAAGCCCCCGGATTTATAGCAACCAGGTGACTCCCATGCATGCTCACAACCGTTGTTAATCTGGCCGAGTTTGACTATAATTACATCCAATTAGAGCGATCATACCAATAATCTGCCCTTGATCTTAGAGAAAACACACAGGTTTTTTCCCAGGCTGTTCATTTACTGGGAGAAAAGCAAGAGTGAAGATGCCTATTTGTCTCATGCTGCAGTGAGTTTGAACACTACCGGTGGTCTATATTTACATCAAGTTTAATGGCATGAAAACAACAACAACCAAGCAACCAAAGCCCAGGAGAAATCTGAGCTCATTAGCAGCTTGAGTGTACTGTACCAGGCTGAGAACGGCATGACACCTGTCTACATATGGGCTGAGGCTAAACTTAACAACATAATGGAAACACAACAGGAAAGGATGTTGTGGAGACAACTTCAGTCTCATCTCGGTTTATAAGTCTCCGCGGTGAGCCTTGTCTAAGCCCATCCCAGTGTTGTCTAAGAACAGCGCCCCCACGCCAGGCCCCAAGCCCAAGAGTCGGTTTCCAACCCCAGGCCAACCCAGGCCAGGCCAGGCCAGGCCTTGCCTTGCCTTGCCTTGCCTTGCCTGACAAAAGGCCTCCAGTTCCCACACGCGACTCCCACCCTTCCTGCTCACAGCTGCTTCGTGCTCTGGTCAGGCACTGCACTTCGTTCCAGCTCTTCCATCCATCAAGCAGACAGCAGCTCTCATTATGCTGTTTTTGTGGATGTGAGGCATTTTCTCGTGGTTGGCCTTCGTTCGAGAGCAATACTAGTGCCCTCTACACATGATTCCTGTCTCCTTTGGAGTTAGTCAGACATGTGGAGTCACATGTGGAGTAGGCTTTCCCTTTGACCTCTTAGTCAGTTAGAGCTATTCAGCATACAGCACTGTGTCTGAGTCATTGATGTACAATGTGTGAGAACACCACTGTGGTGTCTGCTTTGAGAGGCTTGGGTGCCTCTCTGGTGACATCATCAGAGCTGGCCATGTGAGCTACCCTAATGAGGGCATGTGCCCATGAGTAAGCATCTTGTAAATGGACAGACACACATGCAATATGGGACTGGCAAGCGACCAGTAATATGATTCACAGTGTAGTCCATTGTGTGTCTATAGAAAGCCTCTGAAATTCTCATCCAACATATTTTTTTCCAGACCTACTTTCTGTGAAACTCATTCATTGTGTCTGCAAGTACATCAGCATGTACGGCCACCTGATGAGTTGCACAGCCAATCCCACTCAAAATGGTCATTCCACAGAGAGGGATATGTTTGATTTGTTACAATCTGTATCGCCTACAGACTCAAAATAGCTTTTGAAGAGAAGAGAAAAATATGTTTGGGCTCTTTCGCCTACCCCTTTCCTGCTCTGTCAAACAGATAATCTTGGGGGAAAAAAGGTAACCGTTCACGTTTTCAAAGCGATATCTTGGATAATACACTGAGGGGCAAGTGAAAGAATGAGATTTACCCTCTTCCTCATCTGTGTTTTGTTTTCGTTTCTTTCTGGACTTTGAATTCTTCTTCAGCTTCAGCTCCTGCTGTTCCAATATGAACTGAGTCACTGTGAAACAGAGAAGATAGCGGAGGACAAAAGTTAGTCAATCAGATAAGCACAAGGCCGACAACCACATTATCAGGCTCAACCTTAACAATGACTTTGTTTTCTATCCTGGCCATATCAAATTGACAATATTAGATTAGAATTCCACAAGCAAATGAAATTAGTTAAAAACAAACAAAAAAAACACATCTACCGACTCACATCAAAGATGCTGGGAAACAAAAACAAAACAAAAGACAGAGGGAGGGACGGAAGAGAGAAAGGTGACCCACCCTGTTGCTCAGTCTGAGACTCACGTTTCTTGTCGCTGGTGGGCTCTGTGTGTCTCTGGATGTAGCCCTCCAGGTAGCAGCGGAACTTGGGTGAGGGTGCGAAGAAGGCCAAGCTGACGGCCATCAGCTCCCAGCCTGCCGCCAAGCTCCTGGGGCTGGTGTTGCCGGTGGTCTGCCTCACCAGCTGCACGTACAGCTCGTCCCTCAGCCCCGGCATGTCCCAGCACTTGGTGACGATGAGCAGGGCGCAGTGGCGGCGGTCAAGACGCGAGGGCCGGTCTCCCATGTAGGCCTGCACCAGTTTGAACATCTCACAGGCCTCCTTCCTGACGGCGCGGTTGCTTGTGACCAGCATGGGCTTCTTGATGGAGCCGCGGTTCCACGACAACATGTTGGCGATGGAGACGCGGCGGCGGAACAGGCCTTGGGTGTGCATGTTGAGGTGTTTGCTGGCCCAGTCCTCCATGCCCATGTCCGGGGGTGGGGGCTGCCGCAAGGTGGCGTAGGAGAGTTGGTAGGAGGAGCCTCCCGCCCTCCCTCCTCCCCCATCACCTCCCTCTCTGTTGTCGTGTGTGGCAGGGCGGTGGGGGCCCAGCGAAGCTGTCCGCCCGTCCACCATACCTTTCTTCCTGCTCTCCAACTGAGCCTGCAGCTCTAGGGTGCCCGCCTGCAAGAGGAGAACGAGCAGGAAGAGGTGGAAAGGAGAGAAGAAGTAAAGGAAAAAGAGTTAGACAAACAAAAAGGGAGGAGGGAGGTGACGGGAGAGAGGGAGAGGAGAGAGAGAGGGGGGAGGCATCAGTGCAGCATAGGTATATACTGTGTCTGTGCAGCTGCAGTGTCTTCACTGTGTTGGTGGAAGCTGGGCTGCCTTTCCCCTGCTATGCTCTGCTCTGCAGTGCTAGGGCTCGAGGGGGAATTGTTGCAGGATCGGCACATTAATTTCCTAAAGCCGGAAAAGAATTGCACTGGGGGGAAAAATCCCCCCAAAATCCACATGGACCCTGGCCTCGGCAGCAGGTGACCAGACAGTGACGTAACAGCCCTTACCTCTGCCCTCACCCACACCAGACCCAACAGCACAACTAAGGCTACGTCCCACACAAGACCTCACTCTGATCCCTACGGTGGGGTTTACGGCCATAAGGAACCTCTCACCGCCCCTAACAGAGAAGGCCAGTAACCCAGATACGCTCTGCAAACAGCCAGGAACAACACAAACCCAGAGCCAGAATCAAGGCTCAAAATTTACTATCGGAACATAAAACACGTTGACGTGTCTTTTCAATGAGACCGTGATGTAATAGTTGGGCTGGGGAGTGCCAGACAAGCTGGGCTTTAGATTTAGGGTTTCTCAATCAAATGGAGCAGATCTCCGTGGTTCAGCTTTGGCAGAGGGTCGACATGCTCGTATGGATTGATGGTTTGAAATGGATGGCAGAGGTCAACTCCAGAAGATCAAATGCGACCAAATGCAAGGCAATATTTAACTAGGGACAGGGACATAAACTGTATACGGTATACTTCCATTACACAGTTATATATATAGCCTTACAGATGCACCAGTGCAGGGTGGTAATTTAGTCGTGCCATGACTTGGGATACTGAAACAGTGGCAAACGCCGCAAAGTCCCTAAAAATGTCAAACATTCCTCGTCTTAAATGCATCCCTTGAACAGCATGGTTCAAACGTCTTTCAGTAAGAAGACAACATTGAAATATGGAACGCGCAGAATAGTAAAATTCCTCACGGTCCTAGACGGCAGGCCATAATCTGTGTGTTTGTGTGATATAACAGCAGGTCTGAAGAACATTCCAGGACAGACTTAGGGGGCCCAACTCAGCGCTCCTTGGCTGGTGTTTAATTTGCTATTGCTACAGTGGTACCAATAACCCTCGGTACCAACCCGCCTCTCAACCCTCCTCCCCTTCCTTCCCCTCTCCCTGCCAAGCCTGGGCCATATGGGCCACAGCGGCCCTCCTTCCTGCCCGAAGGAAGCCATGTCCTGAATCTCTCTGGCCTGGCATGGGCCCCTGATGCCCTGGCATATGAGTATACGGTACCTGCAGTGTAGGGCAGATGGAGGATGGTAAGAGGGTGACAGGTGATGCTGGGTTTGTCGCCATTATAGTCAGTGGTGCCCACCTGCGTAGTGCCCAGTTCCACATTCAAGACTGGAACCTAAGAGGCATAAAATGGCTTCTGTTCTTCTCCCACAGCCTGATATCATGTTTTACGTTCACTAGCTGCACAGTGGAGCTCGCTTCCGAAGTCAAAACCATAAATGTATGGAGGCTCGGGGTGTGATTCTGTTGCTGAAGGGGCTTTGGAGATGATGAGCAGCAGATCTTGGAACTGAGCTCTGACTCCACATGTAGGAGTCGAATAGTTCCCTTAACTCAAATCAGGTGCACCTGTAGTAATAACTCCTGATAACAAGATATCCATCGCCGTGGTCCATCAGCATGTGTATCTGTGTGTACTTCAGTGCTCTGCCAAGTCAAAATATCATAATCTTTTCTGTCGTCTACGCTTTTAAAGATCTGCTCTGCTCTCACAGCTAAGGATTTTTTCTTCCCAGTTCTCAACAATTTGCCCATTCTTCTATTTAAAGCTCTCAGAGGAGGAGACACTGAACTGAACAATACAAAAGAAGGAGCTAAAAATTCCCATCATACGCAGATGCTTTTTTTCAAGCATAACTCGGCCTCATTCGACGCAGAGAGGCTGAATTATTTTCTAATCTGACAGTGGATGCGGTCCTGGAGAGACACCAGCGATCCGAGCACTTCCAGACTAAATAAGACGAATCCAAACAAACCCACCGAGGTAAACAGACCACACAACATTATAGACACAGTTGAGCTCTTAATCAAGCAGGAGAGTATCACAATATTGGATCAGCCGAAATGTCTTACTTTTACAATCTCTACTTTGTCATCACTAACAATGTAATGATTGAAAGCAGTATGGGAAGCAGCCCACACACAGTGAGCATGGGCACACACACCACAGGTTGTCTGTAGTGAAAGCCCGTGCAGATGTTACCTGGCAGATGACATGTAACACACACACACATACACACACACACACAGGTAACGTGGGGTTACCTGTGAGGGAGGTCCAGGGGTCTCTGGTGAGGATAGGCTGGCCTGGCTAGTGATGCTCTTCTCCAGGGTGTCCACCTTCTCGTAGGTCCTTTTCTGCCTCCCCGGTATCTCGATGGGGGTCAGGGCAGGGTTGCCATGGTTAGCTGCTCTGCTCAGTGACCGGGCGGCCCCAGCAAGGTCCTCTCGTGACGAACACCTGCCGGCTGACCCCCCTCCTCCTCCATACCACCTCAGTGAGTCCGCAGGGGAGCGCGTCCGCGGCACGACCCCCCTCTCCCCCATCTCCGGCTCCAGCCCCGCCCTCACCTCCCTCATGGTGTTGGAGCGACTCACCACCTCCCTCATCTCGGCCATCAGCCTCTCGTTGAGGGCGCATAGCTCTCCGCTGCTGCCCACTGACCCCGGCCGGCCTCCTGCTCCTCCACCCGCTCCCACCCTCCTCCTGCTCTTCCTCCTCAGGCTCGGGGAGGGGCCGGTGGAGTAACCCGAGTCCTGATAGGTGGCTGTGGCCTGAGGGGTCGAGGTGGGGAAGTCCTGAGAGGCCTGGCTGCTCTGCCTGCTGTGTCGCGACTCCATGGCCCGCTGCACCGTGGCCTCCAGGGCCCGCCAGCTCTGCTTCTTCTCCAGTGTACTTGGTCCCGGGGTCCCTGGCTCCCTATCTCTCGGCTGACCTCTGACCTGAGCCTGAGCCTGAGTCTGAGTCTGAGTCTGAGTCTGAGTCTGAGCTTGAGCTTGAGCTTGAGCCTGAGCCTGAGCCTGAGCCTGGTGCTGAGCCTGAGCCTGAGCCTGGTGCTGAGCCTGAGCCTGGTGCTGGGGATGTGGCTGGGGATGTGGCTGAGGCTGAGGCTGAGGCTGAGGCTGAGGCTGAGGCTGAGGCTGAGGCTGGGTCAACAGAGAGTCCTGTCTTGTGGCAGGGGAGGGGGAACGTGTGGGGATGGGAGAGCCAGATAGGTGTCCTCCCTGTTTGGGGTCCACGTTGACCATGTGCTTGATACACTCCAGGCCAGCTGGGCTATAGTCTGAGGCGGAGGGGTTACGCTTGTGTCTGGAGCCTGAGTGAGAAGAACCAGGGTGCTGGAGGAGCCTGGGCTTCTGGAGGCTGTGGGTCGGCGTCAGGCGGGACAGAGATAGCCCGTTGTAGAGATGGGCCCCCTCTACCTCCATGTCTATCGGGGGCTCATCATATATGGGGCACTCTGACACTGGGTCATCATAGATAGGAGCCGTGCAGCCATACTGGGGGGAGACTGGGCGTGGCGTGCTGGTCTGGGACCGGTGAAGGAGCGGGCTTGGATGGCCACTCTCTGACGTTATCAAACAGAAGCTGCCATTGCTGGCTTTTCTCAGGTGGTGGGCCTGGCGGGTGTCAGCAGCCATTTTGCCAGAAGGGGCAGTCTTATATGTCTGGGTGGAGCTGAGGTGTCCCCCGGGGGCCTTGTTGCTGGAGGGGAGCAGTGTGAAAGCGTTGGCTTTGCTGTGTGCACTGTGGTGGAGGTGCTGCTGCTGCTGCAGGGCTGGACTGGGCTGGCTCCGGCTCATGCTGTTCACCTTCACCAACATGGCGGCCTTAGAGCCAGGCGGGGGCTGCCATCTTTGAGAAGCGTCCCTGAGGGAGAGAGAAGATGGTAAAGTAAAGTCAGCCAAAGTCACATAAATATACCTATGGTGAGACAGTGGACAATAGCAGCAAAGCATCATAATCATATAAATACATACGCAGCCTTGCAGCCAGTCCTATATTTCATCCATTTTAGAAAATTCAAGGCTCACAGGGCTGGGAAAACGAGCAGAAATCCACAGATTCTTCTCCAAACATTTCACTGACCTCCAAAGCCTTTGCTCCATTTTTAGTCTGGCAAGCCATGATAGTGCTGTCAAACCCGTGAGACAATAACTCCACTGTTTGTTGTGCAAACCAAGCAGCTAAAAATACTGAGTGAATGACTGCAACACATCACTCACTGAAACCAATCCAGAATCCCCGCTACCGTCTGTGGTCTGGAGGTGTGGAGAAAGACCCCTGTATAATGCTGTTTGGTAGCATTCTTACGCCTGAGGAAAAGAGTAGCTACCGCTGATTTCCTCTATATGACCTGGAAATCACTGAAACAGTTAACGAACATTTGGAGAGCGAATCAGCAGGCAGCGTGGAAAGAGGTTGATTTGAGCCAAGTGAGAATTACAGTACTCCGCAGCAGTGTAAATCGTCACTCGGGTCCAAAGGTTAATTCTTCTCCTTCTGGTTTAGCGGCTGGGCTAACTTCAGACCCAATGACACAATGCTAATCCCAGCAGCGGCGTTAAAACAATCTGCCATCAATGTGGTCACACAGCTCCGCTCCGCTCCCACAACCATAATCTTCCCCTGGAATCAAGACTTTTTCATTCCTCGGCTGATCAACCACTTGACCTCTCGAACTAAGAAGTGCGTCTAAAGCAGGCACACACACACACACACACACACTCAGTGACTTGCCTGAGTAGGACGACACACGCAAAGAATCAAAGGTCAAACAGGTAAATAAGTTAGAAGCCAGGCCCGGGGACTTACCTTCCCACACTTAGCGGAGTAGTTAACCAGATCAAAGCGGACCGCCTCCTGTCCTTGTAAATCCAGACGTAAACACAGACCTGCGTAGAACTAGAGCAACCGTTCAAAGGCTTCCATTTTCTAAGAGCTCCACGACTCGGTCGGTACAGAGTTGGGCTGTGAGGGCAGGAAAAGGACGCAGAGGGAGGAGGGAGGGACGCAGAGTGACCCTCCCCACATCTCACTGGAACAATACAGAAACAATTCCCCTGAGGTCCTCAGACCCAACGGCAAACTTCCTTTTACTCCTCCTAGCTGCTCAGCATTCTCTCTCTCCCTCTTACCCCCCCCTCCCTTTCTTCTCTAAGGGTGACTCACGCCACCTTGGTGGTTTGAATGTAAACAGCCTCTTGTCTTCAAACGGTCAAACGGGCGTGTAAACAGCTGGGTCTCAGCCACAGCACCAGGACAACCGGCCACTACCACTGTTGTTGGGAACAGTCCACCGCCCCCCCTCGCTTCCGATGCAGCGACGAAAGACTAATCAAACCAGTTTATAGTTTACTGCCTAACAAATGCACACTCACGCTCACACACACACACACACACACACACGCGGAGCTGTGACACATGCGATTCACCTCAAACCGCCACTGTTTAGTTGTCACGGGTGTGTGTTGGGTAGGTGACAGCTGTAGACGTGAGAAGCCACTGTTTGAAACTCTTTGAAACGCTGCGACTTTTCTCGCTCCGGTCCCGTCAAGGGGCCAGGCAGGCAGGAGGTGATCGCTTCGACACCTATCGTAGACAAACACTACAAAAACATTCCCAACTCGCTGGGTGACGCACGGCTGACTGTTAGCGTTGGTTTGCTTGGTTTGAACAGCTCACAGCAAACATCAAGGCCTTTTGTCTAATTAGACGAGAGAACACAGAAGACCACACACACATACCACAATAATCACATTCCCCTTCCATTATCCACCAACAAATCAAAGCATGCTGCTCATGAAACAATCTCTCAAGTTCATTTAATGGCAAACTGTAAAAAAAAAAAAAAAATCTATCGTCTGTGTTTGTGGTGGGTGAGTGGTCTACTTTATGAGGACTGACCCTGAGAGACTAGTGACCACTACTAGCCTGAGGAGGTCCCCTGGAGGGTTTGGGAGAGGGCTTCCCTATACAATATAAACAGGAAATGCCTAATGTAATGTTCACACACTGCACCCGGGACGGAAGTAGTGGCTGAACCACGCTTATAGGGGGCTTGCATGAAGCTTTACAAAATTCTTTACTACATGGGAAGTTCCACTTCCTTAGGCCAGTTCATCCCTGGGATTTCTCATGAGAAATCACCTTTATATCCAAAAAAAACCTGAATCCTGAAAAATCACACGCTTCCATACTATCCATGCCTGTCACTACTCATGCTAAATGATATCAGTTCTCTTAGGATGAGCCCAATAACAACAGTAGACACCCTATCCTGCAGGGACTGAAACTCAACACATTCAGAGGCCTGTGAGGAGCTCTCTGCTGAGTCCAGCCCCCCAACGCTGAGAGATAGGGATTTCATCAGGCTTTGTCTCCGTTGTTTGCCTGTCATTGTCCCAGTCAGGCCCAGTACAGGTCTAGTGTGTTCAACCCCTCCAGCATTGGCACATTATGTTGGGTGTCAGCAGTGAGCCAGAGGGGTGAGATGATTATCACGATCACATGGAGGCCGGTAGCCAAATGCAACAGTAAGGCTGCACACTGTCTTCCTCCTCCATGCAAAGTCTCTAATCCCATTACACAGCTAGAACAACACTCAGATATCGCCAAACCTCAGGTCAACCAAACAAATTATGATTACTGACCAAAAGAGAGAGAGAGACAAAGAAAGCACAATGGTGAGAAAATAAGAGAAGCCTAGAGCGGGGGGAGAAAGAAGAACCGAGCTGGAGAGGCAAAGCGAGGAGGGTGAGAGTATGTGTAAATGAGAAGGGTTGGGGATTAGTCGTGGGAGAGTGCAGCGAGGGAATGAGCGGGAAGGCTGGCATTCCTCAGGGCTCATTCAGGGGCCTCCGCGGCAGTGTGGGGAGCCTCATACAATGCATGGCTGTGCCATCGTCACGGAGACGCCTCCTTTAACAACAGCGACGGAGCGGAGGGAGAGATGAAGGGAGACAAAGGGGGAGGGAGGCTCAACCTGAAAGAGCCATCCTCAACCTCCGGGGTCACTCAGGCAGACAGACGGGCGCTTATGTAACGCCGAGCAGGTCTGGGCTGCTGCGGTGACACACCGACAACACGCTTCCTGTACTCAAATCATAATGAAAGTTGTTTAGAAAGGGTGTGTTGCTGTAACCGCCTGCTTGTCAGATGTTTGTCAAATGTTAGCTGGAGGAGGGGTTACATCCATTTATCAGAGGCTACTAAGAAAAGACATGATTATTATCACTGGGAGATTAAAACTCCCTCCACATTTTTTTGTTGTTTATAAAGTTATCATCTCCAGTTCAGCGATTCCTCTCCTGTCGCACACACACACACACACACAATTAGCACATTCCCTCTGAGCCTGTTGCTAGCGTGAGACCTTCAGAAACCCAGAGGAGGGGGCGATAAAATGAAGTTAGAGGCCCTTTGGAGCCTAACTGAGTAATTCGATTGGACTGTGGGGCAGCAAATCAACTTAACGGTCAGCAAATTTCAATTAGTCTCAGCAGCTCTGGTGTCTCACACCCATGACCGCAGTCCCAGATACCTCTGTCGCTGTTCTGAGTATTACTGTGGTCAGATCGTCTCAATAACCACCTAAATATACTATGGGGACTATACTGTCAGCAGATGTTCTGTCTTTCCTTACTTTCCTGACTGGAATAACTGTCTTTGGAAAAGCCATCAGCTGAGTCACTTTGGCGGATAGGGATATGGATTTAGATGTTGTTAAATATACCCCCTGGGAATAGTGGGGTCTGAAAAACAGGGGCTATTATTATCATATGCTGGACAGGAAGAGGAAATGAGGTTGCACAGGCCAAGCTTTTGCTACACAAACACCTCAGAGCAAAGGCCAATGGGATCAGTGCGATCTGCGTAGAGGAAGGAAACTGAAAAGACAAAGAGGATTTGCTGAGGACAATGTCACAGCCACTTCGCCAGTGCTCAAAGTTGATGTTCCCTCTCACTTTTGAACCATCCACCACAATAAAACCCAAGCTGCAGCATAAAATAACGACATTTCGGGCCTATAGCAAAGCCGATATCCTCCTAGTTCCTGTAAGAGAGACCTAAAGACACCTCCAAGGGGATAGAGAGCCAGCTGTCCTGCAACAGCTGAACCGATGCACCTCCCTCCCATGAGCCAAGATGTCTACCAGCTGTACATATCTGCGGCTCCCGCCGACCCACCCTGCGAGGATCGCTGGGCCTGGGCCAGAGGACAGCCACTGGCATACTTGGTCGCCATGTTGAAGGGACAGCGTGACACTGAGGCCAAACCCAGATTGACGCCAGAGGGAGAGACACGCCTCAGGAATCTGAACATCTATTCACATGGGTTACAGTGATAAAAAACGGATCCTCTTCCCAATTATTATTGCTTCTCCATAGCAGCCCAACTGCTCTGTGGTTCCCATACTCAGAGATGTGGTCAGGAACACAAAAAGCAAAAAAAACCCCCAGTAATTTCCTATTAGAAACGAATGGGCGTTGAAACCCTGAACAAACCCTGAAAAACACCATGCCAGCACGCTGTAAGTCAGCTGAAACAGTCTGTGCTCCGTGCCTGAGGCTAGCTCACACATAGTGGCATTGGTTCTTCATGAAAGTCACTGGAGACACTCCAGCACACTACTGCACCAGAAAGGAAGACTAACAGTATGAAACAGGGCTTGAATGATATCTAAAATAAAACAAAAGAGGTTTTGGATACACTGCTCCAGTTAGACACATAAAACTAGCTCTGTAATCTAGTTTTAGAGAACGCCGTAAAATGTGCATTTTACAAGAGAGAGAGAGTGAAAAGTGGAACGGTGTACAGATAAAAAAGAAATAAGGACATTGTCACTGCTAACCAGACCAAAGCACTGAGGCACATAACTAAATTGTGAGTTCAAAGTGTAACTTTTTCACAGAGAGAGAAAAAAAACAAAAAACTACCACATTATTATAGGCAGATTTAAAACAACATCTGGAGTCAGCCAAGAAATGAGCTTACCAGCCAGGAGTGTGGAGATAAAACAAGCCTCAGTGTGTGTAAAATGTTGTGGCTAGGTTCTCAAGAGTAGCGAGAGATGAAAGTGTGAGAGGCTTGTGGCCCCGCTGTAAACATGTAGACAATGTGTGACTCATTAAAAACCTAAAGCTATATCTACTCCAGAAGACGCCTCCTCATTTCTTAAAGTTTTTTCTCCTACTCACAGACACTCACAAGCACAAGAGGCACTTTTTCTTTCATATGTAGGGGAGTTTTTGGGACTTTCGTTTCCTTAAATGGAAAAGAGAAATGGGCACTTGGGCATTTTTAATTTTAGTTATTTTTCTTAACCAGACACATAAACGTTGTAAATTCTTCCTTCATTTTAAAAAGTTAAAATAAAAATAAACAACTAAAATAAAAAACAGCATCCCCTCAAACCCTTGGAACTCAACCACTCTGTCTAAATAAAGCTGTCTATCTTGTCTCCTTAAATGTGTGGAAACTTGTTCAACCTGCGGTACAATTAGTTCACAAATAAGCAACGTAACAACCCAGACAGGTAGTGAAATACCAACGCCTGTGCGAGGTTTCATGAGACTCTCTCTATAGGAAACAGCGTGTGTTGAAGCGAGTTGACAATCTGGGCTGACCAGTTTGAAGTGCCTGACTGCCTTAGATTGGATGCAGTAATTCTTTGGAGTGCCGCTATATCATTACAGGGCTAAATGAGAGGGCACATACCAGTCATTTGGTGTGCACTCTTCACTGTACCTCGACTTCCTGCTTATAGAAAGCTCTCAGTTGCCCCCGGGGGACAACTGGGCTTAACTCAGGGCCTTTCTTTCCTTTTAGTGGTCCATTATAGCCCCCCAGGCCAACCCACAGGACAATGGAGTGCCGTGACCCTGACGCGAAACACTCTGGAGTCTCTAACTTCCGGGTCGCCTTACATCGCGCTGTCATGTGTCCTCAACAGACATCGGGCTCAAACAGCCACTTAAACCCAGCAGTCTTGTCTGACTTGAAAGCCGTATGGGAAGCGGCCCACACACAGTGAGCACGGGCAGACACACACAGATCACAGGTTATCCATGGTGAAATCCTGTACAGATGTTACCTGGTAGATGACATATGTAGACAGACACACATACACAGTCAAAAGTGGGTGAAATCCAGTACAGATGTTACAAGATAGATGATCTGTAACACCTTTCAGCCCTACATCATGAAACAGATGAAACAGGAACAAACCTCAGATCCTTTTACCCTTAACCGCATGTGACTAACATGTTTACCACCGAAGACCAAGGTATTTTCCTGATGAGCTTCACAGGCTGAAAGTACCCAGAAATTCCCAGGACATGTGATAAGACTTGGCCAATGAATAACAGATTTGGCGCTGCCGTCGACACAAAAGCACACGCCCACACTTCCATGTATGTACCTTGTACGTACACAAATACAGATATGGGCCTTTGTAGCAACAAAGAGAGGGAGAGAGAGAGAGAGAGAGAGAGAGAGAAAGGAAGCTGAATCAACCAGCCAGTGCATAGAATAATACAGATGGTGTGTTGTTTGGAAACTTTGGAAACTCGTCAATCTGTTATGACCCCTCCCCCGATTTATTCATACAGCAAAACAAAAGGAAATTGGCAATGGAAGAACTGGGACTGTCCCATTTCCACAAAGAACAGCATTGTTTTTCAAAAGTAATAAACTAATAAGTTCTCATCTCTGTTGAAATCCCACAGTCGGCAGCGATGAAGAAAATAGGAAGAAAAAGAAAATGATGAGACGTGTCTAAAATAGACTCAGACATCAGGACACAAAATTGAGGAACCTCAAAAAAATAGAAATACCCTATGGAACTGAAAAAAGCTATGACAATGATGCCTTGTGAAAGTCCCCAACACTTTTCTCTTCTGGGTGGGACAATACAATTAGCAGACCTCAAACCACCGTGATCCTTCCAACCCTCCTTCGCTTCAATCTTCTGCCTGGCTCTTACCCGTTGATCCTTGTCATTATCAATAAGGCCGGCCGCTAGCTGAAATAGCGCACGTCTCTGAGCTGCTACTCCCTAACCCTAAACATCAGACGACTCAGTTTGTTTTCATCCATTTTGAGCTGTCACATTCCACCCCCGCATTGTGTGGCGGTGTCTAATTACCTGCTAAGAGAGGGTGGCCGGTGACCATGTGAAGCGCCATATGGCTAAGCAGGGTATCGAGCCCCCTGTGGGCTAAAGACTCCTCAGCCTTACTCTCAGGAACACAGCTGGCCATTGTTTTGGAGGAGACAGAAAGGGTTCTGGGAAAGGTTGAGTCACTGGGGCAGAGCAGACCCTGTGGGGAGTTTTAACACTTCCCCAAACACACCGGGGGCAAGGAGGCCTCCAGGAGTCCTTCCACAGCCCTGGCTCAACAATTAGTTCCCCCTCTACCTTTACGTAACTCCAAGGAGTCGGAGGGTCGGAGTTGAGACCTCCTACTGGCCAAGGTGAAGTCGAAGGCTACGTCCACACTAAGCCGTTTAAATTTGAAAACTCATACTTATCTCTCCCGTCCAAAACAGAGCTTTCCGAAAACGCTCTCCCAAGTGGATAAATTTGAAAACGCCGGAGACTTTCGAAAGCGATGATGTTTCACTGACATTTCACTGCTTGCCTGTCGCTCAGTGGTCTGCTCAGTGATCTGCGCATGCCCATGGAAGGAGATATCCATTTCTGGTGGTTTAGTGTGGACGGCGAGCTTTTAGAAACCGCTAGACCCTGAAAAACACCATTTTCAAATTTAAACTTAAGTGTGGACGTAGCCTAAGAAGATCCAGGAGGAACCGGAGAGCCAGAGTCACCGCTGCAGAACCAGCAGGGTTCGTCTGTTTATAGCCAGCTGGAATGTAGTAGTTCAGCTTATTATTAACCACAAACAGACAACACTCCCTCACATGCCTCTCATGCATGCTTTGTATGTACACACATGCACCTTTAAATCCTGAGATGAAATTGAACAGGGGCATCCACTCACATTTGGCACATGACGGTGTAAGCCTTCACCCAGAGGCGTTCAAAGGCGTTACAGTCTTTGATGGCCAATGGCTGCGGTTTGTTTTAGGAAAATGAAATGAGCGGAGTGAGGTGGTGGTGAGCACACAGAAGGACACTAAGACGGCCCCAGTGGCCCCGGGCCAGGGGAAATAGAAGTGGCATGTCTGGAATCTGGCTGGGAGGGAGAGATGGTGGTTTGGACTAGGCCACAACGCCAAGCACATGATGGGGTCTCTGAATGGCTTACTGTTAGGGGCTGCCCTGCACCAACAACACTAGCGAGACGGGGGAAGCGTCATGCTCCATAATATAGACTGAACCCCCGTCGCACCATTTGGTAGCAATTTGCTGAAAGGACCAAGCACGGTTCACAGGCGATAGTATGGAAACACGGAGCATATGGACTGTTCAGATAAGTGAGAGCGAAAATAAAAAAGCAGTTTTAGATCAGCCTGACTGGCTGACTGGTCAAAAGTCAAAATAATCCAACGAGTTCTCAGAGCCTGAGCATTTGAAAGTCATTAGGACTCACTATGCCACATGCTGTGATGACTATCACGTTTCCCCCCAGTTCTGCTGGTAACACGATCCCCTAATGATTAAGCACAATCCCTTTCTGGCCTTACGGTAGAAGCTACCACGGTCTGGTGGGGAGGTCTAGGTCAGGCTTACCTCTGTGGGTCTTTGCTGCCGTCTGCACTGCTGCCGTCTCCCTGCGATCTGTTGTCCACTGCTGGCTCCAGCTCAGGCTCGGCCGCCTCGTTCTCATCGGTCTCCTGGGCTCTGGGGACAGGGGTGTCTCTGTCCGGCTCCGGCAGAGGGGTGTGGCGCCCCTGGCTCCCTACACTGCCGATACTCCCTGTGGTCCCGTGGTGGTGCCTCTCCCCGGCCCCCGCCACCCGCTTGGCCTCAGAGCAGCGCTTCATGGCCTGGAGCTGGGAGAGGGGCACTATATCGCCCCCCTGGGGTCGATGCCAGACCGTACGGCGCCCAACAGAGTTGTAGTAGTAGAAACGGCCGCTGTGGGGGTCGAACAGTTCCCACCACTGGTTGCCGTCAGCCTGGCGGACAGGAGCGCCTGCAGGGGGGATCCCAGCCGCACTCGCCAGTGGTCAGGTTCACATACATGCGCTCCCGAGAGCGTGGCTCCAGGATCTCCACCCAATCAGAGCTGAGTGAAAAGAAACAGCAGAAGGGTGGCATTAGAACAGACGAGGTAAAAGGGAAATAGTGTTGTTTTTTTACAGACTATTCACCACCGGGACGTGATGACACATTACGGAAGCCGCTATCATGCCTGAACACTCATTAACTAGACAAGCCGTGAACAACTCACACTGTTTGGCAGACTGAGAAGCATGAAAATGCCCAACCGTCCATATGGAGAGAGTGCGAGCGTGTGTTTGTCCCCTACTGTCATCTGTGTGCACGTGTGTGTGTGTGTGTGTGTGTGAGAGAGTGTGTGTGTGTGTCAGCAGTGATGTCATCTCTTAAGTGGGCAGTGGAGCAGCAGCAGTGACAGTGTGTGTGTGTGTGTGTGTGTGTGTGTGTGTGTGTGTGTGTGTGTGTGTGTGTGTGTGTGACTAAGGAGACAGGTGGACACACTCAGTGAGATAGCAGGCGTGGAGTCAGCGGGGCCGAAGGGAACCATCCGCTCTCTGTGCTGCAGAAGCAAAAACCACCTCGCTGAACTACAATCGCCGGCTAACAACAGCTAACTCAGCACAACACACCGAGGCAACAAAGGGAGACAAGAGAGAAAGAGAGAGAGAGAGAGAGAGAGAGAAATACACAAACAGACAACCCAATTTACAGTCAAGGTACAGAGCAAAGGGTCGTCGATAAGAGGAACAACCCGTCTCAGACACAATTAGACCGTGAACTGAATTTCAGAGAAATAGTAGGACGCTTTCTATCTGTGTTAAACGAATATGTGTCTAGCAGATTGCCAATGAATGAGATCACCCCAGGGTTAAGGGGTGGGCCGGTGCTTTGCTACCTACATAAAATCAGGGTCAATAAAAAAATAATAAAAAAAACCATCACAAACAAGCAAGTGCTGCGGTTTGCCAGCGTTATATATCCAGGTCATGCTACCCTTTAAAGGGCTCCATTATGTCTCCTTTGATCTAGATCCCAAATGCAGAGCGGCCATAAGTGTGCCAACGAATCCATGTGGGAACGCTAAGAACAGCCAGTCCTTTCACTGGGCTGAGCATCGCGGCAGAAGAAGAAGAAGCCAGAAGGAGGAAAGGAACAGGGAGACAGAGATACGGGGTCAAGGATAAATGTCCACCGTGAACTCAAAATAGCCAATAAATCACACCGCTCCCTTCTCTTAGGCTGTAATGACCGCTTGGGGGTCAGGCGAGGCTAGGGCCTTTCTCTTTTTCTCTGTAACCCATCCAATTCCAGCTTAGTATCTCTGAGAGAACAAGGCCAATGTGGAGGGGATTAGTGTTACTAGGATCTGCCATAGGCTTGGTCCTTTTCCCAGCATCCTTAGTACCGAGAAGCTCTTTTCTTCCCGTCACACCAGTTTGTGCTGCAAGCCGGCTGTCCAGGCTACCTGTGGCGAGAGGGGACACGATGCCCAGCATGGGTAACAGTGCCCACGACGTCCCAACAAATACCCACATTCGCTCCCTGTGTGCCTGCCAATTCAACCCTCTGCCCTCGCCTGGCCTCAGAAATAGACCGAGGAGCGCGGTGCCAGTCATGTCTGCCAAGGTTACCGTGTTACTGCTCTCCATTTTGAACTGCACAGCCTCGAGTAAATGCGCTGTGCCTAACTATCGGGTATAGGCCTAAGCCTGTCTATCTCTTCTCTGCAGCCAACACCGGGCCCAGGCTCTCTGCGGTATCCCTCAACAGCCAGGTAAACACAGAGGGGATATAGGAGCCTACCCGTGTATCACTGCTCTACGCTGGGAGGCCATCTGGCGCCGTCACTCACACAGATAAAGCCCTGCTCACTGTGAGGAGTGGGCTCAACAAGACTACCCTCACATGGGATGAGGAGAGGATGAGTAGGGAAACCGGCCCAACTTTTCTTTCTCCAAGGCAATAGCTGCTAAAAATGTATATAAAATGTAAACCTTAAGTGTGCAATGTGCAATGTTGGCCTGTCTGTGTGGGTGTTTTTGTGAGTGTTCAAGGGGATGGGATCATGTGGGCGTGGTGTTTACAAGTCTGACTTCTCACAAAGAGGGGTCCTATAGTGGGGCCCCACGGTGGCACCGGCTAAAGAGACGACTTTAACGCTGATTAGATCCACGCCTTAGAGGGCGGGAAGCACTTCAAATAATGGGGCATTCAAAGTGGAGGCAGTCTATACCACCCCACACATACACAAGCCTTCATTCCTCTACTGCTCCCAGCTTCCTAAAGAGGCATTCCCACACAGAGAAACTGATCTCTCCACATGGGATCCCTCGCTATTCAGCTCATGTGTTTGTCATTATATTGTTGTAACAGTAGTATGTACAGCAGCGGTGCGCGGCCATGTGAATCAAAACAAATGAGCCGTTCATGCGTTGCACATCAATACTCCATTAGCAAATAGGGAGCAGAAAGAAAGCAGAGAATATGTGTCCTCCTCTTCACTTTTATTAAGTCGCAAAATTTCTATGTAGGGCAAACACTGAAATAAGAATAACGCTGCCGAGATGTGAAGAAGGATCTGAGGGCCACACTGAGTCCTGAACACTCGACAGGAAACCAGGGTTTGGGGGTCAACTGTAATGGCTGACCGGAGAGAAGCAGTGTGGGGCGTAGTGGTTGCATAAGGACTTTTTCTTGTGGGTAAATAAACAGCAGTTAGCGATGAGAGCCGGCCCGCTGGGCTCTGTTGACACACCAGATAAGCAGGAAGACGGACCGTCGGACAGTTTGGTTGGTCGATTCCTGGAACATCGCTTCTGGGAGGACGTCCATTACACAGGCCGGTCTAAAGAAGGGGGGGCAGGGACATCCTTTACTGTGGAAAACCTTGTTAGGTTAGGTGTGTAGTTACTGTAGGGTTGAGGTCAACACCCTTTGAAATTTAAATTACAAATTTAATCTGCCATTCCCATAATAACAACAGCCTTTATTCTCAATATTTTATTATTAGTTGTATTTTAAAAACAATCCGCTTCCTGAAATCAAAGTGAAAATGAATTGAGCAGCACTCAGGTAGCTACTATTTCTTGGTGAGAGGTCTGTCTGTCTGCAACACCACGGGCAACAAGCGACCCAAACCTAAACATCTTCTACCCGAGGCCTATTGCTCACTGATGTGAGAGGGAGACATAAAATTAAAGCACAGGTCTCCGAACGACCGAGGCGGCTCGCTTCTCGCTGCAAATGTTCATAAATGGTTTGGAATGCAGTTTACAGCGGCTCGGCGAAGTTTAACTCTAGCAGAAATGTTTTATAATGAACTAAAATTAACTTCTTACACACACACACACACACACACACACACACACACACACAGCCTTATGGCCAATGGACACAGCACCTGATTTACCTCTGGAAAACCCAATGTAATTGAAGCAGACTGTGTGGAGGGAGACCCCTAATAGGAGAAAGGCTTTGTGTAGCCCCAAACCAGCACCTCACCGCCTTTAGTAAACATTGGAACAGACACTATGCAGAGATGAAAACTAACAGCTATGCAAGTGGTAAACTAACACTGTGTTAAGGAGCAAGTGAAATATTAGCTCCTTAAAAGGGGAATTTTACTGATTATTTACCTTGATGCTAGTTTGTCTGAGCTGTAACTTTTCCTCATTCTTTAGATGATGAGATATTTGGTTACTATGCTTTGACTTCAATTTGTATAAAACCCTAGACACTCTTCTAAATATACAAAGCAATTTATTTCATGGAAACTATTCTTTTTTTCATGTCACCTGAATTGTTTCGTTGAACTCAACACAGCAGGGGTTCAGGGGTTCAATTTCACAAAAGTGTGAAAAACTCCCAAACCAAACTTTAACTTTTCAAAAATGTTGCAAGACAAGTCACAGCTCATGTATAAAACCCAGCGGCTTTGTTTTGTCCGTTTAACAATGGTGTTTCAATCTTATTCCCCTGAAGTGATAACATTCTCCGCTCTCTCCCGTGGCACACAGGGTCTTTGTCTCCCATTTGGGTCAAGGAGACATTTCAGCAGCCTATGGTTATTCCAGAGTGACTAAAAATAAAGTTTGTCAAACAGTTAAAAAAAACAGACACCTCTGCAAACAGCACGCAAACTGAGCTTTACACCAAGCCCAAGAGGCCAAAGCTGACACATGCACGTACACACACACACACACACACACAAACACAGCCTCTTAACCATCCTGTCTCTCTCAGTCCCAGTGTGCCAGAGGTCTCCTCGCGAAGAAGAAACTCTTCTATCTATCATCTACAATTTACAGTCAGCTCCAAAAATAACTGCAGATCTGAGAGCGGTTTCCCAGAGCGAGGGAAACAACAGAAGAGAGCTCATGGAATCTGCTCCATTGTTCGGAGCCAACCCCAAAGTGTAAGTGGCACTTTTCCCAGCAGTGGAAAACATAGAGCACTGGACAATACGCTGTCTCGAAATAGAGCCTTGTGTCATTGTTCAGCTTTGGGTTTCAATAAAGCTCAAAACACCAACGTGGTTGTTGATTCCATCAGAAAGATAAACTACACACAGAAAAAAAAAAAGATTTGAGTAGATTCGCTTTTTGCCCGGACAAGAGCAGCTTTTTATCAGATAATCTAGTAATGGCTGAAGTGCAGTTTAACGCTCCCATGGCACTGTGGCATTTCTGATGGGCAGATAGGGCGCCTTCAGAAATCGGGCCAAATGGGGGGCATTATTGCGTTCATTTGTCCCCAAATTTGTTAAGGCGAGACAATAGGCACCAGTGAGCCAGTTAAGCTCCCATTCACCATTTAGTCCTGTCGTAAAGTAACCTCTAACCTCTCCTAACAACAGACTATTCTGAGTCGGCCTCTGTGGCCTGTGACTGTCCCTGGTGGACCCGGGCGGGCTGCTGCTTCACACAGGGCCTGCCATTCATCTGGGAAACCTTAGCGCTCTGTTCGCCAGCCACAGCAACAAGTGCCAAGGTCCGCCCCGGCCAGTATATTTACAGACCTGCTATTTCATAAAACATCCTTTCTCCTTAGAGACTGGCTTTAAAAATAAAAGTCACCGCTAAGAAAAGAGAACGGTATTTATACTCACCTTACAGCACAGGTTACAAAACTCTATTAAAAATGTGGACACAGTAAACACCCCCAAACCTGTGCTACGCCCAGAAACATTGTTAATTGTTTCACCCACCGAGCAAGCAGAGGCGTGTACCTCAGTATGATGCACGCCGTGATCTGCCAAAGGCGGACTTATGTTTGATTATGTATAAACCATGCACAAAGTCTGCTCAACAACGCTGCTAGGCAACCTGCTTATCTAAATATTGTAAAACAAGAGCGGGGACATGAACCGACACTACCGAGCACCCTGGCAGTAGTTGCAGTAGCGGTGACTAACTCAGAGCGTAACCATAAACCTGGCACGACGAGCGCTGTGGCCACCGTCCCCCTTCACTGGAGTGGAACGGGGCAACAGCTCCGGCATGTGTAACACCATCGGCGGCTCCGCGGCGCTGAAAAGAAACGGCTGCACTGGAATGAATGGAGAGGCACGCTCAATAAGACTCAGGGAAAACAATATTTGGTTCCACTTTCCACTTCCATTCACGTACTCAAAAGACACGCTTGCATTTCTGCTTGTAATATTGTTGTTTCTTCTTCTTTTGGGTTGCATACATACAGTGCTGCAGTGAGGATGTTTGCTTGCTGTTTTTTTACGGAGCTCGGTTCATTTACAGCTGCGTGATGGCGATCTCAAAATGATCTACTCGCGTTGCCATATTTCCAAAGGCACATGTTTGACACCCGGAGGCCTACGCTGAACCAAATGCTGTTTCTGTTTGAAACAGGGCTGGGACGAGGTGCATGTGGGTTGCCATTGTGCAGGGTGGACTAGCAGGCTCCCACACCCCACCCAGGCCGTCCAGAACAATCGGGAGGTAGAGGGGAGAGTGCACATGTTTCAGATGACAGAAAAAAGCCCAGCACCTGTCACGGACACATTCTTTGGGCCTTTTGTTCGACACCTCCCGTTCCTGCCGTTCCACCGGGGTCAGGGGTCGCGAAAAAGCCAGAGCACAATTGGTTTCTGTGTGTGTGTGTGCGTCCGTGTAGTGTATGATTTAACAACAAACACACCAGCATAAGGACTGCTGACTGTTACGGGGTAATGGACTTCCGAAAGGGCGGCTTGGCATTCATCCCCACAGCAGCAACCCACATAAAGTTAACGCTAGGGGTTAGGACGTCGTACGCTTGCTATCTCGCTCTCTGACTTCACAACAATGTGTCTTAAACCTAAACCTGTCTCGTTTAGACTGCTAGTGCTGGTTAGAATTTCAATGGGCTTGTTTGCCATCTCATTGACTCTACTGTAATGCTGTGTGTGTGTGTGTGTGTGTGTGTGTGTGTGTGTGTGTGTGTGTGTGTGTGTATGGGGGGATTGCACTGCCTTTAGACATGATGCTACCCATGCTGCAAACTGCCCATGAAGTTTATATAATCAAAAGAGTGTGAAAATATGTTCCTCCCTACCCCATGAGACTGTTATGATGATAGACGACAGGACTTGAAAGATCAGTCCTGCAGTGGGACTTTTAAAATCCGACCGCAGTGCTGTTCACTTCTTTGAACAGGTTTACATCTTCACTCCCTACCCCTCTCCCCCTCTCCCCTCCCTCACCACTCAGCAGCAGTTGTTGGTGTCCATTTCCCACTCGTCCTCTGCTGACATTGGCAAACGGGCGCAGGGGTCGTTTTTCACGACGGGACACGTCAGGCATGATAGAGCCGGGCCTCATGTGAGCCAAGCAAGGCATAGGAGAGGCAGGTTGCCAAGGAGGCGAAGAGAGGTAAAGCGCTTTAAGACCAAACAGTTGGGAAGCCACATGCCTGGCAGAGAGAACAAGGCCAGGGTGAGAGGATAAAGAAGAACAGAGGGGGAGAGTCCTGATCTCACTCTGCCGCCTGGTTCACCTCCATAAGGCCTGGGACTATGCAGCCAGTGTGCAGGGACAAGACGTTAACAAGCTGTTGATGTTGGGTGTGGCAGTTTTGTTATTACGTTACAAAACTTTTACTGCTCAATAAAGAACAGACATGTGACAAATGACTTCCTGAAGTGCTGTGAAGTTTGATAGCGCACAGGTATAGAGGAGTGAAGTGTCTCACACCACATTACACACCTTTGTCATCACCATTTCATTTCCGCCAAAGAAAGTCAAACTTTCTACTGCGTTTACCTTATTACAAAGTCCGGGATTGAAGGGGCGGATAATGACCTCAAGGAGCCAATGCTGGAGGTCCACGGTGTAGAGAAGGATTAATATTATTATCTCTGAAGCATTTGATAAGGTTTCATCCCCGTGTATTTGAGTGTATCTGTGTGTGTGTGTTAGTGTGTGTGTGTGGGCGCACTTTCTGTGGGGAAGGGTTCTCTGTGTGTGATATGTATTTCAATGGCATGTTTGCACTTTTGTGTTTTTTATTGTTTTTATCTAAAGAAATGTCAGCAATCCCTAAGCTTGAGTCAACACTCGTCCGATGAAGAAGTCTTGTGTCTTGTCTAGTGTTACCTGTGTGATTGGCGGTTCTGAGTCACTGAAGTGAGAACCCCGAGAACCAGACGGTCCGGTTTGGTCTGTAAGCTACATAGTGTACCATAACTGGAGATGGGGTCTATTTTTACACACATCCGCAGCACAATATGCAAAATGGACTTTACACAACTTTCTGCACAATGCCCAGTTGTCAGTAGTCAGTTGTCCTCAGCAGTGTGCAAAGGAATATAGCCCCCGCCTCCCTGTGAAAAACAGATTAACACACTGACCAATTACAATGAGGTCTGAAAAATATCCCCACATGCCACAAGTCAACAACAGTGTCTTGTTTTACATAAGCCTTTGGGGTCTCTGGGAAGAGGAAAAAAAGGTTACCTAGCTGACAAGCATGCCCTGTGATGACTCAAAATCATATGCATTACAAAGCCTGTGCAGTGCACCCCTTTTCTAATGCCTGTGATGGCCCAGGACAATGCGTACTATTGTCAGATCACCAGGCAGACTTCATTCAACGAGAACTCTCTCTGTCTCCGTCCCACTGGGGCGCCCAGCCAATCGGAGCCCCAACGGGGGGCGGAGCTTGGGACAAGTATACGAGGCCTGGGGTGACCTCCTTCAACAGCTGCCCTAATCCAGAACTGGAGACAGTTTCCCCCTCTCTTGGCACTGGATTAGACTGGCTCTCACAAGGTCGTTCCACTACCTTCAGCAAGACCAGTCTTTCCCATGCTGCTTTCCAACTACCGATTTTACATGGCCCGAGAGAATGTGTTCCCTCTCCCTGCCAAGATGTTTGCCCTCGCTGCAACAAACTGATTCTTTATGAGGTGTGAGATAAGAGGGCCTACCTCGCCACTGGTTCCAGGAGAACATTTTTGTGTTGGCAGTCTTGAATGGCTGCTTCAGATACCTTCTCTGCACACCGCCTACAAACTATCCACAGAGAAGCAGCGCTCTGTGATTTCTGTATGGAGCGTATTGTCTTGTCCCGCCATCCTGCTCTTCCTCCCACTAATGCAGCAGCCTTCAGCAGTAATTCTGGGAACTTCCTCCCTGCCTCGTGGAACAGTCTGTGTCTGTCTGAGACACAAGGCAGCAAGGGGGTCAATAGATCCCCCTTTATATGGACAAGCCTGACCAACAGCAGCGCCTGTCCTTCCTAAAATCCTCCCCTTTCCCCACTTAGGGGAACTTTTCAGGTCAGATAAGACTGTGGACGAGAGCGAACATGTGCAGGAGAGGCCGAGGGCAGGGATCAGGGTGTTTACCACAAACAGGCCAGCCTCTCTGCCCAGTACACCAGCTGTCAGAGCCGGTTAACAAAGGGGTCACTTGTCCAAACAAGAGAAACAAATGAACCGATTAAATGTAATTGTGCTTAATAGACACCAACATTCATTGTCCAAACTTCATCTTGTCAGATGGATCAAACATGTAACAAATGAAGACATTTTCTGCAGCGCCTTTTAAAAAAGCTGCTTCAACCTCTGCCATTTGCTTGCTGTCTAAAAAAAACATTAGCTCTCCATTAGATTCTGACCTGTGCGGCTATCACCGGTAGTGGTTTGTAACTTCATTTTGAAGTTGGGCCACACCACGCCCCCAATTCTCCCCCTGCTGACATGACAAACGAGGCCAGAGTCTAATCCCAGAGCAGAGTTACAGGGTGAGAGGGGGGTCAGCGGGTGGCCAAGGAGCCACACAGGAAAGAAACGTCCGGATTGTCCCCTGGAGGAAGTGAGGCTGCTGACGGCAGGTCCTCCGGGATTAGAAGTGCAGAGCGGTCTGGTGAAGATGTTAAAGCTGTCCGGGATTGAAGGGGCGGATAATGACCTCAAGGAGCCAATGCTGGAGGTCCACGGTGTAGAGAAGGATTAATATTATTATCTCTGAAGCATTTGATAAGGTTTCATCCCCTGTGTATTTGAGTGTATCTGTGTGTGTGTGTTAGTGTGTGTGTGTGGGCGCACTTTCTGTGGGGAAGGGTTCTCTGTGTGTGATATGTATTTCAATGGCATGTTTGCACTTTTGTGTTTTTTATTGTTTTTATCTAAAGAACACTGAGTTCCCTTGTGTATGAAATGTGGTGGAAAGGTGTGACCGAACCCACATGTGATCCTCTATAATGATAGAGAGCGGTGATCACAACACTTACCATCACGTTATACCAAAGTGTGTGTCAGGAAGTTAAGCCAGCCCTTTATCCCCACAGAAGAGGGGTTCAAAATGTCAGCGGTTGTGCAGGAATAGATAAATGTGGTTGGGCAAATCACCTCAACCTCGATGCGTCGTCTTTGTGGAGCGTCTTAGAGAATCCCAGTTGGATGAAAAGAGTGTACACAGAGTTGAGAACATTGATCTTCAGGGATGTGACCGGGATTACAATTTAAAAAAAGCAGAAAAGAAGGGGAGGAAATCTGGAAAACAGGATTTGAAGTTGTTTTGACACGTCTCAACCCAAAACGAGCAATTGGCACCGGAGCACAAGGTTCAAAATCACGCTTCCTCTCAATGGGCCAATCAAACAGATCTCTCTTCAAAGCCATTGTAGGATGGACGTCCTGCCTTAGCATTGTCATCGTCAAAAGGCCCAACTTTAAATCAGGGTAACCTTGCTAGGGGAATGCAGGGTTTTGTTCTCTTTTGTCTGCCTGCTATTGTGAGCCAGCAGACTAAACAGTGAGACAACGTCCTATTGTAGTGCTCCTTGGCTCACAATGACATCCCGGACAAATTTAAGAGAAGTTAAGGAAGGCCAATTAATGAAACGGGACCAAAGTGGCGTATGCTGCCATGTCGTGTTACAGAGACAGAGAAGTGAACGTGTCTGCAGAAAGACAAACCCAAGCAGATGCTACCAGCAGCTCATTAGATAGTGGCACCAGCTGGGCAGGGAGAGGTAGGAGACTCCTGCGAACAGGGACTCAGATGGCATGTCATCTTCAGGGCTATATAGATGACCACCGGCACAGTTTGCTTCTCAGACCTTCCACATGACTCATTATACAACTAGAGGTCCCGCCAGAGGAGGAATGCAAGACATCAAAAGACTCTGGAAACTTCAATTTCAGCCATTACGGCTCCTCGAACCTGAACTGCACAAACTCACAGCCTCCACCACGAGAAGTTTGAGCCAGCCACTGCTATATGAATTACGTGTATTATGCCAAAACTGCTGAGGTTGAAAATAGAAGCGAATCCTAGCAGTAGCCTGGAGTAGCTTTAAATAGAGTGTGAATAAAAGCAAACCATCTGTCTAAAGCAACTGATGAAAGCTAAACAAAGTTTTTAATGCAATGCACATCTGCAGCCCTGAGCCAGATGCTGGAGAATAGCAACATGTGGTGATCAAACCAGTACAGCTAAGGGCCCCCAGTCACCTTCCACCAGTCAAAAGGGGTGCAACAAATGGGCTGCGGGACATTTGTCTTCCGTTTCAGTTATTGGGCTCTTAACCACAGCAAAGAGCTAGCTGAGCCAATTTGTGGACCGGGTTAGGGAGAATCAAAAGAGGAAGCTGGCGGTTACAGGAAAACCCAAGAAAGCAAGCTAAACCTTTCCTTCATATAGTTAATTAAAAAAAACGACACTTTCAACGTGAGAGGAAACCTGTGTGCCAAACTTCTCCCGCAGTTGCCATGTGCTAGCCAGCCACAAAATAGTGTATAACCTTTAGAATTGACAGTATGTATTTGCAAAAACCACTAGCAAAATGACGTTTGAATTTAAACTAGACCGATAAAGCAGTGAAAGTCTATGCCACTTTACTTTCTTCACATTCCCGGATTTTCTCAGTCCTGTATTTGATTTCATAAACTGACAAACAAACACTTAAGTTGTTTACACTGCCTGTACACTTTGAAAACTGCTTGTATATATTGAAATAATGCAACTATCCATTGAGTGGCGTGGTCTTGTCCTCCACGGTATCCCAAACTGCTGTCGGGACGGCGGGATAATAGCGAAGCAAGTAAACTGTAATAAACTTTCTCCGGTCAGGTTTTTATCGGCGTGAAACGGACATGAAACCTCGCTTACCTTGTCGCGGCCATTTTCCTCACATCGTACTCAAAGCGTAAACAACGGGAGAAAAGTGTTTTTGAAGTTGCTTGTGTCGGGATGGGATTAGTTTTCTCAGCGCAGACCGAGTAGCGAGTACGGACGGTCCTCCGGCGGTGAATCCGACACGGGGAGTCTCCGCCTCTGCGCGTGAGTCACGGGTTGGGATGGAGGGTCACCCGCTAGTCTGCGCCCCCACCCTTAAACCCCCCCCACGACTCCCCCTGCTGCTGTTGCTGAAGGGGAAAGCCGCTCTGGTTTCACACTTCTCGGCTGTGTAGGCCTAAATAAAGCTTTTCGGTGCAGGGGCCGTCGATTCATTAAACCCACCGCGAATTCATTTTTGGGACACGCGCAGCAGAAGCCAAAGACATTCGAGCTACAGTATGATAAATTGTTAGACAAGGTCCTGAATGCTCCTCTGCTCACCTTTTCCAATGGATTTTTACTTTGAATGTACAAGTGGACTCACCAAAGTTAGTGCCATACCCAGACAGACGTTCATGCTTCAGTGAATGAAAGAAACTACATATATGCTAGAGCTTATTTATTGCTTTGACAAAACGACGGCCACACACCATTAAAAAGAAAGGATGTTAAATAAATCGTCAATCGGTAATAATCAAATATTACCATATTTTATTCTTCCGCCAAGCAATATAGTTCTTCAGCAACATCTAAACAACGTGGTTAAGTGGCACATAATTACCGGTATGAGTGGTGGTTTTCGGTTAGTGCATTAATATTTAACTGTAATGCGGTTACAGGCGCGTGTTCATCAGGTATTTTACAACGGCTTGGATAGTGACTCAGCCAGTCATAAGTGAGGGCCAGATCGATCCGTTTGATAAGTACAACAATTTTGCATTAGTGTAAGTAACCTAAGTGGGTGGTAGCCTGTGTGAAAGCAGACAGAGACACCTGCTGGAATACAAGTAAACCATCACGCACATTCAGAACAACAGTCAGTTTTATGGTCAAACAACACTTTATTCACAATTACTATCAGCACTCAGTCTATGGAAATATTTGCTAAAAAAAAAATCAAAGAAGCTAACAAAGGCAAGTAGTTAAAATTCACATTAAGAAGTATTACATTGTTGTGTTCCTCTCTGGCATTCATTGTACAGGGGCCTCTTTTCACAGTGAACCTTTTAAGTGCTTTTCCAATGTAAAGAAGCTTTTATACTAAAGCCAAAACACCTTTTTATCAAATGTTTCTAAATAAGGAAAGGACAAACATACAAATTGAGGGCAATGAAATTTCTCAAGCTACATTTCTACCTAAAAGGTCATTTTTGTCAACTCATATCATACAACAGAGGTCTGCCTCTTCAGTATTATAAAAAATATTGTAAACATTTATATTAATTGCACAACATACATTCAAATACGTACTGTACTGTACAGCAAGTTTTTATTTCTGTATTGTTATCATATAGCACCATGTATAGCAAGCTGAACAAACTATTTGGATACTTCTACAGTGTGGTATTGAAAATACAAAGGAGTAAAACGGCATCCACTAATGAAGCATTCTGCCAGGGGGAAATATTCAGAGGTCTGGATTGTACCATTGTGGGATAGTGGTTGGTAGTGGTAGACCTGTTCAAGGTGTGGCTGACATGACATAGTAACAGGTTCAAGGCAGGCAAAATCTAGTCACCTCACCTCTCTCAGCTTTGAGGAGGTTATGATGCTGCGTCAAGGACATTCATCAACATTAAGATGAACTATAATACAACAGATTATGGCAAGAGTCCATTACCGCTCACCATCATGAAGTCCAGACCACTTTACATGCGCACAGACACGTTGGTGTACCGTCGGAAAATGACTCGGTGTTACTGTCAGCAATCGTATGCCGAAGCTCTAATGATTTAGCTAATCAATGTGTGCCACAAAGTCATAACGAGGCAAGCCATGATACCCATAACATCAGTGTGTCGACATGTAATACACCTCATATTTATTGGTGCTTCTGTTTCCACTTAGTCCCACATGACATGAAAGAAAGCTGATTAAAGCTGATATATATTATCTACAAGCAGTACAGCAAGACCGAGTCTCTGTGTTGTGGACACCGAGTCACCCCATTTTAAACACAGCAATCCTATTGGGTGTTGAGGGTCCTGAGAGCTGGAAGATTTGAGCATGTTTGAAATGTGTGCGAGGACGAAATGGAGACTTGGAGAGTCATTGGAGTTTCCTGCTGATCTCAGCATTTCCTCTGCTTGGGTGATGATGATGATCAGAACACCAGCAGTGGGTCTGGGACCAGCAAAAACAAAACCCATAATACAGTAGAGTAGTATCTCAGGTTACGTTCCAGCGAAGTGTGGTCAAGGTCCTTGGGTTCTCCTACACTCCCCCTTCTCCTTCCTCTGCTGGAGGAACCCCATGTGGTGGGTTGTGGGATACAGGTGGTTAACCAACCCACCCTTCCCAAATCTGCCCTCTGTACAGATGAAACAAATATTTTCAGTTAAATGTTGTTGCCTTAGGCATTCACTGGAAACTGTGGCTCCAGTTGTGGTCTGTTCCTAGTAACACTGCGAGAAAAAGTAAAGAAAAGAAAGAGAAGAGTGATGACAATAACAGGACTGAGAACACAACATGATGAGACAACTCATCTGCATTGCATTAGTGAGTTTGACTTGTGGGTGAATGGAAAAAGGGAGGGTGCAACATTGCAATGCAGGTAAATAAGAGTTAAGTAGAAGAGCACAGAACGAAATAGGAGCGAGAGAGGGCCTCAGGGAGCATGCTGCTGGGTCATCTGACCAAGCAAAGAAATCTGGATGGAGATAAGAGAGCTTGGCTGAATGCAAAGGAACAGATGGGTTATGACAAACTCACAGCGATTTGGAGGAGGGCTTCTTCACTTTTGGCCTCTTTCGACGATGAACTGGCCTGAAGCATGCACAGCACGTATACACGTGCAGGGCAAATGCACGTGCATGGAGACACACACGCACAGATATATACACACAGACACACAGACACACGCGCGTACACACACACACATATATACAGATGCACACACAGTTGTGCACACAAAAACACACACACACACACACACACACACACACACACAGCAGAGACAAGCAATTAGACTTACAAAAAAGGGAACAGCGGAAGCTGAAAGCAGGCTTGCATTTTAGCCCCCATTGGCTTCCGCATGCTTAACAGGCTTTGATCACAACAATAGGAAACCATGGCAGTTTGTACAAACGTTCAAAAAGTTCAATTTCACCACAACATCACTATATTTTATTTCCTCGGCTCCCCAAATGACTCGCAGTAAGCAGAAACATAACCGAAGACACCCTAGGGAGGCTGCAACCTCTCTGAGTTAGGGTTGTAACATGAATTCCATCTGTGGTGTTTGTAAAAGTAATCAGCCATGGACAAGAGGGAGATGAGAATACCTGTATTCACTGAAGTAGTTTCGCTCTTTTCCTCCTGAAAAGAAGGAGAAGTAATATTAGTTTCAGTCTGAAATTAGAGACACTATAATCAATCATGCCTTTGAGCTTTCTGACTCACCCTTCTCGGGGTTACACTGCTTATGTCCCTTGCAGCTCCGTAAGTCCATGAGCTGTTGATGCATTGAATTCAGAGCATTGCGGTCCAGTGTGCTGACAGCATTTATCAGCTATAGGCACAATGAGGACAAAATGTTAGCAGCGGCTTTGCCAAAAATGACAATAAAGCGGATTTACTTTGGAAACTCAACAGGAAAGTCTGTACCCCCTGTGCTGAAAATTACAGGAATGCGATATGAATCATGTTGTGGGATCGTTTAATAAAGTTATTGGAAAATCTGGCACAGTGTCAGTGTGTCTGTACAAATGATAAATACCTGGTATGGGTCAGTGTTGAGGTCAAAATATTCCAGGAAACCAGTAGCAAATTCGCAGAACAGGAAATTGTGTGTGTCATTGATGGTCCTGAGGCACCAGTAGGTGTTGTTGTTGGCACTGGTGCATGCACAGAATGGACCCACTGACGAGGAGGGGGAAAGATTGGGCGGGAAAGGAAAGGGAGGGGAAAGAGAAGAAAACAAGAGCAATTACAATATTGTTCCAAAATTATATTTTCATCATATGTGTTCAGAAACCAAAAAATATTCCACTCCAACTTCTTCTCTTCACTTTCCACAACTATGTGTAATTTCTCACTGGTCCAGAAGGGGGCGGTCTGCCAGTGCTGGTTGTCATGGGTGAAGCAGGTGAGGCCTGGCATGCTGCAGGTATCGTTGTTTCGGAGCCTCTTCAGGAGTTTACGGAGTTTCTTTCTGCGCTTCTGCTCCTTCATCAGCCACTGCTTCTTCTGCTTGGACGGCATTCTGATGAGAACAAATCAATGAGGAGAAAGAAAAGAGAATGAAAGGGGGAACATCATTATTCCTTTCACAATCAAACAGGTCTGCAGCACATGGCCTTGCTTCATTTTTACCTGAGTGAGTGGATGCGTCCTGCGTTGAGCCTGAGAGCCTCTTTGTCCTTGAGGAGACTAAAAAGACAGGAGACACAATGTGTAATTGTCGACTGTCAGGTAGATAATTGGATCACTAAGCTGGTGACAGTGCAGTATTGAATTCTCACCTGGGAGTGTTACACTGGCACTCCTCAGGCCGCACTTTCTTCAGGTGACCTTTGACCTCACGCAGGTTCTTTATTTTGGTCTGCAGGGTTTCAATCTAATCACAGCGCAAACAATCACACAGCCATACAAGGTTGAGTTAAACACCACAAGCTATTGACAACTCATGTAATAGATGTTGTGAACTAGAGGATTAACTGTTGTTTTGTCAAGGAAGAGAGTGGGGTAGTACCTCATGCTCAATGTGCAGTTTGTGGTCTTTCCATGCTTGAAGAGATTGATAGAGGCCTCCGTCACACTTTACTGTGTCATTCATAAGAATGGAGCACCTGCAGGGAACACAAACACAAAATATCAGCACCGTGACATCAACACACACACACACAGTTATATACTCACAGACACTGGTACATCCTCATACAAAAATTAGAACCCTTTTGAATTCCTAAGGGTTCATAAGCTTGTCACAAGCTTTTTCTCATGCACACACAGATACAGTCACACACATGCATGCAAGCACGGTTACACACACACACACACACACACACACACACACCTACCTGTAGGTGACTTTAAGAGAGGCAGGTGGTGTGAGTCTGTTGCTGGTGGTGGGTCTGGCTGTGACTCCCATGCCGCTGAACTCTTCATCGTCCTCCTCTCTGTTCCCTGCTCCTGTCTTCCTGTCGCTGGCCAAGCTGCTGTTCCTGGAGCCCACGGGCCGGTAGCCCTCCTCCAGGTCCACAGCAAACAGGTCTCCATCCAGCTCAAATGGTACTGAGCGGGCCCAGCGGTTCCTAGACACGGTCTTACTAGACTTCATCTCTGAATGGGACGAGAGAGAAGGATCTGTTTTTGATACTGCGGTGTTGATGTAAGCAAGAAAGGACCTGTATGAAACAGAAAGCTACCGATGCTCCTAGGAAATATAATCTAGATTTCATGCAATTGGTATCATATCCCATAAATCCCTACCAAGTTTTCATTTTTGCTATTTTCAAGCTTGACTCATTTAAGATGATTGAAGGCTCAAGTGTGTGTTCTAAAGTCTACCACTTGGTGGCAGCACAGACACATCCTCCTCCTCCTCTCATGAATACTTGGTTATTTTAGCCTGAGATTAATGGGCCTGTTTGGGAAGACTTTGTACTGCAAGGACATTTCAAAGTAAAGCACAAGTGTCTTTCTGAACAAAATCAGTCTCTATTAATAACTACTGGAGCACTGGTTCATGTGACTGACAGAGCAGCTTACTCTTCTTGGTGAACAGTCTCTTCCTCTTCAGGACTGTGGTTGTGAAGCCCAGGGTGCTACAGTCACAGCTGTCAGAGTTGGAGATGCTGCCGTAGAGCTGGGAGCCACCGCTGGCCATCAGAGCCTGCATACGTGGGGCATAGAGACTGGCCATGCCCTTACACTTATACAGCCTCAGCTTGCCAGTCGGGTCCTCCACGCACTGCCACTTCTATAAGAAGGTAGAGGGAGAGATGATCAAGCGTTCCATACAGCAGCAGAAGATGGTTCTCTACACTGAAATGTTCTTTTCAGAACTTACATTGGGTCTTTTATTCAGATATTCCAGTTTTTTATTCTAACAAATAAGAGTTCTTTGAGTCTACATAGAATCACAACCCTAACTAAAGAACCCTTGAAGAACCCTACCATTTCTGTGAGTAGGTGTGTGTGTGTGTGTGTGTGTGTGTGTGTGTGTGTGTGTGTGTGTGTCTGTGTGTCTGTGTGTGTGTGTGTTCCCTTCGAGGGAGTAAGAAAGGGACTTTGATGTCTAAGGCAGCCATAGGAGTACAATGACTGGACAATTGCATTTTATACCCACTGAAAATGTCAACCAGATTGAAAATGTTCACGGTGCATGTGTTATACTCCATGCCATACTCCGTGACTTCACTATCCTCTCCTTTACTCCTCCAAGACAGGTACCTGTCTTGGCTGTTGGCAGGGGGTCTGGTACTCTGCCTTCTGACACAGGTCCTTGACCCGTTGGTATTTAGGCAGGAAGTTCTCCTCCTGGGCCACTTCCTTCCCATCAGTTCTCTTATGTAGAGGCTTCCTGTGTGAACAAGAGAGGGCTCACATGAAAGCTCATTCAACCAACTAACTACAGGGAGTCTGATGTCACAAGGTGACAATACTTGGAATGAAAATATATTCTGCAAAAGGTCAATCAATAAACCATACCCTCTCTCCACCAGGAAAGAATCCCTCCATGTTTTGCCCTTCCTGTTCAACTGGAACCTGAAAAATGAGCAAAAAGAAAAAAATCCTGTCAGAGCAGGCTGTGATATTTGGATTGAAAAACATGTGCCGCATTTTCAAATGTCACCCTTGTACTGAAGAAAGTGAAAGAAAGATATATTTGCATTTGGATTGGAGTTTTGCCTTTGCCTAAGACAATACTAAGAACAGAGAGATTTAGTAAAGCTGCATCTAAGACTAAGCTAATGATATTTGGGACTCAGACCCATATCTGCGATCTTGTAAATGTCAATCTTGGATTGCCTGTTGAATGTCAAGATGCAAGTAATAGATGTGTGTGTTCACCTGTTGACTGGCTTCTCTGTGTCCAACAACTTGAGGATGGACTTGCCATCCATGTCTGAGGGGATGTCAGCACCGGCCATGTCCAGCATAGTGGGTGCCAAGTCTATGTTCAACACTACATGAGGGTTACTGCAGGGTGACAAGAGTCAAGTATCATAATCAATACAACTGGGTAACAACATGATCATAAAATCAATGAAGTCAATAATCATGATGTTTCATAGCAATGTCAAAATATGAGTCACTCACATGGCCCCTGGCTCCACACTGGGTCCTCGTATGTAGAAGGGCACACGTATGTCAAACTCGTAAGGCATTGATTTGCCCTTAACAAGACCAAACTGGCCAATATGGTAGCCATGGTCCGAGGTATAGATGAGGTAGGTGTTGTCCAGTTCATCTGTCTCCACCAACATGTTATACACCTAAAGAGGATAACAGTTAACTTTTTTTAACAGTCACAATGTTAAAAGTTGCACTTCATGTTTGTAATTTCAGTAAGTTTGCTGTGCCAGTTTTAAAGAATAGGGGTGAACCATTTACCAAGTGTGCCAGTGAATGCATTAAACAATCACAGTCAGAATGGGCACAGATCTCTCAGGACCCGGGACTGTCAGACAGTGTGCGTGTGTGTCTGTCTGTGTATGTGCTTAAGTGTGTGTATTTTGTTGTGTTTAAATGTGTGTATGTCTGTGTGTGTTTAAGCATCTGCCTCTGCCTCTGTCCACCCACCTTCTCCACACTGTCATCCACAGACAGCAGGGTCTGCATCCTCCTGCGCTGCAGCATGTTAGTGAACTGCATGTGGACAGGCTTCATAGGGCCTGTGTACCGCAGGATCCAGTGCTTGTCTTGGTTAGGGGCGTAGTTGTAGCTGGGAGTTCTGAAAGAGGAATAGAAAAAGTGAGTGAATGTAACACCAAGCCACAAGGAAGTCTGATGCGGAGTAGGCACCATTTAATTTGTATGTCCCACCATTTACATCTGAAAGGAGACCATATCAAAGCAGAAATCTCATTCCATTGTATCAATGCCTTATAGTATTCTGCATGCATGTGCTTTCAGTTGTTTATTCCACTGGAAACTGGATTATAGAACATGTACCAATGTGTGGACTTATTGTGCAATTACAATGTGCATACACAGCAATAACCTCTGCCGGTTTCTGCAGATGTCTCCGACCCGTCCCTTTCCTAAGCAGCCAGAAAGCTGTTTATGTAATGCTGAACTGGAGGTTACATAAACCATATAAAATGCAAAGCACTGCAATCAATAGGCCTGTACTCAGTGAAGGCGGTTTGATCAATATCTAACTCCAGGCAATATGGAGCCTTAATTATTTCAAAATAAACACTGCTAAATATCTAATGCAATCTTAGACGCGAAAATATTTAACGTTTAAAGTGGATCGATTTTAAGAAATGCTAATGTCTCACAGAGGGAACTCTTCAGTTCACCACCAGAGGAGAGCAGGACATTTACCGCCTCTCTCTCCACATGGTTGATAAGAGGATGAGAGAGATAGCCCAAGAAGGCCTTATCAAAAAAAAAACACCCCAGGGAGAACAAATTTATGGAGAAAGAGCAATTAAAAGTTACTACAAAGACACTGGTGCTGAAGAATCTTTCCAGAATATTCTGCCTATAAAGCCTGTGCGGCTTAGGTTAATGATGCTGGTGGGATTAGATGGAATGGGGGTGTGAGGGGTTGTTGGGGTACAGAAACTGCTGGCTCATTACTGGTCTCTTGGATCTGTCTCTAGAGGCCAACAGGAGAGCTGCCATTAGGCAGCACTAGGCAGCCAGTCAGGTGCATGGAGGGTCAGCGAGACGAGAAAGACTGGTATGCTGTGTGTGTGTGTGTGTGTTGTGTGTTGTGTGTGTGTGTGTGTGTGTGTGTGTGTGTGTCTGTATTCATTACCTATACATGTCTGGCATTATTAATGCCTCTCTTTAAGCATGCTTGACAAAATGGTACAAATTAATAGAGCTCATTATTGTGGTAAAACTAAAGTGAACAGCACAGGCCAAATAAACTAGAGCACATGCAGACAGCTGTGCAGCCCACAGCACATAACAGGCAGAGGCAGATAACAAGATAGCTTTGCAGTTATGGAATTCGTGTCATTCTGGGTCAAATGGAAGTGAGTGTGAATGTGTGGATGACTCATATGCAAGCAAAAAGCTCTGGATGCATAAATGTAAAATTTACCCTTGCATTTATCAACCTTGTTCCAGATAAACAACAATAAATGTTCTTTCCTAATACAGCTCAAATACAGTGGATGAGTAGTCAGCCATGCAAGTCCAGTATTTCATCTAACCTTTATTTACCCAGATTAGTCTCATTATAGTAGAATATCTCACTTTAAAGAGAGACCTGTAACAACCTGCAAGTACACAGCCTGCTAAATCCTTTGGTTCAGTGGTTTAAAAACCTGCTCATGTCCTTACATGTGCTGCGAGGCGTTGGGGAAGGCAGCGCTGTACTGCGGGGCTGAGTCCTCCGGACCGTGGGGGGCTGCGTGGCTCAGGACCATCATGACAGGACGGTGGGGGTATATTCTCTTAGACATACGGAAGTAGTTGATGCTGTCGTTGGTGATGATGTCCGTCAGGTAGTCCTGTGGAGTAAACACACACTTTCCATCAGGCCACTGAAATAGCAGAAGTCTCATCCTTTTAACAGTCACTAAGTAATGACCAAGGATGGATTTTATTTCTGTTTAACACATGGAAATTTGGGGATGCAACATGGTTACTTCGTGTTAATAACTCGATATTTCCAAAGTACAGTAAATACAGCCTTCAAATTAACCCAAATAATATTCCTTTTCAGTTTTACTTTCATGCCAGCAATCATTCTGTTAGAGTAGGTAGGATATTTTTCAGTTAAGTTAAGACCTTGGGGTAGTTGCTGCCATGCTTCTCTCGGACTCCGTTCCTGCAGAGGGTGTAGTTGTAGAAGCGGGAATTCTTCACCAGTGCTACCCATTCCCTCCAGCCAGGGGGCACATAGGAGCCGTTGTACTCATTCAGATACTTCCCAAAAAAGGCTGAGGGAGGAACAAACAATAAAGGCGTTTTAGGCTTTTGTTTAGGCTGCATCGGTGAATACAGCCACTTTAAAAAGCCGCTTGAAGTGATGAGTCATAGTCGCCACGCTCACCTGTCCTGTAGCCAGAGTTGTTAAGGTGCACGGCGAAGGTGTGCGGCTCGTGGTGGGCCTGCCATGAGGGCGAGGAGCAGTTCTCATTGTTGGTATAGGTGTGGTGGTTGTGAACGTACTTCCCTGTCAGGATGGAGGAGCGTGACGGGCAGCACATGGGCGTGGTGGAGAAGGCGTTGGAGAAATGTGTGCCGCCCTTCTCCATGATACGGCGAGTCTTGTTCATGGCCTGCATGGAGCCTAGGAGAGCACAGTGGGAGAGAGAGGGATGTTTGAGGGAAGCATGAAGGGATAGAGGGGTGAAAGGGGGGTGCCAAGAAAGTTGGGGAAAGAGCAAAAGGAGTAAGAGATTTGAGGGAGAAGGATTGAAATGAAAAGGGCATGGGGGATATAAAGCAGTGGTAGGGTAAAAACAAATGAGAATGAAAAATTGAGGAAAAGAGAAAAGAGTGAATGGCCAAAATATAGGGAATGAGGGGTAAGAGCGATAGAAGGTGGAGAGGGAGAAAAAGAAAAGAAGAAGGGGGGAAAGCAAGCGAAAGAATAAATCTTTTTGGTGAAGTGTAACCCATTTGAATTAATGTGTACTAAAATCCTTTCAGGCGGATGGCGATTGTTTGGGGAAACAGATGCTTGACCATAAATTCCTGCTTTTCAATGGTAGTCTTCTCACTAGCGATCACAGGAGGACAAAGGGTGTCACCGAGGCCATTATGCAGCCACTCCAGTCCAATACGCCGTTAAAGGGCTTAAGCGGGTAGGGAGATGGCCAGGGTTTGGCACCCAGACAATGGATGCCATAGGCCGCCCTCAGTTCATGCCAGCAATGGTGAAGTTGGCAAGGGAACACATGACTTTGAGCGGGCCAGTTGTTATGGTGCCAAGAGGCAGCATTAGGTCGACTTCTCTTACTTCTCTTCCACATGGACAGAATATCCATATCCATGGGACATGGACACAAAACACACAGACAGAGATGCATGCGCAAGTGATGCATGTGTGTGTGAAAGAGAGTGAAGGAACCGAATGTGTTACCCAGTTCTATGTCTTGATCATCAGTGAGGATGAGGATGATGTTGGGTCGGACGTTGCGGATGTGGCGGTCCCTCTGCAGGCGAGGCCTCATGCGATAGCCAGAGAGGTAGCTGGAGCCCTGGGCCGAGGGAAGGACTCCCACCAGGAGCAGAAGGAGAAGGAGGAGAGGGAGAGGGGCAGGCCGCCCCCGCCCTGCCATCACTACCCTGCTGTCACCTCCTCTGTCTTTCTCTTACACAGTCAACCTGGGAGACAACACACAGAGGGAGAGGACACAGTAAGCTAAGAAAGGACACAGTGTGTAACGTTTAAGAAATACACTCTCACATACATATACACATGTTAACACACTCGCACAACTAGAAAGCACAAACAAGCAGGCACAGAGAGAGTAGTGAGAGGCTACCCGTATTCCATTTGTACCTTTGAGAGATAAGAGTTGGAGCTGAGATTTTTTTCCCGCTTACACACCACTCACACACACACACACACACACACACACACACACACACACACAAACATGGTGAAAAATAGCAGATGCAAGCCTTGCACAGCCATTACAGGGTGCTCTTCCGTACAAATGCGTCTGTTTGGGCTGAGCTCAGCTCGTTAATCAATCATTAATGATGCATTAGAGCGGTGTCATTGGTTGGGTGTAATGATCTTTGGTGATGAGCACATGGCTGCCAGGCTGGGGCTAATGGGCCTGGGCCTGGGGCCAGCACAGGCCTCACCTCCCCCTGAGAGGGTTAGGGTGGATATGAGGGGATGGGGGAGGGAGGGGGGCAGAGGTGAAGGAGAGAGAAGAGGGAAGAGGGAAGAAATGAGGAATGAAAGAGACAGGGGTCACTGAACAGGGAGCGACAGTGGCGAGAGAGAGCGAGACCCTAGTTTAAAAGACAAAGCTTTGGAAAACTCCATCTTCAAATTGAACCGAAAGCCACGGAACAGAATAATATTGAAGTGCATGTGAAAATGACACTAGGCAATTTTAATGTGACAATATCACCAGGTACACTGTATGAGTCCCGTAAAGCAAATTGCCTCTAGATATGCAGACAATTGCCAATTCTGCTCACCCTGTGAAAGTTTACACTTAATGTCATAGCAGCAGTGCGTGTTAAGTAGAGAATGTGCAGTTTGCTAAAATTACACTTTCTTCTTATTAGCTCTCTAATACAAATATGTCTCCTCATTAACAGCATATTTCCGCTGAGTTTGCCATGGCAACTGTTGGTTATGTTCCCTTGTAAACACAGCAGTAGTCATCTGACAATCTTCAGTACTAACTGCAATTATTATCAACTGAATGATGAACCTCAAAGATAACTATTAAAAGATTGGAGCAAAAAATAACAATGGAGAAGAGAATAAATTGTGTTATGTTCTTTAAGCTCTAAGGTACGTTTTAAGCTACAGCAAGACCACTGCTTGTAAATCTGTGTCATTGGAGAGGGTATCATTCTTGAATATGAATAGTATTTTAAAATGAAGACTTCATTTCATTCCACATACCTATTATGGAGCTGGTATTATTTGTTATACCACTATCTTTCACTATTAGCGAGCAGCGCCAGTCAATCATCAATGTGTCCACTGAGAGGTTTTCACTCTCATAGAAAGGTGGGTGTTTTGGCATGTGTGTGTGTGTGTGTGTGTCCACAGGGAGTAAGTGGACGTCAGAGTGATCCCTCCTTGCAGACGACGACAACAACAACAACGTAACCCCAAGCTCCCTCTGCGGGGACTGCACACACACACACACACACACACACACACAAGGGTCCCTTGATACACACCTACAGCCCACACACATCAAAAGCAAAAACAAGTAATCAAAAGCAAAACTCTGAAGAGCATTTCATTTAAGGGAAGATAAAAGAAGAGAGATGATCATTAATCATTACCTCCTTCACCAGCAACTGAGGAACTTTACTCTTGTGGAGCCTTATCTCCGTGCACAAAGAGCAGATGAGGTGAGCGTGAGCTATCACACTGTGCCCGAATGTGGGAGAGCTACTCTGCCAAACACGGAGCTTCCTGTTTTTTTCTAGGGTATGCTGTAGTCCAGATCGCACTCATTAAGGTCCTCTCTATCGCTCAAACACCCACACATGTCCTCCCTCCTCCTGCCCGGTCTTATATGCACAAAATACACAAAGATAGGCACACAAGTACACACCACACACACACACATCTCCAGAAAAACAGCTGTGTTTGCTCTGGTTTAATTCATGCTCCTCTCTCCCAGGGCATGTGGTTCCTCTCTGAAGAAATACATGAGCTCTGACCCAGGGCAGTGTGCTGTTTGAAATTCCCCCTGCACCCCTCTCTCATTTCTGGCACGGGATGAAAACAAGACACCAGCAACAAGGAAAGCCACAAGAAAAAACAAAAAAACCTGGGTGAAAGAAAGACAAACCCTTAACCAGCTCTGTCTCCAAACAGCAGCAAATACCCCTGCCAAAAAATGGCTTCCAGGACGTTTACATGAATGAAGAATGGATTCAGTGTGCTCAAATTAAGACGGTCCTCCACCACTGGTTCCTCTTTCAAAGTGGTTCGTGGTGTGAAAGGTACTTCCCTTTGATAGTTGTTTGTCTGTTCAAAACGCTGATGTGGACAAAACCCGTCAGGGAAATGTACCAAATATAGGCTTGAATTTACAAGAAACATCCAGCTCAATTTCTCGTGTTGCACTGATCTATCAATAGCCAACTATGTAGATATGATGTTATTGACATGCTACGGCAGAGGATATGTCCTGACGTTACTCCCATGAGGCCTCCTCCTTTCCCCTGATAGGGAGGACTAATTAGATTCTCAGGCTTTTATCAACTCTAACTGGCACATAGACTCCTTTATTTTCCACTGCGCTCTCTCTGTCTGATCTACTCATGTTGTTTATCTCTCTGGGTGGCAGATGTAACATGAAAACAAAAGGAAAAAACACAATTTCTATTGGAAACTGTAACTCCTACAAGAGCCATTATACCTTGAAAATGTGTGGAAATATAGATAGCTATTCTCAGTGTCCAACAACATGGCCAATGTGATCATTTGCATGCATTCATGATGCAAGCCAAGCCATGTTGTTTCTGTAAACTTGTTTTCCTGAGAGTCAAATAGAGTGCTGCCCACATCAGCTCTTTACACTAAGTGAACAACGAAGCGACAATGCTGATTCAGCCGGATAAGACAGAATGAAAGAGGAAATTTGCCATTTAGACAGAAGTGCAAAACAACATGAGTAAATATAATTCTCAGCAATACTCATTAAAGGCTAGGGAATGGAGACGAAGGGAGGAAGGACTTGACAGAGAACGAGAGAGAGCTAGGCAGAGCAGAATATAAGATCATACGGAATAAGCTTCTAAAAGCGTGTTTGAAGCACAAGGATCATCTAAGGTTATACTAATGCCAAGTGATGCCTGGAACTCAGAACAGAGAAGCAAAGTTTTGCTCTTTCGTTCTTCTCTTGTAAAGAGGCTCTAGGAGACAGCAGCACTGCATCACCAGATAAAAAGTTAATACCATCCATCTTTTATTGATAAGACTGAATTATAAATGCCGTGACAACAGAGCTGGCCATGTCACAGTATGGGTGAGCTGGTGAGACAGCAGATCGACAGACAGATACATTACACTGCCCAACAACACACAACAGTTGTACTCCAACTTTCACAGCTGAAGTGAGTTGGGGAGGAAGCTGAGAGACTTGATAAATCTTCCAAAGATTTTGCAGAGGTGGTAATGTATTTTTTCCCCTATAAATAAAACACCTTGGGCTTTGAAATGGGCATAAAGTCTGATTCATTCTATCTGCAGCCCCCTGAGAAGGCATGAAACACAGAAAGAATATGAGAAAACTAGGGGAAAAAAGACATTTATTACATATTGAAGGAGGACGAGTCATGGCGTACACTTACAATTTAATCAGCTCTCTGTCTCATAATGCATATGAAATATGGAGAAGAAAGCCCACAAGCATGTAGCCAGACTCCTGGTTTCTCTGTAACGAATGTTCTGGGAGAGAGAGGGAGAGAATGCGAGAGTGAGACAGAGAGAGAGGGAGGGGGAGAGAAAGTGAGTAAGAGGGAGAAGAGAGAGAGAGAGAGCAAGGGAAGGAAGCTCTAGGCATACAGTCTGGAGAGAACAAAGCTTGAGCACTTCCATTGCAGACTGTTTTTCCCAAACATGAAAACTAGATTCACAGACCAAGGCATCCATATAAAACAGAAAGAAATGAAACAGAATGCAGTAGCAGAAAACCTCCAAATCTCGTCTGCATTCTCGACACAGGAATTTTCAATCCACTGTCTGTTGGTGCTGGAATAAATAAAGGAAACGGCCAAGAAAGTTTAAATAGACACATCCAGTCCTGAATGCAGCCTGTTGCAACGCTATCAAGCCAATCCCTTTGGTCATAATTGAGGCTGGCAGAGCTTTGCTAATGTGTGACTTTGTTCCCATTGGCCTGTATAGCTCTGGACAGAATGTGCAAAATCTCCAAGGACCCTTGAATTTACCAACAAAAGTTGGCATTCAGATGCAAATTATGCAACGGCATGCCTCTATGTGAGAGTAACTTTCTCTAAGAGGAGAGTTTGTGTGTGTGAGTGTGGTTGTGTGTGTTCGTGTTTGTATTGGAGGATATGTTGTCAGGATGGTGTGTGTGTGTGCGCTGTGCTGAATACTGTACGGAATTCCTTTTTCATGATAATGTGAAGCTATGGATTGTAGCAGCCATTGCTATCCTCCATCTAGTATTGTCTGCTTGCAAATCTCTGCTCCACCATTAGAAGCCATGAAAACATAGCAGTAACATCACGCTATTCACGTAGGCCTGTCAATCTACACGGTATCCCACCTCTGAAGGAAAAGCATCATCATATGAGCAGTATACAACATCCTGAAAGTGCAACTGTGTCCCACATGGACTGTTCTACCAATGACCGTAAAGCTAAGTGCTTCTCAATCATTAAAACGCTGGTTTGATTATCCCCAAAAGGAAAACCAGGCTGATAACCCTGAAATCACATTCAACAACTCTCCAACTGCTCTTTGGTTAAAAATAGCACCCATGCATTCTTTTGACAAATGTGCTTTTACTTCCTAATAACTAACTTTAATGGTTGAGAATGACAAGAGATAGCACCAAGGCTGATCCCATTCACCGGGAAGATTTCATTTAGATTTCCCTGAGGTTCTGATAAGCTCGGCACTCTGCAGACATTTTAACTTGACAGTCAGAATCTGCACACCAATTTTCTGTTTGAATACACAGGCACAAAAGAGCAGTGGTTGGACTCAAAAAGCTGGGAAAATGAGATTTCTGCTGCAATGAGAAGACTCAAGTGTGGAATATTTCTACCCAGTTACTGTTTAACTCTTTGCCTTTATATGCATGTGTGTGTATGTATGTGTTTTTGTGTGTGCTTCCCTCTTCGGTGACAGAGTGAACTCCCCTAACCTAGTATCAGCTGAATGTGCTGCCCAGACAGTGAAATATGAATGAGTGTAATTTTAGTGCCTGACACATCATTAATCCTGCAACAAGTCTGCTTCTCCGTCTTTTTGAGGGAATGGGTGAATCTGTGATGTGTTCTGGCTGGAACACATGGTAAACCCACCTAGATTTAGTTCACCCATGTTTAATTTGTGAAATACTTTAGTAGTATAGTAGTATACTTTCCACAATGATATAGATCTTCATGATTTACAAGGAAATTTATTACATATAAATTATATACAATAAATATATTTTAAAAATCTAATATAGAAGTTATTATAATATGTACTACTATATATTATACTGTATTTATACAATATTGGCAGTAGTTCATAGTTAATCCATCTTTTTATTTACAACTACATCACAGTTGCCTTAATTCCCCAAACGTGTACCTACCTCTATTCACTGAATGCCTGACTATCAACTAACAAGCCTAAAGCCCCTTCAACTGACAGGGCTGTTGGGAGGCCTTGCAATTATGTTACCTCCTGCTGGGGGCATGAAAGCACCCCCCTATGGCCAGTCAAGGTAGCAGGTAAAGATGCAGTGGGATTTGCAGATTCTAGGAGTGACGTTGGTCTAGTCCCAATACCTTCCTTTGCTAGTGGGTGAACTATGTGAGCCTGTCTCTTGTGTCCATGGTGACAATAGGGAATATCCAACAGTAACCGTGCAGTTGGTCACTCAAAATGGTCATGTGAGATGATGTTGGGGGCTGTGCTTAACTTACCTGTTCAGCTGTTGATAGGCTGCGACTGCCCCCTCTATTCTGACCTGCTGAGAAGGGGACCAGACACGGCTGAGCCACCCAAGCCAAGGGGGAAAGGTAAGAGGAAAGTGAAACAAATCTCTACCTCTGTGTATCATCCCCTAACAGAAGGGTTGGTTGAGAGGTTCAACAAGACCCTTAAGAGCATGCAGAAGAAGGTTGTGGACCTGAGATGGTAAGAACTGGGATCAGTTGCTACCACACATCTTGTTTTCTATTCATGAGTTTCCCCAGGCTTCCACCGGGTTTTCACCCTTTGAACTTCTTTTCAGCCAAGGTTTCTACTGAACCTAGCAAAGGAGGCTTAGGAGGGGCAGCAATCACCACACCGCAGTCTAATTGAATATGTCCAGCAGATGAAGGAGTGTACAACTGGGGGCCCAGCCTAGGGGAGTGGGTCCTGATACTGACAACTGAGAACAAGTTTCTAGCCACCTGGCAGGGACCCTATGACGTGGTAGAGAAAGTAAGTGATGTGAACTATAAAGTCAAGCAAAATTAATTATTTAATTAATTATTAATTATTGTACCAGATTTACCATATAAATTTGTTGTGTGTAATATGTTGTGTGTAGAATCTGTCCCTCAAGCCCCAGTAAACTCTGTTCCTGATGTTCCCCTGGGTGAGGACCTCACAGCAGTCCAGAGGCAGCAGCTTCAAGAGCTGGTATAAAAGCACAATGGTGTGTTTTCTGAGAAACCCAGCTTCACAGACCTGGTTCAGCATCACATTGTTACAGAACCAGGACAAAAGGTGCACTTAAGACCTTATCGCATACTGGAGGCCAGATGGGAAGCTGTGGATAAAGAGGTGGCAAATATGCTAGAGATGGGGATCATAGAAGTCACACAGTGGGTGGTCCAGTCCAATTGTTTTGATACCCAAGCCAGAAGAGAGCCTCTGTAATGATTTCAGGAAAGTGAATAAGATCAGCAGCTTTCACGCCTATCCCATGTCTAGAGGGGATCAGCTCATAGATAGGCTTTCGGGATGCCAGGTTTGTAAGTACCTTGGATCTAACAAAAGGTTATTGGCAAGTGCCTCTCTCCCCAGAGTCCAAAGAGAAGACCGGCTTCGCCACACCTCAGGGGTTGTTCCATTACATGGTCCTTCCCTTTGGCCTGCACGGAGCGTCTGACACTTTAATGGCGATTAATGGACAAAGTCCTGAGATATCTCGATGACGTTATAATTCATAGTGATAATTGTCCCACTTACCTGGTGCAGAGGTAATGGCTCTTCTTTGAGAGAACCTGGTTTGACTAGTAATCCCAAGAAGTGCCACCTTGGACTGGAAGAGGCAGAATACTAATGATACACGATTGGCCGAGGCAACATCAAGCCCCAGAGAAGGATGCTATAGGCCATCAGAGACTGGCCTCAACCAGTGTCAAAAAACAGTTAAAAACCTTTGTTGGACTAACAAGCTATTATTGACGATTTATCCCTCACTTGTCACTCTAGCCTCCCCCCTGACTGATCTCACTAAACACAGTGAACCCCAGCTGCAAAAGAGGTCATGGTCATGGGAATGCGGATTCCCTATCTAGGAGAGACACTGTGTGGACAGCTAAGGCCCCTCCTTCCAGGTCGAGCTGATGGGGAGGGTATGTGGCACTCAGGGGTGGTGGGGGGGCCGCTACCTGGCAGCACATTGGCTCCATCTGGTGGGCAGGTGAGCAACTTGCAGCTTCCAGGGCCCCACACCTGGGGCAGATTTCCCCAATTGCCTACCTGGCTGACTGGTTAACAGAAGAGCAGGGGAGAACAGTGTGATGAGTTACACAGGCTGGAGTGAGGAACTTCTGGGCTCTGGAGGAGAATGGGTCCACTCCTGGAGGACAAACAGACATTGTCTAAGAACTAAAAACCGGCAGTGAATATTTTCTGGGGCAAGAACTTTATGTTTTGAACCGTTTAATTTTTTGGGAATTGACGTGTTGCCTAAGCCACTTTTCTTTTTTTTGTTTGTCCTGGGTTGTTTCAATAAATGGGCCAACCATTTTGCTTGGCTCAAAGAAGCTGAGTTTTCCTGGTAGTGATGCTATAGTTAGGAAGACTTCCTAGAAAATCAAGTTAAGCACACACAAATGCATGCTAGGAACATCATCTCCATCTCCCTGACTCCGTAATCCGCATGGCCCATTATCTTTTAAATGGTTCCAACACAACAGAGAGTGATGAGAGCCTGAGTATGATGGTGTCAGCTCAGACAAAAGGCCCAGTCATGATGTGTTCCTGCTGGAGAACAAAGAGCTCTGACAGATTCTCTGGGTCTGCTCTGTTGACTATAAATGTACACCATGCGCGCGCACACATACGCAGACAGACAGACAGACACATACACACACATACACAGGCACAACTGTGTATCAGACTTCAAACCTCTCTCCAACAAGGGGACATAAAAGGAGAGAACAGCAGCCAGGCTAATTATCTCTGAATCTGGAGGAAATGAACAGTATCTTGTTGTTCTCAAATTGTCTTGCCCCGGCAGCACTAGAGGGACATCACACAGCTACTGTCTGCCTTTTTGTCTCCTCCACGTTTAACAAACAAACTCAGTGAAGATATTCCTGATAATGAGCTTGGATTGCAGCCACACCACAATAACAATGTCAGAAACTGTTGCAGTGAGGATGTTTGGTGACACATGCTCTGAATTCAGTCTTCATCTCTTAAGGCACCACTTTAAAGGCTTTTCACTTCCCTCTGCTCTGTTTCCAGCAGCAACGGGGCGGCATGCAGGGCTAGCGTGGTGGTCTGCAAGTTTTGCAGGGCTTCACACAGGGCCCACGGCTGTGTGGGCTGACCCCGAGGGGTCACGGCATTTACCCCTCCTCCTCAGCACCCCTGTGGTACGCTCCAAGAGATCCCAAAAAGAACATGGAGGTGGTAGAGAAAACACAAACAGAGCCCCAATTGTCCCTGACTCGGGTTCAAACCCCCCACGGCCCCACCTCCAGGGGTTTAAGGCTGAGAGAATGAGAAACTGTCAATGGTGTTTTGTAAATACTTTGCTGTTTTCACTTTGGATGGGTTTATTCAGATGTCAGAGGGAAACACGGCCTGCTTTGCAGTCTGTAAGTCTTCTCGCCTTTCCTGTGCTATTGAATTTGTATGGGAAAGCCATTTGTGATGTGTCCAACAGAAAGAGGTAAAATCACTGGCTTCTCTGAGACAGGGGTTGACATTTGAAACAAGTGAGCAAGCTGGTGGACAGGACAGCCCGCTGAGTGATGGCTGTTTCTTATTGGCACTTATTGACCAGAGGCAAAGCCCCCCTACAGTGTGTCACATCTCAACTAAATGGATTACAGACAAATCAGCCGGGGCCCATTGTTCCTCTGGCCTAATTACCTCACTGAGACCCCAGTACAGCCACGTGACTCCTGCATGACATTGCATGACTGCAGACCAATGAGAGCTAATGATCAACACTCATCACTTAAAAGATATGATCTGTTAGGAACTGCGCAATACTCAAAGCTTGATGAGAGGAACATTAGTGGAATACGGTGATATTTATCTGGAGATTGCTCGGAATAATGCAATGATCATTTCTCTAAACAATGCTGTTTGTCTCTAGTCTAAGCTCTACGTTGGTAAAATTAGATCATGTTCCACAGGACCCATAGGTTTTAAACTGTCATTTGTTCTGTTTTAATTACATCCTATTTCTCTCCCGTCATCAAATTAGCGCCTGCAGTGGGGACTACTCCTAATGGCCCTGACTTAATGATGATTACAGACAATATCGCTCTCAACTTTCAGTAAACAACTACCGCCCGCCCTCTGAATAAATTACAGAGCCCAGATAAATCAATATGCCAGAAGGGAGCTACTGTTGCAGCTACTGCAGAAGTTATCTCTTCTCTAGACTCTGGATTCTTTAACTCAGCTAAAAAACAATGGCTCTTGACTACTCGAAGAGGCCCTACTCAACGGGAGGATGTTCTATCCCAGGGGGGCCACATGTCACTCCCATAACTTCACACTGGGGGCAGGATTACAGTAGTCAGCAGCATAGGCTTCTGTTGGAGCGCTCGGCCTCCTCCACATCCAAGAGTTGGATAACAGTGGGGTTGCTAATGGGACTGTGGGCGCCGTGGGGACCGTCTTATCTGGTGTTAAGCATGCCCTTGGGTGGTGACGAGGCAAAGACCATTTCTTTACTTCTTTACTCCTCCCATTCTCTGTCCTAACCCCCCTCCTTCGCTTGCCGGCTTTCTCCTAGCCCTTTTGTCAGGGGATTACGGGGGCTTAGAAACGCACACCCTGATCCCCCCGCTCCCCCATCAGAACCACACAGGGGGTTAAGACTGGAGCGCAGAGGGGGGACCTCAACACAATGATCTGAATTGCAGAGGCTCTCTATGTATGGCCACTTATATGCCCCCATTAGCTTTACTCAGAAATCACCTCAGAGCACTATTCAACACACTGATTTTCCCACTAGGAATCTTGGGAGATATGCCAAGACTGGGGACAGGTTTTTCTGAATCTGTAGCAACATTTAGAGAGGTCAGTAAGCATATTTTCGAGCCAAAGCAGTTTTCTTTTGATCACAATAATCAAAAACATGCGTTATGGCCCTTTGAATAATCCATGGTAAACGAGTGAGAGAAAATACCCACGGCAAGCGAACAAGCCTCAGGTGAAACCACAATGGTGTGTAACCGCATCGCGTCAACACACGCAGCCCACATCCCTCCATATTGTGTGAGTATAAGCTGTCTCCTCCTCTACAGGTCGGTATCCATCTCTCTCTCGCTCTGCCCCCTCCTCGGGACATCAGCCCAGACAGTCCATCTGTCTGTCCTGACCTGTGTTTGGAACCGTGGGGGGAACCTAAGTGGCCCAGGAAGGGGGTCTCTGGCACGTTGCCTACTCGGTAATGACAGTTAGGCTGCCAGTGGCTTGCCTAACAGCTCTGGAGGTCTCTCTGTGGCGCTACAGTATTGATATTGTATAAGGTTGCATTGGGCTTGGCAGCCTTTTAATGAGAGCTCAGATTGATCAGGTAATAGTGGCTCTCCCTTTCCTCTGGATGATGCTTACAGCTAGCACCTAGGCCTTCTGATCTATAGCAGGGCCTGAGGACAGAGACAGACACACACTCACACTCTAGTGCCTGTACACACACTAGAGTTGGGCGCTTGAACAAATACATCAGGGATCAGCGATAGATTGCATCCATTGCTGGTGGAAATTATTCCCTTGATGATTTTTTGCTATATATTTTGGTTATTATCTTGATATTTGGTCATTTAAATTGCAGCCTAGCGCACCACGTCATGGTTGGGCGTCCTGGCTGCTCAGTTAGCAACGATGCATACCATGTACCCGTAGCATCTTAGGTTCAAATCTGGCCTAGGACCTTTGTTACATGTCATCCACCCGATCTTTCCTGTCTCTCTCCACAGACGACTATCAAATAAAGGAAAAAATACTTATTAGGAAAAAAAGGCACAGCCCTGCCTTGACTGTAAAATCCAAATCTCCATTACATATGCATTTATTATCATTGCGATAAAGGCCTTGTTGAACACAGGGTCTAACATCTACTGGCCAAAAGCAACATAGTTTGTCGTGAGCACTAGAAAGTTTGTTGTGCGCACAAGAAACCATTTCCTGTAGTTTTGCTAACAAATGACCAATGATTGTCTGTCTCTACTTTATCGTTCTGCATAGAAATGACAATACATAAGTTGGTTACACCATTACACGCCATCTAAAGCAACTTTTGAAGTCTCACACAATGTTTCGCCGCAAGGAATACACCAGTCTTGATCAGGTGATTGGTGTTCAGTTTCTAACAGAAATGGTTTCTTGTACGCACAAGAAACTTGGGATTTGTTTTTTGCCACATGTCACTTCAGGGGCTCTGTAAAACCGTGACACTGCAAAGTAAGCTGAAACAATTTAATCAAGTGATTTACCCTTGCATGTTAAACAGAAATGGAACAGAAATAGAAAAAATGTATTGTGCACATTATTTATTTAGGTGTTAGGTTAGGTTCACTAATTTATTATGCTGACAGTGAAATGGGGACACACACAATTGATGCAGTTTCATCTTTTTTGCAATTCCTTGTGGATTCCTCTCCCTCCTGGGATGGACGAATACACCAGGCATCGGCGATATACACCAATCAGCCACAACATTAAAACCACTGACAGGTGAACAACATTGATTATCTCGTTACAATGGCACCTGTCAAGGGGTGGGATATATTGGGAAGCAAGTGAACAGTCAGTTCTTGAAGTTGATGTGTTGGAAGCAGGAAAAATGGGCAAGCGTAAGGATCTGAGTGACTTTGACAAGGGCCAAATTGTGATGAGTCTCCAAAACGACAGGTCTTGTGGGGTGTTCCCGGTATGCAGTGGTGATGCTCTGGGCAATGTTCTGCTGGGAAACCTTGGGTCCTGGCATTCATGTGGATGTTACTTTGACACGTACCACCTACCTAAACATTGTTGCAGACCAAGTACACCCCTTCTTGGCAACGGTATTCCCTGATGGCAGTGGCCTCGTTCAGCAGGATAATGCACCCTGCCACTCTGCAGGTGGTTTTAATGTTATGGCTGATCGGTGTATGTGATGATGATTGGTTGACAGTAGCACACCCGCATACATACACACACACACTTGTGCACATACACACACACACACACTATACGTGAAAGAAAAGAAAAAAAAATGTGGAAGGACACAAAAGTTTGAAAGTTGAAAGTTTACTAAAACTAAAACCAAGCTAATGCTGCATTTAGTTATTTTAGTACACTGAAATAAAAAACATGAAAATAATTCAACTTAAACCTCTAAAATGTAAATAAAAACAAATCAACGTAAATATTTTCAGCTGTAGTCTCTTGTTTATTGCTCTGAGAATGAAGAGTGAATACATTCCTGTAGCAATAAATAGACATCGCTATCAGCCATCTAGTGTCATTCCATAAAACAGAATATCATCATGTCTGCATATAAATACTTCAACAGAAAATAAACAACACAAAGTCACCTTAATATGAACAGTTATAAAAAAATGAACGCTAAACTACAGCAAGGAAATGAATAACTAAAATTAAATAAAAAAATTAAAATCTTCATGCTTGTGAGCACCCACATACCCACCCACACCACACACACACACACACACACACACACACACACACCAAACTCACCCACCCACCCAGAGAAAAGAGAAAGTAAATTGTGGCAATCCTTTGTTCCTCTGTGTAGCAGCTGAACTCGGGGTCACTAATTGGAATAGCGGAGAGGTAAACAAAGCAAAATGAGATAGATGGAGCGTGATGGCAAGAGAGAGAGAGAAATAAAGGGAGAGAGAAAGAGAGACATCCAGACCAGCTACTTATCAACTTCTCACTCACCCCCCCCCACACACATACCCACACACACATCTCCTCCCCACCTGCCTTCCACCACAGTAACCACAGGCTCATGTCAAGGTCATGGCACCGGGCTGGGACTCTACTCTCTCCTATTAGGCCTCCATTAGGCCCCTGTCAGAGAGGCAGCCAGCTGTCAGCCCCCCTGTGGCTTTGATCCTGACCCAACCTCAGCCTCTAGCCACCCCCCCCAACACAGGCAGAGAAGCAGAGGGATGAAGTTACGGCTCAAACCCGCTGCTCACTGCTCATCCAGAGGGAAGTGGAGCATTGTGATTGCTTTTCAATAGGATTTACGACTGAAGCCGGAGATATTCCACCTTTAAAACCTGCTGCAGATCAGAGGAGCGCCGCAGTGCTCAAATGGTCACACTGAAATGCGATGTGAAAAAATTCAAATGTCAAATGCACTTGATAAATGATTTGCACGGCTGAAGAAGGCACAGCTTATGATTATATTCTCCTCAAAATATGCTCTATACATGGCAACCTGTTCATTGTCTCTATCCCTTTTTCTCTCGATTTTCTCCCTCGCTCTTCTATTAAACATGAATTAGCAGAGCCATGATCATCAGTTCATCACCCTTGCGTTGTAATTAGTGCCGTATCAGAGCGTGGAGCGCAGCCCCATTTCACTAATAGAGTAATTACCACACCGTCGGCCATCTCTCTGACCCCCCCAACCTTCTTTATTGGCCCTCTCGATATCACACCATTCTATCAGCTCAGATGAACCATAAAACATCAGACAGGACAGGAGATATACCAGGCTATTCAACCATGGGGGGAATTATAGGCACCTATAACCTTTTACCGTGGATCACATTGAGTGAAAAGGTCAATCAGATTCATGAGGAAAGCTGCAGATGGATGTCCACCTTTAATAAGCAACGTGCAGCGCCAAGACTGCTGTTGCGCTCTCCAAAGTGGAGTAGAAAAGCACTAAAAATAAATGGGGAGCGAAGCCAATTCAAGGTGCACATAAAATGGTCTGTAAATTCATAGGGTAAGTAGGCAGAGGGACAGGGATATATTGCCTTGGTTTGAGGCGGAGAGAGAGACACTGTTTTACTACTGTAGAGATTCAATTAATGATCCCTGTATAGAAGCTAAGGGAGAATATAACACTGTAAGCAAAATATACAAGTATCTCTACCGACTGTTTTTTCACAGGGTGGGCATTGATGATTTACTTGGTGTTATCCTACGTTTCGTATGACCCTTGTTAACCAAGACTGTGTTTAAAAGCTATTAAAGCAATTATCTTAACAGCAGGAGAGCCGAGGATCGGAGAAGAGAGCCTTTTGTGGAATTTAGATGGAGCCTCCTTTCAGCACCATCGCCCCAGATAGCTTTCGTTAGCTGAGTGGTTATGCAAGTGGGCAGAACAGATATTTTTCCATTCTAGAGATGAGAGGTTTTTTTTCTGTACATCATACAGAATGCATACACACACACACACACACACACACACACACACACAATTTTTCTACACAGCCAGCTTTTCTACACAGCCACCTTCCTACACAAACAGAGAGCTGACTTCCCAGCCAGCCGATGGGAGCTGACACAGAGCTGCTTCTGTGTCGTTTCTATAAAGCCTGGCTAGAATGCCGAGAGACATCTCTGTGTGTGGCACCGCAGGTTGGCACACTCACAGGGGGCTTTATTGGGGTGCTGTCCTGAGCGTCAGGCAGCATGCCCGATGTTGACAATGCCTGGTATCGCCTGCTGTCAGCCCATTCTGTGTGCACCCGGCGGAAAGAATCAATTAGGCCAAGCTCACAACAGAGGCACTTTAATATTTGACTTTTAATCAGTGGGCAGAAGGCAGACGGGGACATGGAAGCAGGCCGGCAGTTCCCATCTTGCTGATGTGGAAAATGAGGGTCATGAAAACGCTCTAAGAACCCCATGTCGCACATCACATACGCCAGAGAAGATGTGAGGCGAGAAACTTCCATCACCAACAGGCTAATCTCTCAGAACAGGGAGGAAAAACGTCCCTTTGTCACTCACAAGTAATCAAAAGGCATCTTACGCAATCGGCAGCAAGAAATGGCTGAGAAACATCACATATCTCTGTTCAGCAACAACCAGGGCTCTGTGGAAAGTACAGTGGTCGAAGAGAGGAAAATTGAATTGGTGAAGTCCTCACATGGCAGTTGAACTATGCCTTTGAAGAGTTTCTCTTTTAGACTTTGGGTTTCATCCTGTAGTGCCAAAGGCCCCCTCAGCCAGTATAGAGGAGGGAGAAGAAAGGGAGAGGTGAATGCTGTCCTCACTCTGCCGTTTTGAAGTGGAGATCAGCCCTCAAACAGAATAGCTCACCAAAGCCACATCATTCCTGTCGTCTCTTGCTAGTGTCACACAGACACAAAGGCATATCAAAGTTAAGCTTCCCCTCAGTGCTCAGTCAGAAAACTTTTTATGTAGCCAGCTACGTTTTTGCACTAACAAAACAGCAAACTCTCACAGCTTTGTTGAGAGACATTCATACTGGCTAATCTAAAAGGAGAGCTGATTAGAGATACACATGCTGATGTTTTTGCAAGTGATTATGAGCCAGGCAGCTGTGCACATAATATAGCCACATCTGCTCCTGTTGCCATCCAACTGCTCACACAGGATGAATCTGATCACATCAGCACCATAAGCATGCTGGCCTCATACTGGTCAGCAGCCAACAGTACAGTAGTAACACTACAGCAGCGGCTATTCAAGTTGTGCAGATGCAATTGCCTCTTTGGAACAAAGCTCCTGCAAAGCCTTCACTTTTTTGGAAATCACTCCATGTAACTACTGATGTATAGCACAGAACATGGTCTATGTTATCAGTGCCTGTAGGTTGCAGCAGTAATCCTCTGCACTGAAGCCCAAAGCCATAAGGGGCCACATGATGTTTCAGCTATTGATTTAATAATTCTGGGCTTGGTAGCTTGGTCATTAATTGTCCTAGCTATTCCCCTCTGACTCGTCACCCCCCCCCCCCGTCGGTCTTTTTTTACACAGTTTCTCTTTTCCCTGTGAAACCGTATGGAGTGATAAGGGCATCTGATGAGGCCAAACACGACCGCAACAACAACCAAAGCTCATCTCAGTTGGCCCAACAATACAATAACCACTTTATTATTTGACCAAAAGAAATGCAAATGGAAAGGAGATGAAATAAGGTGATGTGATTGTGAGTCACACTGTGAGGCACCGCAACACGTGAAATGCCTCTGGCGGTGATGAATCTATACCCCGTGGTAAATACGATGTCTTCCCAGAGGTCTGCAGAATCCATAGTGATAGGAACACTAATAGGAGCCTAACTTATCTCTGCTCTGGGGGGGGTGGAGACTGGCCTGATAGATAGATAGGTGACAGAACAGTGGAACATCGCACTGGATGGAGAGAACCGCCCACGGATAGGCCTGGTTACGCACACATTAAGGATGAAACACGCAAACACACCCCTTGCATGTACTGACACACATCCTCACACACACACAACCAACATGAATACAACATAGCAACATCTGCATGTGTACAAGCAAATTGTGTGTGTGTGTGTGTGTGTGTGTGTGTGTGTAAGAAAGGGAGAGGGAGAAGAGAGGTAGAGAGGACAGAAAGATAATTTCCTTTCAGTGTGTAAGAGTTAAATAGCCTTACCTTCCCTTCTAAACAAGCTTCCTCTGATCTTCTCCTCTCCCTCAGAAATCAGCCTTTGACCGCCAAGTTCTGCAAGCAAACACAAAGTCCAGAGCAGATGAGTAGTCTGAGCATACGCATCCTCCACTTGGGAGCTCAAACAGCCTCTCCCTGAAATGGTTCAGAAAGCAGATATGGTACCTACTCCGTTTAGGCTTTTTAGCGTGGTTAATGAGTCTTACGTCCATTCTGGCTCATCCCCGCCAGATGCCAGCCTCTATTGTCTCTGTCCTCCCTGACAGATGCCATAAGCCATTCTGAGTCCTACTTAGCAGATGCCACTCCCAGTCACTACTCCTTCCTCACAGATGCCCAGAGGATGATGACACATCTGTTTTAGACCAAAACGCTGAAGAACATTATGATATGGAGGGTAAACAACCGCATACAGCCGGTCAATCCATAGGGTTTATTATCACACCCATCTGGAATAGTTACACAACAGGAAATCCATATCTGACTGACTGTCAGATTGGAGGTGGTTTAATTTGAACTGTGCCAGAAATAGAGTGTAAAAACTGAACAGACATTTTTAGCCATAAATATTAATAATCAGTTCCCTCTTTCTTATGCTATATAGGCACCATTCACTTTCAGTCAGGCAGACAAGTAAATCCCAATTCAGCTTTAAACTAGGTGTCAGAAGGAGTTGAGCTACAGGAAAATAGCTGTTCTCACCAAGCTCTTTCCATCAAGATGCTGTCTAACACGGTCTCTATTTCTCAAACTGCCTCTAGTGATCTTGTAAGTTAAAAGGCCTTGTTCTGTGTCAACATGAAGACATGTTGACAGGAACGGAGCCGTCTGATCCATGTTGTGATTGGATGGGTGTCAATGGTCAACATGTAACCCTCTGAGCCATGCCAAACCAACTTCGACATCTCCATAACCACTCTGTTGGCCTCAATCCCTCACTATTGATGGGGCCTCTAACATTTCATACTCAGTCTTTGGTGAAATGCTATCTGGGAATACACCACAAAGTCTCTCGGTGCAATTGCATTGTGGTGATGCATGCACAAGCGCATACACACACGGGCACACATACATAGAGCGCACACATATCCTCACTCGGTATGTGTAGCAAGGTCTTTGATATTCTAAGAATACACTGCAAAAGCTTATAAGTCCACATGCAGCTCCCTGCCAAGGCACGTCTCTGACCCCAGCTGCTCTCCGCCCATGCCAGCTCTGCCAGCCACTCATGGGCATCAAAGAGAGGAGAGGCCGGGCACCTGTGCCTGTCTATCTATCTGTCTGTCCATCTGGAGCAAAAAATGTATAAGAGCTCTGTCAGTGATTGCTTTGCACTGTGAATTTTTCTAGACAGCTTAACACACAACTGAGATACACATTTGAAGCCAAGGGTACAAGGAGACCTTCAGTTGTGCAACAACACTACAAAACACCAGGCACAACATCCATTTACGCAGTGATGACATTGACACAAACCTGCAGTATCCAGCAGACACCGCAGGCTGCAAACAGAAAATGTGATTTATTTTCCTTTTTTCCTGCTAAAATAAAGGAGTGACAGATTTAATATAAATAAGCAAAGAGGGGGAGGAGGAAGGGAGCGAAGTGGAATGGGCTGTGGGTGACAAGGCAATGTGACAACCGTGGCAACTCAGAGAAAATGCGACACCTGGCCTCGTCCTTGATGTGGATAAGAGGATGATACATCAAAAAGTGACAGGGCAAAAAGATGGTTATTACCCAGACGAAGGGAAAGAGGAAGAAGAAGAGGAGGCAAGTGACTATTTTTAGTAGTAGAGTAAAAAATACGTCCGGCGCTCAATTAATATTCCTTACAATAAAGCACTACTCTGTTTTATTAATTAAAATAATCTCCTGTTCTTGGCAGATTTAAATCAAAACTGTAACAGCTTTTTAATTGTTCCAGCAATTTCATCGAATGCCCACATTAACAAACAAAAGCAATCAGGCGCCTCCATCCTCTACTGAGAGTGATGAGCTGGAATGAGCTGTCTGTCTCTCGAGGCTGATCCTGATGAAGTTTGACCGAGAGGGTAAATGAGTGGGAGCCCGAGGTCATGTTTTCTTTGATTGGCTGCGTTCTGCCTCTCGGGCAGGAGGCTGAAGGATTCCAGCTCTGCCCCGATTGATCCCTCATCCTCAGCCCTGTCTCTCCTCCAATTAAGAGTTCACTAAGACGCCACTATGGACCATTTCTAATGAATACCACCTTCCTGCCAACATCTCGATTTTCTAGCCACTATGCTCCCACACTCTGGTGCTTTCTCACTTCATTTCTCACTTTTGTATCCCCTTCCCCTTAGCCTTAGTTATTGCTCAATTATGGCTGAACAATAACGGTGGAATTGATTTGGATTTGTGATGAGGCAGCATAACGCTTCAAGGGGTGGAGTAACGAATCAAGGTTAGCGAATGGATCCCACAGTTCATTAAACATAAGCATGGGTAGACAGTCCAAATCTCTGTACATCTCTGGGAATCAATCGCTTCACCAGCAGCTAGAATCTGAGGATTAGAACGAACTGAGCTACTTTGGATGTATAAAATCAGACAGTCTGGGATGTGTCTGGGTGTCAGGCAAAAAAGATCAAAGGATTCATTAGATTAGAATTAGATCAAACACAGTGAAAGTTGTCAGGAGAGAGAGTGTGTTTGTGTGAGAGAGTGAGAGTGGTTGACGAGAGAGACAGAAATCCAGACGTAACCAAAAGCTGTCTGACTCAGAATCAATTTAATTGGCAGGTACATTTACAGGTACTAGGCATTTGCCTGTCAGTCTTTCCTTTCATCTGTTGATCTGTCAATCACTAGATCTGTCCACCTTGGGGGGGGGGCACTTACCAAAAGCGGTTCAGTCACAGGTCACTGGGGCCCTAATGCGCCCAGCCTTAAACCCGTAATCCCACTGCTTTGGTGGAGTGAGAAAATCCAATTTCAGAGATCTGTAATTCCATAAACCTTATTAGGCACCACAATGGCTGCAACACCCCTGAGGGACCAGGGCGAGGCGCACAGGGGTGGTGGTGGTGGTGGTGGTGTGGGAGGGGGGGGGGTAAAAGTTATGACCACACTTAACATAGGGAAGAGAGTGTAATAAACACAAAGATGGACATTAAAGTAGAGTCGTGTGTAGCAAATCAGAGAAAACAGTGTTCACAGAAGTGTGCACGGTGTGCCCAGCAACACTTCCAGTAAGTCAACAGGACTAGGTACAACATGATGAAATGGGCAATGCTGTAAGATTCACAGACTTAATTTTCAGCTTGCCAGTCAGTATTAACAGTCAGTGTGCTCCCGCGAGCATCGGCCTCCCTGCTGCAGTTATTGAGACTAAAAACTCAAGGTCTCTGTCTGACCTCAGCTTCAGACCTAATTTGTTGAAACTGTCTTGGTCTCAGGCACAGCTCTCATATTTCTTTAATGTCTTATATAAAACCTTTCTTTTCTTTACCATGTAATCTCACTCACGCTAATGACTGCCTCCATCTTTGCATTTTCTAAAAGCCTGAATAGGCCTAATTGGTGGAAGACTTTCCCTTGTAACTGTTAGTTAGGTTATGCTAGTTTATGTATACAGGTTATGCTGTGTACACTTTCTGAAAACAAAATAGATGAAAATTATTTTAGTAGTTCACAATTTTGCTCTTGATCTCAGAAAAGACAGGTTCTGGTCTTGAGCACTTTTGGTCCTCTGTCTAGCAGGTCCCATTCTACCACCACTGCATCCTGTACTCATTTAATCATAGCATCAATGGGCCACTTTGCACTGCTGTTATGTGAGTGTTCTCATTGATTGTTTGTCTAAATCCAGGAGAGTGGGGTGTGTCTGTTTATTTGTTTTTCCTTACTAATGGACATCATACCAGCACACACCTCACTGAGAGCAGAGCCAATCACAGGCAGAGACGCGGCCATGAAGGAAAGGATGGCAGAGAGGAATATAGATTAATCAATGAAAACTCATTGATCTAGATGTGAGGGATTCAGTGGTGGAAATGACGATGAATGATTGCTGAAAATTGTTATATTGTAATTGTAATTTTATGGAGTGTGCCGCCATTTTATTCAAACAAAGAAACATTTGAGAAGGTTTGAGTCACATTCTGGCTGTGTTCCAAAATCTCCTGATCGCTGCTCTTAGCAACCGCAGCTAATTCTGTCATAAATAATTCACAACTGTGACGCAAAAGGCCAACGATAACCCCCGGGATCTAAAAACTGATCAGAGGAAGAGAGCGGAGCAAGGGTTTAATACAAATTCAGAACTAGCTGGACCTTAGTGACATCTCTGGTGTTTGATATTGCGGCCTCTAGCCACTTCCTCCCCTGAGATAGATAGGGCAGTGAAGCCTGTACTCTGTGGCCAGCAGGGTATAATTACATTTCCCTGTGGGGCACCGTCCGCTGCAGTAGCTCAGCTACATAGAAGGATAAGATTGAAATCTGATTGCTCTCACACACAGCAGGCAAACGGGTGCACACATGAACATTTGGAATTGCACGCGTACGCGTTGTGCACGCACGCACACACACACACACACACACACACACACACACACTCATGTACAGATATGGAGAAGGCAGACATGCATGTATGCAGAAACACAGACGGGACACACACACACACACACACACACACAAACACAAACACACCCCTTCTCTTTCTCCTTATTTGCTCCTTTCTCCCGTAAGCCTCACTCTTCCCTCGCTTCCTGTTGAGACAGGAGTACTTGAGAGGCTTCGTCAAACAGCCCCTCTGCCTTTCCATCATTAGAGCTGAGTAGAGCAGCAGCACTGAGATTTACACAGTGATCTCCTGATGCTGCCTCATCACAGGTCCTGTTAACAGCAGCTCATACATACAGATGAACAGGGACACTCAGAGGGGGAACACGAGTGCTACTTACTGTCAAGCTACTTTTAATGAATTTTAAAGTAACTCTGTGTTTGTGTTGTTGCGTGACAGGAAGGGGAGGAGGGTGGAAGGAGGGAGAGGGGTGGGAGAGCTGAGCAATATCCATAAAGACATGAGGTTTAAGACCCTTTAATCTAACTTCTGCGTAACCATAAAGGTTCAGGTCAGCGGTAAAACGAGCAGCGGCCAAAGCGCCCCGGCCTGCCTCGGGGCCCACAGAGACTATCGAGCGGTGTCACCTTGGCTGTTGTCACTGATATCTGCCACCTGTCACCAGGCTGCCCCTGTGGCCAGGGATGGGGCCACGTCTACAATGGGTCTGTCAATAGCACTTCCTCCTGAGTGTGGCGATGGGGAACGTGTCCTCTGCTTTCATCAACAGCTTGAGTCAACAGCCTCAGCGTGCACCATTAGCATACGATACATATTCATGCCGGTGTCTCCCTTCAACTGCATCGCCGGCCCTCCTGCACATTTTCCAGCCATTTTCACAAACAGTATGTCAAGTGCCCCGTTTTAGCCGGGAGGTCCCACATGTCCTCTTATGTATTCACACCACAGCCACAGCAAACAGGTCTCAAGGTCGTCACTCCTGCTGATGGTTTGATTGTGTGTGTGTGTGTATGACTGCTTATGTGCGTACGTGGTGTTCATGTGTTTGAGAATGAGTACGTGTGAAGAAAAAGAGATTTAAGAAAAAATAAATGTGGATAAGGGTGGGGTGGCTATGTGTGTGCGCACGCGCATGTGTTTGTACCTGTGCAATTATATAATAACAATAAGCATAACCATAAGAATCTGTGCATGCACATTCTCAATTGTGTGCACATGCTTGTGTGTGTATGTGCCATCACATCAGTAAACGTAACCATCGGTCCGTGTGTGCGTCCGTTCCTGCATGTGAACGATTGTGTGTGCAAGCATGCTCATGTGTGAATTTCCCATTACATAAGAAAGTGTATGCAATTACAGTTAAGTAGTAGTAATAGCTACAGTTACTGTGTGCGTGTGTGTGTGTGTGTGTGTGTGTGTACGGTGCAGCATGCGGCAGCAGTGATGACATGCCTGGGTGTTAGCTGACAGGTAGACTCAGCAGGAACATCCTCCTCCAGTCCACTGGCGTCTCAGTGAGAAAAGAGGCCAGTTGATCTGGGGGTTAGAGCTTCCATGGCAGAGTGCGCCGTGCTAAATAATGAATGCTTAAAGAACAGATCTGTAGAGCTCTGCTACTTCTCTCCATCGCTTCATCCGCTGCATCCGTTCATCCCTCCATCCATATAGCTATGAACACCATGGGGCCGAGGCATTCAGCTGTCTCTCACATAAATATTTCAGCCTTTAGGTCACTGCCCACACCCACCTCCACTCCACTGCACTTAGCCACCACCACTCGGGGATGCCACAGCCTTTTGACCCATAAAGAAACTGACAAAACACTGCTAGTGAGTACATTCACCAGCGCTAAACAAGGAAGATTACCGGCAAAGGCTTCTATAGGAGTGGCGCGGCTGGAACAGTTGAAATGGCGACTCCTGAATGAATGCTGACTGGTGGATACCAGCAAATCTGAACTGTGAAAAGGTCTACAAGGTAAACAATGCAAAAATGAACCTCTCCTGACTTCACAAAACTGTTGCTGTTTTTATTTCTCTATTTTTAAATCCCACCGACTATTCAGCTACGCCAAGAGAAAGCAATGCTGAGACAATGAATGTGCCAGATTTCCAAACAATGTAGACCACGAAACAGAGAGACCCGGAGAGGACTACACACAAATGAGATCCAACAGCAACAAGCCATACCGACCCGCTATGCTGAGCAAAGTGGATTCTCACAAATTCTCTACACGACCCTTATTTAACAATTCCCCTATTGTAACAAAAACATAATAGCAGACAAACGGACACCTGAACAACACTTAAAACACAGACACTTGACGAACAACTCACAGACACTTGACCAATACTAAATGGAGACACAACACATGATGACTGTGACACAGTCCAGCCCGAAAACTACTAACTTGTTCCAAGAGATAAACAGCAGTTCCACTCCACACTAGTCCAACGCAAAGCCAGATACTCTGCGCGAACGAGTCCAGTGTATATGATAAATGAGAAGTCTCATCTCCCGTACCCCGATAAGCTGTGCCGTTAGCGACTATATGAATAAATCTCAGAGGCAAACAGAAAGGATCAGAGCATTCAAGTGTAAACTAGGGCAAAGCTCCAGCACTGTACCTTCTTGATATGCTACTCTAAACAAGCCCCTGGGTAGAACAACCGATCAAACGCACACACCGAGGGATACATGCACTGTCCTCAGTTATTACACACACACACACACACACACACACGCACACCGACTGACACTCACATACACACACCTGTTTTGGTCAGTCCAGTCCCGTCCTGTCCAGTCTTGTCCGATCCAGTCCCCTGTGCTGGCAGAGTGAGGAGCTAGTCTCACCCCCCACGCAGCCCGGTGCAGACAGCTCACTGTTATAGATGCACTGACAAGTGAAAGGAGGGAGGCGTGGTTTCACATGAGATAAATAAAGGAGGGAGGGAAAGAGGGAGGAGAGAGGCTCCCTCAATCTACAATTCAATTTTACCCTCACTCCCCCTTTCACCGCGTCGCTGTCTTTCTCACCCTCTCTTTCTCTTTTTAGCGAATTCCCGCTTTTATTCTATCACTCCTTCTCCTTCTCCATTTTTGCCCTCCTCCCTGTTTATTCCTCCTCAGCTCTGTTTCCATTCTTTTCTGTCTTTCTTCTCCTGTGCTGTTTCGTGTTTCTTCTCTCTCTCTCCTTGTCACATTTTCCTCTCTTTCTCTATCCCTCTCTCTGGGATCTCATTCATGGCAGTAGTGAGTGTGTGTGTGTGTGTGTGTGTGTGTGTGTGTGTGTGAGACAGTGAAACAGGGCAGCTCCGGCCATCTGTTGGAGCCTGTGAGCTTCACCTATTCAGAGTCTCATAAAAGCAGAGGCGCAGAGAGGAAAGAGAGAAAGGAATGGGAGGGAACCAGGGATCAATCTTAATGCTGGAGGGGCCGGGAGGAGAGGCAGAGCCTGGCATAAGCACCATATCTATCAGACTGGCACCTCTGAGGCGCGCTGGCATGGCCATGCCTGCTTATTGGGACCAGGCATCAAGGAGGCTTTGGCTCATGTTGCATAGGCATGCAGATAGAAAACAAATGCACACAAAAAGATTGCATACTCACACACCCAAATCACTTTGTGTGCATATGCATATGTAAACACGTCCAAAATATGCATGTGCGTACACACACACACACACACACACACACACACACAAAACCTATTTCCTCCATGAGAAAACAAACAGGATCTATCAAGAAGGATAACCCTACAAACTCAAAGAGACAAGGGGACAGAGCACAGAGGACAATTACACAGACTCACACACACACACACACACACACACACACACACACACGCGTGCACCCAGCCCTGAATACTTCCATCACAACGGAGCCAAAGTAGGCATTTTCCTGCCTGGTTGAAGCCAGGTATTTCTCCTGAGTGCCAGTGTCACTTCCTATCCCTAGCGAAGAGGGAGAGGTGGGGTGGAGGAGGGCAGATGAGGGCGGAAGCATCCATCATTGTCTGTGGCAGCCGTCCCATGATGGATGCGCCTGTTTATCCCTCTCTGCAGGTTATTTAGATGCAGTCACAGCACGAGAGATTACTGATGGAGAACCTCGCCACCTCCTCGCCTCTCCTCCCACCCCATCTAATCAATAACGCTCTTATCTACCCATCTGCATTTCTAGGTATTTCTCCATGGAAATCTGAGACAGAGAGAGGGAGAGAGATTAATTGTCCACCCCGTCTCAGTGTTTTCAATTACAGCGCCTGCGATGGATCATCTGTCTGTCAGATTGGCACACAGCGGTATTTCTGTCGCTACATAGACATGAAATCACGCTGCTCTGAGAGGATGAAAACTGTATTTGTCTGGCCACAACTGTCCTTTGTCGATTTAAAATCGGCAGGACAGAGGATTTAGCATTACATTTGTGGAACATTGTATATCCTGGTCTACCGTCAGGTGCATTCACCGCTAATCCAGGTAAGAAAGCATTGTCATTCAAGCCGAGTGGAACCAAGAGTCCTTTGTAAGACTGGATTAGCCAAGTCTAATACTATTCATAATTATCGTATAACAAAGAATATTGTTTAAAAATGATCCATTCCTCCACCGTATGCATATCAGATGATGTCTGAGACTCTGGGACTGCTTACATAAAGCAGCCATCTAGCCGCTCTAACATGCTGGATTATAGACAAAGCCCCCGAGACAGCCATGTTTTTCCTGAGCGGTGCTGACATGCCAACACAGCAACCCAATGACACCACTTTAGCACATGGTTTATTCATGCTCCCTCCCTCTCTCTCTCACGCACACTTCAGCTGTGTCATCCCACTGACTTCTGACTGGGCTCAGCATAGATCAGCCGACATATGCTCCATCAAACTGCCAATTAACAATCTACTACCTATTAGGTGGTAAGCTCTCCTTATGGAAACTACAATTACAGGTCGATGTCATCAATCCCTCACTTCGAACAAACAAACTGATTTACACAGGATCAGGGAGGAGAGAGTAAAAGCGAGAGAGACAGACACTGAGAGAGAGAGAGAGAGAGAGAGAGAAAAACAGCGAGACAGACAGAAATAGAGAGAGAGAATGAATACAAATGCCTTCACACAACAAATAGATGAGAAACAATTGTGTTGGAGACCCCAGAGAGGCTCCAGGCTGGGCTAACATTGGGAAACTTGTTTTGCCTTCCCATTTTGTGCTTCAATGGACATAGAGTGAGGGAGGCCTTGTGAGCCCCTATTGCTTGATACAGCCAGGGCCGGTGCATAAATGAGAATGAATGATTTCTCCTCTGATAGCGCAGAAAGACAGCTATGTTCTATCCTGCTGAGACCTTGTCCTTGAGCCGGGAGTCTGCAGTTACAAATGAATTTGTTCCTTTTCTGCGCAGTGTGCACCAGGCTGATAAAAATATCCCTTGTCAGCTGGGTGCGTGAAGAGGGAAGGACTCGGTGCAAATGAGGCAGCCCCCCTCACTGTCTTCTCCCCGTCGCTAGCTCTCTATCTCTGAAAGCACTCCTCTTTCTGTTCTATCTCCCCCCACCCCACACACACACCCATGGGGGCGGGGGGGTAGGGGGGGGTCCGTCAGTGGGGCCTTTGCATTGAGACAGAACTCCATCACTATGGCTACTCTATGATCGGAAACAGACAGAGAGAGAAAGAGAGGGAGAGGGAGAGAGAGGGAGGGAGAGGAGAGAATGCAGGAGATGAGAATGTGGGGACTCAAGGATGGAGGATTGACAGATATTGAGGATGAGAGGAGTCCTGGCACCACGGAAGTCTCCTGAAAATAGCACACAGGCCACTGCAGGTAGAACGGAAATAGGGCTGTCTAACCTCCGGGCACATGGCTTTAGATCAGAGGCAGACAGCCACATTATACCATACCCTTCTGGTCAGCTTGTATAAGACACACACACACACACACACACACACACAGCAGCCATTAGCACTTCAATATTCAGTATCAGATATATTAAGAACACATACACCAGGAATATGCTGCTCACACATACACAAACAATGCACATGCACACACAGGCACACACACACACACACACACACACACACACACACACACACAAACCAGAGGATTAAACATCTGTCCAGAGGACAGTTTTCTGGCTCATTACAAATGCAAATAGCTGATTCAGTCACATTTTGCAGTTGTGCTCATCGCTCATGAACTATATTTCAATTGTCCAAGTCCCCGTGACGTAGCTGGTGAATGTCAGGCAGGGATTTAGCCAAATACCCCAACATCATTACAACCCAGCGATGATGCACACTACACATCATCCTGTCGTGTCTAATGTATTCTCTCCTTATTTATTTGGTCCCTGCTGTCACCGACACATCAGGAACTCCCATTGTAAATATAAATAGTTAATAAGTCAGTTATGAGCGACCATCTTTTTCCATGCCCTGAGGTGATGTTATAATTCATTTATGAGTATCCAGCAACTCTGCAAATGATCTTGAATCTCATAGAGAGATGAGAAGAGGACAGATAGAACCAAAGACGGATAAACAGACAGACACAGACGGAGTTAAGGAAAAGTGGAGGTAGGCCAAATCTTACCTAATGGGCCCATGTTGTTTTGTTGTCAGCCAGCAGGGGGCAAAGTCAAGTCTGGAGAGAATAAATCTTCTGTTCTGCATCCCAAACTGATGGACAAGTTCCTCTCCATGCTGTGAAAGAGGAAGAAAAGCGTTGGCATCTTCCGTAGATGAGCAGCATGGTCTTGTATTATCATTGGTAATTGGTTATACTTCAAAGGTTTATTCAACTTAATATAATACTTGTTCACACAAACATCTTCGCTCCAATCTGTCCGTCTGTAGCAGGCTTTGCAGTGGTTGGAGAACCGTTAGCAGACCGTGGGATCCACAGATCAAAGAGTGGCCCCCCGTTGAGATGTGCGGTCCCAAGGAACAGAAGCCTCTATGGGGCAGAGACAGCATCACATCTCCTGCTAATTAACTAAAACCCCTTTCACAGTGTGTTATTTGCACTCCTAATGTACAGCACTCACTGTAATATCTGCCACACATATTAAGCAAGAAGTGCTTGTTTGTCTAACGAGGCACCCCACTGTTTTTAGCACAAATACATTTGTAATCACTTGAAAAAAATCAGGGAGGGGGGCATTACAGAGAGGTGGAATTACTCTGAAAAGTGGTGAGCTTTGTCCTGTTGCATAGACGGACATTCTGGGGAGTTTGTGTGAACTTGTAGCGTACGCATGTTCAATTTATTTTTGGGTTCATTTCAGTTCATCAGCACATGCATGCCTGTGCACATGCACACACCACACAAGCATCCATGCACACATGAACCTTGTTGAAACAAAGACCTGGTCCCTGTAAAGTTCTCAAGTGCTCTCCACTGCAGCCTTCCGCTCTCACCCGAGTGAGGGAGAAGGGCCTGAATTATAAATCGCAGGGTCTTTTAACAGCTATGTAGATTAGCAGGCAGCCGTGTTTGGTGTCCTCAATAATTAATTACTTGTTTGTACCAGAAGTGGACCTCGCTTTTTTTTTGTATGGCTGTCTGTGTCTGTAAACAAACACTCGCTGGCATACAGTCAGGAGCTGTCAGGGTGTGAGGAGGAGGGCTCCTGAAGAGCCTGGTATAGGAACTGACATCACAACGAAAGGTCACCACTACAGGGGGTATTCTGCTTGTGTGTGTGTGTGTGTGTGTGTGTGTGTGTGTGTGTGTGTGTGTGTATTTGAGCATGCATGCACCCGTACAGACAAATGTTCCTTGAGTCTCAGTACTCACTGCATATGGACCACTCTATGCCAACGCTACAGCACAATGACAACTGTAGCAGAGTGTTACAAGACAACACCTTACAATGACTCTAAACTCTATTGTATCCTAGAAAATCTAATCCAGACCCTCTGTCCTTGTCTCAGCCTTCTGGCCATCTCTCCTTGGCTGCCCTGAAACAGCCCTGTAAGCAGAGCGAAGACAGGTGGGAGGATGAAATAGCATCTCCCTCTCTCCCGTGAGGGGCAAAATGATGAATTGTGTAAAATCATCTTTGGCACCTCATATTAAAAAAGTCAGAGATTAAGCCAGCCACGCAAAAGACAGAAAAGAGCTGATGCAGACACAGCAGAGGAGGGCCCATTAGAGAAACCGTCCTGTCTGTCCAGCTGCACGACACCTCTCTCCTTAATGAGCTGTCTCAAGTCAAACAGGAGAAATACCAACACAATATATTACCAGGCTCATCGGCTCCCGCTTGCCTCCACTCAGATACGGCTGACTAATCTTTCTATCGGGCCTCACACCATCCAGAATGAGATTCTGTCAAATCATATTGTACAATCCTTGGGTCCATTTGCATAACTATGTTAGATGTTTCCAGCCAAGCTGCCAACGTGTTTTTCTGCAGTTAATTAGATTTTGGAATTAGTTTTCCTATAAAACAAGAAGATTTGTCCTGTGCTTGGTCTTCTATTCTCATTTGGAAGTGACAAGATGAAATTGCGCGAGAGGGTAATTGTGTGGCAGCATTGAAATTAGAGCTGAGGAGAGAAGGTATTTCCAGTTAAGGAGCTAACACTCAATTCCAATTTCACTCTGTTTAGCATGTAGGCTCTGAAAAGTTCCTTCCGACATGGCAAACCTCATTAAGATAGAGCAAACTAATTCACTCGAGGAAGAAAGCTAATTCTTTATACCTATTTCCTCCCTCGTGGATATAGAGTCACAGGGGATATGTGCACTTGACGGTAGAGCTCTTTCCTGGCTCATATAAGTCATAATTCATTTACAGTAAATTACAGATGAGAAGGGAACGGCATAACCTAAAGCTACCTTTGAACTGTTGCTGTCAAAATTATTGACGAGTTGAGCCTCTTAGCCCTGTATGGCAACCCACGTTGACCAAAACCATCAAGAGTTTCAACCACTGGGCTGCACGGTATCAGCTCACTCATCTGTCTATTCCTGCTGATAAAGCACAGCTAGTCTAATCTGTGGCAGAGGAGGGGAAGAGGGCAGAGGAGTGGAGGGAAGGCTGGAGTGAGACAAGAGGAAACAGAGGAGGGAGAAATAGAAGGATGGAGAGAGGCGAAAGGAAGGAAGAGAGTGATGCTGGGCCTGCCATGGGCAGACATCTATTAACCAAGCCCTCAGCATGGGATATGGCATTTACCGAGAGCAGCCAAATGCCATGGCAATTAATCAGGGCCCAGAATGCCAGCCCTATCAATACCTCTTGTACACACTCATGGGCACACAAAGACACACACACACATCTAATATGTTTTCTCCTTAATAGGACTATACCTTCTGTGTGTGCATGGACAGTACACTATATGGATAACATATTGTGGCATGTTTCAAACTAGGACACACAGAGAGAAATGGAATGAGTACATCACTAACACAATCAGAGTAAAGCCTGGGAGATGGCACACATTGTACTCTGCGGGGAGTTGCAAATTGCTTTTGAGCAACCGAGGTCTAATTGACAGGAGAAGAATGTGCTGTCACTTTGTTGGCATGCCTGTCATTAACACATTTTTCATTTTGTACAAGCTCCAAGGCATTATTGTTTTGTTGGCCTCAATCCCTCCCCGGTGAAGTGAATATGTTTTTAAATGGTTGTGAGCAGTATGTTGTTTGCTACAGAACACTCCCCGAGGGGAACAAACACAGGAACAATTGGCTCATTAGAAGCAGAAACCCTTCCAACCACAATATGACTGAAACACATTCAGAGGAGAAACAAAGTCACAGAGTGAAGAGCACAGATGGGTAGATAGGAGGGAACGAGACAGACGCTCTGAAACACCGACGATAGAGAAGCAATCTTCTGTCCAACATACAGCACTCGATGTTGCACAAGAGACATCTACTGCTGAGACGAGGTGAATTTATGCTACCGTTGCACATGGAAGGGGCTGGGAGCGATAGATTGAAAATGAAAATGAAATGAGATTACAGTAATCTGATTACCAAAAACAGGAACTGTAATCAGTTGACTGCTACTATAAAGCATTAATCATCAATTACAAATACCTTTGGAAATATACATATACTCTAAAGAGGAGGCAAAGGGAATTTAGATTGTGACATTATGTACACAGTTTCACACAGATGACTTCAGGAAGTCGAGTTACTCTCTGGCTAAAATCTCCTTCAAGCAGAGCAGATTTGTCACAGGACTTCTATAAAAAGAATAGCAGAGTAATTCAGCAATTTGTAATTCAGGGCGTTAATGACCTTACTGTGACAGCCGCACGGAGACACAGATGTCCCGAATATACCAAACAACTCGCTGAGCCCTACGACTGACCTGTAGGTGTGAGAGAGAGACACAGACCCAGGGTGGCTGGGGTGGGGCAGGGTGGGGTAGTTAAGGTGGCGGACTGTCATGACAGTCCCAGTCTGTAGTATCTCACTTCCTGGCTGAATGTCTCATGGCGGACTGGAGACAGCCCGGGCTCAAACAACCCTTGGGGTTTCCTAATGTTTTGTATAGAGATTAGAGTAATATTTTCCAGGACATATCATCTATAATTCATTTAGTCCACTGAATCATCAATCACAGAATCTATTAACATCAATTCATAAGCTTACAGCCTGATGAAAGCATTCCTCCAGCTCAACCCTGAACACAGCAACTTCTGGGTTCACAGGGTTTGTTGTGTTGTATTGACAGTAAAACCACCTAAAATCAGTTTGTCCAATTCTCATTTGCAGTATAGAGACCACCTTTTTAGGCTGACACATAGCATTATCTCATATCTCATAAAGTAAAAAATAAGTAGTATCAAACGAATGCAATTTAATCTATATGATGATAGTGTGCTTTAAGGACACGATGCATACGGGAATTGCATTTTGTTTATATCGGTGGTTGTTTCACCAACTGGAGGGCATGGTTACCCACCCTCTTATTTACCACTAACACTACTTCACTGATTGTGCTCGTAGATATTTTGAAACATATTTTCCCCCACAAACTTGAAAGCGCCTGGTGCTCTGCAATTTACCATGCCCGTGTCAGATATGACTTGTCGCCAGGGGCTTTGAGGTAATAAATAAATACATCCAGATTCAGATGTCCATCCTACCTGTTATCCCATCTTCAGCATGGCGTTGTTTCGGGGCGCCCTCTGCCGATTATCAATAATGTTTACTCACTTGCTGGCTTGTTACTTTTCTGAAACGGCAATAACAGGTGTGTAAAAAGAAACAGCGAAAACGTTTAATAAATATGTATGTGTGGTTGATAATATCTAAATACTAGTAATAGTTATTGTTATTCTTCCGTCAAGTCATATCGTTCTTGAACACTAGCTAGTCAACTTGGTTGCTAAGCGGTTGCTAAGTGCCGGTTTGAGTGGCGGCCAGCGCATTGATATTTACATGAACTGTTATACAGTCACAGGTGTGCTTCTTTACAACGGCTTCGACCCGGACTCAGCCAATCAGAACTGAGCACTGGAACTATCGTTACATAAAAACATAGTTCTACTTGTCCCTAATAACCACGTAAAGATCTTAATACTCATCAAAACAAGTCAGAAACAATCTGACAGACTGATCATATTTTATTTTTACATTAACCCATTTTACCCAGAAGAGGGCGCCACTAGGTTGGATGATTTTCACAAGTAGTCCATTCAAGTTGACAGGAGGATGGCCGGCTCTGGTTTTGCCTCTTGAGTTGGGAATAGAGTAAAATGTATGCTTTTATTCACATCAGTCCAGACGGAACGTGTGTGTTCCTGAAGGATACCCCCTGTGTTTGACTAAATAACTCCCAGCTCAAATGTGAATGTTGGCGTAGTGGTGCTGAACTGAGATGTTTAATTAGCTTTGTACTTAATTTACTCCCTTTGCAGCAAATCAGGAACTCTTCTGCTTCTAATTCCTCTTCCCCCTCCCTCTTCTTCTATGAAGCCTATGAATGACCTAATTACAAATGTCATATTTGAAGATATGGATATCATTATCTGTTTGAGGATTATCCAGATTATCTTTCTGGACTCAAAAGAGCAAGTCTTTAGTCTAAACCTAGGTCCCAAATCTTTACAGAAGGATAGGACTGCAGCTTTCTACTACTGAGAGCTGAGATAAATCAGGAATAGGGGTTCAATTCCCTTTCAGTTCAATCCCTCAGGCGGTGGATTTTGTTCACAGCTTGAGAATTGGAAATGTTTTGCTGTAAGGTTCATATACCCAGTCTATAAAGAAATCATTAAGAATAGATGCTGCGTCGTTAGTGAATGAATTGTTGCTTCAGTTTATATTTTATATTCATTAAGTAAGTGAACAGACCCCTAGCCCAGTAGGCTACCTCAGCTCAAGCAGACTAATATCTGCAGCCACAGCATAAACAGCCTCCTCCTGGGCACTTTAGCTGCAAAGCCATAGGTGTAAATGAGACGTGACAAGAGCATCTGACATCCATTTCCCCAGAGGCCAGAGGGTGTGTTTGGGGGGAGACAATCTCCTCAGATTACATAAAATCATCCAGGAGCATTGAGACAGAGGAGTGCAATAATAACCTGTGGATCACTTCACTCTGAGTCAACATCAAGGCTCTTTGTTTGTTTTTCATTATTTCCCAATGGCCCAGAGCTCCTGGCAGCAACGGTTCCCATGACCTTATACACATGAACAGTGTCTCGTCCTTCAAACTCCACCGAAGAAGTGCTGATTTTAACCCCCGAGAACTGCTGTCACTGTGGAAATCAAATGACACATTCACTGTTTGTGTGTTTTTCTATGCTTATAGAGCTTGCATGGGTGTAACAACAGCCTCCACCCTGGGAGAGGAACCCATAATCTGTTTAAATATGTACCTGAGAAATGTTGTTAGGATTACCAATAGAGATGTTATTACAGGTATTATCTTAAGCTTGACAAGTACCCCCTGGCAACATCTTGATTTGCTGTCACAGACAAAGTAAGATCACTGATGCCAATGGATGGATGGATGGATGGAGGGAATAGAGAGCTAGATAATACTAGTTAATTCACTCTGAATCCCATTAATTCAGAAGTTGTAAGTTGGTGGAAAGTTGGAAATCTTTTGCTTGCAAAGAATGCATTCTCTATGTGAATAGCAATGTCAATCTACATTTTGAATTAAATGAATTGAAAGTCAAACAACATCAACCCTGATTAAAAGGGAGAGAGAGAGAGCGAGAGGAGATGATGAGTGAAAGGTTAAGTCCCACCTGGAGACAGCAGGACGTTAAGGATGCCATAACACAGCAGTATAAACCCCCACTTAAGGTGTTCAAGAGTTTGTTACAAAACAGGTTAACACACTAGAGTAGTTTACAACTGGAGCTGATGCACAGTAAAGAGCTTTACAGAGTCACTGTGACAGACTGGTTTGGCAGATGCACACACACACATGCACAAACACTCTCTCTCTCTGTCTCTCTCTCTCTCTCACACACACACACAGTATGGAACAATGAGCTTTATTATTATATGATCCAGTTGAGTGACTGCTACAATAACATGTCTCCTGCTCTCTGTCATTGGGACTGTTCTGGCCTGGTTCTGCTTGACTGAACTGCTCACAAATACAGGACTGGTGACACCTCTAGCTCATTTTCATGTTACACATTCAATGCCAAGATCAAAAGTACCATTTTCTGAAGTGGTTGTGCTTTAAACAGGACCACACTTAAACCTGTGTCACACCTGAGAGATTTTTCACTTGGTGAATGATATCTGGGGACAGCGTAAAGAAGCACACAAAGCAATACATTCATTTGACTGGGCAGAAATCTAACCAGGCAGATCATTTACCAGTGGGATCATTACTAATTCTCACCTGCCTTTCTTCATACCTCACTTTATCACCAAGCAGAAATAGGTCTCAACCGCTGGATAATGTGTTAAGCCCGTGTTTGCCTAACTTACTCAGAGCACAAACACGGCTAATACCAGCCCAGACACACCGTAGCTGTTGTGCCTTTCTCAATGGGGCGTTGGGCAGGCCCGTGTTGACAGTAGTGCTGCCCCAGTGGGCCTGATGAGTCACATAAAAGTGTTCTGCCAATCTGCGGGTCCCAACACACACCAACGGCGCACACACCCAGCCAGCCAACCAGCAGCTTATTGTGCAATGGCGGGACACTGATGCACCAAGGACTTACTTTGGCTCTGTGGCAACACATGCAGAAAACAAAATCTGTAGTGCTCTCTCTCTCTCTCTCTCTCTCTCTCTCTCTCTCTCTCTCTCTCTCTCGCTTCCACACACACAGATATTTCATTGTGCAACTTATTGGTCTCAGTTGGTTAATATGATTCAGCACTTATTCTTGCCCCACAGTGAAAATAACACAATCCCATTCAGCTGCTTCTTGGTCTGGTTTACAGTAAATCGTTTGGCATTTGGTCTTCTGTTGCTGTCAGTGGGGAAAAATAGGTAACACAGCCACATCACGACTACTGTTGCATTGTTCGAAAAGGTCACAAAATGTCTTTATGATTCTCCACTGGATAAAGTGTTTTCGTCTGGCCAGCAGGGGTGTGTTTTAGGACGTCAGCGCAGAGCACCTTTTGTTCTCCATGTCAGCTGGGGTCAGCCTGGCACTTTAACAGGCGCTCGTGGAAAACTGTCGAGATGTGTGGCTCTCACACAGCAGCAAAGCAGCGAAAACCGATCGCCCTGACCTTTGTCATGTGTGATACTCAAGCCCCGCCGCCTCGACACAGGTGAGAGCCACGCCGACTGTTTTGCACCTGTAATCTGAAGAGTTGAGGTCACATCTAGCACTTGGGAGTACTTACTCCCTCTCCCTCTCCTTTTCACACCGACTCCCCTCCCCACCCCCGCCCCGCTGTTGTATCTGGTATCTGTCTCCCCCCCTCCCCTCTCTCCCTCCATATCTCTCCCTCATTCTCTGCGACAGAAAACAAGGGTGGGAACCGGAGTGGATACAGGTGGTGAAAGGGTGTGAGAGCTTCAACCGGAGTGAAATGCGAGAGATTGATTTCATAGTGAGAGAGCGCCATTCAGACAGGCGAGCAACACTTTGTCTGTTTGTCATAATGGCTTCCAGAGAAGGCAAACACCAACCAGCGCTATCCAGATGTGACAGAAAGACTTTCTTTCTTTCTTTCTTTCTTTCTTTAAATGAATATTACCTTGTGGTACCCAAGTAGCTGGGTAATTTGTTCCATTTGAGAGGCTGGAGGGTAGGCAGGCAGGCGACAGGCAGGCGAGCAGCCATACAGGTTTGGGCCTTGTTGGACAGTATCACGTAGCTGCCTTTTACGACCTGTTTAACACCAGAAACTTGAACGCAGCCATTTATCCTGGAGTGTATGACACGGTGCGAATGCGATAGGGTGAACGCAGCAGTAAAAAACCCATGTTCATTACTGGGAGAGGAAATCTGGGTACATGGAAAAAAAGAAAGGTCCCTGTTTGTCCTCAGTAAATCACATTAACGCTCATGACGCCTGCCTCTCTGGATCCACTGACAGAGGTTGTTTCTTCTACATTTTTCCACCATTTAAAGGGAGACACTATTGTGATTGTGCTCGTGTGCCAAGGGGAAACCCTGATGCGTGTTGTTTACTGCAGAAGCAGTTAGAAAACGTGAGGCGGCCAGAGTCAAGCAGGGTACACATATGGACACATACTCATAACACACCATACCAAGAAACTGGATATCCTAATCCTGTCCCAAGACCATCCAACATACAAAAGCCCATATATATCGTCCATCTGATTGCTGAACTAGCCTCATCAATCATATCAGTGTAATGAGAGAAAGCCCTATGAGCACATGTGACTGTGTTTACAAATTGGACAGAGTGGCCCTTATGGGCTCCCATACAATGATAATGTGTTCTCTGGGCAGGCCATCGTACATGTGATGTATGTGATGTATATGTGAGAACCCTTGGAAAATAAACCAACGTCAGCATTAGTGTGTGAGTGTGTCAGATAGAGAGGAGGGAGACGGGAGGAGACACACACCCTCTCACCCGATGAAGGGTAAGAGGAGACGTGGTCGGGGGGGGAGCAGGAGTGTCAGGATTAACAACCCCACCAGACAGCGCTCTTCATCTTTACAGGGCCTTCAGCAGGACCAGCAGCATTTGTCATGACAGCACAGAAACAAATCCCTGCACTTACAGAGCCCACCACTGAAACAAGGGGGTCGGCATGTGTGAGAGAGAGAGAGAGAGTACAAGGTATCATGTTTATCGCGCTGCTGTTTATTATGTATGTCAGAGCTGATATGTTTATATGACCGCTCTCTGGCTCAAAAGGCTGATCCACAATTCCTTGAAAGATGACTGGAGAGTCCCCCCTGTGAACACTTAGGCTCTGGGTTTCAGAGGGAGAGGAATAACAATCCCCTCTATGATGTCTTCCACATGCTCTCCATGACTCGCAGTCATTTTTATTTTTTCTAGTTATTTTGTCCTTCATCAGATGCGTTGGAAGTTGAGCAAGAGAGAGGAGAGAGAGAGAGAGGGAGACAGGGGTGAAGGAAAGTGAGTGAGAGAAGAGGGAGAGAGAGGAAAAAGTGAGAGGAGCAGAGTTGATCTTAAATTTCAATTGAGCCCCAGCAGCTATACAAACAGTGGATGGAGGGGGCGGTCAGGCAGAGAGGTGGGGGGGGGGGGGGGGGGGGGGACAGTGGCTGAGGCAGCGAGAGCCTGAGGGATGGATGGATGGAGGGATGGATGGGATGTGGGGAGGGAGGGAGGGAGGCGCTCAGCAGAGCCAGTCAGTCTAGACTCCAGATGTGCAGGCAGCAGCAGTGTGGCTGTTCTAGCCCCCACCAGGCTGCTCTGGGAGTATCCCCAGCACATGTCCCCACGCCGCCTGTAAATCACCCCGGCCAGGCCTCAGGCAGCACCGCAGCCACAAAACCCCCTCCGCCCGGACCCCCTAAACAGGCCGGCCAGCGACAGACGGACGCCGACGAGCCCGCCGCGCCGCGCTACGCCAATAATATGGCCTCCCTCCCTGCTTATATGAGATGCACAGGGTTCCAAGTTTTAAGAGTTACCACCCTTTTCCATGCACGCCTTTTCTGCCCGGTAGTGTGTGTGTGTGTGTATGTGCGTGAGTATGTGTTTGCATTTGTGTGTGCGTGTGTGTTGTGTGTATGCATGTGTTTGTGTGTGTGTGTGTGTTTCCATGAGTGAACATATACGCGTGCAACACTCCCGGTGTTTGACGGTGTGAGCTCTCGCACGTGCACGTTAAAAGGTGTGTGTGTGTGTGTGTGTGTGTACGAGCGCGGGCGGCTGTCAGGGTACAACTGCCCCTAGATCATAGTGGAGTGGCGTTCGGTGTGATAATTGCTGCTGTCTCTCTCCTCATTTAGCTCCACCACAGATTGTCTGCCGCTGTGCTCCCTAGTCTCACTGGCACCATGGCATTCCTTCAATAGCACACTGCTTCCCAAACTGATCCCTGCTCCACATCCACTCCAACGTCCACAGAGTAGATTCACACAATTACAGATTCCTTGTGTGTGTGTGTGTGTGTGTGTGTGTGTGTGTGTGTGTGTGTGTGTGTGTAATCCTTTCCCATCAGCTCTCAACACATAATTAGACGTTGGACTGGGAGGCCCGGTCCATATATAGTAAGCAATGCAGACCACAAACATGCACTTAAAACCAGCTTTTCTTATTGTGCTCCATCAGACCAGAATGAGTTATTTTGGAGGAGAAAAAAAAAAGGCCCTTCTTTCAGTGGGTCACTGGGCAGCCCTGAACATCCAACTCCACACGAGGGGGGAGGAGGAGGCTCCTGTGTTTCCAAGCTGATCCTGTGCTATTGTGCGAGGCGCTAAAGTCAACGCTTCGCTCAGCTGTTCAAACAGGTAGCGTGGAAACATGGGAGCTGTGTTTAAGTTGATCAGCGCACAGTCGTCTTCTGAACAAACAGGTGAGTGCTGTGGAAGAACCTGGAAGGTCAGGGCATTGCAGTGTGTGTGTGTGTGTGTGTGTGTGTGTACACCCAGCCATGACTGTGGCCCTATAAGAAGTGTCTGCTTCCTCTTTTGTCCACTGTGTGTGAACAGGTGAGCAAGCCACCGTTGTTAGTCTGACCAGTAGACACACACACACACACACACACACAAACACAACTATTGCAAAGCACAGCTGAACGCAAACACACATGCACACACAGATCCTGGCCGAACCTCCCAAACATACCTACCCTTGTTTCCATTCCAGTAGCGATGTTCACATAGCTTCCTCCTGTGTGTGTGTGTGTGTGTGTGTGTGTGTGTGCCTTGTGATTGTTTAAACACCTTGATTGTGTTGTTCTTTGCCGCAGGGACTCATAGGGAGTCTTCCCAGAATCCAGGCCCAGTCCCTCCATGGGTAACATCAAGACATACCAGGGGACGGCCTCTGGAATCCTCCTGGCCATAAGAGGTTAACTGGGCTTTAACCTCCGCACTGCGGGAGAGGAGCTCAATACAGACCTCTGACTGGACGGGCAGCAGGCTTACATTAGGCTATGACTCGTACAAGAGACAACAATATGACAATTGAGACTGATAGTCAGGCCTCTACTGAGGGATTGCTGAGGGTTGTTTGGCTCAAACCGACCACATGACATGGCACAAGTGAAAGACAGAGAAAAATAGACAATACCGACAATACCTAAGCTTAACTGAGTCTAAACTGGACTCAGTTTAGACGTCATTTTTAGCATTACAATGCAGAGACAATATGAGGCAAAAAACACAAGAAATGTATTTGGAAGCTATAAAAAAATCACATCATATCTTGTAAGTTATCAGTCATCAGGAAAATGATAAAAGATGTAGGGACTTGGCGATGTTTAGGGAAGTGATGCCCCTGTACAGAGACAGAGGCACAATGACTGGGACGATTGAACACAAGGTCCGCAGACCCTCTCTTGTACCACAAGGGGGCCACCTACACCATCTGAGCTCCTCCTGGGGTCCACAACAGATAGGATAGTGTGTGTGTGTGTGTGTGCATGTGTGTGTGTGTCTAAGTATGCATGCATGAGCAATCTCAAGGCAGTCAGCAAGGGCCCTTGGCTCTCCCAGTTAATTAGTAGCAGGGATTGGCCACAAACAGGCCAGCAGCAGCAGCCGCCGCCTGGCCGGCAGTCATCATGTGAAATGGCTGGAGGGGAGAGCGTCTCCCTGACACTGCAGATAGAAACGTTCAAAGAGCTTATCTGTGGCTGTCTGGCCTCGCCTTATCTGATCTGACCCCAACTCATACGCCTCCTGTTACACTACGTTTCATGTGGTGCTGTGTGAGAGTCTGTGTGGGTGGGGGTGGGGGGTGTAAGTGGATTGTGTGTGTGTGTGTGTGTGTGTGTGTGTGCGAACGTGCTTGTGTGTATGAGTGCCTGTGTGTCTGTGTGATTGTGTGTTTGAGTGCCTGTGTGTGTGTGTGTGGTGGAATTTGGACCTAAAGTTAAATGCTTGGACTGGATGAGAGCCAGGCCAGCGTGAGGTCACCATCAGTTGTAACGTAATAAAAAAGAGGCTTTGCATCTCAGATCAGCCACAGGTAATGTCATTATTATGAAGCGATCTGAAATCGTTTAAGTGTACATTTCTGCAGTGATTTATGATGTGATTTATGGGAAAGCTATTCATGCAAGCTATGTGGCCGGAGCTGGATATGTTCCCATGTGTGTTTTTGTTTAAGTGTGTATGTGTGTGTGTGTGTGTGTGTGTGTGGGTGTTTGCAATGCATTATGCAAGGTAGGGAGTAACAGATTACATGTAACAAGATTACAGTGATGTTATTGTTTTGAAAAGCTGGTAGCTAATCCCTTAGCTAATTATTAGGAGAACCACAGTACTCAGATATCAGGTCCAACGAGGAATCGCCTAAAACACTGACGAGGTTATGGTTCACGTGAAGTTATGGTTTTAGATGCTGGTTATAATTCAAATCACAGCACATAAATTGAAATAAATTGTGTGTTTAACTTCATATCATGTTTGGTGACAATGTGATCCAAAGGTAACAGTTGCTGAGTCAGTATACAGCATGTAATCAGTGATCTGTAATGTACTGAGATACCCTCCTGACCTCTGTGTGAGTGTGTGTGTTCACATCACAGGTGGTCGTTTGTTTTCTATTATATGCTAATAACCAGTGTTTCATATTTCCAATCACAGCCACGGTGAAGTAATTACCAGGCTGCTGCTCCCCTGACTGGCTGGCTGTGGGCAGGGATGAACAATTTACACGCAATTTAGCTACAATACTGCAGTAATTGTTGTTGCCCACTGTCTCCCCCAGGGGTGACCCTCACTTCCCGACACACACACACATACACGCACACACAGATGCACACAGATGCACATACACACACTCACACACACACACACACACACAATGTTGACACAGCTTCAGCAGAGACACCCTCTCTACACCATGACACCTCCCCATCCTCCCCCCACCCCTCATCCCACCCTCCCTACACACACACACACACACAGTGCTGTTTGGTGGAGATCAGAAGCCCGGCTCGGAGGCCCCACACCTGGGCATGTTTGCGGAGGAAGCGGGCCCTGGGCGGGCGGCGCTCCATGCGCCTGTCGACTGGCTCCACCATGTCTGGCCAGCTGTGCTCCTGGCCTGGCCTCGCGCTGTGGGGGCTGTGCAGCTGGGAAAGGCATGTTTCCCAAAAGAGGAGGAAAAAAAGGCAGGGAGGGGAGAGGGAGGGAGGGGAGGACACAGAAAAGAGAAAAAGAGAGAGAAAAAAGGCTTTGGGTTATTTCGAGCTCATTACACATTCATCCCCCAGCTCTCCTAAAGCATCTCTTTTATACAAAGAAATCAAATAGATTTGGGGCAAAGCTGGTAATACTTTGGATGTGTTTGGATTCATTATTACATTATGTTTTTGTGGAATTATCAATTATTAAGTTTTTATGACTTAGCACAAAAAGTCTTGCAGAGCAGGGAATTGTGATAAATGTGGCAGCGGTGCTGGAAGTTTTGCTGACAGTGCTCCTAATGTTTTTCCAGCATAAAATGTGATTGATGTCTAGAGTTCTTTAGTCTTCTCTGTTTTCTCTTTTGGACAGTTAGTTCAACTGGTTCTTCTTTTCTCCGGCAAAATGTGCCACACTGTGTCACAGACAGCAATTTGTTTTTGTATGTGGTGCCACTAGATTTATAAACAAACTGGAATTGTTGTGCATTATAACGTAGTGTTCATCTGAGTTCTTGAGATACAGTAAAACGTTTCATCCATACTGGTTGTCATATTTAGTTTGGCCATTATGATTCAGATATAACAGTGTGATGAGATGGCACTGGCATCGCATGCGCACACTCACCACTTTAAAGAGGTGGTAAACAAACTGTTGCAGCATTTGCTATTTCAGATGTCACCTCTTCCTGTGTGTGTACTTAGCCCGCTGCCATGTGTTGCTCCTGAGGGCTGCCGAGCCCAGCAGTAGCTCAGGAAGTGGAGGACGTGTGGAGAGGCCCTTGTGTTCTCCTGTCAGTCAGCACTCTAGGGAACAGCCAGCCAGGCAGCCAGCCAGCCACAGCCAGGAGGACCAGGGCCAGCACCAGGCCAGAGCTGGGGGGGATCCCGTCAGAACATGCCCTGAACACAGGCCTCGTCTGGGGCATGAGCCACAGCTCAACCCTCCCTCACTCCCTCCTTGAGCTTAGGGATGGGTCCCAAAAACCACATAGTCCGCTAATTATGATGGATTGAGAATGAGATTGTATCGTTGCTGTTGTTGCTTTTGTTGTGTCGGAAAGTGAAACCGCCACAGACGGTTCCCAAACAGTGCTATCTTTCTGAAGCACCTTTACCGTTCCCTGTCAGTTGTCCGCTTTTAGGTGTGTTTGCATAGTTTAGATTCTGGACGCCTTGATACTATCTGTTAACTGAGGCAGTATAAACCTTCAATAGACATCCCTTGGGCTTTTTTGACAGCAGTTTGAGTGTTCAGGTGAAACAACACTAGTTATCCAGTCCAACTATTTACTGCCCCAGCCAGGTTGTTCCCCTCAAAGAACCTCAAACATATAAGAGCAGTCATGCAAACAGAGGACTAACACACTAAACCCATTTGCCCTGTTGCAGACACCGTAGAGCACGGCGACACATGTGCTGGCCATGTCCCTCTGGTTCAAAGGAGAGCCTCACAGTTTGGCCTCTGTGTGCAGGACATTGGGGAGGCATGCCAGCTATCAGCAGGCCCGGGCTGGGCAGGTCAGCACCCCAGGCTCCTGCCCCCTCTCCCCAGGCTAGCCCCGCTCCCTGCTCCCCTCTCTCCTCTGGCCTGACCCTGGACCTGCCACCCTGCTGTCACCCAGGTGGCCAGATGGACACGCGGAGCATAAGGTGAACATATGCTGCCAGAGGTTGGAGGTTTAGCGTCTTGCCCGCGTGTAGGGAGAGTGGGATACAGTGGAGTTGGCTGTGCTGTGAATGTGGATGTTGTTGCAACCGCCATGCAACAGGGAATAACTGTACAATGTGTGACTTCTAAATAAAAATACTGTAGTATGTGCATGGATGAGATAGCGTTTACAGATGATGGGTGATGTGTTGCAAGATGGGATACAGACAGAAAGGCACCTAAAATAGAACTGTACTTTCTCCTCTCCCTCACCTCCTACACTCTCTCCTATGCTCCTACTCTCTCTCCCTCCCAGGGCCTGTGTTTGCTCACCCATGTGAGGGCCTCCTCCTTGCAGGCTATCTGTGGTCTGTGCTGTCTGCCCGATCACAGGAACTTGTTCTTGGGCTTGGCGTACCGACCAGAGCCAGTCTCTGCTCGCTACCAGGGCCCACACACCCACCCACTACATTCCTCCGCTCACACCCAGAGGGGAGGGCGAGGTGCTGGATGTGATGAACATCACTCCTAATGTAGTTATCCTCTCAGATCACCAGATGTGATCTGTACTGTGTGCCTCTGTGTTATATCATTAGACGGTATATATATCTGCTGTTCTCATTTTCCTGTGATGCTGTCCTTCATAGGTCTGCTCTCTCAGAAGATGATCCATCTCTGGGGGATCAGATTCGCTTTGCTCCATGTCAAAATAAACCTGCAGCCCAGCAGAGTAAATGGAAAAACAGTACAGAGGCAAAAGAAGACACTCGGGAGACAGAGAAAGGGAGAAAGAAAAAAACCAAAATCCCTGACAAAGGCAGAAAGAGAATTATCTCCCCAGCTGTCTGTGCATCAGGAAGTCTCTCCCTGAGAGGCAGCTATGACCGGCCTGATCACAGAGGCAGGGCAGGAAGTCCCACAAAAAGACAGGAAGTGAGCACCAGCTCCAGGAAGTGAGTTTTTGCAGCATCGGCTCCACAAAGTCTGGGCCCTGAAGGGCGGGAGGAGGGAGGAGGAAGGGAGGCAGCCCAGCTGAACACCAGAGTGTGAGAGAGAAGGAAAAATGAGGGAAAGACGCAGTGGGATAGAGGGAGTAGAGAGAGATCAGGGCGTAGTGACGGCAGTGACAGCTGTCTCCATGCAGCCAGCTGTGTGTCATTTAGCGAGCTCTTATAAAAATGAGCCTGGCACCAGGGAGTGATGTTCCTGATGCTGTGGCGCCAGGCGCTCTGCTTCAAATGACATTGGGTGCCACCACCAACTTCCTCTGAACCTACACACACATACACACACACACACAAATCAAATAAAAGAGGACAAAAAGCTCAATTCAGCACAAGTAAATACAGGCTTGTGTATGTTGCAAGGCATATTTTCAGCTCTGAGCTGCTTGTACCCTTAGCCTTTCACTACAAGCCTTCTACAATATAAAATTGCAATGTGTTTCAATAAAGCATCTAATTGCTTGATACCACAATTCAACAGTATCAGGACAAACACTGGGTAGATTAGTGGCTCTGGTGACAACATCCTCACCACATCCCACTCACACACACCTGTGTTCACACATTCACAGACTAAGGCCGCTGTTTTGCATGTAAATAGAGTGTGTCGCTGTGCTGAGGAGGTGGTAACTTCCTCTGCCCTGCACCTGGACCGACTGCTCCTCTGCATAAAGAGAGAGGGAACCAAGTAGAGTTCCAAGGACAGAGGGAGCGGGGGAACGGCGGAGGTGTTAATGGGGTAAAACCTTGTAATTGGGGGGTACTTAGTCGACAATTGTCATCACGAGGCCTCGGGCACAACAGACGAAGCCTCATTTTTATTTGTGTGACCTCCGTTAGAGTTTACAGGACACTTAAAGTGGCGGTGATGCCTTTTAACTCATATTCACCCTATAACTCTTTTCAGTTATATTGTGTTTCCAGTCTTTATTTTCTTCCACTACCCATTCCTTTCTCCTTGAAATCTCTCTTTCTCTCTCTTTCTCTATCCAAACTCTTTCTATGGTTCTACTTTCATTGTGGAATTAATGGTTAAAAGAAATTAACAGCTACTCCCTTTGAAACAGTAAAACTCCTCTGGGTGCTGAATGCATGAACTTTCAGCATGCAACATGTATATGTTTGTCTGTACCACAGACGTGCATTCATAAACATCTCAAAATGAGCCTTGAAGAACTGAAAAGTGACCCGGTGACAAACAAGAAGTTAAAATCGTTACGTATCTATGTGCAGATACAGCCACCGTGACGTTATCTTCACGTCCTTCTTCCATTCCTGTTCATTCTTCCCTGATAAATGATAAAGCAGAAACCATATGTTCTTAATTTGCTATCAGAGGCTATCAGGGCCCGACAACAGTATCTGCTAAGGCCTCGTGAAGGTCAGTCCACAGTTCATCCAAAAGCGCTTCAGGCTCACAACTGCTTTTCAGATGGGACTTTGGCGTCTTGGAGTCAGCACGGGCCATACAGTCATAACATTTGGGTTGGAGTCTTCCAACAGATATAATTCAGCACAGCTTTAAAAGCAAAAGCTGATAATATTCAAAATGATTGCTGTCATCATACTGGGAGAGCGAGCGCCTCTGGCCCGGCGCCAGTCAGCTCAGTGCTATATTTGGTCATTTCTCCAGGCTTTTAATGACTTCACCGATGTAGTTTTGGTCAGCGTGTTGTTTCAGTCTCATTTTCAGTAAACTCTGTGATCACCTTGCCATCACGTTCCACAGGCCTTTCACTGGCAGCACAAAGAGAGAGAGGGGCATTAGTCCACAAGAAAAGCCCAGCTTTGGCTCCTTAAAGAAAGCAGAGGTTTAGCTCTTTCACTTCCACTGCATTGTTATGCTAAGGCACAGCTTGGGAATAAGAGTGAACCATTAGCATCTGAAGAAGAGCCAACATCTGAGGGAAACATGCCTTTAGGCCCCACAGAAAAGAATCCATGCTGTCTCTCCCTCTCATTTTCTCATTCTCTCTCTCACTCACTTGTTCCTCAACTCAACTCTCATCCCTCTCCATTTGAAGGCCCATTCTCTTTTCTTTCAGTTTCTCCTGCTGGCTCTTTTGGCGCGAAGGAGGGAGTGGGGGTTAGGGTTAGGAATTCAACTGCTTGATGAAACAATGAACATAACTTTTAAGAGAAACCAGTATTAAAATACCACCCGCTAACAGAGTTAGTCAAGAGAATTAGGGAGGACATTTGTCATTATCAGACACAACTCAAGTATTACACTTGGTCACATAGACATAACAGTGTACAGGTGTCTGTCTTATATATGGAGCATGTTTCCTTCCTTCCCTAGATTATAAACATAACAATGTAAACAAATTGGATTATAGAAAAATGCTACTGACTGAATTTCAGCACATCCTAAGTAGACTGCATGAGCGGGAAGTAAAGGGAAAAGGATTTTCTTACAGTTACAGTCACAGTTTACTTAGAGCAGTTAACATAGTGACCATTAATCATTAAAGTAATGCCATTACTTTACTTAGTACTCCCTGGGAGCAAAAAGTATTTATTACTTATTATTATATTACTTTTCTGGATAACATCCAATCAAAAATAAAATCAATAGTGGGAATATTTCCACCTAGAGGAAGTGAACTCTTCTGCTATTCCTCATCTAAGCTAGTTTCCTGTAAGAGGACGATGATTAATTCTGAGGAAAACCAACCGGGAGGTGGAGGTGTGAGATTGTTTGTGGATGATACAACTTCCAATCTGATATCTAGAGGGAGAGATGATGAAGTAACAACTTGTTCTTTTGATTGGTAACACAACTGCTCTGGGCTAGCTGAAGTAATAATATTGCCACATGTTACCGACCAACAGTGGTGTAGAGCACTGGTACTCAACTCGGGGTCAGGGAACCTCCAGGGGTCCTTGAGGGGCCTCCAGGTGGTCCCCAGCACAATGAGGGATAGTTTAGTTTCCCTAAAATTAAATTCACTAAAATTATAAGGATGACTACTCCCAGGTTTCACTTTCATCACTAGTATCTCCATGCATGCAAGTGTGGGCAGTTACAGAAATCAGAACAGATACAGACATCTTCCCTGGGTCGAAATCTGACGAAATGGGGGTCTCACTGGGGGTCTGAGACGTGGAAACGCTTGAGAAGCCCCGGTGCCGAGTGTGTTTCCTCCCCGTCACTGGTATGAGCGTAGGCCTGTTGTAAACACAGCGGTCTGAACCTTGGCTGGGTCGCTCCTCCAGGGCTGGAGTCAGGGGGGCAGCTGTGGGATGAATCACAGCCTCGACACACACACGTCATCCTGGGTGGGAGCCCACAGACGCTCCCCGGGCCAGAACTGGACATGGAGCTGGTAGAATACTAGAAAGAGATGAATACTGGAAAGACACACACACACACACACACACACACACACACACACACACACACACAGATACAGACACACATAGAAGCATGCACACACACACAGATACTTACACACTCACGCACCGATGCAGACAGAAACAGAAACTCACACATGCACACACACATCAGCTCCCATCATACCTGTACAAAAAAAAGCAATAACAGAAACCTAAAAACGCTGAGTCACTGGTTTCTCCAGGAACTGGGCTGAGATGGCAGGTCGTCATGGCCGCCGGGCTGCCAGCTGTCTGACACCTAAGGGAGATGGGCCAACCGATAACAACAACAGCAACACCCGCCAGGACAGTATGTAGCCGTATCTGACAGCGCTCTGTGGTGAAGCCCCATTAGCTGACTAAAGCCCCTGGTGAAGTACAGAGCCATTCGGGGAAGAGCGGAGTGACTAAGTCCTGCACCTGCCTCTCTGTCAGGAGAACACACAGCCAGCACACCGAGAGGAGGGAAGGGGGCGAGAGGGCGAGATGAAAAAAAGGAATTTCCAAGGACAGGGAAGATGTTGTGAAATAATATTGCGCATGTGGCCCGCACAGCTGCAGAGGGAGTGAATCGCTCCATGTGTAACAGCATGAGTCACCAGTAGAGTTCCTCAGGAGTAGCATCACACTTGAATCTCTCTCTCTCTCTCTCTCTCTCTCCTCCCTCCCTCCCTGTTTCGCTCTCTTCTGTTTTCCATGGCTCGCCTCCTTTATCACAGGTGCATGTGGTGAAGTAAGCTGACTAGATTATCCACACATGCTATATAAGCCCCCCCCCCCACACCCCCTCACACACACACACACACACACACACACACACACAAATACAAATACACATACCACTGCTACCACAATGAACAATGCCAGACCCATCCAAAGTCTCCTCATCAGCATGAGATCATGTGGCACATATAACACACACCGCTCACACACTTCCTCCACCCACACACACACACACACACACACACACACACACTCTCGCAGGTGGCCGACTGTAGCAGCCGGAGCAGCATTCCTGCTCTCTTGTTAAGTGACATCTCCTCTGCAGAAGTGTCCTCATCCTCATCCAGGAAAATGAGATGAGTCACAAGATTAGTTCGCTCAGATCAGCGGAGGAAATGTGGTTCTCATTGGGACTTTTATGTCACTGCCAATAAAAGCGGAATGCCGTTGGGGCCGCTCGGAGCCAACACACCTATGTTTCTATGAATGCATTACACGCAGTAATGAGGGGAAATTGTATTGTGAGCGTCTTGGCCGCTACGGCTCACTAATGGTGATCTTTGAGAAATGACTCCCTCTATCCCCGAGTGAGAAACGGGTAATGGAATGGAGGCCACGTGCTGCTGATTAGGAAGCGGAGAGGGTGCCAACATCTTCATCGCTCAAAGGCTTAGCTGCTAATGTTAAACTGACAGCAGTAGAAAGCGTCTTTAATGCTAATGCAACGGCTAAATCCATCCAGAGGTGGGCTAGGCTGGAGTGCCCTGTGGGGCAATGGGGTCCCTAAGTACTGTCCAGTGTTGCTCTGTGTGGTCCATCCCCCCCAGGAGACGGCCGGGGGGGTGGGGGGGGGGGGACCCCTTTGGGCCAGGGCCCCTCTTTGCCTCCCTCTCCTCCTTGTCCTCCTTTGATATCAGGAGTGCTGGAATGGAGGAGTTGCGCAGGGAGGGGTGCAGCGGGGGGTGGGGGCCGGGTCTCCCTAGTTGCCAAGCGAACGCCATATGGGCAGCTCACTGGTGTTACTGGGGGCCCGGGGCAGTTCCCAGAATTCACATGATAATGAAGCCCCGGGCCATTCAGAGTGCTGGCCTAAAGCTGGGCCTAAGAGCTTTTGATAGCCCCCAGCAGCCTGTAGGCCTGCCCACCCCGGGCCCAGCCAGCTTTCCTGCCAGGCCCAAACCACCTGTTTGATTTTCCCAGGGCCCTGCCATAGTGGAGGGAGAAGAGAGAAGGGGGGAGGAGGGAGGAGGGAGGGGTAGCAAAGGAATGTCTCCCTCTTATTTTGTCACCGAGTGTGTACTTCCCATTCACTTCCTCTTTATAATCCTCCAGCCCTCCCCTCACGTGGACGCACACACATACACACACACACACACACACACACACACTGTTGCATGAACACAAGCATGCGCGCAAAACACGCGCACGCGAGTACAACCTAGATGCACATACACACACACACCCTGCTGACCCACACACAGCCTCGCTCCCCTTTGTTAACTCCCTGAAACAATCCCAGGGAGAAGAATGAAGTTTAAAAGTAGGGCACCTTCTGCTGCGGCAAAGTTTCACACAGGCAGATTCCTGGAAGTGAGCTCTGGGAGGGGAAAAGCAGGCCGCTATCTTGGATGAGCGTCACTCAACGCGACGTGGGAACGAGAGGTGCATCATCCCCGGGTAGCCAAGGGGGACTGGGGAAACCGCCAGTCCGAGGGCCAAAAGGGGTGAGAGAGAGATGGGGTGAGGGAAGACGATGGGGTGGGGGGGGGGACACCGGGACATGAGAGGAGGGATGGGAGGGAAAAGGGGGGGGGAAAGCAAATGAGGCTTGCGGGGTTTGCGGGGGGTCTGTGTTTACAAGAAGGGCACATTCCTTTATCGTGAGAATGGCTGGACGATGCACAGCCATAACACAGGGACAGACAGGGCAGATGGCCCCGGGCCCCCCTACTGTAACCACAGCACCTCATTCATTATACCTTCTTCACACGGTCAAAATACTTAGAATAATAATAAAAGGTATATAAGGTATGAATTCCACACATTTTAGTCATTTTAGTTCAGTACACCTGAAATTGTCACTCATTCAAAACGTTTGATGGATGTGTGTTTTCTCTTCCTTGTTGTGTAATCATCTGATCTGATCAGAGCAGCATTGCACACATCCTGGGATCACAGGTGTGCAGGTGACGCTCTGTGTTCAGCGCCCACTTTCTAGTTCCCGGTGCGAAGGCGGGGCAGCGTTCCTACAGTTTAAACCTGAAATGCTGCCTTGCTGGGGGCTAAACACCTGCACGGCCTGGGCTGAAGCTCAGGGGAGGGAGGGGGGGATGAATTACTGGAGCTGCTTGCATTCACCCACCGCCCTCACCTAACAGTGTCTCTGGTTACTGTAGTCCCCTGGCTGAGGCTGCCCCCTTTTAACACATGATTCAGATCAGGTGTATGGAGGAAGTCTGCATAGAAAACAACACAATAACACTAAACTGTAGGCCTATTGACTGCGACCAGAAAACACACCTACACCTGTTGCACCTGCACTGCCTTCTGAAGGGCACATGAATAGATACACAGATTCCCACACCCAAGTAAATTAACTTCCCCCCGCAGTTGCCCCCCCCCCTCCCTCCCCATCCCATACAGCTTTGATAAATAGAAACAACAAATAAGAGAGGAAACTTGAGCAGGCTCAGATCACAGCTCAGCCAGCAGAGAGAGTGTTAAGGTGGAACTTAGTGTCAAGAGCATCAGGAGAGAGAAACAAAAACTCCCCGAGGCCCAAATAACCTGATTATACCCGCTCCACAATCAAAACAAAAGTGGCGGGCCCAATCTGTTCACTGTCAATGGCGGCTCTCATTTGTCAAGCCCATCCAAGAGGTTGGTTCTCAGGCGACTTGCACAATGCCCAGTGACAAACAGGAGGGCTCTCCTTTTAGCCCTGCCTGCCACCGGGAAGCCCATCTGAAGTATTAATCTTTGGGTGGAAGAGTGGAGGAGAGGGCTCAGCCTGGCCCAGCCATTGTCCCCAGGCCCAGGCCCTCTGAATGGGGCTTTGTCAGCTCCCCAGCTGCCACTGTCCATGCTCCATCTTTAGGCTTTGGCTCCCATGTCCCCTGGCCGTGCTGACTGGACGCCTCTGTGCAGCTGTGGGGATGTGTGTGTGTGTGTGTGTGTGTGTGTGTGTGGGATGGAGAGAGAGGTCAGGTGACAGACCATTCGTCTCACACACACAAATACGTGGCTTTACACAGGGTCTTACCAGTCATTTCAATGCAGTGCATTCAGTTGCCATGGGATCTTAATAACACCAGAACAAGTCCATATCCTCAATATTACTCTGCCTTTGCTAAACCGGTTTCCTATAAGCATTCGATCAAGGGATTGATGCTTATATTGAATTCACGGTAATAAAAAAAATCTCCTTTTTGTTTTGTTTTGCCCTTGTAGCTCCTCTCTGATGATACAGGAGGATTACAGGAATACTGTCAGGGCACAAGGCTCTGACCCATGACACCTTTATATTGGTTGCTTGTAATGATGGTGACCGAGGAATTGAAGCTTTTTCTAATCTAATGTCTGCATACCCCAACATTTAAAAGTCCCAGTCCAGTCCAGCAGTACTGTCCGAGGTGGAGTGAGGAGGATACTGGAGCTGACCTGATGGGAAGCAGCAACAGTAGTTTGTTTGTCCTGTATCTGCCTCCCTGCTGCAGGGGGGCAGCTGGCCAGCAGCAGTAAGCCCTGTCCCCCATAGGCATCTTCTGGCTACCAGCTGGGAACAGCTGGTCCCCCCCTACTGCAACCAGTGGACCTGAGCCCTGCTGGAGGTCCACATAGGTCTGGCGCACAAGCACTATTCAGAGATAGATGGGGCCTGCTAATAAAGAGGCCTCATTAGGCTACATTTACAGTCTCTATAGAGGTGGACCTATTGTTGTGTGCATGAGGGGCGCTGCAGCCATAGGGCTCTTCAGGACAATGGAGCACCTCGTCAGGTTGTGTTGCCCCGACAGAGCCTCAACACAGTTCCAACACGGCCTCGGTGCTAAGTCAGTGCTAACTCGCCGACCGTCCGCTGGGTGATGTCAGCGTCAAACTGTTGCTAAAGCGGAAGAGGAAGAGAAGGAGGACAGGAGTGAGAGATAGAGGGAGGGGTGAGGTGGGGCTGGGGAGGGAAGGGAGGGGCTGATGACCAGTGGACGGAAAAGGGACTCGGGCGTTATTAGATTTGCAACAAGCTGTAACACTGTCTCCCATTGTGTGTCCCTCCACCCCTGCCCTCCCCCAAGTCCCTGACCGTAGAAAACACTACCCAACCCCCCCCCCTCCTCCTTCTCACCCCCTCCTCACCCAGCCCCACCCCAACCCCCCACCCCCAACTAAAGCTCTCTCTCCAGGCAATTGCCACTGGAGTGGAAAGTATTCCAGAGCACAATGCCTATGCTCTCAATGGGTGCTTTAGCATGCCACCAGTGCGCTGTCACCAGCAGATGGGGAGCTAATTAGAAGCCATTAAAGGGCTTTGATAGTGTGTGTGGGAACCAGGCGGAGGGAGATGGCCATAGGGGTGTAAAGGAGGGGTATGGTTTGGGTCCAGCGAATGCACACACACATACACACATACACACATACACAAGCTGCTGCTGGGGCAGAGAGAGAGGAAGAGATAGACCAAGCTGTCCCTGTGAGTGTGAACAAGAGCAGCCGTCCTCCTGGGCCAAGGACGCAGAGCAGAGGACACCTGTGGGCTTTCAAGAATCTCTGAGGCTTCGGCGCACAGCGACTATCTGATAGAGCCCCTGGCCCTCGGGGGAGGGCACCCACCCACCCCACTGCCTGCACAGAGGAAAAATACGCTACAGACGGCAAGGCTCCAGCAGGTCTGAGCTGCTGATGACACATCTCTGAACTGGGGCTGGCCCGTCATCCCACAGGATGTGACTCCCCACGGGACCTCAGTCATTACAGAGGCTGGGCTACCCAGGGAGGTGCCAGGCCAGGCCACGCCACACCAATTACTACAGGAATCCAAGAGGAACCGCTCATAACAGACCCACAGTATAAGTCACACATTCTGTTACAAACTTTCACAGCCACATACTGGCTCCACTTCTACCTGGGGCTTGGGAGCCCAGAGTGTCATCAGTCAATCTTTAAATTACACGTGAGACCCAACTGGGGAAAGACATGACAATGTCTGCCACAGTGAGGTCAAAGTGTTTGTACCTGACACCACACCACTCCCGGTCCCATATGAGCCTCTCCACACACCTGCACACAGGTGTGATCACTATCAAGCAAACAGGAAGAGCCTGACTGGGAACTGGAAACTAATCCCACAGCTGCAGGGAGATGGCCTGTGTGTGTGTGTGTGTGTGTGTGTGTGCGTGTCAAAATTGTTTTTCAACTTTCATGTGACGCACTCCGCTCATAATCAAATTCCTTAGCATTGCCTTTCAACAGTGTATCTCAATAATCATAGTAAAGTAAATCCTCTGTCTAAGAATTTATTCCCATCCGTCATTATTGTGGTTTTAGTTGCTTTCATGTTTCAGGAAGTAGTACGAGTACTACCTATTGTCCCCCCAGTAATCATAACAGCAGCAAAAGTGTGAAAGCATTGTTGGAATGTCCTATTTCCTCTGAACGAATTCCTGCACCAACTTTTCCCCTCACGGCTTCCTGTAGTGTGCTTTTGTAGATCTATTTGCTGTAGCGATAAAGAGGGCGTATTAGCCAATGCATTTCCCCTCCACCAAATGAAACAATTTATACTGAAAACACTAATGGGAAAAGGGTTTGTGTGCTGGCACGAAGATAGCCATGATACACAATGTTCTGAAAAAAGGCAAGTGTTGCATTTCTGCTGTTTGATGGATGCAGGATGTTGCTACATCACTGACACAAACAGTAGCAGCTCAGAGAAGTTAAATACCAAGTGGTCTCTGCAGCCTCTTACAACCGTAATCAATCTCACATATAGGCTCCACTGGGAAATGAATCCTGTGTCAGCGACATCTACAAATGTGTGGAGGGGTTGCTTTGTGGATGAGGGAGTGGATCGCTGGGAGAGGACGGCACTGCCATTCTGTCAGTTAAAATCAGGAGCTAATATGTTTCACTTTTCTTTCCCCTCCTCTGCCTCTTCCCTCGCTCTTCTCTCTCCCCTCGCCTTGATGTGCTGTAAACAGGCTAAAAAGGGCCCAGCTGTGTGGAGTTATTGTTGGTGTCAGTAGGAAGTGCTGATAGCTTTTGCAGCTGAACAAAAGCTGGATGAGGGGAGTGGAGGGGCGCTCCAGACACTGTGGCTCCAGCCTAGATTCTCTCCCACAATCCCTGCACCGCACTCCCATTGTTCTGCCCACCCGGCCCTCCCTCCGCCCTGTCAGCTGCGACCTAGGACAGAGGGCAAAAAAAAAAAGAAAAGAAAAAAGAAAGTACAAAAAGTTTTTACAGGCTACTGCAACAGTTGGAAGAAACAGTCCCTGTGGTAGTTAACTTTGTTATAAGGCAGCAATACTGAAGCTGTTAGCATTAGTCTGGTATAACATTGTCTGCATGATCTGAAAATAGAGGATGCATAGTCAAAGGCTCTTCAAATAACTGATTATATTAATATCTGAGGGGACCAAGCTCATTTTTGTCATTCCTTTAAGACTTTGCAAATGCATTTTAAACTTGATAAAACAAGATGGAAGATTGTATTTTGCATCGGCCTTTGTGCATTATAATTTTAAAAAGTTTTATATTATGTTGTTACTATGGGCATGTAGGAATATTCTAGATAAAATGTTTTTTGCACAAAAATGAATTTATAAAACAATTAAATACTTGAGCCAAATGAAATAACATAATGCATGGTGATGGTGATACTAGATACTGATAAATACAAATATGGTACCTCAAGTTGGCAATCATCACAAGGCTATCAACCAACACTGATTAGAAAAGCATGACTTTATGTTTTTGTTCCTTAAGGGACCTTATCCTCAAATAACACACATGCAATTAATTTACAGCATAAAGATTTATGTCAGACTAAAAAAGTGCAGAAAATGTATTCCAAATAAAAGGTGGGTATATTGATTTTAGGTGACTTTATAGTGATTTTAGGTGACTTTACCCTGCACCACGTTGCTGTTTTGCACAAAGGAAACCAATATCATACCATACACAACAACCATGGTGCTGTTCTGCACTAGCCTCACGGTCCCCGCAGGGAGGGAGAAGCAGTGAAAGTGGGTTGTGCAAAGGAATGTACAGTTATTCTGTACATTGGCGCCCTCCCTCTTGTCGTTTCGGCTTTAGGACGTTGTTGAAGTTAGCTGGGTAACAATGGCGGCAGTGCAGGTGCGCTGGGCGGTAATCTCATCCCGGCACTTTAAGGTGATAAATGAACGACGAAGCTCCGGAGCTGGTTTGTTCTCAGGGATTCTCGCCCCACGCAGGTGAATGGGGAGTGCGGAGTGCTAGCTCTCTTGTTTGACGTCTCCATGGAGACCGCCCGCGCGGCGCCAGGCTGACAGGCGTCAAGGCTCGGATGAATGGGTGACGTCACCGCGCTGGCGCCTGCCAGTCTGCTCGGGCTTGTTTGGACAATCTGGGGGGAAGATTCAGAACAGAGCGATGCGATTTCAGTGTGCACACAAGGCTGAGCACACACTGCAGAAACATGTGAAGGAATCCGTGAAGCAGCTCACACTGGGCTTCCTTCACCAGAGAGAGAGAGGGGAAAAAGAGAGGCTGTGCTTTTAAAAAGTGCAGCTTGTGAGTATAAAGAAAGCTTTGAGTTTTAAAACTCGAGACTTGTCCAGGCAGCAGTAGCATGGAATGGCTGCACAGGATATTTTCTAAAACAATCTACACATTGTCCTCCCGTGATTATTGTAATGTTATAAACTCATGCTTTAGTAAACTGCATCTGCTCCCCTCATTGGAGTGGTGGTATTTTAATCACCGCATTCCATAAGATTACATAGTAAATGATTGAGCAAGTTTATGTAAAGCAAACTTTCTGTAGCCAGTTCATTAAAACAAATTTAATATGATCCTTTCCCAGAATTGTTTGCCCACTCCAGTAAGTAATCACTTCTCTTAGTTTATTGTGCTATTGTCATCCACATCTGTAGTGCCATCCATAATGGTGAGAGGCATGGTAATTATCATTAACCATTCATCCTATTCATCCTGTTCCATCCCACACACATTCTCACAGTACATACCCAGGCATTCACCACCCCTTGACTGTCCCCAGGCAATCTACACCTGCAGAGTCCCCAAGCCATGGACAGCTGGATTCCCACATATTACCCGTAAAAGACACACATTTGTTTCCATTTGTAACGCCATCCCTCAAACAGATTGTAAATCCCGATAACCAGGCAAGCGCCGTCATTGGCTGAGAGAACAGTTGTGGACCGTCCCCTCAATACAAATGCGGCCACCCCATTGGCCTTTCTCCTCCAAACAGGACGCACTCGGGAACGCCCTCCAGCCCCTGCTCTGCTATAAAATCAAGGAAGTTGGCCCATGTGGGTGTTGCAAACTGTCAACATTGCCGTGCCAGCATCTCTCAGAGTAGGAGAAGCCTGATCACTGTCACCGAAACTACTCGGCTTTTATGCGCAATCAATTTTTTCTTCCTCCTTTGGAAACTACATCTCCTGTACCAATCAAGATGAAAGTTGTCGGACCTACCTGCGCCCTGAAGAGCAAAGTCGGCGGTGAGGACGTGGTGCGCTGCCTGTCCGACCAGAGCCTGGCCATCTCCAAGTGCAAGATCCCGCTGCTGGACGAGCAGATGAGCGTCTTCCTTCAGGACATGAACAGCTGCTACAGCAAGCTGAAGGAGCTCGTACCCACACTGCCCACCAACAAGAAGGCCAGCAAAGTGGAGATCCTGCAGCATGTCATCGACTACATCTGGGACCTGCAGGTCGAGCTGGACGAGCCGGAGAAGAGCCGCCAGCACGCCGCCGGCAGCGTCCCTCGCACACCGCTGACCACCATGAACGCAGAGATCGCCAGCATCTCAGTAGAGGTAAATATCTCTCAACCAATGTTGCTAAACGGCTCGGTGACCCACTGAGCTTAATACACTAAAATAACACAGTTTGATCGTCAGCAACTGTGCGTAAAGTAGCCGATGCCGTGCGTAAAAAGTAAATTGCGCATCTTTATGCCTGTGAGTGCTCTCCTTGTATTCATGTTCTAATCAACCTCCTCTTCTGTCTCTCCGCAGAACGGATGCTCAGATGACAGGATTATGTGCCGTTAGAAATCACGGAGCATCACCGCATCATCCCACAGCGAGCACCGTGAAAAACGAACAAGGCTACCTGATGTGACTTTCCGACCACATTGAAACCTTGAACTGAGTAGGGACGTTTCAAACTCCCATGCTAGTAAAAAACATTGTGCGGACATTCTCTGGAGAGTATCTGTCACGCGAGGCTCTCGATTCATCAGAGGGCCTGCGGAGAAGACTGGCGTCCAGAGAGAGACTGGGTTAGCCGGGGAACCATGGCAGTTAGGCTACCAGTGCAACCGGCATCGCTTGTTGCTTGTAGAGTTTCTAAAGAAAGCTAATGTCTCTGTTTTGTATCTTGTGTAAACCTTGTAGAAAATTCTAAATTTTGTTAAAGAAAAAATGCATTTCTCAGATTCCTGAGCGACAAACTGTATTGTATATTACAATGCCACATTATGTGAAAGATATTGTTTTCTTACAATGTACCTTATTGGTGTTTTTATTAAAAACAAGACAATTATTTTTGAACAAGAGTACTTGTGCTGTTCCATTTGTTTTGTACGTGTGTGTCCAAGAGAGATAAAGAGCACAATATCACATCAGATCCCAGACATATCAACACATGGGTGGCTGGATTTCTAAAGCTACAGCCCTTATGGCGTTGGGATGAATCAGTACATTTATATCTTAATGCATATCTTGTAGTACTGGCGAGTTTAATGTGGCTGTCACTAAGAGCTACCAGTAGAATAAGCTATTAAGGCAATTCACTGTTACCTCAAGTAACATAACACCAGAGGTGGTCTATAATGACTCATACCTAGTTAAACTGGTAATTTGCTTTTGTATGGCTCATTAACGTATCAAATTACAGGAGGAAGTCTCACTTTAAATTGGCGGGTCTAGAGGTCTTGACAAATAGTGGCAATAATTAAAAGACACATCTGAAATACCAAAATCTAAGCATGGCAGTCACGCTGGATTTCATGACACAAATGTATTTCAACACATGGGGATGGTTAAAAGACCTTTAGTCAACCCCCAAAGCATTTAACAATTCACCAGCAAATCCCATGTTGTAAACTAGATTTAAAAAAAAGAAAGTTTGCTACACGTAATAAAACATCGATTTAGATATGGTGTTTCAATATATGATCATCTAAATCAGACCCTCGACGTTAACAGTGTGGTCTCTCGGCAGGGCACGGGTTAAAACGGCTTCGGAGAGGCGATTCGTTATAAGATTTATTCTGTCTCCCTGGTGCAATGTTTTTCCCATTTCCCTGCGGTGCGATGCGCACAGCTGCAGCCCGGCGTGGCCAGTGTGTGATTGTGTTTGTGTGATAGCTTTGTGCCAAGGGCAGGGGAGGGCGGCGGGGCCCAGACTGAGCGGCGCCTCGGCACACCTGGGGAAGTTCAGGTTAAATAGCTCCACATTCCTCAACACACAGCTGATTGAAACATTAACAAACAGTAATCCACGGGCCAGGCCGCAGATGGGCCGGGAACCAAGCCAACAGAGAGAGAGAGAGAGAGAGAGAGACAGAGAGAGGGGGAGAGAGAGAGAGAGAGAGAGAGAGGAGGGGGGGGGAGAGAGAGAGAGAGAGAGGAGAGAGAGAGAGAGAGGGAGGGAGAGAGAGGAGGGGGGGGGGGAGAGAGAGAGAGAGAGAGAGAGGAGAGGAGAGAGAGAGGAGGGGGAGAGAGAGAGAGAGAGAGAGAGAGAGAGAGAGAGAGGCAGACTCTTGCTCTCTGTTTGAGATTCCCACAGTACAGTAGTCATAAGCCTGCTATTAATATATACACTTTTCACTAAAAACGAAAGAAAAGAAACCGACACCGTTTGGGCTGTGAATAAGATAAGCTACCATACAACAGTCTCGTATTTAATCGATAAAATAGTTTAATGGCTATCATGGACATCTTGTTTTCTTTATACTTATTCATTTCCGCCTTTGACGTTTTAATCACACAAGTTTTTTTTATATGTTAACTACAGATATCATATAGTCTGGCTGAGATATGGAGTTAATCAAGGGTATTGTGGTCTCCGTTGGCAAAAAACACTGTATTCTGTATTTTCTTACTATTAAATCGTATTACATCACTGGAAATCAATCTGTTTAAAAATATCTGTTTCATTTCGTAACTATCAATATTTAATTCCTCGTCCCATAAACAGAAACCAAGCCAGAGTTCCCTTCTTTAGAATCGCTCTTGCCCCCGTGCGGCCATGTAGTGAACAGCAGCTGTACGTATGGTAAACCCTATTTAGCTACTGTGTACCAAGAGATACTGTGAAAACATGAGCAGGCAAGAGTGCCCCCTTCTGGTCACGGTGGCATCTGAAAACATTTTAAAGATTTGTATATGGTGTTCTCCAGTAATGCCACTTGCTTCATTGCATAATCTTTACTAGTAATAAAGTGTTTGTGGGTAAAAGCCCCATCATGGAGGCATAACCTAACTATCCCTGACATGACACCTCTCATAGCTGTTCAGAGTAGTCAAAGACAGGAAAAGGAGTCGAGAAAGCCGTTCTTCCACAACAACTCTGGAAACAATATCCATGACACAATATTATCAAGTGGCATATTTTGTGTTTTGTCTCCTCTGAAGTAAGAGTGGTGATTGAGACAAAATACTAGACCAGACTAAATGATCATTTTTTTTAATAACAACTATTAATATTTTGAGTTGCATGAACTATATTTTGAAGCGGAACTGAATACTTGTGTTTGTTTCTACACAGACTGACCTTTGGACTGAATATATTTGTTCTTGCATTCAAACTGGACTGTTGTGTGTTTTACCCAAGCCTGTTAATATTGGTTGATATATTCTTGTGTTGTTGCTAGGGTGTAAGTTCATTGCATACATCCTACAGTATGTGCGGGTTGACTACCTTGACTATAACTGACTGACTCAAATTTTGTCAGGCCTCATGCTGACTGGCACCCCTAATCAGAGTCAAACTATCATAACGTGTCAAACCATTTTTCTGTGTGTACATGTGCATTGAGTTATAGATGCTTTAATACAATAATGGTAATAATAGAATTCCCCTATGACTACATTCTAATAAGTTATAACTTGAAAACAAAGGAGCTTGATTTTATGCTCTTGACAGATGGAAAACGATAGAAAATAATTAACTATATCTCAATCATTTTTATCCAATTACCTCACACTAGTGGTCCAAGGCTTTTTGGTTAACTTGGATCACTCTATATTTATATTGTCTGATACGTAATGTTTAGTATCATAATCAGAAGAGAAGAAGTTGCATCAGTGCAGGTCAGAGTCACATCTTGACACAGGAATAAACACCGAGCAAACAAAAGACAACATTAGAGTCAAGAATGTTTAAATAGAAATTTGTATTTACATCAATATCAACATCAAGAGAAAAAAAAAAATCTGTAATATACATCCTGTAAAATGACAGCTCATCTCACCTCCAAATAAAGAAAAAAAATAACCGAGTGATCTCCAGCCTCTCTTTCTGCACTTCATTGAAACTCTACAAAGATAGTTTTCCTAAAGTAACAAAAACTGGACAGAAAATGAAGTAATTTCCTGAAAAATAGAAGAGATAGATTGATATGTCTTAAAGTGTATTTCATTCAATTGGTATTCCTCTTTCACAGCAAAATACGCTTTGTTTTTCTGGATGTACAGACGGAGGACTTCCCACCGCAGGGGTTAAGAGTTTCCAGTCTTCTTGGTACTGCACTGACAGCTTCCCACTGGCCTCCCCGTGGAACAAATGTGCCCCGTCCCCTTTATGCATACAGTATATAACTATCATATGCTTTTAAAAGGTCCATGATATGTACCCATTTACCATCAGTATAATATAACACATCATTAAAAATGTACACCAGCAACCTCAGAAACTATACAAAGATTTGGAAAAATATCTTTGGACTGCGCATATTGAAAAGTAGATTCAGCGAGTTGAGAATAACAGTCAAAGGAAGATGGGGGGGGGGGGGTAAAAACCACAGACAAAGGTGGTGGGGGAGGGAGAACACTGCAAGGAACAGGCCCGTTGGTGAACTGGATGAGGATGTATTCACATCTTCACTGTACTGCAGACAGAGACACAGACACACACAGTCCGTTACGCTCCAGCTCGCGAACACACACACGGACAGAAACACATCACTTTGATAAAGACATCTCCTTTATGTTGAAGGGCTGTCCTGACAGAGTTCACTTCCACCACCTTCCAATAAAACGTCTTCAGTTCATCAGATACTCATCATCATCACAAGTAAAAGTGCCTCGCTAAAAAATGAAATGAAAATGAAATACATGGCTGTCATCTTTTGGAAAATTTTAAAACAAAAATAGAATTCAGAAGAGGACAAACAAGGGAAGGAAAACCCAAAACACACCTGCAGTATTTGCAAAGGTTAAAAAAAACAAAAACAAAAACCAGACTGCAAATCAACCAAAACAGTATTGACCTATGAGACACAAAAATATGACCAAGTCTTATACTCTGTGCAATAACATGGGCCTATAAAAAGCATGTATGATATATTTTGTAGAGTATTTACAATTGCTATTCACAGAGAGGACATTTGTGACATCTAATACTGCAGTACCATTAGCTTGCTTATGTTAGGGGTTATGATGCTCAGTTACAGTCTAAAGCATAGAGGCAAGAGTTATTGCTCCAATCTGCATAAAATAGTAACAAACTGTGTGCTTATAGCTTCCACAACTTCTGTAAGATGAGGCTCATCCAAAGTATAACAAAGAAAAATAAACCCATTGTTGTGAAGGCATTAAATCTCTAGTAAGGCTGTAATGATGAAGAAATATTGCAACAATCCTTTTCCATATAGAAGCCTCCAGGTAAAGTGCAGCCACAGCCAGTTGTACCGTTGTCCCATTGTGCTTCCCAGCCATGATGCCGAGTACTGCCTGACAGCTCCAGGTCACTGACATGAACACACACCCACGTGCACGCGCACACCGAGATTTTGCATATGTGCATCTCGAGGACACAGGCCACCCCGTAGCACGTGAGGCTAGCCCAGTGGGGATGCAACCTTGTACAAGTTTGTCCTCATTCCCCACTTTCTCCAAGATGAGCGGTGTGCTGTGCTGTCACTGTGGTGTGTTCTCAGTCTCCGGGAGGTTTGGGATGGAGGGCTGTGCGTGTGTGTGGAGGTCCGCTGTGGCCAGCTCGTCCCCTGCCCCACACTGCTCTGCCACAGCTGGGAAGGCTCCAGACTCTGCTGCCCTCTTGGTAAGGACTCTTACTGCTGTCAGCCGCACACATATCCTCAGCAATACTTCTGCAAAGGACAGAAGGACAGCGAGGTGTCAAAATAAACCCAACCAGACATGTGCTTACCCTCATTGGGGGAAAGATCTAATGAACTGCCTCTATTCTTTCCTCCTGTGGACCATTTATTTCTCCCATCTCATCCTTCAACCCTCCCAACCATCCTTTACCGCTCTACTTACTTGCTAAGTTTAATGTTAGACTTGCCGCATGCCTACTATCCTCTCTAAAGCACCAACTCCATGACAATATTGCTGAGATGCACCCGTTTGTTCCTTTCTTTTGTTTTTCCTTCCCTCCTTTTCTTTTCATTTAACATTATTATTATTATTGCCTACCTATAAGGCACTGTTATTATGATTGGTGTAGTACGTACAAAGATGGAGGCTTCATTTAGTTGTGTGTGTCAATCATTTTCCATCCCAAAATCCCAATACATGATGCTGCTATCATTGTGCCAACCATGTGTAGAAGCACAACAGAGTCATGTCAACCTCAGCTATAATCTTGGCATTATAATCTTGCCATTATAATCTTGCATCTCCAAGTGCCATTTACCTGATCGGGTCCCATTGGCATTCGGCCCATTCCCATGGAATTCATGCCCATTTGGCCCTGCATCTGTCCTGGCATTTGGCCCATCTGTCCTGCTCCAGGCCCGCTGACCGGCCCGGGCCCGCCCACGGAGCTGTTCCCCATGACGGGTCCAAACTGGCCCTGGCTCCCCTGCTGGGGGAACTGCTGCTGGGGGTAAGAGCTAGAACACCAGAGGAGAGACAGAACAACACAAGTCATTTACAGAAATAATACTCAAGGGTAAGGCTAGGAGAAGGAAAACGGGAAAATCTTTTTTAAATCTTACTTTATGGGTGTGATAAATAATTAGATATTTTACTGATGATTTGACAAGTCTACATAAATTTTCGACCGATGCACCGATGCTGTCATGGAAGCATATGGCACATACTTGTTGCGCGGCATGCCGCCCTGTGGCCATGCCTTCACATCTCCTGACTGGTACATGGGTCCTCCCTGGGGATTGCCCTGCATCCCTGGCATCATGGCGTTCTGAGGAGGGCCTGCCATTCGCCCCGGCATCATGTTAGTTGGCGGGCTGCTACCTGGACCCATGAACGATGGGTCCCCCTGCTGGTTCATCCCTGAAAGTACAAGCACAATGATAGGTCATGAGCATGGAACTTCACAAGGAAATTGCACATGCATAGTATTCATTGTCAGTAGGAACACATTCTGAGATAAGAGTTATATTTCCAGATAGAACCCTCTCCAACTCACCATAGTTACCTCCGTAGCTGAAGGCCTGCTGTCCAGGCTGGTTCATGGGGGGTCCTGCCATGGCGTTGTCCATGCCTCCTGGGGCTGTGACATTAGGAGGGGGGCTGAATCCTCCAACTGCCCCCTGGCCCTGATGCTGCTGCTGCTGCTGCTGCTGCTGTTGCTGCTGCTGCTGCTGCTGCTGCATCATCATCATCATCCGCTGCCTCTTCATCTGCATGGTCATCATCTCCCTGCTGCGCTGAGCCATCATCTGGGCATTCAGGAAACCAGGCTAAGGAGGAACATGAACAGCTAATCAGTGACACTAAGTATGGTGAGTTGAGTTAATCTACATCTGGCTTTATTAAAAATGCCAAGTGAATGTGCATTGCATTAGGTGTGAGGGTGTGGTGACGACATACCTGACCACCCATGCCAGATGGCTGCATGCCAGGCTGCATTCCAGGCTGCATTCCAGGCTGCATTCCAGGCTGCATGCCAGGCTGCATGCCAGGCTGCATGCCAGGCTGCATGCCAGGCTGCATGCCAGGCTGCATCCCAGGTTGTATGCCAGGTTGCATGCCAGGTTGCATGCCAGGTTGCATGCCAGGGCGCATGGCGGGGTTACCTCCAGGGACATTCTCCATCTTTATGCCTTGTCGAGTCTGGTTCATAAACTGCAAGACGAGACAAGATACAGTCTATGATTATGTTTATGTTTACATGGACCCTCTTTAGTATCACCCTACTCTTCCTTGGATACAAGCTGATCTACTGTATATATGATATTGTACTGTCTGGTCATTAGTGTACAGTTGAGTATGAGGTGTTTGTTGTTCTGTGTGTGTTTGTATGATCACCTGCTGTCCTTGTAGTCTCTGTTGTAGTTGCAGTCGGAGGGGCTTGGTGGCATTCATCATGCGGGGTCTCATCATGTTGGCGCGGGGGTTGCCCATAGCCGCCATGCCACCAATGCCATGGAAGGCCCCCCGGCTGGCCCATCTGGTTCATCATGGGGTTGAATCCTCCAGGAGACTGGCCCTGCATGGGGTTGCCACCGTAGCTGGCTTGCATGCCCATGGAGGGGGGTCGTGGGGGCCCAGGAGGCCCTGGGGGCCCTGGGTAGCCTTGGCTATACATGGGTTTCTGGTCCATTTCTGGCCCAGGGAAGGGCTCTGACGGTGGGTGCTGGCTCTGGCCTCGACCCTGGCGCTGCGGTTGCCCCTCAGGTCCCTGAGTTTGGGATAGGGAGAAGAAAACATGTCATGCTTGTTCATTTCACCGAGGGGGTTTGGTGATGAAAATGTCCATGAGGAGTGAACACACCAGTGTGTGATAGTGGTGCTTATGTGTTAACATTTCCTAACTGAACATGCTTTTATGAAATGTTCCATTATGTATAAATGTGCATAATCGGGTATTTGGTGCATGTAACACATACTTGGCCCACGAGATCGGGGATGCCTAGGGCTCGGTCTATCTCCTCCAGAGCAATGACATCAGTGTTGTTGAGCAGAGAGTCCAGCTGGTCCAGCAGCGCCCGTTCATCACTCTGACCCTCGCTGGTGGAGGGTGGCACCAGCAGCTCATCCAGGGGGTTCCCAAACTGGCCCCTAACACAAACAAAGACACAGATGTTCCTTTCAGTTCTCTATTTTATGAAACAATAACAATAACTTTGATGATGGATATTGGTGGTCAGTTTAGTTAGTCTAGGTTAGTTTATCTATACATATAAAAGTCAATTACAGATAGTAAGGTGAAACAAAAAAAAAAGACATGGGGACATCTCACTGCAAAAGATACCAAAAAAAAAGAAACTAGAAAACTAAATGACAATTAAACAACGAGTATAATGACAACTAATGCATAAATATAAATAACAATAATAAAACAGACCTGAAAATGTAATCAAAGGGAAAGTCATAATGTGGAGGGTGTATGTTGTGTGTGAAAGAGAGGTACATGGAGACAGAGTGTGAATGTGTGTGTTGTGTAACCGAGGGGAAACTTGTAGCTTCAATCCAACAATTAAATATATACATATACTGGAGAACTGAGAGTTTTCCAAATGAATCTGGAAAAGTGTAAGTCATTACAGTGTCGAGTGCTACTTGAGAAACTGTGAATTTAAAGCCAACTTTAGAAGAATACCCGAATAAGCAAAGTAGGTTGGTACCAGTGTTTACCTGTTTGTGTTAGCCTGTGGTCGGTCCATTCCCAAGGCAGAGTCTGACCAGGAGGGGGACTGAGGCGGGGGACCCTGTCCACCAAAGGGGCTACCCATACTGGCTTCACTGGAACCTACAGAGGTGGTAATGTACAGTGTATAGTCAAAAAATAACAGAAGCAGATGCATGGGGACGCTAATGGTGTGCTTTTTTCTGGTTTTGGCCCAAATCACCTCCTACATGTGGTGGTGGGTTAGAGGTGTCCTGTCATATAAAAGCCCCACAAAGTTTGGTTACGAAAAGAATCTGCTCTTTACAAAAAAATCTGTTCAAGTGGAATATGCCCCGGTCAAAATAAATTTTCGAGGACCTCCGGAGATTATTATCGTGCTCTTCAAATCATTGAATCATCACTTAATTCTTGTTAATGGAGAACAGTGGGAGAACACGACTACCATCAAGAAGGTCATCACTCAATCACTGTGTGAGTGAAGAATTTCCCTAGAATTTAACTCGTACTCCGAAGTATGTTTGGATTGGAACAGAGACACTAGTGGCTTCACTGTAGCGGGCCTTTACATGTCACATGTGTCTGTTGTGGTGTGTGTCATCTATCATTGCAAGGTTGCATGTACACCTAAATGGTTACTACTGTATTTTCAGTATGCTGATAAAGGAACTGATAGTATATTTGTCCTAATGTGCAGGGAATGGTTCAAATGAAAACACCTATGCATACCCATATCCATGAGTTGCTGCTGCAGCATAGACCTGGCGTTTCCAGGTACACTGTTGGAACGGTTGATCATGGGCCCTCCCATCACGCCAGGACGGCCCATGCCAGCGTGCCCTGGTCCTGCCACAGGGCTGCCACTGGACCTTGCCATCCCCCAGTCCCCTGGTCCTGCCATGGGAGGGCGCTGTGACATTCCTATGCCTCGGCCCATACCTCCTGAAGAACACAGAGCCCATACACAGATTACTATTGATACACCTACCTAGATAGTGTATATTGGATAATGAGCCTCTCTGCACTATTCACTTAAAAATAATCAAGTTGTTGTGAAGTGAAATATCCCCATGCAGTTTATTTTTTTGTGCGACCCAGGTCATCAGGGAAAGCTAAGCTGTTTATTTTGGGCATGCCAAGGTGAATTAAGTGGGTAAGTTACTTGTGGCACCGCCCCGTGGTGGGCACACACCCATGCCTCCAGGAAAGCTATTGGCCATTGCTCCAGTTCGGATGGGAGCCTCCATGTTCTCCTGTTTAACCAGGGTGGGACAGGGGACGTTCCTCCTCCCAGCCAGCCCTCCTCCTACTCCTCCCTCTCCACCCAAGGGCTTGGCATCCACAGACAGTGCCCTCTGGTAGGGCCCTCGCTGGCCTGGGGCCATGGGGCCTCTCTCGCCATCTGAAACACACACAACCACAAGGTTAGTTTACTTACTACCGCCCACTCAGGCTGTAAGATCAACTATTTAACTGGGAACAGTTACTGATTTAAAGGGATACCGGCTGAAAAACAACCACTACATAGATTCTTGGTCATAATGCCCGTTTCATACTTTCTGTGTGTCTAGACTCACAATTGCGTTATCTTGACATTGCGCACTCCACTTTGTTTCCACATGAAGCATCAACAAGGCTCAAGCTTAGTGTTAGTTTATTCATTTAAAATGTTAATAGATTTATCATTTGATACACTAAAGTAGACCACCTTACCATGTAAACTGTCAGGCATATTCCCCTGCTTGTTTCCCACTTCTTTCCCTGCTCTGGAGTCTGGTTCAGGGTAAAAGCCGGAGTTGTTCCTGGGGCCTCCCAGGATGGTCTCCAGGGTCTCCAACTGGAAGAATAAGACACATGAATGATTAGGAATCAATGTTCTGTGTAGGATTTTAAACTATAAATATAGTACACACACAGAGACACACACACACCTAATTGTAGGGACCCTTACCTCATCAGGTGGCTCCATCTTGACCTTGCCATCCATAGAGTGGGGATGGGGGTTAGAACTGGTGACCCCTGCCGCCTGGGCCCCCCTAACCTCCCTAACCTCCAGCTCCTCCAGCTTTGGCTTGATGTCACTGCCTTCTTTGGAGTCATTATTGAGGAGGTAGTGGAGGAGGGCGTGGGCCTTCTCCTTCTTAGGGCTGTGCTGCTCCTGCTTCGACTCTGACCCCCTCACCCCTCCAGCGGTTGTAGGCCCAGCCTCAGGCCCCCCAGTTTCCAAGCTGCTCTTCCCAGTGGCCTCAGCCGTGATGCGGGCCACCTCGTCAGGAGTGTTCCCATTCTGCAGAAGCTTGTGGAGGATCTTGTGCTTCTCCTGCAGGGACTGGTTGGCAAAATGTCCTGTCCCACCAGAAGAGGACACTGCTCCCAGACTCTGCTGACCAATCCCGCCCGTGGAGGAGGACACACCCGTAGAGGAGGAAGGGCTGGTGACACCAGCTGTTCCCTCCTTGGCCTCAGGGGTAGAGCTGGGACCAGAGCTAGGTGTGGGATTAGGTGGTACCAACTCATCTGTAGGAGAGGTGAGGAGCTGGAGGAGCTTCTTGTGGCACTTGGTGTCAGGGACCCGTCGGTTGGGTTCTCCCCCAGCTGGACCCCCCTCCCTGCTGGCATGGCTATCTGGCTTGTCAGCAGGGCCCTCGGTAATGGGCGTGTGTGGGTGCTGTTGGGATTGCTGCTCCCCTCCAGCCCCCAGTGAGCTGCCTGGGCTCTTGGAGTCAGAGTGGGCTGGGTGGCCTGCTTTACAGGGTCCTCCCTGAGCCTGGCTCTGGTTGGTGGAGTTGATGCTAGGGGAGCTGTCAGGCTTGTGTGGGGGTGGAGAGGTGAGGGGGGAGGGCATGGGGTTGCCCACTCCCTCACTTATGGCTTGGAGGGCATTCAAGGAGCTGCTAGAGAAGGTGGTCCCTCCTCCTCCTCCACTCCCAGAGCTACCTGGGTGACTAGAGCTCATGGGAGAGTTCATACCTGCAAAGACAAGGTGTGTTTGAGAGGTGTGAGAGAATATCTGTTTATGTTTACTTTCTACATCAAACCAGCTCCCATAATTAATAATTGTTGACACCAGTTCTTGCCATTCTAGAGAAGGCTGGCACTAAGACACATACCTCCAGGTGAGAAGGGGCTGGCGCCCATCTTGGGGCTCCCTCGGACTCTAGGTGAGCCCATGACGTTGTGCGGGGGGCCGTTCATCCCTGGACTGGCCTGGGGGGGACTGGTCATTCCCAACCCGTACCCTCCTCCACCTCCGTGGAACTGACCCATCGGCTGATGTTGGTGCTGCTGCTGATGTTGGTGCTGCTGCTGATGTTGGTGCTGCTGCTGATGTTGGTGCTGCTGCTGATGCATGCTGTGGTGGCCCATCTGGTTCATCTGATTCATAGGCCCCATTTGGTTCACAGAGTTCATGGGAGAGTTCATTGGATGCATGGAATTCATTTGACTCATCTGATTCATTTGACCCATGTTGTTCATCTGGTGCATGGGATTCATTTGGTTCATGGGATTCATGCGGTTGGCCCCAGCATATGGGGGTGCCCCTCTCTGTGGCATGTTGCCCTGTTCAGCCACGCTATAGCCCCTGTTCATTCCCATGCCCATGGGCCCCCCTGGACCCATGTTCATCTGCGGGTTGGGGTTGTTAACGCCCATGCCTTGAGGCCTCATGCCTCCACCCTGGTTGCTACGAAAGCCATTCTGCTCCCTAGGAGAGAACATGGGAAATGAAAGAATCCAATTCCAATGTAAGTATATGCAACACATCAAGGAAAAACAAAATCAATAATGAAGAGTCATTTTTTGGGCCAATCATACTCTGGCTAGTCTTAGATGAATTGGTGATGGTGTAACAACTTTTAGTGTTGAGAGCATTTGCACCTTTGTAGCAGGTGTGTGGAGAGGAAGGTGGGTGGCTCGTTGGAGTTGGGGTTCCTGCAGAGGTCGCTTCTGGTCTGGGCCGTGACCGGGGGTACCGTCAGAGAGAGAGAAGCGGTAGAGTGGTGTCTCGGCATGGCCATGTAGGAAAGCTGGAGCAGAGAAAGAGAGAAGAAACGCACCATGAAAATGAGCTGACATGGGACAAAGCATGCACAGTATCAACATCGAAAAGACGAACAAAAGATTGTTAGAGGATGGTGTGGATACAAGGCTTGGTGTTCAAGGTGAAATAACACTGTACATGTTAGATGGTAGGGAAGCAAAGACCCGCATACCGTCATGGTAGTGGCGTTTGTAGGACCAGGGTTGTCCCTCACTGCGATGCAGGAACATCTGCATGCAGCGCCTCACCAGGTCCTCCCAGCCTGGACGCATAGTGGTGTGGAGAGAGCTCTGCTGTTCAATCTCAATCAGTTTACCTGGAAGGGAGGACGTACAATTAACGTTACACAATGAGTAATGGTTGTAAAAAAAAATAAAAAAAGGTTGTAATAGGAAAAAAAAAAGAAATAGACTATGCATCTCCTAAACCACAACTAAAGTGCTCAAAGAGAACAAAATGTCCAGGTATATATGTATGTATGTAGATATTATACATATAGTACGTTAACCCTTAGGCTGTAATCATTTTAGGTATGTTGCATATCTCAACAAGGAGAGACTGATGAGTATATAAGGCGTCTATTGTGTACAGATTTAAACATCTGGTGAAGAATGATATGGCTTGAAGGGTCACTTCCCCTTTGGCAGCATGTGATGGAGTGGGGACTTTTCATTGTAATTTGAGTAAGGCTTTTGTAAGAACTATCCCCTTATGTTTGAAAAAGGCTAGGCATCACAGATATCAGGCCACTCATTTAACTACCTTGTACACAAAAGAAAGGAACCTCATGGATGTTGAATGTAGTGCAGTGGAAGCTTACCTGACAGTTCATGGCGAGTGCTGAACCTTTCCGTCCTCTCCACCGCAGTGATGCGTCGAGCCACACAGATCATACAAGACTGCAAATCTGAATGCACACAGGAACGCTAACATCAGTACAATGCAAAGTCCTCATTTGACTTTATTAGATTGGGGGTTAGACAATCCATTCAAGTTTAGTATAGATTGGGTGCTTTGAGAAAAAAATGACAGAAAACAGAAATAAGACATTGTCTGCACACTATCAAAAAAACACTAGGTATAAGCTTAACTTTAAGGATAGTGTAGACGAGTCTAGTTCTGATCAGCAGGTGGTGGTGCTGGAGGTGGAGGTGATTTAACAAAACATCTATGGTGAGAAGTACCCACTTGATAACCCAAAACACATATCTGCTCTCACCCACCCCTCTTTCCTCTAACATCCAGGTTAGGTTTCAACACCCAAGACAATTTTCTTTCCAATGCAATGAGGACTATTTTAATCTAAAATTGAAATTGTCAAAACTCTGAGTTATCCCTCCTACCTTCTCCCTCCTCCATCATGGCGCGGGGCTGAGTGAGGGCAAAACACTGCATAGTTTCGTAGCGCTGGGCCCCAGGCCCCTCCTCTGACAGCCCATGACTGTGGCCATGGACGAACTTTACCAGCATACGACAGTTGAAGGTGTGGCTCTTCTGACGGGGCGCCTCTCCACCCCATGATGCTCCATTTGCTGCTAGTAAGATACAAGGGCCATTTTAAGTGGCTTATAACATGAACATGACTGCCTGCAAGTCTGTTAATGTAACACCCGTGGGTGCATGAGCATTCAGGTACCTGTCTCATGAAGTGAGATTAGTGGGTTAGCGAGCTAACTGTGGGCTTAACCCTGTATTTTCGGTCTCACAAAGGTGACTCACTTTATAGCAGGGTAGATCACCATGGTAAGTGAGGCTGCACGGCTAACCTGCTACAGAGCGGGTTATGTTCAGGATAGGTTCAGGAAGCGGTTAAAAGACCGCCTCCTCACCAATAACCTCTCTGGAAAAATGGCATCATCACTCCTCGAGGATCCCATGGACTTAAAATTCCATCATGAACCAAAACACTTGTACAGAGGGATACTATTGAATTAACAGATAGTAAGGAGGGCTCTTTGCAGGGTGGGGGCGTTTAGAGACCGGCAGAATGCCTTTCCATAAGGATTAATTATATTAGCGCTTTAATGAATGTTTGTAGTGTTTCCAGGTGATTTGCATCTATCAAATAGCGGGCAGCTTACAATAGTTGGCAATAGTTATCAATAATGAATGACATTTACTGTTGCATATTAAGTGCACTGACTCTCGAGAGTGATTAGTGCAATAGACTGTACTGTATCAATGAAAAAGAAACCCACTGCCCACTGACTAGACTATTTACTTTTACACTATCAACAATTTTCCTCCAGAAATCTCGCTAGCCTTGGCAGCAGCAACTGTTACTTTTTGTTGTTATGTTTTTTGTATTGCTCATATTTATTCATTATAATAGTACTTAGTACATAAATTGTCAGCAGCATATGTTCCCCCACAATTTTATTTTATCTACTATTTTTCTTTATTTTTATGAATCATTTTAATTTTGCTGCTGCAAACAACCTAACTTCCCCAAAGGGATCAATACATTTTCATGTCATTTAAAATCCACTGCTCTGGATCTGTCCATGTAGCGTGTGATTGGCCATTTGTTACAAACCCACCCCTTTTATGTGAACGTGCTCATCGCTGGATTGGAAAATCCTGGTTGACAGAGCGAGTTGATGACCAGCTTCGTGAGACCGGTTAGTCAGGATTGCTTTGGTTTTGTGAAGCCAGCCATCGCAAAGAAACCCTGACTGTGTTGAACTTGCTTCATGAGACAGGTCCCTGGTGTTCATGCTCAGGTGTGTGTGCGATCATGTTTGAAAGTGTATTCGGTACACTCCTGATGTGTGGAACACACATGTGTATGAGCCCATGTCTCACCATTGGACTTGGGGAGGTTCTTGTGGAACTCCTCCCGGTCCTCCTCGTGGAGGATGTTGTACACACTGGTGTTGATCAGCTCCTCCTGTTTGTACTGCAGGTATTGGGTCACGTTGTCTGACACAAATACAATGCTGCCCTCTCGGTTCACCACAAACAGAAAGCCATCCAGGGCCTAGGAACAGCGGAGGGAGGAAAATGGAGAGTTGAATGGAGACTAATCAATGCACATAACTCAATTATATACACCCTACTTGTTCACTACATGCCCCATCCAAGACCCATCTGAGACTGCTCTATTAACTAGATGTGAGTAATGTCAGCATAGTACTAATATAGCATATGGAAGCGCAGCTAATTGGTATTGGTCTTTTGTTCCCAGTGAATGTCCCAAGGCTGACCTGTAGGAGCAACGGTCCCAGATGGTCCTTGTCAATGACCCCTTGACCAGTGGAGGACACATCCGCCTTCTGAACATCATCATCGCTGCATGAACTCTTTCCTGAGGACAGACAAGTAACATCACACTAATGATGACGGGAATTAGCCTTTTACAATATCTACAGCGACACATTAGTAGTCTGGTACTTTACAGATTCAAAAACATTTGCCTGGTGTGACCCAGCACAAGTTTTATTTTCCCAACAAACACTGTGTAGCGCTGACAGAAGAGATGGCAGAGGACAAATGGGAAAAGAGAGTAATTTCTAATAAATAAGCCCAGTGTTTCAGTGGCACACATTGGCGCCACAACATAAAAAGTTGGTCAATGTATAGAAATTGATCTAAAAGGATCTCTTAACGCATCACGTTATGTTTTTTCTCCCGTGCATTGAACGTTTGTTCCCTCACATGAGCATTGAAAAGTAGAAACGTACCTCAACCCGGGATGCCCTACCACCACAAATAAACTTCTGGGCCCCCAACCCCCAAGTTTGAAAATAATTGCTTTTCAGTGCAACGCAGTTGGCACATAATCAATATTAACAGGTAATACTACAAAGCTTTTAAGTGAACTCAGCAATGTGGTGTATTTATAATCACCCAGCTTTTCCACAGGAGAGAGGCAAGAATATGAGCTTTAATAGTCACATGCCCAAATTCTTTATCATTGGTCATACTCTTCCGCCACACTGCCATTCCAGTCCACCAGGCTACAATTTCCACCTGGCTGTGGGAGCCGCCATCAGAGTATAAAGAAATGAAGTACTACTGTTGGTCACCAGGTGGCAGCACAAGCAATGTGTGCATGGTTAGCATGCCTTTCTATTTTTAAAAATCACCATGTGTCTGAGGCTTTGTCAGATGCCACTCTATACAAGCAGGTGGGAATTCTGGGTAATTTGGGGAGGGAGAAAATAGGAGAAAAATAATATGGTATTTATTTTACTGCCATTTCAAAACAGATTAGCTCAACTACCAGACAGTACTGAGAAGTGAGGGAGGACTAGAGATAAAAAGGAAGCGAGAGACACCTGGGAAAAGGAGAAAGGAGGTGTAAATGGGGGGAGAGGAGAGGTGTGTAAAAGAGACAACAGAGGGAAAGAGAGAGAGAGATAGGCCCATCATTCCCGTTGCGTAACTATGGCAACCTGGCTGCACAATGCTGGGAGCAGCAGTAGCCAGCTGTGACCCTCTGGGTAGATTCCAATATGATAGCTCTCTCTCTTCCTTCCCCACTTAACCTCACAGATCTCATCTGAGTCCAGCTAAAATAGGTGGAAGTAAATAGTCTCCTTTGCCTATCCAGTCATTTCAAATCTTTAAAACAATAGGAAAAGGGCCCAGGGATAAGAGGGTTTTTTTTGTTTGTTTTTTTACAAGGACTAGAATGGGTTCTGCGTCGCCAGTGTCATTAGTCTCCCAGAGAGAGGCAGGGTTTGGCACTAACCGATACACACCGTCACTGACGGCCTTGAGCCATCACCACCACGGATAGGGCTCAATTACTGGTGTTCATTTACCCAGAGCGATACAAACAGCCAGACTGGCTGGCTATCTGAGGCAGCCTGGCCATGAACCAAACACACCATTTCATCACTGGTATTATCCTGTCCTAGTGAAGGAGTAGTTTGAGAAGATTTAAAATAGTTTATTACTTACTCCCCCAACTACAAAGAGAAAACAGAATGACAACATCCCATTTATGTGTAAAACATATGCCTGTTGATATGCAGCTTTGATTATGACTAGGAGTGCATGGGCATAATTTGCACTGAGGTGGTACCTTGTTCTTTGATTTGTCTGATCTGCCTCACAGTTTCCTTGAGGATGGCACATTTGTCAGGCTTGACGTTGAAGCTGTCGATGTTGGAGAGGTTGGCAGAGATGAGCTCGGCCAGCTCTTCGATGTACTTGCTCTCCTGTTCCCTCCGACGCTTGTCACACCTGTCGGGGCACCAAGGGAGTTAGACATGTTGCCATGACAACCCCAACCCCCTCCACTTCTATTATGGTCTGTGTACAGCCGGAGCTCAGATGCTTCAGATGGTTGCTAGCAGCAGACAGACGTTTGAAGTGGGGGTAGATGACATGTTGATGTGAGGCCGAAATAAAAATGAACAGCCTCATGCACCAACTGACATGCAGATCAAAAACTGGGGGGGTAGATGGACTGGATAGATAAATGAGCGACACTCACAGAAGATCCAACACTCACCCTAAGCCTGGTGTGTCACAGGTGGAAAGTTTGCGTTTGCGGTCGGAGCACAGCGGCTCCAACGAGTTCTCTCCTACCCCGCTCATCTTCGGCGCATATCAACACCTGGAAGCAAACACACCATAATATATACACACATACACACATGCAAGCAGCGCAATACGCACAATGGGAATGGACTGAGACTGAGTGTGGTTTTATATGCTCACGTGCGTGGCACAATCTAGTGAAAGGATAAGTGTGGATAAGAGAGTGCCCTGGATAGTCTATTTTTTTCCAAGTCCACTCAGAAATGATGCCAAATTCAGACTGACCTTGAAAGCATAATGTTAGTGCCTGCAAGTTATGCAAAAATCAACAACATCCCTAAGCTAGTGAGGTTATAATGAAGGGGTAGAGCAGATTTCTACAGATTTATAAGAGTAGACTATCTAGTTAGCAAAGCAGCCTTGGTTCCTGCCTAGTGTTTGATGGGAGTGAAATCTCATCTGTTCCACTGTGAGGAGCAACTGATGATGATGTAGTGATTTGGAGCCTCAGGGGAGATGGGTCATCCTGCGTTCAGCCAGCCTGCCCGCTGGAGTTGCTACTGCTTGCCGAATGATACCACTCCAGCAGCAGCAGAAACACACACACACACACACACACACACACACACACACACCATTCCCAGAGCACTAACATGCTGAGGCATGTAGTGGCACAGTTAGTCTGTAAGAGAGATGAGTGCTAGCTACTGTCCCAGCAAGGCAGATATTCACCAGCCTGCTCCTTTGTCTGCCTGGACTCTACAAGCAAAAAAAAAAAAAAAAAAAAAAAATCACTGCTGGGGATTTGGGAGCCTAGAAACAATTCAGACTTGACTGTGTATTCCAGGGGCCAGCAGGAATTCTCCCTCTTCCGCATTCTCTTTCCCCGGCATTCTCCATAGTAGGCTATATGCGTGCTTTCTTCCAATAGGTTCTGGCTACCATCCGCTCATACCATCCTCCAACCACCCCTCCCCTCTCCCTCCATTCCTCCCTCCCTCCCTGGGTGTAGCGGTGCTGGGCTGGGGACCCTGCCCTTGTTTTCCTGCTCTGGCCTTGCCCTGTGACTGACCCCCTCAGAGTTCACGTTGGAGGAAACCTCTGTAGCCGGCTTCTAAGGTCACTGCTCTTTCCCATTCCCACCCAGAAACACACACTCACACACTCACGACTGTAGTGTGTGGCTGTACAACTGGATTGCACTAATACACAATGTACGTGCGTGCATGCATACAGACACAGACATGCGTTCTCTGAAACAAACATGGATTGAGCTCATTCCAGAGTGGAAAAGTGCAGAACGGATGGGAGTCGTTATTTAACTCCAGCTACACAACTGCAGGCCAGGACATGCAGCCCAGTCACCCACTACTTCTACTACTACTACCACCACCAGAGCACCGAGACTCAGACACGCGCTGTGCCATAAATCTGCTCTGCATGCTCCCCGTCTGTCTACCTTTCACCACCCCTCTCTAAATCTGGCTGTCCCGCTCCGTCTTCGTCTCTCCCCTTCTACCTCTTCCTCTCTCTGCCCTCCCTCCTCTCTTTTCTTCCTTCCTGGTTTCTGTCCTAAGGCTCACCTCTGCAGCAGTGGAGAAAGATGACATCAGCCCCCAGTCAGCCTCACATCGCGAAACAGACAAACAGCAGAGCTGGGGGCCTGCTCGGAGGCTTTTTTGAGAAGAGGGAAAATCATATCAGGGTAGTATGGTCTCTACTGGCTATGGGGAAGGAATGTGAAAGACCCAAGTAATAGGTTTCAACGTAGAAGCATGTTATTTTTTTTGCAAACATGCTGCCCTCACGCAGGTCGCTGGATCTTTATTACAAACAACCTAAGCAGCACAATTGTGTTCTCCTGGGATGTAGACAATTGCAAGGCACAAATTACTGGGCCTACATGTTAATATTAGTGAGTGTGTCTCATTCCTGTTGAGATCCTGCACTTTTCTCAAAGTCCAACATCTTTGAAGTCTTTCAGAGAGACAACCAGACTAGACAAAACCTCTAGAAGAGGAGCGTTTGTGAGATATTGTGAACAGCAGCCCACCACACCACATATGAGTCACAACAGGCCTGGCATTTTGCCAATCACCCTGAATCAACCCCTTCTGACAGTGTGAAACCTGCCCAGGGTTAAGATGAGACGTGTTGTAAATCATCAGGTACACACACACACAGCAGCCGTCAACAAGGTAGGCAGTATTCATTCTCATATTTAGCTAAAAATAAAATGGTCTGAGCCTATTATGGGCTGTCTACCTGGGGTGAGAGTGTGTGTGGGAATGTGCATTTGCCACATATCACAAATATGCTCACCTTTGCCAGTCCAAGCCCCAGACAAGCTCCATTCAGGGTCTAGTGTGCTTCAATGTCTCAACATATCCTGAAAGTAGAGAGAAAATACAAGGTCATCAACTATGGATAGCCTTAAACAGAAACATTTAAGGGTTCCTCTGCAAGTGATTACAATGCCAAACTTTATCAACTTTGATCACCATCTTGTTAAAAGCTGCATACAAGTCACATGTTATCCAACACAATTCCACATCAGCCTCTTAACTGGACTTAAATGTATTCTAACATTTTGATACTAGTCAGTACACAGCCAGGAAGGAGGTCTCTGGCTGGCAACCGTAAGTGGGTCCATAATGATACTCCTTTTGATAAATATTTTTGTTGTCACAGAAATTCATGGGAAAAAACTGATTTCTAAAATTGCACAGGAAGCCACAGCAGATAGCATCCTGTTTGCGTCCTCCCTCAGCCTGTCCTACTGCGTCATCACTTCCCCTTCCTGGAAATGTGACCACCCATCCAAGCCATTTACATATTCTGTTTATCTGGCCTGTTCCTTCGCGTGCTGGCTCCTGATCACACCTTCTACGGCTGCTGTTGGCCATCGGGAGCTTTCCAATGCTTATTTATCAAACAAAGATACGTTCCAACCATGCGGATAATTCTAAGTAGTAGTGCTTTATTTGTTGCTATGCCAATTCCTACCTCGCGTTCACACAGTGAGCAACACGATCAACACGTCAGCGGGGAAATTCGGCTGATGTGTGGACAGTCAACAAACTTGTCGGCAGAGAAAAGTTGGCTACAGCTGAACTGTACGTGGTCATTGGCTGTCAACAGCGAATCAGATATCTGTGCTTCCTCGTTTCCCTACCGATGTGATTTAATTTCAGTTCTGCCTGGCCTGCCCCAAGTTCAAAATGGATGAGAAATTAATTTCCACCTTTCTATTGCGAGAATTAAAAAGAAATCATCAGGCAGCAGAGCGTTTTTCTATCGAGCTCCCCATCTCTGGAACCAGCTCCCTCTTTCAATCAGGCAAGCTAATTCCCTTGGAAATCTAAACCTGCAAATCTAAACTCAAAACCTACCTATTCTCTGTCATATGACCAACCCTACTTCTGTCTGGTGTGGGATCAACACAGTCTCGTTACATTAGCTTAGACTCAGTCTAGGTATTGGTTGATGGATACCAGTCTAGGGCGACCTCTTGACCCGACCACATCAGTCCAACTGATTATCTCCCTGTTAGTCTGAGTGAATGTGGAAATGGCTGAGTGTGTCTGCTGGCGTGTGGTCAGTGTTGAGTGTGTCTTCACGCCCCCCTTCAGGCACCTGCCGCAAACAGCGACCCACCCTGGAGGTGGACGTGGGTGCTGGACCCTGTCCAATCTGGTGCCATCCTGGGCTGACATGAGACACGGGTTCTCAACGCCGGATCAATGTATTAATGTATCAATGTATTCGAAAACGATGACATTTCACTGCTTGACTGTCACGTGATCCAGCTGTGAGCGAGCCGGCCGTTTGGCTGCTCCAGTCAAGCGGTTTAGTGTGGACGGGAAGCTTTTTGAAAACGCTAGACCCGAAACACCGTTTTTCAAACGGCTTAGTGTAGACGTACTCCTAGTCTCTGGGTACAAACTGCTCCCCAAACCCCTGATCTCCAGCACTATTACACTGCTCAGCCCTGAACACTAACAATGGTCATCTTATGATCCATTGGGGCCTTGTTTCCTGTAGCATTTTCTTCATAGAGATCACTGAAATTAGTAAATGTTTCCATTCTTGAACATCATATCACCACGCCTCCTTCCAGGTTTACATTATTCATTAGCTTGACTCATGATCTCTACAGCCCCCCCCCCCCCCCCCCACACACACACACACGTTGGACAAAGCTGCTACCTTTACTCTGCTCAGTGTGTGTGTGTGTGTGTGTGTGTGTGTGTCGTGTCCTCCACACAGATCACTGGTCGCATCAGAGGCCTCATACACTGCGCTGCTACTGAGCTAAGCTGCAGTTGAATAATTAAACACAGAGACAGAGAGGAAAGTGTCTCTTGCCACCGACTGCAGAGCCAAGGGTTTATAATTCTGCTTTTAAGCAAATATGAGTCAAGTTTGTGGACCACCAAAACAAATAAGTCACACAGGAGAGGCGAGAGGAACAGGGATGTGATGTTTTCCTCTGAATTTCTGTTTTCTTGGACCCACAACTCCCCATTCACGTCTAACTGGAGATTAGAGTTAACCTGCTTCTTTCCTGTGTTTTGTGTTCCTGATCACTCTCACACTCTCACACATACACACAACGGCTATGGACTGGGGGAGGTGGAGGAGGAGTCACGGCTGATCTAGTGGAATAAAAGGAGGAGGAGGAACAGGGAGGGGGGAGGGGAGGCGGTATGTTGAGCTGAAGCCCAGAGCTGCAGCAGTGTCACTCAGTCAGTCAGGACCAGAACAGTGAGGACATTCCAGCTCAGCCTGAAATAAAGCCTGCAATCTGAGCTCCCTGAGACAACGACCAGCAGGCCCAACAACAAACACCGGCCCACCCAAAACAAAGATCGGGCCACATACACACACACACACACACACACACACACACGTACATCCTCACACACTGGAATACTGAAATATCAGGGTGCTTTTTTGTTTTTTTGTTTTTAAACAATAATGAATGTAGGCTACTGACATTTAGGGCCTTACCCCACTCCTAACCCACCCTGGAATCCACACACACACACACACACACACACACACACACACACACACACACACACACACACACACACACACACACACACACACACACACACACACACACACACACACACACACACACACACACACACGGCAGGGTAATAAAGCAACAAAAGGTGTCTACTAGAATTTAGGACATCAAGGGCAAAAAGGAAACAAGAGGACAGAATGACTTCCTGTTTTTCTTCAAAGAGCTGCCCCACCTCCTCTCAATCCTACTTCCAGCTATACAACAAGTCTGGCACAATTGGACCTCACGCCAACCCCAGTCTCAACATTGTCTTCATTTAAAAAAAACGATCACAATCTGTATCTACTTGAAGCAAAGTTTGACATGGTAGCTATTGCTGGTGGCCACTGTGCCTAATGGCTGTTGTCCCTCCGCCAGTACACATGATCTCAATGAAACATGGGCTAGCGGGACCAAACTGGAGCCGGGAGGGATGATCGCGAGACAGAGAATGCCGACACACAATGGGACTCGGGGAGAGGGGAGGAAGACATATGCCAAGCATGTGTGTACATGTGTGGACCTCTAAAAAGTGAAGCTGTAAAACGTTTAAGAAAAGCCTCCATTATACACACTGCAGTGGACTGGCAGCTCTGAGATTCCAAGGCTTTGACTCAAGAAGAATAAAAACACATAAACACAACTTAAGTTTGTCTGGTGGTGGAGCCAGATGTCCCCGTCTCTTCATTGCTCCGCATTCCCGATAAGCTCAGACATAACCTAAATTAAATTCTAAACTGGTCTCGTTGGTTAAAACCATAGGAGTCACTGATCTGTGCTGTGGGTGGACAATGCAAAAACGAAAACAAACATACAAATTTGCTTTATTGACATTTTACCCAATTCATTCACTTTTCAGCTCTCCAAAACTCAAGCCGTCTCATTTGAAATGCCCAAGTCTCCGTGAAGAAACGCAAGAGTTTACAGTCGCTATTAAATTTACACAGGGGGCGGCTCACATTGGAATAAAGCACACCTTTCACAGCCATGATGGTGATGCAGTGTGAGAGAACAGAGCAGAGAGGAGGAGACGAGAGAGTAGACAGAAAAACACACCCTAACAGAGGCTTACTGGTGTTAAGTATTACAGAAATGCATCTTGAAGAAATCGAAGCCCGGATCTTTAAAAGGAATCCAATGTGAAGGTTCAGTGCGGGCCTACGTCCAACCGTATTGCTTTACCAGTCAAAAACTAGGCCTGAATGTGCAGACAAATGCTGTCATCATTGTGAAAATGTTTTTAAGAAAAGGGACATTTCAGACAAAGCTGATATATTTTATACATTTGCAAATATCACACACACACCTTTGCAGATAAAAAAAATAAGCATTGGTCGAATTTTCAATAAATTCGACCAAATTCGACGGTGGTCAATAAATTAGACCACCGTCTAATCGTTACCCATGATTCTCCATGGTAGGCTATAACATGGAATCAGTTACACTGACCGTAACATATTGAGGTAACATATTGAGATGAATTATCTAGGAAATTTCCCTTTAAAACCTCACAAGGGCTCCTGGAGAACATCAGCTATATAAAGACACAAAACGTCTTTTTGTTCCGGTAGCCTTTTCCCCACATACGTGTAGCCTACATATGGATGAAGGTGGTGAGAGAGAGAAGGTAGTTCAAAGCAGAGGAAAACTGCTTTCATAGCATTGCCTTTTCCCTAGGAAAAAACATCCCCCACCCTTAACCAATCCACACACACACAGCTCAGATAGGCTGTGTGCATCTCCCTATTTTTCTCACACAAACTGCAGCGTGTAGAAAAACCAGGGAAAATAAATGAAGGTGGAGACAAAGAGATGACAGATTCCACTGTGTGCGAGTGTGTGTGTCCCGCACGCATCTCATACCACTATCCATCATTAATACAGACAAAGAGCAGAGAGGAATAGGGCAGGACCCACGCGGGCAAACATACACACCATCCAGATACTTGGCTTGTATAGCACCACTGTAATGCCATATCGCCCAACAATGCCTTCGCTTCTGTATGAGGTTGACATGTTGGTTTATGTAGGACGGTAATAAGAGCGAACACACAGCATCGTCCATAGAAGACCAAGGCAGTGACCAAACAAATGCAAACGGCTGTGATCACACAAGGCTAATATTATGGAAATGAGTTCATTAATCAATGCCTAAACAGCCTTTTATCTGGCAGGCCAGAGTGCCAGGCCTGGTTGGCCTCCATGCTGCCCAGTCAGATAACACACACACACACACACACACACACACACACACACACACCACACCACACCACACCACACCACACCACACACACACCCCTTTACTTGCTACTGATGCAGAGTCTGTGGGAAAACAAATCTCATCTAGCTTCAGATAATTTGGTGTGACGAGATGGTGTGACAACCATTGTAATTACTTTTAGAGATATTTTGTAAACAACTTCATCTCAATGCAAAAATTGTGCTCAGCGTCAACTTGGCTATCTAAAAGCAGCGTGTGTGTGTGTGTGTGTGCACGCTTTAACTGTGCCACTCAGTTAAAAAGACGGCATTCATTTTCAGACCGCAGCGCAGCTCTGACGATTTTCCCCTCTCCCCCCCCTCCCTCTCGCTCTTGTGTCTTTCTCTCCTCCCTCTCTGTGCTCCCTCCCCCCTCCTCCTCCTCTCCCTCTCCCTCCATCCCTGCTGGATTGGTGGAGTAAACACAGGAAGAGAGCGGGCTCTGTTCCACCTCGCCAGAGCTGGGGCTGGGCGTTTCTGCAGAGCTCCTGCGCCGGGGTCAAAAGTTTACTGTGGTTTTCATTTCACCTTTCCTCAGCCAATCACAGCGCCACACTGCAGCGCCTGAACTCTAACCCCTGCAAAGAATTCCACTCAAAAGAGGGTCTGACGCCAGTTTCACAATACCCCCCCTCCTCCTTCCCTCCATCTCCCATTTTCTCCCTACTACTCCTTTTCCTTTCTTTCAACTAGCCAGTTTCATTTGTTGACAGAGCCTAGGTGAAAAAGATTCCAGAAATGAAGCGCAGGGAGCAACGGCGGCATAAGCAGGATTAACGTTTTTACCATACAGAAAGCTAGGCATTATTAGAAACTAACAAATACCTGCTTTCTTTTTCACCCCAGGTCAATGACCATACAACTAAGTGACCTTGATAGAAAAAAAAAAAGCAGGAAAGGGGAAATAAAATGTTCCTCAGAATCACAAGAGGATCATTAGCCTATACAGTGAGTCCATTTTTGGCTTCCCAATTTTAATCCATAAAAAATGTATTATTATAAACAGGTCCAACATAAATCCTAATCCTGCTCTAGTGAATGAGGTCTACCCTCTCTCTTCCTTGGTTTTCCATCTCTCCATCCACACTGCTTTCCAGGGCCAGCCATGTACCCTGTCCGCCACATGCTGCCCAGATCCAGGTTAACACTATTAAAAGTGTGTTTAAATGACTTATGAAGACAGGCTGGATACAGGGGTCACGAGGACCAAGTGCTGAAAGACAGAGGTTGAAAGCGAATGTGTGTGGAGAGGAGGGAGGTGCTCCGCTAGGCAGTCAGCATAACGCTCAGGAATCAAATCAGAGTCACTCAGTCTGACTGGACACAGACACACATGCGCACAGACCCGGAGCCATAATCCAACTGTGGGTTTGTTTTTGTCTCTGTGGTGCTGCACTCTGTTCCATCTGCTGGGTGATTAAGCCTGCACAGCTAATCAAGTCCTCACACTGTAAAGCAGCAGGCAAACGATGGCTGGGGCTGGTCTAGGCTCTTCGCTTCAAGCTGCCTTCATAGTTTTTAGCCACCAGAAAGTTGAAGGCCACTGTTCTAGCCTTCAGACTCACTCAGGTTTTAAAGGGATATTCAGCACTTAATCACGGTTTTAGAGCTGTAAACATATTTGTATGAGTATGTGGTGAACCCTATCAATACTGGACATAAATTCAACATTGCAGATATAGTTACAGCAGACTACTTTCAGGGCCAACAAATGTATTTGTAAAAAATGTCAGCTATGCTGCACTGCCGGCTCCACCACAATCGGTGATGAAATACCAAACATTTATAGGTGGTATGAGCTGAATGGGCAGACATTTTAAACAATGTTGACGCCCCCGACTGGAGATGGACAGATACAGTGCCCTGAGACTCTCCATTGTGTATATTAGCTAGCTAGTAGGCTAATCTTTAATATGTTGTCAAATGGATGTCAGATGTGACTCAAATTGTCATTACTTTTTAAGAGAGGAGTTGTAACACTCACCAGAGACTGAACCTCCTCCCCATTTAGTGTCAGCATATTCAACATTCCAGTTCAGTTCCAGTGAAGGCCACCCATCCTTAAAACACACTATTGGACAAAGTAAGTGATTTATTTATTTAGGTTTAAAAAAAAAAACACCTTACCTTTGACCCCAAGGTAACAAGAGTCCACACATGTTGTTTGTGTGTGATTGGATTGGGGAAGAGTGTTGTAATGTTCTCTGTAGGCTGTATGTACAGCTCCAGCACATTTTAAATCCAGGCACCAAGCCGTCATGCTTATTTGTTAATATATGCCGCTGTATAAAGGTGAGTTCTTCTAGATATTTTAATTTCTACTTTGTGCTGTAATACAAGAATATGAGAGCGAAGGGACTGACATGCAACATACATGAGCCCATAATGTTTTGAGTACATGCTACATTCCTTAGTTGATTCAGCCACCAGACTGATAACTGAACTTAACCATAATTTAGGACCATTATGAACCTATGTAACGCAGCTCGGTAAGACATCACTGATGAACCTGAGAAGACTTCATAGATGATCCTTCATGGTTTCATGGTTCAGATCTACAAAATTACCTTGCATTTGCCTTTCAATGAAACGGAGGCAAACTAATTCTAATTCTGAAACTACCGTAGTCATGTACAAGAAACTGTAAAGTGTCAGCCACTGATAAGGCTGTGTTACTGCTACTACTTCTTGGTAGGTAGCTCAGAGTATGTTACATAATAATAATAATAATAATAATAATAATAATAATATTTTTGACTTCAGCTTACTAACCTGCCAGTCAGAGGTCCCTGTAGGTTACCGTCATTGCCACATATAAAAGCATGCAGTAACCATGTTATTACTGTGGGATAGTTTAAGACTTTGAGGCCTACGAACATGATTTCCCTTGCATTAGTAAAATACACATAATTTGGTTACAATGTGTCCATGTGTCCATTCCTCTCTGCAGGACAAGGCAAGTGTTAATGATACAAGGTCAAAGAATGCACATGCCACTTCTGCGCCATTTTACAACTCAATACTCATGTAAGGCCTGTATTTAGCAATGTCAAATTTGAATGACGGTCTGCTTAGTTACCATATGGAGTTTGCCTATATGTAAACTAATGTGCAAGGTAACCGTGATGATAGACCTGTTCTTCAAGAATTTCCCCCTGGGGATCAATAAAGTATCTAAGTAATAACTTTACATGGAAGCTAGTTGGGACATACCCTAACTACAACTAGACGTCTAGGCAAGACTTGACACCGTAATCTAAGAACGAACTTACACATGGCTGGTGGAACCTAGTCCATTTTATAAGACTGATCACTATTAGGGATGTGCAGAAATAACCAATTAGTCTCATGGTCAGGTTTGGAATGGTTTCAGTAAATGTTATTTACATGTACTATTTACACAATGGGTCACATAAAAAAAACACATGGAACTAATTTTGCTGGACCTTTGTGGCCCCTAGTTAGTAGTTTTGTGGTCCTTGTGCGTATGCTGATAGTTGATTGTATTGACATGCTGGAGCCGGTTTAGACCGCTAATTGCAGTTGAATGCAACAAAATGCATCTCTTTCCAAAAATTATTTTAAATTATGTTTAAATAATCTATGTCAAAAACTATACACAACTCTAAGGTGATTTTACTGAAGCGTGTGATGTTCATGCACTAGCTGCATGTTTACATAGAGCCGACGGAAAGCCATTCAAATACATTAGAATACTGAACATTCAAAGAGATGTCCAGAGGAGACAAGGAAAACTGGATTCTTGTACAAACCAAGCGTCCTTATTTTGCTTCCCACTACCTTTTGCCTAACACTTTTTTTCTAATATCTCAAAAATCAAAACATTGTTGCAAGGATATTTTAGATACACTGAGCTGCTATTTATTAGTAGGCGAGTGGTATCCATGTTGATCTGTCAAATGACGTTTATTAGAGGCTTAGGTACATCATATATATGAGTTGACTTTATACACATCTTGTGCTAATACACACATACCATGTGGCCTGCTACAGTGACTCGTCCCCCCCCTCAACCATCAAAGCTCTCCCATCTCTGCTTTAAACCAACATATATATATAACATAACATTGACAATAATAATCAGATGACCATATACAAGCACCATGAGACACAAACCAAACTGAAAAATGGCAATCCCTTGCCAATAGTAGGAGCACCAACCCTGCAACATTTTGGATTGGATTGACGGTCTAGTTCTCAATATTTGCGGTTTGTTGGTTGGTAAATAAATTCAGGTATCATCATCATCAAGCTTTGAATGATACGACAGCATCAGGAGGCAAGTGTCCACTCAACTATTATAGGGACAACAGCAAGCTTCAGAGCAGCAACCTTTTGGTTGGAGCGTTGCCTTAACGACAGGGCACAAACAGGAGTGACGTCACCGAGCACAGTGAACAGCAGTAATGGTGAAAGAACATTTTCCACTTCATCCAGGAAGGGAAAAAGCCACCCCAATTAAGAAATAAGAGTGTTGGGGGGGAAAGACATTAGAATAAATGATGTGAAGCGTCCCTTGCCAGTGTTGGCATGCTGCAGTAAGGCTGGCGTGTGCTTGATGGTCGACCCAGAATAGCAGGGGCCTTTTACTTTGGAGTGGAATTCTGTGTCATTCAAGACTTGACTTTCCTCCGGACTGGGGGGGGGGGGGGGGAGGCCTGGCAAACGTAAGGCAGGAAAAGGGTGGGCAAAGAGTAGAAAGAAGGGGAGGGTAGAATGAAAGAAAGGTGTGCATGTAGCAGTTGGGAAGTTCATCCAGAAACGACACACTGTCTTTTTCTCTTGCCCTCTTCACCAGCGTCTCATTTTCTCCCTCTCTTTAGGCTCCCTAACAGACAGAGAGAGCATCTGGTAGCATTTATCTCACAAACCAAACTTTTTTTCACCCTCGCTGTCTCTCCCCCAAAACTTAAAAAAAAAAAAAAAAAAAAGGGAGCCCTAAACAAAACACAAACAAGGTCTTGCTTACATTTTACAATGGTAACAAAACTAAGACAGGGAGCTAGCCTCCCATTGGCTTGTTCAGGTGAACCCGTTTTACGAGCATTCTTCAGCTCAGGGAGAGAAAGTTAAAGGGGGAGTTGAAGTTAAAGAGGAAGGGCAGGGAAGGGAGGGGGGACAAAGCTCTTGGCACCCCCTTCCCTAATAAACTCTTGCCGTCATCCAATCAACAGCGACTACAGAGAGTGAACTGTTCCAAAGCCTTGCTGGTTATAAACTGGAATTGGGTGCAATGATTGCTTCAGGCTGGCTTCAGTTTGGCTTTTAGAAGTGTGCATGGCTCACATATGGCTCAACTAGGCTAGCATTTGGGTATTACCTCAGAGTTGAAGAAGAGGGGAGCGAGGGATGAATGAGATGTGACTTCAAATAGAGCCAGAGTGCAAACTGCACTGGTTGACTTGGGACCCAGCGAGGTGGCTGGCTGGCTTCCTCTGAGTAGTGAATAACAACCCGGTTTCAGCAGTTCTCTTCTCATACTCACTCTCACTAGTTTGGGGCAGCATAGCTGTGAATATTTCAACAGTGGAAACAACTGTCTTGATGAGCAGTTTTCTATATTTAGCTCTTCAGGAGGAGGCAGAACAAGTAAGCCTACCTGTTGAGTGTTACTAAACACACAATGTGCATTTTGACAATAAAAGCTCGCTGTCACGGTACGAATGACCTCGAGATCTGGGGACGATACAGTCATTTTTACACAGCTTGAAATGACTGTATGAAACTTTTGCATTCTCACACCTAGTGTGTTAAAACGGCATGCAAAATGTACAGGACAAAAGGAGCTCCAGGACCTGCAAATGTAGAGATCCTGTCAAATAGGCCAACTTCATTTGGAAATAGGTCATGGTAGATTCCATGAACATGAATGTATGTAGAAGGAATACTGATATTGTTTTAAATGTTCATTCTTCTCCAAATGAGAAGTAGTTGGTGAAAGTTATCAATTAGTCGAAGTACAATTGAAATACCTCTGGGAATTGCTTTTAACATGGTACACAACAGTTAGAGCTAGCAACTCCGGTGTTTTCCTCTACCTCAACCAACTCTGCACCCCCTCTCCTGTTCCCTAACACAAACGTACTAAGACCAAGGAGTCACATTTCAATTAGGGAAACAATCGAGCTTTCCTTTCAGCTCTGTGTGTCATCAAGAGTCCTCCCAGAGCCACTGCTCCTCTACACAGCTATAAATCTTAGATTGAACACCCATACCACATGACCGATTGGCAACTAATGCAAAACAAAACTTATTATCTCTGCCTCTCTCGCTCTCTCTCTCTACACACAAAACTCTGACGACACACTGAAAGAATGCCATCTATTCAGACACCAATGGGGCAAAAATGCAGCTTGACAAAGACAGAGTGGAGACAGTTATCAAAAAGTGCCTCTCTGCCACACAAAAGTCGTGGGCTCGTCACTTGAATTTCTTTACCTATGTTTTTAGCTTCATAATATGAAATGTGAGCATGCATGTATTCAGTGTTCAGTTTGGTCCAAAGCGTATATAATTTTAATTACATGTGTCAACGAAGACATTACAAGTAGTATGTAAAAATTAATAACGCAGCGTTTTTTTACAATGCTGTATTTTATGTTTGTCATGCCGGGTCAGTAGACTGATCAGCTCATTTATGTTCATGTTTGGTAGCTTTCTCATGAAAAATATGTTCTCTAGTCTATTTCAACATTAAAACTAACTTCTGTAAGCAACAGATCAGTATTACTAGTAAATCAATGCACAGTATATATAAATCAGGTCATTTGATCTGACCCCAGAATCTGCTACCACAGAGAGACTTCTCCCAGTCCCATGAGAAAAAGTGATAAGTTAATGAATTATTGAGAGCATAGGGGCCAGGAGACAAAGAGCAAAAGCCATGCATCCAAGTCACTTCTTCACCCCATCTGCAGTCAAAGAATCCCCCCAAAGATTGATTCATTGTTAACGCAGCCTGACACCCTGTGTGAGGGAGAAAGAAAGGGGGAGATAAAGGGACAGAATGGGGGACAGGGGGCTCCATTTGCCCAGAATATGAGCAGAAGCAGTTCATTGGACAGGTTCCCACAGTGGTCATTCTACCACTTACAAAAATACCACATACGCAGGCTTGAGTAATGGCATTCCACCGGACACAAAATAAAGAAAAATTAGCCCATCTGAGGAACGAGGGCTCCTTCTCACTCATTGATTCCCAACTATAAGGCAGACAAATGTCCATGTTATTGACATATCACAGGCTATTTTGTGACAGCCGTCCAGCACAACCATTTAGAAAAAGCATAGCCTTAGATAATACATACATCATTTCAGAGACTGTCACAAGGAAAGAAGTGCTGAGCTGTAAATGCCTGCAAGTATTGGCAAGGATGGCCCCAGGCGCAGAGCGACTGCACACCTAGACCTCAACCGTTTCACTGCAGTGACGAACCTACCTCTTCATTGTCTGCCTATACATGAGCAAGCTCTTAAAGAATGTTCTCTTACTGCCTCAGAAAGTGAGTGCTCAGCATATGCTTTATCTTGCCGGGAGAAGGCAATGTAGATTGTACCTGAACCCCTTCCTGCATTGCTGCTGAACACGAGTGTTCATTCTCACATGCACTTCAACACATCCATCTCTCTCTGCCTGTCTCTCTCTCTCACACACACACACCTAAATTTGATTGATCAGCAGTCAAAACATGAACATTTATCATAGTGTGATGGGCCATTATAGCCATGTTACAATGCCAGATACATAATCTTTCTACAGTACAGCAAATAAATAATGTGGATTCTCCAGAGCAATCATTGCTTTCAGTTTCAGCTCTGCTTTCCAGTTCAACTCTTTGGTTGTCAATGGTGGCGACCAGTGTTGGAGTAAAGAAAAACGTGGGTAAACTATATCCTCCATCATTATGAAAACGACCACAAATATACATAGAAATCAATTATATATAGTCAATTATATTTTCAGAAAGGCAGACATTTATGTTGTTAAAGGGCTCTGTCGTTATAGTATGGTGTGTGCCAGGCTAGAAAGGCGATAAAACTCTATTCCGTGAATAAACGGAGTTTAGGTGGGTTTTATCCTCCACTACATCCCCGGTGGCGACTAGTCAACTATAGCACACGTGCACTAAACAATTTTGCCCACGTATTTTTCACACAGGCAACTTGACCAACACAATTGGTCGGTGCAGCTCTCTTACAACCCCGGTTGTAGCGACACTGGAAGACAAGTCTGACTGGCTGGTCAAAATTATTTGTAAGAATAGTGCCCAAACAGTACTTGTGGGAAATGGACACAAAGGAGTAGCTCGAAAAGTTACAATATAATTATTTGTATACACGTTATTTCGGTCATTAGCGGTGTGAGTATTCGCCCATAACAGCCCAACGAATGATAAAGCATATCTCGTAAACTTTGTAGCGGATAATGAAAACAACAACAGCCAACACAATAACCGATAAGAACGGCACACTATCAAATTAGAAGTGACCGAAATAGTGCTCTTATTTATAGTTAACGAGTCAATAATATAATAACAAAGATTCCATAACAAATAGGCACTGGTTAGGTGGTTCGTTGTACCACGGTAGAAACCATGGTCTGTTCGGCAACGGAGCAACACCAACTGTCTCTTTGCGAAATTTGCGCGTTAAAACAAACGATAGCATCAGTGTTCAAAACTTGGATTTAACCGAAACGCTATCCCATTTCAAAAAAACTCACCGGCTTCGACGCTTTCATTGAGCAGAGCAGTTTCTTTTTCACCTCTATAAACTCTCCGCCATCTTCGGTAGGACCGTGTTTGTTTAAATGGGAAACACTCCCAGAGCGCAGGGAGCCAGTTTGTAGCGGAGCGCCAGGCCTTCTGGGTAATGGAGTTACTTTCCTCCGCAATCCGCCTGAAACTGAATGACACGTTCCGCAAATGAACTACACGTACACCAATACCCATAGGTGATATGAGCAGCAGTCAAAGATATTATTAGGAGAGAGAAATGAAAAAAAAACATGGATTTATTTGTAGTGTACTAGAAGCAAATGAAAATTACGTATTATAGTCCTACAGCGTTATTCAGCTATTTTGTGAAAATGCATGCACAAAATAGCGGGGATGATATATTACATAAAGTATCTTATTTTGCAAGGAAGTGAACATTTTGTTTGGGCCTTCATTATCTTCACCAGGAAACAGAGTGGCTTTGAAATCTAGTTTAGCCTACTGTAAGTATGTTGCATGAAAGTTGATATTCTCTTGCTGCAACTTTTAATACAGTATTACTCTGGAGGTTTTTCTCTTATTCTTTCACTATACAATTCCAAACGTCTATGCCGTTTTACAGGATCCCGTCTGTTGTGTAATATGGTCTGAGTTAAGCAGGCCTAGGCATGACACAAAACATGAATTCCCAATCACTTCATCCCTATCACTGCACAGAGTACCCCACCCTCTGCATAATGCTCAGCCACTCAGTCACTTCCAATTATATCAGCTATAAAACATGCATGCCATTGACTCACACATGCATATAAGCCAACATGTGTAACTTGATGCTACCTCACAAATATATAATTCTGAGGGTTTTTTGGGTCCAATTCCCACTATCTATAACTAAGATCTATCAATTGGAGAGTGTGTGGAGCCCCTATGGCCCCTGCAGAGGAGCCATGGAGGATGGAAGAAACTGTCTCCATGGTGATCTCTCAGGCACACAAGTGTTGAATTTCAACTGCTGGGGAGGGAGAGAGGGCCCAAGATGGAGGAATAACAGGAGGAGAGGGGGGATAGGAGAGTGGGGGGTTGGGGGTGGGCGGTGGGCGGTGTAAAATACTAGGTAATTAGCTCCTTACTTGCTCTTTCCTGTCTGGACATAATTCTATCCGCAATCAGCATAGAATGTTTGAGGTGGAAAAAATGAAAAGGGGAGGGAATGGGAAAAAAAATGACACTGCTGAGGTGGGAGATTTCCATAAAGTTTTTTTTTTTCTTAAAACCTCTCGAAAGGGTAAGGAGTGCTGTTGAGAAAGGCAGTGAAGTTCATTACCCCTGTCATGCTAAATTTCTTGTTGGCTACACATTCACGCAATGTGCGTAAACATCTGTAGATTGGCAAGACATAGGTTATTCCCTTAATTTTTGACTGGTTAATAGGGATAATAAGTAATCTAGCCAATTATTCACAATTAAGACTTATAGGTCACTTAAGGCACACATGATTGAGTACAGATCAATAAAGATTGCCACTTTACATTTCACTGCACACCTCGTGTGTGTATGTGACAAATAAACGTCTTGAATCTTGAATCTTGAGATTATGATATGTAGATGCTTTCCCAGCATTTGGGGATTTTTTAAAGGTACATTACATGATATCTTATATATCTTCATAGCAGAAGTCACAATGAATGTAAAGCCTTGTGCATTTTTGTTTTGTGTGACTTTGTGTGTTTGTGCGTGTGCATGAGTGAGAGAGCCTCAATTACATTCCACAGAGACCTAAGGGGGGCCCACGGCCCTCTGTTTGTGCCCCTTCCCCCACAAAACATGGAAAACTGACCTCCCCCCTCTGTCAGTGAGTGTGAGACACTTTATCCCTTCCCCCTCCCCATTCGGCCTCTCTACTTTGAAAGGACAGGAGATAACAGTTTGAAAGGACAGGAGATAGCCCCATAATCATTAATGTATTCAGATTGCTTTACCTGCAAACAACTAACGGCATGCCTTTCTTTACCCCAAACCCAATCCCTTCCCCCCACTTACTTCTAAATGGCAGACAGATCCCCAAGATCACCAAGAAAAACCACCACGATCTAACACAGCCACCTTCAAGTACAACATCCAAGTTGTATCAAAACACATTGAACAACAAACAGGGGGTTTGAACAATTTTTGAGGGCTTACTTCTGAGGATTTTATATGAAAATCAGGTATTTTATCACTTGTCTGCACACAGGTCAACAACCTGTGTGCATTTCTTAAACTTATATAAGTCATAGTTGTATTCAGATTTGCAGATTTAGTGTTTATTCTTTTTCCTGGTTTCATCAGTAGCTAGCTAGTAATATTTGAAACACATTTTTATCTTTAGTGACCCAGTCTGATTCTGATGCATTACACATTACTAGTTAGTTTGACTGTGGAAATGAAAAACAAACTTTTTTCAACAAATCATTATTATGAGAAACTGGCTAGACAAGTAGATCTTATCATGTTTATTGGTCAGATGACAGGGCAAGTCCAGTAAAGCACGCCTCTAAATCCACTTATCAGTAAATCATTTCTAATAATAATTGTAAGAGACCAGTGGTCTAGGAGGCCTTAACTTTGATGTGATTACAAAAAGCACAAGTCACATAGAGTTGGAAAAGCCATGCTTTTATTTGTACATTAGTTTGCTTGGGTGACTGCTTCAGGTTTCTGCAGGTTAGGTCCACGACTTTGAGACCTTGTTAATGCCACTTCTAATGAAATTCAAGAGCAATTTCACCGCAAAACAAGCCCATGGATAAAAAAAAAGAAAAAAGAAAAAAGTAGCAGCAGTATCAGAGTATAGAGTATCTCTGCCTAACCATGCAGATTTCCTACTAGAAAAGTAGTGCACTGAGAGAAACAAAACACAGCACCCCGAAAACGTTATTTAGGCGATTAGATAATTCACTTTAAAGACGTTTTAAGACTTTATAGGGACTTGCAGAATGTCTAGGGCGCCATCTTGGGGATTGCTGCAACCGTTACCGGCCGGCCTCCTGTGAACCTGGCGGGACATTGTCTGAAGCTCTGGACACAAAACAGTATAGTGGAAAACACTGGTAAGCGGCAACATGTGTTTTACACAGTTTAAAAAAAATCACCACAGCGAAATATAACGTTATATCTGTCAAAACGGACCGCTGACGTGTTGGCACCACCTTGTTGACACCCCGTGCCGTGCACTTGCCCAGGCTCACGGTAGCTGCTAGCTAGCTAGCTAGCCAGGTTAGCTAACTTGAGAGCAAATGGACCTGTGTTGGAGAGCTTCACAAGCCTTTTCATGTCAAGGCCCCCCAAATGGAAGTCATTAGGAGAACTGAAAATATGTTAGATATGTCTTGGTACAGAATTATAGGTAATATAAGTGTGTACACTGGGATGGGATAGATGGGATGATAACAGCAGTGGGGATAAAGAAACTAATACTTAAAGATGAATACTTAAACTTATTCGTTCTCATTATGCTAACGTCTAGTGTGTGAAATGTGTGTGACCTTGTACTATCCTCAAATTGCTGGTGACCCCCTGGGACCCTCTCATGGCCCCTGGGGATCCCGGAACCCATTTGGGAACCCTAGGCTGTTCCCACCATGCAAAAGCCAGAGCTGTATCATAACATTTTTGCAAAACTCTGGCACAGAGCTTGATAGTCTCCTCTTGCACCAATGTATGCTTGGAAGTTTGTGAACCCTGCTGACGCGTGCTGTGCGCAGCTTCAGGTCCTTTCACAGCACCTCAATTGGATTTAGGTCAGGACTTTGACTTGGCCAATCCAAAACACTAAACTTCTTCCTAAGCCATTCTTTGGTAGATTCTTTGACCTGCCGTTCGGTTCATGAATTCTCTGGTTTCCCTCAGAATTCATGGTTCCCTTAATGATGCCGAGTCGTCCAGGTCCAGAGGAAGAAAAACAGCCCCAGTTTTAGGTTGTCATGGGATTTTTGATTGCGACCAAACAATTCAATTTTGGACTCATCTGTCCAGAGAACAGACTTTCAGAAATCTTCATGTTTGTCCAGCTGGTCTCTGGTGAAGACAGCAGATTTGTTCTTTTTTGACAGTAGAGGCTTCTTCCTGGCTACCCTTTCATGGATACCATTTCTATTCAATGTTCTTAATGTTGACAGATGCACAATGACATCAGATGCAGCAACAGAGGCTTATAGATCTCTGGATGTTATGACTTTCTAACCTTACCCAGAATGACTCACTACTCGCTTCCCGAGGTCCTCTGAGGTCACAGCATAGTGTTTTTCTTTCACCTGCATGAGTAATGCCAAACTGACCCGGTTTCTCAACTATATTCAAGGGAACTCCTCCCCAAAGATCTGACCTTTGATTGGTTTACTTCGTACCCAATTATTTAGCCACCCAATTCTACTTACCTACTAGTGTGTAGTGCACTGTGACACAGTTTCCCACAAGAGGTCGCTGCTGTCCTTCAAGTAGTAACTGAGGCTAGTGTCACCTATCCAGTGCAGGCAATTGCTTCCCAAATAGCCCACCCCAACCCAATTAACAAATTAGGCCTTTATCTAATACAGAAGGAGCACATTTAGGATTACAATTATATATGTAGATAAAGGTAGATAAAAAAGCAGGTAAACTATGACCTCCAGTTGGTGATCATCATCAGGCAAACAGCCACCAATTTAAACAAAAATCAATTATATTTTCAGAGAAGCATTTACTTGTGTGTTCCCCTAAAACGCTCTATCCTGATGTAACTTACATCAGTTTAATGCTACAAATAAAAAGGTGGATAAATTGACTTTAGGTGGTTTACCCTCCATTACATCACTGATTACAACTGATTGGCAACTGATCTTTTCAATGCATAGAGTGTGACTAGACAGGTGAGGGTACAATTCTCCAGAAGAAAATACATGTCATGACTAATACTGTTTATACATTAGTCACACACATTTGCTGACGTCCTGTAAAAGTAATGGAAATCCATTCCCAACAGAGACCTACAAAGTCCAAACAGCTCCACTCCATATAGGTCACAGCGTCATTCACTACAATCCCAGTAGTGATTTTACTGTATACTGTTATGGACCATAGCAAATCTCTCCCTTTACCACTGTACACAGTACACAAAATGATTTGACTCACATTATCTTACATTGTTATCAATTATTTACAGTGTGGCCAAGAGGGGCCCTGGCTTCAAAAGCTAGCCAAATGTACTCTATAGGCTACATATCCATATGACGTTATTCTTATAGTGCACTTGATTGTTTCCCTGCACCTGTCATTTCTTCAGAGCTGATACTGGGCTGCTCCTGGTGCTGGACCGCTACTCTCTCAGCATCTCTACCTCTACAAGAAATAGATTCAAGTAGGTTGTGAAATTTGTCTTTGCATCTCCACCTCTACAAGAAATAGATTCAAGTAGGTTGTAAAATGTGTCTTTTTAGCTAGAAGCTAACGTGTGCAGCCACTTGTGATACAGTAGCATGATGCATCCTTTTTCTGACTGACCCGGTCCCTTGCTTGTGAACATATCTGTAATTTTACAGCATTTTGCTACATCTTCTTTGAGGGCCTTCCTCTTCTTTATCTGCTCCACCTTTTCTCTTTTTTTGACTGTCTGTCTTTTTACACAGACTTCCTACGCTGCATGTTGTCAACAGGTATGCCTGCACGGCTCTGACTAATGAAGGAAGCAAAACAAACAAAATCGCATCTGCTAATTGGCTATGTATTGTTTGCTGATGTTGTGTGGCCAATCGCGCTCAAAGCAATAGCAGGGAGACAGCAGGGGTAGGACTGTACAGAGATCAGCTGACTGGCTGTTTTGTGTTGTTGTAGCCTAAGTAAATTTAATCACCAGTGACCATGACTGACTACGGACCAAACCAGGCAGACAGGTTCTCCCGATGGCCAGTCCCGGGCCCTGCCCTTTAGAACAATACAAATCAATTTTGTTGGAGGAAATATATTCTCATTTGCATTGTAATTCAACACACCTGGGGCAGGTTGCAGGTGCCCACATGGTATAAATGAACCAATTACCATGAACCATTTTAAAGTGATTAAACAGTCTGTTCTGCTTCCCTGGTCATGTGTGAAAATGGTGAAGAGAAAAGAGCTGTCTGAGGATGTCAGAAAAACTATCATCACCAAACATAAGGCTATAAGGCCATTTCTAGAGACCTTGGTGTTCCTGTTCCCACAGTTTGCTAGTTATTAAGACGTTTGCTGCTCATGGAATTGTTAAGAATCTCCCAGGACGTGGTGGGAAGAGGAAACTTGATCTCAAATGTTGTCGAAGGTTGGTGCAACCCATACCATACACCGGACACTGAACCAAGAAGGGCTTTGCAGTCGGAGGCCACGGAAGACACTGAAATATGGAAATAGAAATGATGTACTGTCTGACAAAAATAAGACAAGATTGGAGAAGTAAAAGTGAAAACAAACAAGATATAACAAACAAGGTCTATCTGATATAAACTTTCAAACCTTAATACTATATTGATATTGCACAGTTACAACATTGTAGCCCACTGCCTATTCCGATTCTGTGAGATGAAGTATTAAGTATGAAGTGTCCATGTAATTTACACACTGTGAGACAAGCAGCTGGGCTGGATTCAGAAAAACCTTTAAGAAAGAAAAACCTCTCAGGATCGACTGTTATCAAGGAGCATTTATCTGGGTGTTACACAAGATTTTGGCTATCAGTGTAATAAATTAATTTCAACACAAGGCCTTCATCAACCTGAAATCTAACCCAAAGGTTGTACTTTCCCCCCCTGTGTTTAACTTAATGCCCATGTTTCTTTCCAAGGGAAGCAACAACAATCTTGAAAGAAAAGTTCTCAGTTTTCTTCATATGTTTCCCATAAATTTAAAATAAACTTGCATTTGTCTAAAGGTCAAAGTAAAAACGGCAAGGCTGATAATTTGTTATTTAAAATAAAAGCTCCCACTGAGGTATTAATTGAAACTTATGGTATTTAGGCTTGTAGATATGTTTAGATAAGAAATTGTATCCACTTTGTTAAGTTTTTAAATTGACAAAATTGTTCTACAATACTGTTGCAAGCAAAAGAGTGACTAGTAACTCACTAAGTCAGACGTTCCTGACCTTAAATGGCAAAATTGTAAATAACTATTGAATAATTGCACTTAAAACACTTTGAGAACTGCCTTACTTTTTACTTTTTTTTTATCTTATATTGTTGAATCTGGCTCCTGGTGAGATGAAATAACAGCAAAAAACTGACATTTTCACAGTGTTTCTTTAACAGTATAATCTTGGCCTATCTGTGACCATATTAACACCCTGTTACAACAGTTCAAAGGGCAATACTAGGCATATGACATGACACTAATATAGCCTACTAACACTTATAGCATTGTCTTTGCACTTTTAAACGTTGTCAAGGGAACCTAGCAGATAAATCTCACTTAGTGTCTGCTTGCCCTTGACTCGTATTTGTATAACAGGTTTTTTTCCCTCCCCTACAACGACTGGTTTAACTTTAGGGTGGGATCTAGTGAGACAAAGGCCTCCCTAAGAAAACAGGCCTCAGGCCTGTCCTTTTTGCAAACAACTGCTAACCTTCCTTGAAAATACAAACTCGTACTGTATAGCAAGTTTAGGAATCCACAGCAGCTGTGTGCAGTGTTCTTGGCAGCTGATAGGTGTGCAATGGCTGAATTGTTTTTATCAGGGCCTAGCTTTCCCTCTGTATGCGCAGCGCTTCAGCCTGCCTGTGCTAAACAAAAGACAAGCAGCCAGGAAATGCACCAGCCAATCAGCAGCTGCCTTACATCTCGTCAGAAATTGTGGCCACTCTCAGTGTGCCTTCTATGAGAGCAGTGAATCGGACAGCTTGGAGAGCCGTGGCTGTGCTCTGAGCAGGGTGAGGGCTGACAGGGCTGTCCTCCATGTTTTAATAAGCATTGACATATCACACTGAGTTTGTTAGCCATGCATCCACAGAGGTAAGCTTGATTTTCATTCTTTCACATATACTACTCTATTGATAAGGCACCAGCCACTGTGTGAGATCTGTGCCTGAGTAACACATGTTTGTCTGACAGACTGGGGGGAGGGAGAGTATTTGTCACCCCACAGCATAGGAGTGGAGCCTGGAAGGAGAGCAAAGCATAGTACAGCACAGCAGACAACAGACTGCCTCTCTTAACTGGGTGACTCTGGACACATAGTGTGGTGAGGGGGCTAAAGGGGGGTATACTGATCATAGTATATTGACTGAGGAATACTGCTTTCTTTTGTCAAGACCTAGAGAGGGTTGAGTTGTTGTGGGAAGCAAGAGTTCGAGGCTGGCTGCCACTGGCCTGTGCTGTCAAGACGGCAGGCCTGGGGAGGGAACAGGGCAGGATGAGAGAGGAACACTGAAGAGGGGAGCCCCCAGTGGAATTAACAGATGGTAAACTGACAGCACAGCAAGAATAATTTAGGCCTCAGACTGGCACCAGAGCAGGGGAGGAGGGCACTGCTGTTAATTGTATGCCGGACCAAAGAGAAAATGAAGAAAGGAATAATGGTTGTCTTGTCTAGATGTTTTTCTACACCCCACTCAAAGCCCAATTCATCTCACCTTAATGCCCTTTTTACATGGTGACTAATAAAATGTTGGAAACAGGCTTAATCCTGTAAGCTGCTCACCAGAATTTGCTTAAATATAAATTCTCTTAAGGGCTATATATGCCACAGAGGCTTATTTATCACAGAGTTGGAGGAAGTGCCTGGGCCTAATGGTGTGCTCTGCTTCACAGTGTTGTTTCTTTGCTGCCGAGTGGCAGCCATTTTAGACAGCTTCCCCTTTCTGTCCCTCTGCTCCAAGCACTCTGGGTATTTGTATGTGAGAGAGCAGGAAAGAAGAAGGAAAGGACTTAAAAGGCACTGCATAGACAACTCACCTCACCCAAAGAGGCTAGAATACCTGTTTGTACTCGACCAGGTTTGAATGCATGCTATTCATATATAATGATGCTTGTTGGTTTCCTGTTTGTGTGAATCAGTTCTGTCACAGTTCTTAGCTTCAGGTGAAATTCTTGTGATGAATGATTTTATCCATTTATACCAGTTTGTCATTTTATCCTTGAACATGTCATATGTGTGGTAGGTTTTTATTCTTCATTATTTTTGGCTGGTTGCTGATTGAAGCTGTCTTAAATATGACCAGGGGAACTATGGCCCAATAATGGCACACATGTAGTGTTGCTCAACCAGGGTTCAGCAGCACTCTGCATTGATTGAAAGAGCAAATCTTTTTCGCCCCCTAGCTTTTTGTGAATGGTGTTTGGTAATGCCTCTAATCCCTTCTTTCCACTTTGGTGTGAGGATTGACGTCTGCACTGCACCAACACAAGCCTATAATATGAAAAAATCCTTTTCAGGTCTTTAAATTATTCACCAAACCCCTGCGGTCTGACCTTTCCGTATGACCTTCTTGGCCCCCACATTCGTTTCCCTATTTAATTGGGGTTCATTGCTATTGTGTCGCGTCTGCCAGTTGGTTTGATTATGTTGCACTGCTTTGTGTTCATGCTATCATGTTCTCTTCCAGTGAAATAATGAATCGAGGTCTATCTGAAATTGATGCCATAGAAAGAATGACACTGATGGCTTTGCTTTCACAGTTGGATCTGAGCATGTTATTATATTATTTCAGGTTACTAGGTCAGGCTGAAAAAGCTTTAAAAAGCATTTTAAAGGCATCAGAGGCAGGAGGATTGTTGCCAGCAGCCTGTGTATTTTGTAGACCACAGCCGCCCATTTTGACTGGGAGGCCTGTGACATTTTCAATCCTGTCTTTGTGCTCAATGTTAAGGCCCTTGCTGCATTCCAGCATGCTGGTTGACTGGTAAGCTGTATGTGCTCCTTACAGCAGAGTCGACTGGAGCCGTGTGCATGTGCTGTGTGTGTGCACTGCGCACAGCACTCGGGGAGAGAGTGTCTTCAAAATGGACGCCATACGTACACACTGGCTGAGAGCAGAGCGAGGGAGGGAATCTGATCCACATCCTGTCAAGCCCGTGGAACTGCATCTTCCATATTTGATAAAAGGCACAGGGCCAGTGTGGTCTGTATGGGTTTTTGGGGAATGAGGGACCTGGTTTTTAGCAGGTTTTAGCAATAGTGAGGAGCAATCCTGTCTGCATTGCAGCACTGTGGCTGAGGAGAGTGGGGAGAAGAGAGCCTGTGTGGCACACTGAGCTAGACATCCAATCAGGCACCTCCGTGTGGCGCTCGAACCAATCGGCAGCCCGCAGCTGAGGTTAAAGATTGACAATTGCAGAGAGAGCAGCAGGGAGAGAAGGCCCTTCTGGGAAACCTGGACCCATCTTTTTCCTCATCCCCCAACGCCCTCCATAATTGAAAGAATAATAATAGGCTGAAGAATCTGTGTGTGAGTAAAGAACAAAGGTATGCTGTTGATTTCCTATATTGACGCATGGATGTTATGTCATTGGTGGGTGTGGAAAGGGATGTATCAATAGACTACAATAAGCTATATTGTATGCTCTGTGGTGTTTAATCTAAAATGTGTGTTTTTGTCAGAATGGGCAGCAATGATTTTCCTCTTTGTCTCTGCCTTTCTGTCTCTTGTTGCTGTATTCCTGGCCTGGACAGGAGAGGACGTTGCTGAGGTAGATTGAGGCTATTCAGACAGATTAAATGAGGAGGCCAGTAAAGCCATTTCTCTGCACTCCTGTCTGTCTCTGCAGATGTGCTTTTCTCATGCCTGTCATTTTCTTTCCATAGTGATGGAGGAGGAGGGGGGAGAGAATGAATAAGATATTGCAATGGAAAAGGCAGCACTGTGTTCAGTGAGCGGCTATCTTTGTTTTTCATACACAGCTTTCTAATGGAAATAAAAATGTGGCAAAATTGAAGCCATCTGAACGGTGAGGCGGGTGCATCTGCTGTGGCGTCAGAGAAAATGGCTACAATAATAGGATCCACACCAGGGCGCCTGAAAACCAAGACGATTCATGTTGAGCTGATACTGGGCAAAACCTGTTGGACAGTTTTCTCAGCAAGAGGTGGCTCTCCCACAAGAATGTGGCTTTCATTTCAAGGACATGTTTCTGTTTGGAAACAGGACTGGGGTTATGCTTGTGCAGTAGAGAATCAGATGCTGTCTGTTGTTGGGTCAATTGATCAGTGAATGACATTGAGGTGTTTAATAACTGAAGGAAATCTGTTTAAATGCTTTTGACTTATTGGACGTCAGAAGGCGGATACTTCTCTTTCCAATTAGAGAATGGCACCACATGCCATGTTGACCCAATATTAGTTCATTTATGGTTTTATTTTAGTTGATTGACCGAGTCACCAAGCTATCAGTACATGGTCTGACGGTATGTGATAGCTAGTCGTGCTAAACATACGTTTTAAATTTATTCTGAAGCTATAAATGGTGTGCTTGCCTGGTATAGGTTTGTATTTTCAGTCATGGTGGGTTCTGAAAGTTGCCAAAGGATTATTTTCCATTAACAAGGCCTACTCTTCAAAAATCAGGCTGCTTTTCAAAAGGATGAGCACTTTCGCACACTAGGCAAATTTCAAATGTCAGATTTGCTTTGTTGCGACATAGCTATCGGCGAGTTCATTTATTTCTGCAACATTGTTTTGATGCGCTAATGGAAACCAGGAGACACTGGCGAGGTGATCTCAGAATTCGAAAGCCATTTTTCAGTATTTCAGTAGCCGAAACAATAGAAATGTTGCTAAAAATGATGTTTGGTTAGCTGCCAAAGTGGAGAAAAATTAGCAGCCTCTGACTGGTGGATGGTTTCCCTCCCTGACCTTTGACCTTTTCATTCATATCACTCTGACCCTCTGGAAGTCCTAGTGTTTTAGCACAATGCTTTGCGAGACATAATGGTTTGGCGGATTACTCCAAACCTAAACTTTCCACTATACGAGTTGGGCACTTGCTTGCCACTGCAAGATTTAGTCCTAGTCCCAAGTGAACGGCCCAAGTCTGTGTCCCATCAGAATTCTCTTAGTGTCCAGAGTTTGCCTGCTGGCCAAATGGACCTTCATGGCTAGAATAACCCCATTGTAGTGAGACGGGCGAAGTGTCTAAGAGGTAGGTGAGACAGTTTTAAAACAAACATCTGCAGCCTTGTATTACTGTATCTTAGGTTTAAAAATATCACCACTGGTAGACGGGCTAATGTAGCTGAAAACTCAGAGTCAGTAGTGAGGAGGTTGTTTTGACCTGATTAAAGCGCTCCCTTTCTGAATCAAGCAGTTGTGTTTGTTGATGTTATCAAGCTATGTTATTGCCTCAGATATGGAGGCTTGGCACTATCTGACTGTCTTCATTCCAATTGTTCACAAAGCACGTAGTCATAAAGCTGAAGCTTTGAGCAGCATATGACAAAGTGATTCCCACCTCCTTCACTTTGCCGTAAGGACGGTTTAGCTTGCTAGGCGAGAGGACCACATTCACTTAGAGCTATGATGGTATTGCACACACTAAGAGCTTACCCTTATTCTGAGCAATTTAAAGCATCTACTTCAAGGAGGTAGTGATGCAGAACCAAAGAAAGTCCTTACAGAACAATTTGTATTAACTGTTGTCAACATACGTGATAAAGGCAACAAAGAGAGATCTATATTAGGAAGCTTAAGCTGTAGGTTATGTCCCAGAGGTTGCCAAAGCTTTGACGATGCCTCTCTGTTTTCTGCGTCAGTGAGGCTTTGGAGGAGGGGAAGACTGAGACAGATGCAATAGGAATGGAGATCTCAACACGATCCAAAGGTAAGAAGATATTGTACAAGGCTGTTTTTAGAAATCTCAGAAAAGCTATTTTTATACCTATGGGAGCACACGCAAATGTTGAAAGTGTTTTGGTTTCGCTTCACGTCTGAGTGTACATGTCTGAGTGTGGTTTGCATGCATACTGCAAAAGAAACAAAATGGAAGATTAGCTTCCATACTGCTTTTTATTTATTTATTTTATATCACTATGGTTACTGCCTGCAGCCTATTGCATGAGTACAGTAAACCTCCCGTGCTTCACGGCCAGTGTTTGCACCTCCTTTTAGTTAACCATCAATCTGCCCTTCCTAGCTTGTTTGACCTTTGACTTGTGTCTGCAGTTTCAGACCTGGGGTCAGCAGAGCGGATGCCCCAGAAACGTAAGATGCCAAGCCCCTCTCACTCATCCAATGGTCACTCGTCTGCTGAAACTTCCCCCAGTCCAATGAAAAAGAAGAAGAAACCAGGCGCTGTCAGCAGCAGCAAAGACCAGGTACAGCCTCTATCCTTGGCTGTTCTCCTTTCGATATTAATGAGGTTGTGTGTCATTAATTTTAATTGTCTTAAATTGAATTACCTAAATTCAAATCAAATATTTTCTTGAATTGTTCAAAATTTTCTGAGGTGTTAAAAATCTTCTTTTCAGTAACATAATTAACATTAACATTGTTGGTTGGTTCTTTTGGTTAAGAGTTTTTAATGTTGAGTAATTCTCATGTAGGAAATCTTATGCTCATCCTTCAGCCAGTGTTGAGTGATGAGTACAATCTGTGACAGACACAGATAGTACTCAACTGACTGGTAGAGATGCTGTAGAAATGTATTTGTATGTTCTTTATGACCATAAACACACACACCTGGATATTTTTCAAGAGATGAAAAAGAAAATATGCACAATGTGCTGTGTCCACTTGCACTGCAATTTATATAACTGCAATATTAACCATTAACATCACAGTATGATAAGTTGTCACGTGCAGCCCTATTTAAAGTCAGGAAATTACAAGGAATGCTTTTTTTTAGCTGCTGCTATCTTAATGAATTGCTTTGCAATCCAAGACAATGGTGTGATTACTTGACACTCAACATTTCTATTTATTTGCATGCCTTGCTTGCAGTTGATTAATGAGCCATAGGTATAATTGCTGGTGACTCACACTGAGAGCATTCAATTGTTTTGTAAACGATTAGCAGTCATTGTGACTACCTGAGCTTTACTAGTTTGATCAAGGCTTCCCACACGGTTTACCCTTCTGCTGGTGATGGGTGTGCAGCAAAACACAGACCGAGATCAGGGAGCTGACCGAGTCACATCACTCAGAATAATGAGTCAGACCTACTATCTTTTTCAGGTCATTTCCATCACAGTTAATTTTGACAAATTTCAATGTTTACTTTGATGTTGATGTGTATGACATACACACCAACCAGCTTATCAGGACAGCAGTCTGTGTTTTGGCCAGTTCACTAGGTGTACCTTGTGTTGATTCTCTGTGCATGCCTGCTCTGCTACGGTAATCTCTGGCCTGTTTTTGATCCTCCCCAACTTTGTGTTTCTTTTGCCTGCATTCCAGTCAGAACTAAGACATGGTCCCTTTTACTATGTGAAGCAGCCAGCACTCACCACAGACCCTGTTGATGTTGTACCGCAGGACGGCAGGAATGACTTCTACTGCTGGCTGTGCCACCGCGAGGGCCAGGTGCTCTGCTGTGAGCTCTGCCCCAGGGTGTACCACGCCAAGTGCCTCAAACTACCAGCTGAGCCTGAGGGCGACTGGTTCTGTCCCGAGTGTGAGGTACTCACCCAGGACTGTGTGTATGGGTGATGGGAACCATATATTAAAGCCTGTAGTTTCAGCCCATTGTAATATTTGTTTGATTCTGGAGGACCTTTCAGGAGGTTTGGGGCGAAGGATATAAATTACAAAAATGTTTTACCCTACTTACAGAGCATGCTATAATGGGGACTTGCACAAATTGCTAACTGAAAAGTTTACAACTCTTTTCCTCTTGGTGTCTTTTAGAAAATAACGGTTGCTGAGTGTATAGAGACTCAGAGTAAAGCCATGATGATGCTAACTATAGACCAGCTGTCTTACCTGCTAAAGTTTGCCCTTCAGAAGATGAAACAGCCAGGTGTAAGTACTCTGATCTATCTTGACTGCCAAAGTGATTAGTTAGGTTTGGGGCAGTCAGTCCTATTAAAGATATGTTGCTTTTTGTTTATTCTCATTTTAATTTCTGCCTTTTCTAATTGCACATTGAGATGTATCACTATCTGATAATGGCATGTGTTTTTGTTGGCCAGTCTTGTGATTATAAGAATGCTTATGCAGCCAAACACCATGCTTGTTTTCCAGTCATGCTTCTCCTATTCCCATGAGTAGTGCCTGATGTCAATGTTTAAATACTTACACCCTGAAATATGAACTGTCCACATATCTATCCAGCGTGATGTAACATTGATTTGCATGTGGAAAATATCTCTAATAACACCACTAATAGTCACAGTCATTGTAATATAATTGGCCTGTCATGAATGGAAACCATGACACTAAAGGTTGGTGGTGAGGAAACAGCTGCCCTCTCGCTCTCTTTCAGGATTATCCCCGCTCGTCATCTCACTCCCCCCATGCAGCTTCCACGCAGAGAAAGACTTTTAATTGGGTAATCAATCACACCACTAACAAGACCCCATCATGATTTCTTCCTGCATTGTTTTTCTTCCTTTTTGTTTTAAGTGGCTTTTAGAGCTTTATAGTAGTAGCATGGTGGTAGCATGTGTATGTGCAGTGCTGATGGAGGTTATACAGTGAGTTTGGCCTGAGGTTAAAAATGAGGGTTTGTTTACCTTCAGTGCCTCTTTTCCGACTCCTCTCTTGCACAGACTGAACCCTTCCAGAAACCTGTGTCTCTTGAACAGCATCCAGATTATGCAGAGTATATTTTTCACGCCATGGATCTTTGCACACTCGAGAAGGTAAAACACAGGCTGCCACACATTTTTGTGTGGATGGACCAATTTGTCAGTTGGGCACTGACCTTTTCTTTCTTTTTGTGCTGCAGAATATCAAAAAGAAAATGTATGGCTGCACGGAGGCCTTCTTGGCAGATGCAAAATGGATTTTACACAACTGTATAATATACAATGGAGGTATGTGCTATAGCATAGACACCTGCAGTAAGATGAATCCAGTCTGTTAATGAAGTGTTTTAATACAGATGTATGTCCTCGTTTTAGGTAATCACAAACTCACGGCTACAGCTAAGGTGATAGTTAAAATCTGTGAACATGAGGTGAGTATATGTGCTGAGGGAGCAGTAAAGATTTTTTGTTTGGAGCTGAAACTCAAGTTTGTGTATCCTTTGGTTCTTGTCTTATAGATGAACGAGATTGAAGTGTGTCCTGAGTGTTACCTGTCAGCCTGCCAAAAGAGAGACAACTGGTTCTGTGAGCCATGTGTAAGCTCAGTAACTTGAAGTTTCTGATGGTGATTCTACCAGATTATTTACCCATTCCTACACACATCACTGGATTACAACCATTTAGTCGCAGTGTTTTATGTCTGCAGAGTAACCCCCACCCTCTAGTCTGGGCCAAACTGAAAGGCTTTCCATTCTGGCCTGCTAAAGCTCTGCGGGACAAAGACGGACAGGTGGATGCTCGCTTCTTTGGACAGCATGACAGGTATCATCCCTTTGCACTTCAGTTGCTTGGGCTTGGAGGTACATTTCAAGCTTTGCTGTAACATGGGGCACATTATGATGTAAATCTTTATCTTCCAGGGCATGGGTCCCTTTAAACAATTGCTACCTCATGTCCAAAGAGATTCCTTTCTCTGTGAAGAAGACCAAGAGCATCTTCAACAGTGCAATGCAAGAGATGGAGGTCTATGTGGAGAACATGAGGAAGAAGTTTGGAGTGTTTAACTACGCCCCCTTCAGGACACCCTACACGCCTGACAACCAATTCCAGATGCTGCTGGACCCCTCCAACCCCACATCCACCTCCATAAAACCTGAAAAGCACGAGAAGATCAAGCTGAGCTTCGATATGACAGCATCACCCAAGATGCCTCTTGCCAGGAGCATGGTGTCTGGGGCCGGGTTAGGAGGGAGCACGGCAGGACGGCGGATCGCCCTCACTGACATGCCTCGCTCCCCCATGAGCACCAACTCCTCTGCCCATACAGGTTCAGATGGGGAACAGGAGATGGCAGACAAGTCGCAAACAAAAGCCACTAACAACCAATTCAGTACAGGGGAAGAGTCCATGGACTGTACAGGTATACAACGAGATACATTTTAGTGTAGCAGTTTGAATATATCCTTTCCTTTGGTATCGTTTAACACTAAATCTCTGTGCAGCATCACCTGCCTATACCCGACCTGGTCCTGCAGGCAGTTCCTTGGACAGCCCCAAACCATTCCACTCTCAATCTCCAGGTATACCCCTCATTCCTAAGCAGGAGAAGACACCGCCAACAGGAAGCATTCTTAACCTCAACCTAGGTGAATCCCTCATATGTCAATAATGAACGGAGTATATACAGGTCACATTAGGACCACATTATGATAGAAATGTGATCTACATTTTCTAGTGTTGATGTTTCTTTTGTGTTTGTTAATGCGCTGCCAGATCGGAGTAAAGCAGAGATGGACCTGAAGGAGTTGAGTGAGACGGTTCAGCAGAAGCAAGGATCGACACCAGTCCTCACCTCTCCCAAGAGACAGATCAAAAGCCGTTTCCAGCTCAACTTGGACAAAACCATTGAGAGTTGCAAGGCACAACTGGGTCTGTGCAGCACATTTAGAAAAAAAGTTGAAGCATTTCTGCTCTGAGTTGTTTAGTTGGTAGTCAGTAATGTCCATGGCTGGATGGTAAAGTAGCTTAATGAAACCCATTTTAGAGATGTGACTTTGAATACCATGTGCTAATTGAACCATTTTAAGTCAATTGGAGTACTTGCACAGTGGTAGCTAAATACCCTAACTTATTGAATGGAGGTTGGATATTCACTTCCTTCTTTGTCCTTTGCTTTGCACAGGTATAGATGAGATCTCTGAGGATGTGTATAAGGGGGTCGAGCACAGCGACTCGGAGGACTCTGATAAATCGGACTCCAGTGACAGTGAGTATGCCAGTGACGAGGAGCAAAAGCCCAAGGATGGCCAGGATGCACCGCCCAATGACAAAGGGCAGAAGGAGCCTTCCAAAACTGGAGTCAAAGACCAGCCTTCCCCCAGCCAAGATAAGGAGGCCAAACCTGATGTGCCTGTGGCATCAAAATCTGCTGCGGGTGATGCTGCTGTAGCAGTATCCGATGTCCAAGCTAAAGAGAAAGCAAGCACAGATTCAGACAAAGAGACCACAGAGAAGACCAAAGCAGCCCCAACGTCGCCTGTTCCTAGAGAAAAGGCTCAGGTGAAAGAGGAAGTGAGGCAGCCCATGCCAGTGGAGGACTCTGACTCAGAGAGGGAGCTGGTTATTGACCTCGGAGAGGAACAGGGTGGCAAGGAGAGGAAGAGGAACAGAAGAGACAACATCACCACTAAGGAGCCCCCTGCTGGTAAGCCTGAGGGTGAGTTCTCTACTTTTCTACTTTTCTCTATTAATCCCACTAGAAGTAATTTATAAAGCACAAACATTGAAAAAATGAACAACATTAGCAACTTTGCTCTGTTCAAACTATTAATTAATGCATGTGTGAAACTCTTTGTAGGTAAAGCCCCGACCCTGTCAACTCTGCCTCAAAACAACACAGCCCCTTCCTCAGCCTCCGGTGTCTCCTCCCAGTCACCCATGACCATTCCTGTTACCATGGTCTCCTTCACTGCTGCCTCTCCTGCAGCCTTAAGCCCTGCCACCGTGGCTAGTGCCACCATGACACCAACCCTTGCCTCTTCCTCCGCCCCCGCATTGAAGAAACAGCGTCCTCTGCTGCCCCGAGAGACGATGCCAGTGGTGCAGAGAGCCGTGGTGTGGAATCCTACCGCCAAGTTTCAAACCTCCTCCCAGAAGTGGCACATGCAGAAGGTGCAGAGGCAGCAACAGAACCAGCAGCCTGTGGCAACCACACCATTGCAGGCTCCACCGGCAGGGGAGCAAGGCCAGGCGCAGACGTTGGCCCCAACACAGACCACTGGAACCAGCTCAACATCAGTATCCCCATCATCGGCACAGCAGCCTTCACAAAGCACACGCTATCAGACCAGGCAGGCTGTCAAAGGTAGATGACATGGTTTAGTTCACTAGTTTAAGTATGGGTGTACACAACGGTGTGGGCCAGTATAATACACTGTATGTATGCTGATGAAATTACCAGTTGGAGAATCAGTTTACATTCCACTGCAACTCGTGTGCATGCAAACATTTTGCCCATGTTTGTATTGCCTAATCACTAATAATTAAACTAATAATTATTTTCTAGCTGTTCAACAAAAAGACAGTCCACTCAGTACGTGCACATCAGCTGTCACCCTGGTATCCAGTAGTCCAGCTTCTGTGGCCATGATGGCAGCGTCAAGTTTAGGCACAGCTTCTTCGTCCTCCCCAGTGGCAGTAGACTTGCAGATCCCCACGGCCTCAGCAGATGTTGCTGCAGACATTGCCAAATACACTAATAAAGTGAGTATCTTTAAATTAATAGCTGCTATAGTACTACATGTTAGGAAAGTGCTCCCTCTGCCCGACATTTATTTGGGCATATTGTCCTTAACTTTGTTCCAACTACAGCACTGAATGAGTTTCTGGCTAAACAATCTAGCTGCATACAAGTTCAGTGAAAGTGATAAGCGGTGTGATTTACAAGGCTCTGGTGTCAGGTACAGAAAACTGAAAGTGCTGCAGTGTGGTAAAGCAATCTTTTGTCATGACGGGATTTTCACAATGGAGCTTTATTCATCTCTCTCAATTCATGATAACATTCTAGAGATAATCAGTGTTTGAAATCTTACACACTACGGGTTTAATGATAGTATTACACATGTAAAGACCGTGTCTGCAACAGATGGCTTATATATTTTTTCTTTTTACGCTTTTCTTGTCCTTTCTTTTTTCTACTAATAATAATGATAGTAATGACAACAACAATATTATTGATAATAACCATAGTGACAATGACAGTAGTAATGATAACCATATATTTGATTGGAAATTAAGAAAATATTGAAGTAAATAACAAGTACACATTATAATAATAGAAGGAAAGAGAGTGAGAAGAGAAAGAAAAGAGAAAATGCTGGAAGAGAGGGATAGATTAGAGGACGTGGGGTGGGGGTCTGAATGTGTGTATGTTTGTTGGGTGTATGTGTGTAATGCTTGTGTATGTGCAAGTGTATGTCAGATTAAAAATGTGTAGGGATCACGGTGTAAGAGTAATGGCAGCTATGTGTGTGTGTGAATGACAGTATGCAGTTTATTGTGGGTGGTGGACAGGCAAAAAGAGGTGTGATGAGTGAAATCAGTGTGGAAATTAGGAATTTAGAGTATTGATGAATGGATTCCAGATTATGCCAAAATCAGCGGTTTGGTTTTTGATGGAGGCAGATAATTTTTCCATTGATATGTATTCGATTAGTAGATTTTTCCAAAGTGTAGTATTGATTGTGTTCCTTGATTTCCAGTTCATGAGGATGGTTTTCTTGGCGATGGTTAGGGCTATGAAGAGTATTCTACTGGATGTGTTGCTTAGGTTGATGTTGGATAAGTCTCCTAGTAAGCAGAGTGGAGGGGATAGTGGGATGTGACAGCCCAGAAGAAGAGAGAGGTTGTCAGTGATGTTTAATGGGTGTGCAGTCCCATGTGGCATGCATGTAGCTGTCTGTGGTGTTTTGTGTGGTGAATGATCTTGTATTGTATGAGTTGCATGTTTGTGTTGGTGGACATAGAGAAGATGTTTTTGCAGATTTGGGTCCAGAAGTTGACACTGGGGATGAGCTGTAGGTCTATTTTTTTTGAAGGGATGGATATTGTTAGGTCGGACGTGGAAATTATGTTATAGATTTGGGATAGAAGTTGTTTTTTTTGTAGTGATATTGATCAGGTTTGATGTTAATGGGGGAAGATCTAAGTTAGACGTTTTGAAGTCTTTAACAGATGGCTCTTATAGATGACGAGGCAAAAAACAAAACTTGTTGTAAATATTTCAAGTCCTTCCAAAAAATCTATTATGTTCTACATTAAGACATCTAATGTTGTGGTCTACTGTTTTGTTTTGTTTTTTTAGATAATGGATGCAATCAAAGGAACAATGACTGAAATCTACAATGACCTTTCTAAAAGTACTTCAGGGACTACAATAGCAGAGGTGGGTGTTTGACCTCAGCTCTCAGAGATTATTATTATTATGATCATGAACGTGGCGTGGCATTATTAAATTAGTGTTGTTGCCTTTCCCGCAGATAAGACGACTGAGAATCGAAATAGAAAAATTACAGTGGTTGCATCAACAGGAGTTGTCAGAAATGAAGCACAATCTCGGTGAGAACTTTTGTTTTTAATCAGCAAAATACTGTACATGGACACTTTTTTTGTAAAACAATGTATTGAGATACAGTCGTGCGTTTGCTTACGTCTGAACCTGTACGTAGAGTTGACAATGGCAGAGATGAGGCAGAGTCTGGAGCAGGAGAGGGAGAGGTTGGTGGCTGAGGTGAAGAAGCAGATGGAGCTAGAGAAGCAGCAAGCAGTGGATGAGACGAAGAAGAAACAGTGGTGTGCCAACTGCAGAAAAGAGGCCATCTTCTACTGCTGCTGGAACACCAGCTACTGTGATTACCCCTGTCAGCAAGCCCACTGGCCGGAACACATGAAGTCCTGCACTCAGTCAGGTAACAGCAAATGGCAGCAGGCACATTTTACATATGACATTTAAGGAAGCAAGTTCTATGATTTTCTCTTAAGGCAACTCTTAACCCAGTCTTGAACTCTCCAGTCCTGTTAAACAGCCACAGTACCAATCGGGTTAATTCCAAAGGACACTCTATTAGCCAAAGGATAGTAATTCCACAAGAAGGGTGAGGTTAACTGGCTTTTCCCCCATGGTTACACATGCACAGAGACCCCTACCCATGCAAGTCAATTAAATATGTAGGGTACATTTCATGATGTGTTTTGTCACTTTTGTCCCATTTATAGCAACAGCCCCACAGCAAGAACCTGAGACTGAGTCCACAGCAGACCTTCCAAACAAAGGTTTGGGACAGTCTAGCAGCGGCCCAATCCCTCTCAGAGACACTGCAGTCTCTGCACCTTCAGAAAAAGACTGTGACATGGAGAAGAGCACTGACAATGTTGCTGTCAATCTGTCATAACCTTGTCTTACCATACTTGAAATTGTAGAACTGTAGACATTTTTTTTTTTTTCCCACTAGAAGGATTTGTCTATGTAACTTTTCTCGGTTCAAATGGCTGCTACGAGAGCAATCCAAGTGCTCTTTATATAACTCTTCTTTCCCTTTCTGGGCTCATACTACACCCAGAGCACTGTTGTCTTTCCCCATTTCTATGTGGCAACAAGGAGATTATCAGTAAAGATCTTGTAACCACTAGAGGGGGGCATTTTTAAGTAAATGCCTCCAAAGCACTTAAATACTGCATATCCATGCACTCCTTTGCAGTGTCTGTACAGCTGCCCGTATAAAGTGATTTCATGAGTGTGTGTCAGTGCTTCATTGGAAAACATGACATATGTAGCCACAGTGTGAAGGGAAACAATTGGACGATTGCTAAAACTGAATGGACCACCTGGCTTTTAGATTAGAGGACTGTTGACAGAAATGTCTGTAAGTTACTTTTTTATATTATATGTTAATTTATTTCAGTTATTGTAATGTTGCCTGATGTAAAGTGCAGAGAAAATAACAAATACAAACATTTTAAATTGACTGTTTCTATTTGATAGTTTGACTGCTCAATGAAGAGCAGTAGAGAATTTGAGAACACAGAAGTCAATAACAGATTCTTTTTTTTTTTATCATGTTTCATCTTTCTATCCTTTGTGTTATTGATTCAGCACTGTACCTAACATCTGCTTTCAACCTGCACCAGTCTTAACTGCAAAATAAATCGCACATCATTTTGTGAATTAGACATAGACTTACCTGCACCAAAATGACACGCAAATCTGAAATATAATTGAAATGTACAGTGATATAATTGCCTGACAGAATAACTTAACACCAGTATCTTATCAGTCATGCAGCAGTTAATCAGCAAAGCTGCAAGTAGGTTTTGACAGAGAATTCATTTCCTATGTTTCAGATGAGACTGTACATTCTTGACAAATTGTTGGTTAAAAAAATTTGTCTGTTCATTTTATATTTGTTTCTTGGAGGAACTCATTTGATTTATTATGTGGATGATTGTTTCTGCATAGATAGGTTTCATAAAACTATATTTTGTCAGCGGGACACTGTCACTGCTGTTGTTTACATTCTGTACAGTAAAATTGACATTTCAAAAACAGTGCATTTGACCCTGAACTGTTTCTTTTAACAATACAATGGCCATGGCAAGCCTTTTTAACATTTAAGCACTCGAGTTCAGTTGTCACACATTTTGACTCAAAATGTAACTAGTCAGAATGATAAAATAGCTACGAAACAAGTTTGACTAGTCCAAATTTATAGATCTCTGTAATCCAGTGTAACTGCAGTTCCTGTGCCACTAGTGAAAATGACAGTTATAAATCCCCATTATTCCACTTTCTTTCATTGGAAAAAAAAAGGTTGAAAGGTTGTGACATGTTAAACAACAATTTCAGACATCTGGAACTGAATTCGGACTAGTCACAATAAATATCCCCGCTATATATTGGGGATATTCAAAAGATGCCAATAGGCCCCAACCCCCACCAAACACAATCTGCTTGTTCCCCTTGGAGCTGATTGATCTAAAAATACATTTACATGAATTTATAAAATAAAACAAGCCTTCAGTGTTGCCTGTATCACTATCCCGCCAGACCAGTGGGGGCGCTGTAGCCACACACACTGTCCAGTAAAGAGTCAGCCATCTGCCGCAGTCAGTTAGCTCCAGCAGCCAGCGGGAATGGAAAATGGAGGATTGACGGAAGAAATATAGCGAGGACATACCATCGGTAGTTCTAACTTGTAGGTGGGTGAAATATAATCAATTCAGTAGTGTAATGTTGGATTTACGTGCAATACACTTGTCTCAGTTGTTTTCCTCCCGCCGGGGCTGAAAGATATGCTAATAGTCCGACAAGGTTAAACATGATGCAGCTAACCGTTAGCTGACAAGCTAGCGTAACGTTGTTTACAGCTTAAATACGTTAGCTAATTTACTTGACTCTAGCCAGCCACACTGAATAGATAAGAGGCTTGCTGCAACACGAAGGTGTGGTTTTGGAGCTTACAGCTCGGCTTTCAGTAATTTTATTGTATTTAAAATGTAGTGACTAATGTCTAGCTAGGGATTGCTGTTGGGCTGATTTGGATTCTGCTGCTCGTGACGGTTAATGGCGTTAGCTAGGTTTGCAGGACGTGCACGTTTTTGCAACTGTTGATGGATGGAGGCGATTGACAAGATGTTCAGAAACGTTGAAAGGCGTACTTAACGCTTCACTCGGAGTGATCAAATGTGCGCCGGTTATGTAAATACAAAAGCGTTTGGTTTAGTTGCCTGGTGAGAGGGTTTTTTGTATAGCGTTAGCTTTGCGGCTATCATTAGCTGTGTCGATGTGCGGGAGCTAACGTTAAAGAAGTCTGGTCGTGGTCTGTGGTGCAGTGTTCTGGGTAGAGTCTGGTGACGTAAATCTCTCCAGCTAACTCCGTTAACGTAGCTATGCTAGCTAAGGAATTGTGTGAAACAATAAATGATGCTAACCGGGAATCTGGAGTTTTAGACCATGCGCATCAAGGCCGTGTGCAGCCACCCCCACCCGATGATGCAGAGGGCTAGCAGCTCGCGCTACCTCAATATGTCCATTATAACCACCGAATCATTCATCTGCAAATGTTCCTCCATGGGATTTATACCATAGAACTTTCATTTTATTTGTTTGGTCGTAAATATAAGCATGCTTCAACCGCCAAATGGGCCCCTCCCACACTTCCTTGGCAACAGATTTTCTTCCATTCACGTGGCAGGGTGTCGTGACAAGAGGCACGTTATTGGAGAAATCCATTTAATCACTTTCAGGCTCTGGTTGGATGGGGTTTCTTGCATTTTTTTGACGACGCAGTGTGCACGACGCATGCATGCACCCAGATTTTTTTTTTTTTTAAAATTATTAATAATTTATTTAGATGTTAGGTAAACGCACTGGCATGGTTTTATTATTCAACAATTATTCAACATCAGTCGTGTTTTCTATGTTTTCCTTTTACACTTACCTCATAGTCTCTTACAACAGTGAGTAATGTCACTGCACACGTTCGGATTTTGTGTTTAAAAAAAATACTATTTTATGCATTTGCAGTTCCATAGAATAATAAAACACAAATGCGACAGGTTTGCCCATCCTGAGTCCTGCAAAGTCTTGACTGCATATATTCGTCACTAAAGTTTATTTTTTAGTGACTGAAGTTGGATTTTTTTTAAAATTTGAACTCTAAATTCTTAATGTGGGTGCTGCCGCCGCCGCCGCCCCCCCCCCCCCCCCCCAAATTGAACTTGTACATAAAATGATTTACTGCACAAATCAACAATCCATGTTGTCGTTGCACCTTGTCCTGTTTGCAGGGTACATGCATTTGGTACTAATTTAGATTTTCCTCCTTTCAGCAGATCCAGTAACCTTATACCAAGACTGATGATTACTGGCAAAAAGCCTTTGTTTTATTTGAAGAAGCACTTGGTTACCCATCAGTACTGAACTCCAGGTAAGTACATGGGCAATTAATGTTTTATATGAAAGGAAAAACAAATTTTGACCATGGAAAATCCCAACCAGTGACAATACAATATGTCTGCCTCTACTTTCATTTACGACATAGACTTTTGAGCTGCCATTGATAGATAGTTGATGAGATTGAAAAAAAATCCTTAATCTCAGTCAGTGTTACATGCACTGAAGGTGTTCTATTTACCCACATTTTCCTTCAAGTAATGGCTTTAGTTTCTAAGTTGAGTGAGAATGAGAGAGAAATGAGCATACTGTTTGAATTCCAAAGACAAACAGCAATGCTATCTAAGCACTGCTCCATCTGTAGAAGACCCAGGGCCCTCAGTGGTTGTCATTATATGATATGAACTGAAAAGAGTGACTCATAGTTGGTCTCTTGTGCTCTTCTCTTAACTTTAGACATTGAGTTTGAAAGTAGTGATTGACTCCATCATCTATGGAGGAGAATGTGAGCCCTGAGCTCTCTCTAGCTCCCGAGCCAGAGCAGAGCCAGGACCCTATGGATAGCTGCTCTCAAGGTACCTTGGATGAGCTTCTTTTCCCTTAATCAGTGAGGGGTGGGGATGTTAAAGTGATCCTGGGCACAACTGTGATGTCAGGTCCTATACATTTCAATGATTTTGAATTTGGGTGAAGGGTCAGGGTAAGTGAAAAGTCATAATCCAAGTCAAGCAACTTTTTAACCTCCCATTTTGCACGATCACTGAGCAATTATTAGATTCTTAGCAGTGGTCACACTGTGGTGTTTGCATGCCATAATTATTTGCTGTCTGATTCTGTCAGCAGCTGTTGCAGAACAGGATAAAGAGGGGAATGAACAGTCTCAAGCACAAGATGAGAATGCTGCTAAAGTGAAGCTAGAGGAGCCAGATAAATCTTCCAAGGTCAAAAGCGAATTGAAGAAGACTTGGGGATTTCGTCAGACCACCATCGCTAAGAGAGAGATGCCAGGGGAAGCAGCTGCAGACAGCCAAGAAAGCCGCTGTCCTGTACGCCGTAGCGGCAGGCAGTCCAAACGCACTGACAAACTGGAGGAGTTCCTCTCCACCACCAAAAGAGGGTCACGGAGGAGCGCCCCTCCCAGCCTGGAGAGCGGAGACCCTCCTTCCCAAACCCCAACCGATGCAGAGACCGCCTCAGAAGCCAGCTTTGACGGTAACGCGGACATCAAGGCTGTAGACGACAAGGCAGAGTCCCCTGAGAGGAGGACAAGGAGCAGTACGAAGAAGCAGACCCCAGAGAAGACTCAAGGTGGCAGACAGACCCGAGGAAGAGGTGCAGTCAAAGAAGACGGAAGCTCAGAGAACGAGGAAGATGGCGATGGAGATGCTGCCAAGAAGACCCAGTCACCGGACAAAGATGATGAGGAAAAAGATGAAGAAAAGAAGGAGCCCAGTCCTGAAGAGGTAGGAAGTGGGAATTCAGCACAGCCTCAGCCAGAGCAGGACTCTGAGAGGAAAGAGGTTGTGGGGGAGGAGAAGAGGGAGCAAGAAGATGAAACGGACAAAGTGGAGCCAAACACGGAGACCGATAAAGAGAACGAGGATGAGAGCAAAGAGAAGCCTCCAGTGACTTTTGCGAAGCGTGGACCAATAAGAACTTATGCCAATAAAAAGAAGGCAGCCAATAACAACACGTCCCCTGTTAATGCAGCCCCTTCTCCTGTCAGTAAGATCACCACTCCTGTCAAGAGGGAACCTAAAGCAACCCCAGCAGCAGCAAATACCTGCAACTCCCAGATGGAAGAGGAAGAGGAGGATGAAGACGAGGATGAGGACGACGATGAAGATGACGATGAGTCTTTGACATCTACGTCCTCATCATCCATTGACTCTGACGATGGAGGATATGACCCCAATGCACTCTACTGCATCTGTCGCCAGAAACACAACAAACGGTATGATATAACTTTCTATTTTTTAAGTTGGAACGTTGCATCATCATTCAATTGTGTAATTATTTTGATCAAAATTACCCTGATCATAGTTATTAACAAGCTCGGCTTTCTATCTTCTATATTCATGTGAGCCTTTTAACATTTGCTCCTCGTTGCACATTAAACAAAGCATATTTAAGTTACATCTCATTTCTCCTCCTTGTTGTCAAGCCGATGGCATAAAAGTATGCTTCTACTGTCTGATTCCACTTTGTCTTGTGAAGTCTTATCAAGTCTGAAAGTACGGGGTTAGCCAGACTGAAAGTTTTTGCTGGGCTTTGTTTGGAAGGTGCTACTGCAAGTGTCCTGTGCTCTCTAGGTTCATGATCTGCTGTGACCGCTGTGAAGAGTGGTTCCATGGGGACTGTGTGGGCATCACCGAGGCCCGTGGACGCCTCATGGAGAGAAACGGCGAAGACTATATCTGCCCCAACTGCACCGCCAAGAAAAACCAGGTGGTCAGGCCTGCCACAATCACCCTCGCCTCGGGCACAGAGATTGGGAAGTCCAAAGCTGAGGTTACTACTGCTGCTGTAACTCCAGCTGCCACTGCTTCTGCAACTGCTGTTATAACTGACCTGAGAAAATTAGACCCTAGCCATTCACCCAGTCAATCTGCCGTAGTCCCCTCCATATCCACTGGAACAGAAGAGAAAGGAGACGATCTGGGCATCAAAGGCAGGATAGAGAAAGCCATTAACCCAACTGGGAAGAAGAAGATAAAGATCTTTCAGCCGGTAGGTCTTGTGACTGATCACAAATGGTTTGACTAACCCAGTTTCCATGAGCCAGGACATTAAATCAGTCTGAACTGCAGTGCATACTGCTCAGTGGTCACATACTTTTATGTTGCAAAATTGTGTTGCACATTGTTGGATTTTAACTTTCTTGTTTACTTAATTTGATCAGGCAGTACAGCAGACAGCTGTACAGAAAGCAGAGCAGAAGTCAACACCAACTGTGGAACAGAGGATGACACCCAAAGTGGAGCAGAAAGCAGCAACCAATGCAGAGCAGAAAGCGACATCCAACGCAGAGCAGAAAGCAGCATCCAACGCAGAGCAGAAAGTGGCATCAAACGTGGAGCTGAAAACGACGCCGACAGTGGAGCAGAAGGTGATTCCTAAGGTGGAGGAAAAGACTGTGCAAAAGGCCGAGGGGTCTTCCCTTCCCAAATGCATCGGGCCTGGCTGTGAGAATAATGCCCAGCCTGACTCTGTCTACTGTGGCAATGACTGTATCCTGAGGCATGCTGCCGCGGCCATGAAGTCCATCACTGATGTCAAAGAGCCCAAGCAGAAGGACAAGGAGAGGGCCAAGACTCAGAAGGTCAAGTCTACACCCAAGGTAACTCAGGGCAGATACTGACGAGGTGCCTTTTGCCATTCCTTGTTGCAAAGATGTTCATACCTTTCACTTCCTGAGGAAAGCTGTGCAGTGTAGTTGACATAGTATTGTAAGATATAATAATCATTTATTGCAGTTGAAAACTACTTAATAGAAAAGGTTTTTTGTGTGTATATGATTGCAAAACAACTGGTGTTGCAGTATTGCAGCTATTGGACCTATGATCTAATTTCTTGACCATATTGGGAAATATTTTTCCCCTAAATGTCTGAGATTTGTTGTGGTGGATTGCCGGCGTGACTTGGCAGCAGTCGCATGAGAAGCCTCTGGCCTGGAGGGCCTCTGGAAGACAAGTGCTTTACGGTCCTCTCTCTGAATGACGTCTATCCTGATAACTTGCATAGATATTCTATAGGCAGCACAGCTGATCAATGTTGTCTGTCTATATGTGTGTAATTAGTTAACCACAATGGTGTGACTTGCATGTTGGATGTAATATATTGTTTAGCTGTCAAGTTTACTTGTTTAGCCTTAATCACAGTTACAGTCTCAAAGGGCTTCACAGTGCCCAAAACTATGAAAACAATAGATGACCCCCAACCTTGGACCATCGCAGAGGACAAGAAAAACTCCCACAAGCGCTTTTTAGGGGAAAAAATAGAAGAAACCACTTTTATAAGACATATGCTGTCAATCATGAAATTATATAATTTCATGATATAATATAATTATATACTATATGAATCATCTGAAATCTGAATTGTCCAAATCTTATAGACTCTTCTAAGCTGACCCACAAGTGTTGTGGTTTTTAAGAAATTTGCTGCACCCTCAGCATTTTAGTAATATTGCACATGTTACAGGAACTCAAACCCTAATAAAAGAATTAAGACTGATATGCACATTTTTACACCAAAAAAAAACTTGTGGTCCACACTAACTTGAACTGGCTTTGCTTAACCGATGGTAACTGGCTGCTGCCATTTTCTGATTTCAAGACATCCGGGATGCCTGTAGGCAGTCTTTATTATCAATGAAAAATACTTCTTAAATGGGATTAAATGTTTCCATTACTACGGTGGATTTCTGTAATTTGGATTGCGGAGCATTAAACTACATAAGATCAGTGTAGTTTTACAAAGAAGGGAGGGGCGGTGTTATAGTATAGTGACTGTTTATGTTTGAGATGGTCAAATCATACAGGCAAATGAAGGCTTCAGCATCACCTGACTGATCCACAAATCATTTCCCATCCAAAAAAACCTAACATTGCAGCTAATCTAGTTTTCCACAGTTACCGTCTACACACCTAGTTACTGGCTCCTTTTTTTATTTTTGTTTTTAATGCAGGTTTTTATCCTGACTTGGATCACACACACACACACACACACACACACACACACACACACACACACACACACACACTCTGGTAACTCATTGTGCTCGTGGAAAACACTGGTAATGGATCTTATTATTTATCGTTTGATTGGCTATTATGTTTTATATTTAAGTGAACATCACTTTTGGAGGGTAAAATTAAGGCGGGAAATGTAAAACCCCTCAAAAATGTCACTGTTGTGATGAATTGATTGTATCTGCTGAACAACTGATTGTCCTGTAAACTAGGCCTCGTGTAAATAATAAGTTGCATTATGGTTGATGACACTTTATTGTACAAGCAGACTATAATTTCTTCCTCTTGGCCATTACATTAGTCATTTAGCAGATGCTTTTATCCAAAGCGACTTACAAAGGTGATAGTTGACACTGTGGGAATCGAACCCCTGACCCTGAGACGGAGCGTGTCATGCTCTACCAACTGAGCTGTCCGGGACGTTTTGTCCATTTTCTGCACACTGCATCATGTGGCTAGTGAAGTTCAGCCCTGCTGTAAAAGAATGAGATTGTCTTTTAAAGATTGAAAAGAGGACTTGAACTGGTCAAACCTGCCCCTCCCCTCTTGGCCATTACATTACAGTCATTTAGCAGACGCTTTTATCCAAAGCGATTACAAAGGTGATAGTTGATACTATGTGGGAATTGAACCCCTGACCCGGCGGTACTCCATGGCTATTTTACATAAACACAAAGGTAAACTTGGCCTGACAGTTTCAGGCATTAGATATTCATTGTGGAGACCTTCCCGAGTGCTGCTATTGAACTGACTGAATGCCTGTGTGTCTGTCCACCCAGAGGAGCGCCGGCGGTCGGAAGAAGACGAGTAAGAAGTCCACGGAGGAGGACGAGTCGGACAGCGAGGAAAGTGATCCGGATTACGATGACGAAGACGAGCACTGCGAGGAACATCCGCCGCCACCAGCCGCCGCGTCCTGGTCCAGCGACCATAATTACAATGCAGTAACGCCAGAAAAGACTACACCCATGTCACCAACAGTGTTAAACAAAAAGTGTATGTATCTCTTTGAAGGTCTTGATAAGTCAGTGCTAACCTTTAACTATCTCTTCACACTAGGGGGTTGTCAAGCAACCGCAGCAAATCACTTGTATGCATTGGGCTGTTGTTGAGAGACCACATTGTTGCGTTCCATTATAAATGTGGTTCTTGTCATGCTAACATACCGTAGACGTGATCCAAACATGGGGAAGAACAAGAATGCTCTGGAGATGAACCCATTCTGCCATCAGATTTTATTGATTTGCCAAGTGTTGTGAGTTTGATAATGTAAAAATTACTTGTTACTCAATGAAATATGCACAGCCTGTGGAAAAGGTAAGTATTGAATGAGGCTATGGGTAAGTATTCAGTAATCCAGAATAGATTATTTAAGAATCCCATGGTTAAAATGTAGAGCTGTAGACAAAGACCTCTAAAGGAACACATGGCACAGATACATGGAGCGCTACTATCTTTTCAGGTTGTAGAAGGCATTACCATGAAATGTATCTGAGTAATGAATGTAACGGTGCTCCTGTTCATGGAAGTGTGAGTGTGGGGGTCATATTACCTGCTTTATTAGCCTGTGCGGGTCTCCACATCCTGGTTTCTTCACCTGTGCTGTCGGTTTCAAAAGGGGTCCTTCCCTCCTCCTCCTCCTCTCCAGCAGGTAGGTCTCAGAGACTTTTTCCCCCCTGGGTTTACAGGGACTTATAAAGCTGATACAGCTCACATTGGGCTGATGAAATCAGGCATAAACCTGTTAAGCACAACCCTGTGTTTTGCCCTACATTTTGTGGGTAACAGGCTGACCTTTTTATATATTTTTTGATTCTTATTGAATGTGATGCATCACTACTCGTGGGAAACTGGCTTTAAAATAAAAGGTGATATGACAGATTTTTGGATGCCTTGATTGATTATGTGAGCAGCTTGCAGCTTGTAGGATGTCCTGACCAGTTCAGCTCAAACAAGCATATGCCACTGATCCACACACACACCAAGGACATGTGACTCCCGAGTCCCCAGACGGTGAGCAGCCCGGATAGGGATGAACTAACCTCTGCCACAGAGACCAGACCACCTGGAGAAACTGCAGTGAAGTTCAAAAAGACTGCAGCAGAAGATTGAAGTTTGAAGACCAGGGCAATGCACGCAGATGTAGAAGAGGGAGACCTGTGCTCAAGAGTTGTTTCACACACATACTACACTTGAGATTTGCTTGATATATGCTGAGGGGATGTGGTGTTTTTCAGTTCTTAGTTTCTTTCCCTTGTCATCAATAAGGGCTCCTTGAGTGCATTGTTAAGCGAGTCATTGAGAGAGCAACGTGTCAGTTAAGCAGATCAGTGTTCAACATGGTAGTTGTGTATATTTTCAGCAGCTTGAGGAAAATGTTTACTGATATGCTCGTAGCCCCATATCATGTCGGATACACATACACTGATTGACACTTTGAAGGGTGTAACAGATTGCTCTATTATGATGTTTAGACAGCATTGCATGTTTGGCTGCTTTAGGTCTTTAATACAGTGTTGCTCTACCCTAAGACAGTTCTGGTTTAATCACATTGGAAAGATTTAGTGTTTTGTTCAAGGTTCAAGTGGGGTTTACGCTTTCAACAATCAACAATTTTGAACCTGTATATAACTATAGATGAAGCACTAACATCTATAGATCACAAGTTAAACAGAGATGCTGACAAAAAGCCTAAGCAGATTCATTTCACTGTGAGATTTATGTTTATTTTGGCATACATTTGAAAGATGGTTCTTCATTTTAACCTTAATGGTTTTGCAGTGATATCAAATTCGTCCTACTGGCATAATAACGTGTCACTTGTGGTCAGAACTCGTTTAGTGTCAGCAGTGGTTAGGATTTGTTGCTGAGGTGGAGATGGTCATGAAACAATGTTGTTTAGTTTCACATATGGTAAGTTGTGTCATGACTGAGTACTACCAACTAAGTTTTTTTTTTTAACTTAATTACTTTTTGGTAGTTAGGCTTTCACAGGCAATATGACAAGTTCTGTAAATAAACACTGAGGCACCTTGGGATACACTGGTTGTTGCTGCTTATCAAGTCCGAATGAGAGAACTTGATAATGTTGTAGGGCTTTTAGCCTAGGAAGGAACTGGTTGTGGCAGTGTAGCCTGAAAGGGAGCTGTGCAGTGTTTGTCGTGGAGGTAGTACTTACATGAGACACTTGTGGAACAACGCCTTCCCCCCTGCCACACAGACCTATGGGTATTGAGAGTCAACCTGCCATGTGGGAGATTTGTCCTTTTGCGGATACATTTGTTCTCTCCGTGAAGATGAGCACCACCATTTGAACAATGTTGGAAAATGTATGAAAAACAAACTTTTAAAAGGAAGCTCAACAAACAGCACAATGTATCTGCCGTCCACGGCTACAAATAAAGAGGCACTATGCACCTGCCCAGTTGTCAGCTTTATTTTCTTTAATGTTTATTACACTGGGGTGTATGTGTGGACACAAATATGAATTATGTGAATGTTATTTATATTACTAATACATCGATAATGCATTGGGCTGTTTTATCTGCTGGAACCTGAATATGGTTGTCATCCTCAAGTTTTAATGTTTTAATGTGATGTTTTTAGTTATTGCATTTTAGTATCTATAGCAAATCTCAATGACACTCCACCCTTATTGTTACTTCTATGCTGCCATACTAAGTAATGTCACATCTACTGTTGTAGATTGTAAATGGTTGTGTCAAGCTTATTGTGGTCTGCCCCATCTCACAGAGACCCAATGTTTGTTTGGTCTTGTTCTTGATTTTCAGCCCCTCCCAAAGAGGAGAAGCAGAGTGAGAAGGAGCAGAAGGAGAAGGAACCAGCTCCTGCTGCTGAGAAGTCCTCCCCCGCTGCCACAGCACCAGTTAAAGGAAACAAGAAGTCCCCAGGCGCTAAAGGAGCCAAGACTACCCCAAAGGGCAGAAAGCCATCGCCTCAAGCCACCAACGCAAAGTCGTCTAAGAGACCTGCAACACCCCCCAGTAGAACAGCAGCCAAGTCCAAGAAACCGCCTACCCCTGCCCCGTCTCCCTTCTCTTCAGGTCCTGTCCACATCACAGGAGCACTGAGAGTCACCAAATCCACCTTCACCATTCCTAAGAAGCAGCCCCAGCTAAAGGAGACATCCCACAGTCACTCGTCCTCATCCTCCAGAGTCCCATCTTCTCCAGTTTCCTCATCTTCCTCCAACCAGTCGTCGTCCTCCAGACCTGCCCAGCCAGCAGCTTCAGCTCCCTCCATGTCCCCCATGCCTCCCCCCAACAACCAGATGAGACAGAACATCCGCCGCTCGCTTACTGACATCCTCTACAAGAGGTGAGTATCCTGCACAGACTACCCCGGATTATATTGTCACATAGACATTTGTGTGATAAATTAGAGATATTTCCATCGTCCTTAGAATAAAATAGTAACTGAGTTTGTGTTTTGTACCACCAGGGTGAGTGACAGTGATGACCTGAACATGACTGAGAGTGAGGTGGGAAGGCTGGCAGTTGCCATTGAGAAGGAAATGTTCAACTTGTGCCTTAACACGGACAGCAAGTACAAGAACAAATACAGGTCCCTCATGTTCAACCTGAAGGATCCTAAAAACAAAGTGAGTCAACATAAACATGAAATAGTTTGTGTAGTTATTGATGTGATAATGTTTGTACCTACAGTGTATGTGCAAAAGGTAATTCTGAATACAAATCTAGTTTCTGTGATATGTGAGGGCGATATTGATTGCAGCTTGTTTTAGAAATGATGAGCTTTTGTTTTTACTATTATCATCCTGTGACGGCTGGTATGTTTGTCTCAGGGCTTGTTCTACAGGGTGGTGGGTGGTGAGGTTAGTCCCTTCAGACTGGTGAGACTAAGTGCTGAAGAGTTGCTTTCCAAAGAAATCTCTGAGTGGAGGAAGCCTGACCCGTCTGAGGTAAAGCAATTCGTGAAATAATAGAACATTATCACATTTTAAAAATGTTTGGAAAATACACAGTTGGAAATTTTGAGGAGTGTAGAGTGTTTTACAGTTGGGCACACGGCATGATAACCTTATGATATTATGGTTGTTGTCTACCCTAGGCCCAGACTCCCAGTGCCAGAGCCTATTCAGGGCAGTCCAAATTAGGCAACAGGCGCGAGTCTGGCCCCCATAATATGGACGTGGAGGACGTTCCACCAACATCTGACGCAGACGTATGTATCTCTGCCACCTCTCCATCTGCTCGCATGGCTTCTGCTGCAGTAAGTGGTGGCATGCTCTTCTTTCTCTGGCATTCACTTTTCCTTTTTGCTTCTCAATGCACAAAATCAGTGGCTGTTTAGAGTGAGAAAGCATGAGCCAATGTTTGTACAGATGAGTTAACTTGCTAACTGTCCTGTCCTTCAACACAATGTCCTCTTTTCTGAAGCTCACAACTATATTCTTCATAAATAAGCACTAATCCCACTTCTACCTACCCGCCACAGTGGTGCCTCTGGTATTTTACAGTTTGTCTGACTTGTTTTTATTGTCTGTTGCAAGTTCATCTAAGTCAGTGAGATTTGACTGAGCCCCTCCTTTTCCAATGTCCACAGGACGATGAGTCCAGCTCCACTCCTTCAGTCTCAGGTCAGGCCTCTGCTGCAGAAGGGAGTAGTGGCAGCAGCATGCCAGACATTTTCAATACCATGCTCAAAGACACCACTGCTGAACACAGAACTCATCTCTTTGACCTTAACTGCAAAATCTGCACAGGTAAATGAGAGGCTTATGAGAGGGTGATTTCATCTCTTAACAAAAATGATTTGGTGTACAATAAATTACCTTATTAATGCCCCCTTTTCAACCATCCCCTCCAGGTCAGAGGACAGAAGATGAGCCGGCAGCAAAGAAAGCCAAGCTGACCAAGAAGCCAGAGGCTAAGCCACCCAGACAGGAACTGCGTTCGTCCAGGTCTTCATCAGATGTCCCTCCTGTCTACCAGCCACAGGTCACCACAGCCTACCAGCAGCAGGTGCCCCAGGCCTATCAGCATCAAGACCCCCTAGTCTACCAACACCAGATCCCTCCAGTCTACCAGTCCAACATGGAGGCTTCTGTCCCAGAGTCCCAGCCTCAGCTCTACCAGGAGGATCCTAACAGTCTGGTGCCTCCAGCCCAGGTCCCTGCACCCATCATCATCCCCACTGTCTCCTCTGTCAGCATCACCCGCAGAGACCCTCGCATGGCCAGGCACAGCTCTGGTGTGACCGTCACCCACACGGTCCCAGAAACATCGACAGTGATGCCCATCTCAGCAGAGTCACCCTTGGCTCCAGTGGAGGTGGGATTCAAGGGACACCTACCGATGCCACCAGCTCCTCCACCTTCAATGATTGTGTCTAAACCAGCAAAAAATAGGTGCTCAATCTTGTCAATGTTCTTCAAATGTCTTTAATTCATATGATAAATTACATTTCTACATCTGATGGATGTTTGAGACGTGGCTTTTGATATGAAGGAGTAACTAGCTCAGTACGTTAGCTGGAGTAGTACTGGAGTAGTACTTATTTGTTTGTAAACAGATGCTGCTTTTGTTGTTTACAGTACATCAGAGCCTCCTCCTGAGGGCGAGACTGCAATCTTCCTACATGGTCAGGAGAAGATTTGGAAAGGATTTATCAACATGCAGTCTGTGGCTAAGTTTGTTACCAAGGCTTACCTGGTCTCAGGATCCTTTGAACACCTGAAGGAGGTTAGTCAATTTAAATTTAAAAAAGACTAAATTTACTTCAAATTTGATCACAGTTGAATGCAAAACGTTTTGTATGCCAAAGCTTAATAGATAATATTGTTGACCTTGTGCAGGATTTGCCAGACACCATTCACGTCGGAGGACGAATATCTCCACACACAGTGTGGGATTATGTCGGGAAGCTGAAAACCTCACTCTCCAAGGTTTGTTTGGACAAAGCATAGTTTGAATGTTTTAAGCACTTTTAACTTCTTAACTGTATTATTGAAAGTCCTTGGATCTCCCCTTTACTCTATCTCCCTTTCTCCTCCATGTCCACAGGAGCTGTGTCTGATTCGTTTCCACCCAGCCACAGAGGAAGAGGAAGTGGCATATGTGTCTCTCTTCTCTTACTTCAGCAGCAGGAAACGCTTTGGTGTGGTGGCTAACAACAACCGCCGCATCAAAGATCTCTATCTCATCCCACTGAGCGCCAAGGACCCATTGCCTTCCAAACTATTACCTTTTGATGGGCCAGGTAAGCATTCACAGGGATACACAAATGTACCACTGCCGTCTTTGAGTCGTCTGTGCTGACTTGAATTTAATTGTCCAAAGCTTAATGATTTCCTGTTTAAAAATAATTGTCATTTGTCTTGGTGGTGAGTATATTCAGGGTCATGTTTGATTTTGAGAGGGTGAAATGAGAGCTTGTTTGATTCATGGTTTTATACTATAGGGGGCACTCACACACTACTGGTGTTGATTCTCCCATGGAATGCACCTCTGTACATGTAACACCTGGCGTGTACTCTGCTGTGTATTTGACTTTGTATAACACGTTTCAAATAAAGGAAGTTGTGCATCGCAGATTGGTGCCGTTTTAGAGTCCAGTCTCAGCCTGTTGTTTCTTTAGACTTGGCTCGTACCTAATCATACCTAAATACCTGTGTGATCAATAAATTGCTGTGAGCTAACTTGCCAGCCACTTAATACCTCCATGCTGTTTTCATATTGTGACTTGCTGCACTACTGCTACAAACCAGCATCTTCCTATACATTTCTCCCTGACTGAAGAATCAGCAGTTGATCTAAACCTTGTAAATCGTGATCCTACACCACTGTTAACAGTACACACCAGGGCAGCAATGGTAAGTAATCAGAGGAGTCCGGCTTGGAGAGCCTGAAACAACAATGGATATCACGGCTCATGTTGGTCACTTTCCTTTACTAAAGGAGTGACTTGAACAATTAAAACTTGAATTTGTGTTTGTCAAAGTATTTACGTGAAGAGGCTGATAATAATCAGTCAGAATTACAACATAAACTCATTTTCAGAGACTTGATGTGGAATTAAAAATAGTTTATTATAAATTACCTGATTGTGGCAGTTATTCTTGAAGTTGTGTTTTGCAGGTTTTCACGGGTGCAGTCAAATGATGAGATTTTATCCCATTCAGTTTGCCTTTTTGTATATATATATATATATATATATAGTAAGCTGCACAGCACCTCACTTGATGTAGGCCTACTGGTATATATGGTGCTCTCTATCTTGTGCCATTTGTTGTCAATATAGTTTGTACCTTTATTTTGAAGGTTTGAAATGTAGTGATTTTATCATTGTGATCATTTGTTGTATGGGAAGACATTCTTAAGATGAAGTGGAAATGTTTGGTTCCATGTCTGATGAAATAATGTACTACTGGTTGTTACAGTATCCAGTTTATGGATATTTGAAATAAGCTCTCATTTCGCCTGGTTCCTTTAAGTGCTTATTACACTCTGCCATGGGTCACAAATAGTTTTATTTTACGATTTTCTTGTCTTGTCTGTCTTATAGGACTTGAACCAGCACGTCCCAACCTCCTGCTGGGGCTGCTGATCTGCCAGAAGGACAAAAAGCGGGCCGGCGCTCCATTGGAAGCTGAGGAGAAACGGTCCAGGACCCAAACCAAAGACGTGGATGACACTGGCCTTCCAAAGCCATCTGCCTTGGTCAAAGCAGATAAAGGCATACGGCAGAGCCTGGAAATTCCCTTCAGCACAACTCCTCCAGGGTCACCTCCACGCCTCAGCTCCTCGGAGACCTCGAGCAGCTCTGTGACCACCACCTCAGCCCTTTCCTTTTTGTCTTCTGTCAAAGCACCTGCCACATCCACCCCCACTGGCAAAGACTCCCCATCCTCAACCGGCTCTGTTGCTTCCTCGGTAGCAAATTCCACTCCTCTTCAGACCATCCTCAATACTCTTTTTGGGAAGAAGAAGCAGGACTCTGAAGCTTCCAACTCTCCCTCCGATCAGGGTGGGGAAGCCTCAGTCCCACCAGCTACAATGCTAGACCCCATTGTCCAGCAGTTTGGACAGAGTTCTAAAGAGAAACCGGAGGATGAAGATGAGGATGACCGACCATATGACCCAGAGGAAGAGTACGATCCCAGCAGGGGCTACAATGTGTCTAAAAAGCCCGTTGACATAGTCAACGAACCTGAGATGTTGAAGCATCCTGAAGAGATGGCCAGTGAGGTTGACGATGTTGCGTATGATCCAGAGGATGACTCCATTTTTGAAGAGGTCAAGACTATAGCCCCAGGTCAAGCCAAGGCTACATCTGAATGTATGACTGAACCACAAAAAGTCCTGGAGAACCTCAACAAACAGATTGAGGATCAGAAATGGCAGAAACAAGGGGAACAAGTTCATCAACAAACGACATCTGCTACCTCATTCTCCGTTACAGACACACTATTAAAACAACCTACCAAATCCCTTTTGGCCAATACTCAGCTTCTGCAGCTTGGCAAAAAGGTTGAAGAACTGGTCAAATCTTCTACAGTTGCTCCTTTGATCAACCAGAGACGAGACCCCCGACAGAGCAGGGACCCTCGTCAGGCTGCAGCCGTCAGGAAGCAGACTGACGAACCTGAGGAGAAAGAGGAGACACCTGCTCTGTTGGCAGAAACTACACTACCCTCACAGCCTGCAGTTCAAGAACCAGAGTTGCCCAGAGCAGTTGAAGTTGAACACACAGATTCCTCAGAAGAACCAGAGACACCATTGCTTCAAGATGTGAGCGAGACACTCCCCTTCATGGATTCAGACAAGGCAGAGGTGTCAATTCCCTTGTTAGGAGAGCAGATGGAACCTGATACAGAGGTCAACTACATGGAGGAGGGAGAAGGGAAAACTGAGGAAGCCGAGCCGGCCAAGGCTGAAACTGAGATGGACAAGTACAGTATTTGGCCAAACGCCGCCAGTATTTTAAAAGCTGGTGAGGACTCTATGTATGAGCAGAACAGCCAAGATTCAGCCTCTTCAAGCTACCTGAATGCCTCGACAAACACTTCATCAAACACATCCACAATCCCTGTGCTTACTCAGAGCAACACCATGGGTGACACTCATTCTGCTCATATGCCACATCTATCCACATCAGGCTTCCAGAATGAGTACAGACCTCCAGCTGACATTCCCCCACCATCCGGCTTCCCCCCATCCCATCCAATGCAGGGACCCAACCTGATAATTAGGCCACCGCCCATGTCTATGCCCCCACCCATGCAAGGTCCTCCTCCAATGTCAGGCCCCCCACCTATGCAAGGACCCCCTCCACCCATCCATGTTCCTCCTCCAATGCGTGCTCCTCTCCCCATGCAAAGCGACAGCAGTCAGCAGTATGGCCCACCTCCAGCCACCTACCCTCCCTATCAGAACCAGTGGGGCGGCTCCCAGCAGCAGCAGCCACCTCCTGGACCTCCTCCCCAGAATATTATGCCACACAGAGGACCACCACCGCCATACCCTCCAATGGGCCAGAGGTGCCCTCCTCCTCAAATGTTTGATCCCTCCATGCCCCCTCAGCACATTGGACAACAAGGTCACCCTCCAAGTCTCCCCCCACCTCCTAGCTTTGATGGACAGAACAGCTTACCTCCGCCAAGATTCAATGGTCCCCCACCACCTTTCAATTTCCCTGGATCCAGAGCTCCACCTCCACCTTTCACAGGGCCACCCCCTGGACACTTTGATAACAGGCTCCCTCCTCCGTCCCACTTCCCTGGGCCCAGGGGTCCCCCACCATCTCAGTATGGTGACCATGGGTCCCAACCCCCAATGGTAGACCCACCTCGAGGCCCTGTAGATCAGTATAATAAAGACAGTGGTAACTCTTTCAAACATGGCGTGGACCAACATCAGAGCCAAAATCCTCCCCACATGTATAAAGACAACCAGGGCCCCCCACCGGCTGCCACTTACAGGGGTCCTCCGCCTAACCAGTATGAGGACAGAAGAGGCCCACCCTCCAGTGGGGAGATGAGTGGACAACACTTCCATCCACATAATCAGTATGGGGGCTCCAGGGTACACTCTTCACCACCACATCGGGGATCTTTTGAAGAGCATCGAGGTCCTTCCTCTCAGGACAACAGGGGCCCCACACCTCAGCATTTTGGGGGGCCGGAGCGGTATCGCCTTGACAGGCACTCAGATGAGGTTAGACCTGTTCGTCACAGTGGGCCACTACTGCCAACTCCTCCAGAGGGCCCCATAGCTCCACCGGGTCGCATGGGAGGCCACAGTCCAGACCTGCACAGGGAAGATCACTGGCGCCGTCACTCTCCTGATATGAGGAGAAGGAGCAGCTCCACTCGGGAGGGCTCAGAGCCTCGTGGCGGAGACCGCCTCAGCCGCTTTGAAGGAGGCCACCGAGAACCTCCTCCTGGCCCCTCACACCTCTCTGAGGAGAGGCAGAAGGAGATGCCAGAGGACCGCCGGAGGGACAGGGAGCGAGAAGGCCCTCATTCTGGCAGGCCATCATGGGACAGAGGCCAGGGCAAGCGCTGGAGCCGAGAGCAGGAGTGGGACAGAGGCAGAGAAAGGGACCGGGACAGCGAGCGTAGCCGAGAGAGAGAACGTAGCAGAGGCAGAGAGGCAGAGAGACACAGGGAGCCAGAGGGAGAGCGACACAGGGATCCAGAGCCAGACAAGAGGAGAGACCGGGAGAGAGACAGGGACAGGGAAAGGGACAGAGGCAGGGACCGAGATCCTGACAGGAGAGACCACGATCGCGACAGAGGCAGAGTCCGCGACCGCGACAGAGAGCGGGAACGCGACCGAGAGCGAGACAGGAGACGGGACAGATCCCGAAGCAGAGACAGAGACCGTGGGAAAGACCGGGCCCGGGACAGAGACCGGGAGAGAGACAGGGACAGGGACAAAGACAGAGACAAAGACAGAGATCGTCGGGAAAGGAGCAGAAGCAGAGAAAGGAGAGAGGACAAAAAGGAGAGTAAACACAATGCCCCCAAGGAGAGCGATAAACCTGCAGAAACAGAATGATCAAAATGTGTCCTGGACACAGTGTTACGGTTATAAAGACTCTTGATGCTCCCGTCTGAGTCATCACTGTAAATTTAAATGGACAGTATTTCATGTTTCCACGATGTTGTGTTCCTACTAGACAAACTGTTTGAAAATATTTGTATTCTCTTTGCCACTTAAAAGTTTATAAATTTATTTTATCACATTTGAAAAAAAAAACAAACCCGAAGGCCATCTAAGTTGTGCGTGTACAAGATGTAATACCAAGTACTATTACTATTACCTTTCTCCTGTCAAAGCTCTTTTTAAAATAACCACATTCAAAGTAACTGATTAACATCGTCTGCATCATGTAAATATGAATGTATTTGTGTATATACTGGTGTTTTTAATCATACTTTTCTAAGTAGAGAAAATATAAGCCATATATCTGGAATGGATAATGTGAAAGTTAAGGCAACACTGCTTAGATCTGCGGCCATTGCACTACACAACTGTATGTGTATATGTTCAGCAGCTTTCAACTGAAAGGCTCTATCTACCGTAGACATTATTGACGGTTGTTATTGAAGCGTCTTGATTTTGTTTCAACTCAAACTTGACCAATTAAACCTTTTTGACAGCATGTTTGTTGGACACTTTTGTAAATGGTCTATCATAATTTACATTGGTTTGTGAATTTTGACATTTTTCTGTCAATCTTGACACTTTTGGTCAGTTGCATCACAGTGTTTTTATATTAGAAGAGATTTGTTTTTGTCATGTTCATGTAGTTCTTGAGACCTGAGAGCAATCAGCGGCCCAGGTGAATTTAGATTGCCTTCACGTTCTGGTTCATGTTATAAATCAGTGCCAAACAGTAAAGGTGTCCTGAGCTGCTACAATATACCCCTCCAAACCCAATTCTTTCAGGCCTCAGTGGTACTTTGGGGGTTTTAAAGATCCACATTTACAGCTAAGATCTCAAGACAACCAAATGAGTTTATGATGCCAAACAGAACAACCTCTGCTGTATCTTTGGATATAGGGAGTTTTACATTGACAGGCGCAGACTCTGATCGGTGGGAAAATTGGACAAAGGCCCAGCAGGGCAGTAATTTCAGGAACATACCACCTTTGTTGATATCCTGTCTCAGTAGGTCCTCACTTGTCGTCTACAGTTATAACAGTAAATAGTGAGTACAAGAAAGTGCATTGAAAACCGCCTTCAGCATCACCTCTGTGATGGCAGTGGAATAGGCTGTGCCCGATCTGCTCCAGAGCTTTCCATCATAAACTCAATGTGATGAAGTGATTACTCATTGTGCTCGTAGTAAAATGGAGCCTGCCTTCTCTCTCAGGGACGATCAGGTCTTAACCTTGTGAGATGAACCCCACCAGTACAGACCTAGCGTATGCTGTTATTTTGGCCATAAGCTGTACTACAATGATTCGCAAATCTAATACTAATAATGTTCACTATAATAACATTGATTGTAGATTGATTGATTGACACTTCACTATTTATGAATATGAGGTAAGTAGGCATAATACTTAACACTTAAAGCTGAAATGTTTTAATTCCTTTTTAAATTACACAACATGAAAGTGCAAGTTAGAACTACAATATAGAATATAGAATGAAAACTTAGGGTTAGAAATTGTAAAATCACAGTCCCAAACTGACCATAACAAAATCCGGAGCCTGAATAGTTTATCCATAACAAAAAAAGAAAAGCAGTTTTATAAAGATTGCAGGAAAGTATTTGTTAAGCAAATTAAGTTTTCTTTCTTTCAAATCCCACGATGAGGCAATACAACCCATAACTATAAAACCAACATTTGTCCCAATCACAATATTATATGTTTTTATGTACTGAAGTAAGAATAAACATAACTGATTCCAACCTACAACAAACAAAAGCACCTGCATTAATAACTGTATGGTGCTTCATTCACCTGGTGAGGACATAGATATCTATCATACAGCATTGTGTCTGGGAAACATTTCAAACTTTGTCCAATTATGGATCTGCCATATTTTCTGAACATCCATTTGTCCCCTGCTTATCTGGGCCTGCATCAGTGGATAATTCATCACTACCATCACTTTGCTGCTTTGACCCTGTTTGGCATTATTTGCTGGATTATGGGGATTATTAGTGCTGGATTCTTCATTTGCCTTGATTTGTCTGTAACAGATTCCATGGACTCTTTACTACTTTGCTGTTTGATCACCTCATCCAGTGAGGAGTTCTCCAGATTACTACGAGATGTGGAGCACAGGTTCAGTTTTGGATCAGCTTTGGCATCTTCACTTTGCCTCGTCTCCAGCTTCAACTTTTGCTGTTTTTTTTTTTTTTTTTTTAGACTGGCAGTGTGTCCTCGGCGGAGGGCTTGTTCGTAGATTTCTCATTTGTCTGAATCTTCTCGGGATAGGAGATGGTCTACTTGTTTCCCATAATCTTGACCGGCATGCGTTTCCTCACTAGGAGAACAAGCAGGAGTGCTTTGCTCATCTAAATCAACTTTTGCGGAAGGAGCCACGTCTGTCTGTGATTTTGTGGGTCGTGTTCTCATTGTACTAAGAGGAGTTGACTGATTCAGTGGATTCTTCACTGCCCAGATTACTATTAGGATCTAGCCAATCCCATTTTGAAGTTTGAAGGTCATCCATACCTAGCTCTACGTCATGGTCATTAGCGTCTCCTTTGCCATCCTGGGTCTTCATTTCCGTTGGCTGGTCGGAACATGGGACTGCTGCCTTTGCCGACCAAATCATCTGGATCTTCTTTGGGCACCACACAAATTCTTCTTTATGTTCATAGTTCATATAGGCAAACTTGATGAGATTCCTGCGTTTTCTCTTATCAAGTACGGCAAACATGAAGTAGTTGAGTACACTCTCCTTGACATTTGGAAGTATTCCACAGACAAGAGTCTGCTCCAGGAAGAAGCGAACCAGGGGGGCTTGGTAGTGAGCGAACCCCAGGGTGCCCAGGCACTTCAGGATGCGGGTGAGGCGCAGGTTGTTGTGAGTCTTTCTGTCATGGAATAAAATGGGGTAAATAATGTAAGAAACAATGAGCAATTTTGTTACGTAAATCACACAACAACATAATCTATCCATTAATGGAGGGGATTTATATCAAAATGAAGAAATAGTTTACTTGTTAAGGTTGACAAATCTTTCCTTCCAGTTCGGTGCTCTCGTCACCTCTCCTGTGTCCACATTACACAACTCGATACCATAGAAGTCCAACATGAGCTTGTATGACTCCAACAGATTGTCCTTTGCAGTGCTGCTTTCAAGGAAAGCCTGAGGGAAAGATAGAATTTTAGTCAGTAAAATGTAAAGCACTTTCTTTAGAAATTATATTTGTCCATCGCTTCTGGCATGTCACCTCAATTTCCTCTTTTGCCAGTTCCCAGGCTTCATAGTTCACTCCTGCCTCTTGAAGTGGGAACAACCTTTGAGGACCCCGCCCCCCCCCAAATAATTAATTGAATTGCAAATTGCATGTAACTGTGCAACATTTCAACTTATTTATTCTTTTTTTTCTTCCTATCCTATCAAACACTATATCAGGCCTGAGTACTTTCAGTGCTCCTTAAATCATAGAATAACTTACCATTGAATATAGGTATGTACATGCTCCAGTCTGTCATAGTCCCCAAACCAATCAGTGTGAAACTCATTGATGTAGATGCCTGATAAAAGATAGAAATGCAGAGATGTCAAACACTAAAAGTAAATGAGTTAATCCACGTCCATCCACCTGGCACGACATGCTTCACACCGTGTTTTACTATAGGCCTACCGTCAGGAGAAGAGGCCTTCGTTCCGAGGTAGAACTGCAAATTATGCATGGCATGCTGCTCAACAGGAGAGACAGGAAGTTAATATGATTATTGCACGCAGGGAAATTTGATTGGGCAATATCTGAATGTCATGACCACACACCCAACACTGTCAGCATCTGTCAAGTGTGTCAACTTACTTCCTGATTGTAGGATTGGTAGCTGATCCTGTGCTGTTGGGAAAAATACAATAATGGATTGTTATCTAATAAGTAAAAGGCAACAAATGTGCATGTGTGTGTGTGTGTGTGTGTGTGTGGAGAACATGAACTTACAGGGTAATTATGTCTGTAATTCTGCATGTCTCTTGCTGCGTTTTTGAATCTGCCGAACTTGTGCTGTAACATAAATAAATAAACATGTGAACATGACAAGTGGCCAACATACTCCGAAATCAAGGCATTCAACGATACCGGTGGCCCATTGGTGAAGCCGGTAAATAGGCGATACACCTAGAGTTTAAGTGAGCCCGGACATGGCCGGTGTTGAGGCCTCAGGCACAGCTTAGTGCTTTCATAATGCATCAAGTGAACACATTGAAACAAACCGCAGGGATGGTAGATGTTATATAACATTATTGAAACATTATGGTGTTTTTTCGTTAGCGGAGCAAGCTCGTGCAACTATATCAACTCTGTTAAGGTGTGGCTGTCAAGGCCCTGTGCTTTACTCACATAGCTGAATATCATCGGGCGGTCACTCCACGGGGGTTCGCTTGCCGACGAGCTCTCCCAAGTTGAGTCATAGTCGCAGTACAACTCGTCGGTGTCTTCAACTCGATAGTCACTGCTGTCAAATTCTTCACCGTCTTCTTCCTCGTCCTCGGTCCTGAGCCGCTTGCAGGGCTCCGGGGAGGGGTCCCGGCTGGGGTCTGCGGTCCTCTTGCCAGCTGCGCCGGGACCGTCGAGGGGAACCACACGGGGCTCCTCGTCGACCTCCTGCGGGGGGTTTTCCACTGGGTGTTCGTCCTCGCTGCCTGAAGGCTCCTCGGGGCCTTCCGGGTCCTTCCCCCTTGTGAGCTGTAACTTTGCAATAACAAAGCCAAACACTGCTACTGCGAGCCATGTGAGGCGACGCATGTAGATGTTGGGGCAGAGGTAATAACCCAGCCTCCTCAGCCTCTCAAAAATGTTAAACAACATTGTTCCCGTGTGCTGGTGTGAAAACTTTCTACAGACGCGACAAACACACGACCCTGCGGTCCTCCGTGGCTGCTCTTGTGCTGCTGTCTGTTTCAGTTTCGTTTACACGAGTTCACTTCCCTTTCACAGTAAATCACATCCGAAAACACAGAGGCGCACAAAGCCCACAGCAGAGGCATGACACCACGGATCCCCCCAACTTGCACCCCTAGGAGCCCCTTCTGATTTACAGTGTTAGATATGACTTGGGGCAGAACATATCAATATACTAGAAAATATGGTAACACCCAGCAAATTAAATAATAGTGGAATTATACCACTAGTTATTTTGCTAGGGACCCCATGGAACCTAAATAATATTAATAACATTAAGTACTCTGACTTTAGTAAGATCTACTGAATAAGCAGTACTCCTATTTGAGTACATAGTCAAGGTAGCCTATTCAAGGTCATTCTCAAGATGAAATTACACTGAGTGCCACAAAATGGACATATATTGATGTTTTGACTCTGTGCTCTTGTATGGAAAATGACACAATGACTCTGACTCTTTAAAATACAAAGACTGTCAGCTATAATTTATTGTAGTTTGAGAAATCAGTGATCCATATGGTGAAAAAATACAGGACTTTTTCTATAGTCGCAGACATCAACAGCCAGCCAGAATGAGGCACCTTTCCCTAAAGGTGATGCCTCAGAGGAATTAAAGGACCAAGTCTCTGCCCTTTTGGTTAATAAGGCTCAAAGGACTCTTCACATTAGCTGCAAAGTTCAAGCCTGTTTCTCTCTGTGACACTCACGTCTTTTGCCTATGCCAGTTAATGTAATGGATTTGTTTTTCTTCAATAGGCTTTAAAAAGAGCTGGCTTTTTTTCCTCGTTATTACAAAACCGCGGAACACACAGGTAGTTTCTATGCCTACATTATGGAAAGAAGCATATACGATCGTCATAACAACCATCTTTATCTCCACTGCCATCAGCCGCCCTTATCAGTGTAAAGACAGCATGATGTTTGCAGTATAATTTTCACCTCATTTTCTATGGGGCTGGGACGTGGACAGATGACTCTCTAGACTCCAGTCAGTGGACATCCTGGTCTTAATGTCTTCCTGTGGGAGATAGAGGGATGCAAACCCATCCCGTAGAGCAGAGAGATATGAGATCAGCACATCAGATAATAGTCATTACTCCATGGATAGTGCTGTTAGAGGGCGCCACATGCCACACACTGCAGAACCGATGTGTCTATTATGTGGCTTTCTAATATTTTTCCTGGTTATTATTTGTTTCCAATATGTGTGATAGTGATGCACGTCAGCACTGTATGGTCTCACTGAGTGGACTTTAGGCGAGGCTATTAGCTTATCTTTCCAGGACTTAGGGGTAATTGCTCTTGGGTTACTGTCAGCGGAGAAAATCAAGACTTGTCTGCAAGCTGCACTGTTATCATCTGTTAGGCCATAGATTTTATTTGTGCTCATTAAAGCCGAATGAGGTACTGTTCTGTTTATGGAAGATAAAACAATCCCTAGATTGCCATATGCCCCAAATGGAATAGGAGCAATAAATGTGTATTTTAATGACAGATCTCTGATTCTTTATGCACGGATAACCCACGAACTGGAATGCCCTCCTAATAGATGTGGCCTGCAGGATACCAAACTGAATTAACCAAGACTGTTGACACATGGCGCCACACCAGTCAGCCCATTGACTGGTTACTCTGCTGTGAACCCAGAGAGTAGCATAATATAATATATACCCAGTGGATGACACTGAAAACCTGATAGTCAATAATGCTCCATGAACTACAGGCTTCTGTCTGGTCACATTGATTCAATAACAGTGGACTCCACTATGCCTATCCTTAACCCTTACCTTGCCCTTACTCTACCCTTACCCCTTACCCCTTACCCCTTACTCCTTACCCAACCCTTAACACCCTCTGTGGTGCAGGTGTGCCTGTTGGAGAGGGGTCTCACCTTTATTCCACGCCCTAGGACCGTTGACTGGGAGGAGCTTCACAGGGACTTATACCAATATCACCGTAGACTTAAGTTATTAGATCACTTTCAATCAGACCCCAATTCCGCCAAAATGCCATTCACTTACCCCTCCAATTGGGAACCGCAGTGGTCAGGTCTGAGCAGGAGCGTTCGGGACCTCATCGAGCGGGATAGAAGAACGTTACGTTCCTTCCAACCTCCCTCAGACCTCCACAACAACCTCTTCCCAGAAGAAGTCAGGGCCATCTCAGAACTCAAACAAAACCCAAACATTATTATCAAACCAGCAGACAAAGGATCAAAAATTGTAATCATGGACAGACAACAATACAGACTAGAAGCAAATAGACAATTGGCAAATCATAAATATTATAAACCCATTCAACATAGTATACAGGCACAGACCCAAACCCAAATCAGAACCATCCTACAATCCCTCTATGATCGAAAAATCATATCAGCAAAACAAAAAGATTTCTTATTCGGCCCAGACGATCCCCACCCCCGTCAATTTTATCTCCTGCCTAAAATCCATAAAGAACCCCCAACCTGGACGGTCCCCTGTGAAGTTCCTCCTGGAAGACCTATAGTCTCTGATTGCGGCAGCGCCACCTATAATGTGTCGCGCTTCATTGACTACTACTTGGGGCCCCTCTCCACCAGGCACCCTAGCTATATCAAAGACACTTACCACTTCTTACAGATCATCCTGGCCCGATGGAGGTCCCCTCCCAGGCACACCTGTTCACCATAGATATAGACAGTTTATACACAAACATCAACACAACCATGGGCGTAGCTTCAGTTAAGCAAATCATGAACACATACCCGGATAGAACTAGACCAGACATAGAAATACTACAATTGCTAGAACTCTGCCTGACAAGTAATGATTTTATGTTTGATGACAGATTTTACCTGCAGGTGGAGGGGACAGCCATGGGTCAAAGGTTTGCCCCGTCCTACGCCAATTTATACATGGGCTTGAGGGAGCACGAGGCTCTTGCCAGGTGTACGAGACGACCTACCTTCTACCTGAGATTCCTAGATGACATCATAGGGGCCTGGCCACACGACCCAGCCTTATTTCCGGACTTCATTGATACACTAAACAACACTCATCCCTCCATCAAGGTCAAATACACCCTCGATCCCAACCAGGTTAACTTTCTAGACACCACAGTATTCTATGAACCACTCAACTCCACACATAAGAAGATGGCCACTAAGGTCTACTTCAAACCCACTGACACACACGCACTGTTACACAAGTCAAGCTACCACCCGAAACACACATTCAAAGGCATAAATCACAAATCATCCGCTTTCATAGAATCTGTTCAAATCAATCCGATTTCAATGTGGCGGTCCAGATCCTTTTCGGGAGTCTCAGGCAGAGGGGCTACTCTAGGCGATTCCTCAGGACAATCAAGACCAGCACTCTGGCGGCCTTGGCTCCCACGAAACTCATGTAGGACAGGTACCCATCATCCACTGTCCTGGCGTGGGACGGGGCTCTCCCCCTACTTCCACCACATCTCCTCCCCCATCCCCCTGTCCAAACAGGATGCTGTCCCCCGGCCCTCACCTGGCGGGGCCCACAGGCCTCTGCTCCGATGGGGGACAGGGAACTCCGCACACCTCATCCCTTTCATCTCCACCTTCTCCCACCGCAATACAATCCTGCACCACAAGGTGGAACCTCCAGGATCTTCTGGTCCGCTCTAGGTTCGGTAGACACCCCGGGAAACCACAGTCACAACAAGATAAATTCTTCATCAATAGGAAATTCATTACCAACCCTTACACTCGAGCATCCTTTACCCATTCATGGCCACTTTTCACTCCGCACCAGCAACATAGTTTATATCGTCACCTGTTCACACTGTCACAAACATTATGTAGGAGAAACCAAACACCCCCTACTCACCAGACTCAAACAACATCTTTACAATATCGGGAAGGGCAGACTTGGCACCATAATGGTAGACCACTTCCAACAGCATCCAAGGTCAGGTCTGCTTATATCGGGCTTGGAGTCCAACGACAGATGGACTAGCGGACAGCGGAAGAGAGCGGAGAGGATCTGGATCCACAAATTGGGCACTGCTGCACCTGCGGGGCTCAATGACGAATAGAGGCCTCACAATCACAATAGTTTCAGGTCCTTCACTTTCAAGTATTCAGTACAATCAATAAATAAACAAATAAACCAACCCAGGACTCGTGACTTCATCCACATCACAACACTTACCTTAGTCTAGGAACGGTCCATCTCTGTCACAACCTCCAAGATAGAAGCAAAACAACATTAATAACAGATTCAAAGATATTATCACACCACACATACCACTCACATACCATTCACCTGGTCTCGATGACATCACTAATAAAAACCTTTTTCTTTCTCCATCATTTTGAGACTCCACTCTGTTTACTCTGCATACTGTATTCCAATAACTTGTTTGGTCATATCCAGGGGGAGCGGTCCTCGGGGGTCCGGGGCCGCCAGTTCCCTTTCTATTTATTCTATTTATTCAATTTATCACATTTGTGTGCCTTTTTAATCTACTCCATGTTTTATACTCCTGAGGAATATTATATTATGTGTTTTTATTCCTCCTTGGCATGCTCTGTTTGCTGTATTAGCACTTATTTTAAGCACTTTGCTGTGATAGCACTTATTTTAAGCACTTCTCGGAACTGGCTTTTAACCCGGGCCGTCCGGTGTCCTGCTCCCCCTCGGACTCACTCCTCTGTTCGTCATGAGGGCCCCGCGGGTCCCACTATTCATTAAGAGAATTCAGAGGGCCGGTCAGCCTTTCCACCTGGGCGTCCCTCGATCATTCAGGGCCAATGGTCTCTTTTCTTATGATTATTATGTGGCATGCTTTTCCTTATATATGTTATACTATTTATCATATTCTTATTATTTATTATATATGTTTGTCCTATTTATCACATCATATTATACATGTTGGTCCTATTTTGTCATATTTTTATACCATATATGGTTTGCTCTATTTATTTATTTTTATATTTAGAATTATTCGTATAATTCTTTACTTGCACATATTTTCTATTATGTTTGCAGTGTAGCACTTTTCTATTTTATAGCACTTACCCTTACGACCATTTGGCTCTGTCTGGTCGAGGGACCCGCCCCCACATCCGGCCCCACCCACTTGGACCCAGCAACACAACACATCTACCCTACTTCACCCTAACCCAAACCCGGTCTATTTTATTCTCACCTTAACCATCTCCCTCCCACGCAAATAACCGTTTCTGTCCAATTGACCGCAGGTGCCTGGTTGACTTGACCAGATCCTCTCCCTCTATTGTGGCAATCAAAAGCCATTGTCCAATGCGGGATCACCACCTCCATAGGCCAGTGCACAGGAATCCAACACCGGAACCCTGAACCCACCCAACCCAACCTTAACCCTTACCATACCCTTACCATACCCTTACCCTTACCCCTTACCCCTTACCCCTTACCCCTTACCTGTTACCCCTTACCCTATCCTTAACCCTTAATAACCATTTCTGCTCATTTGACCACAGGTGCCTAGTTTACTCGACCAGATCCTCTCCCTCTATTGTGGCACTCAAAAGCCACTGTCAAAAGACAAACTGCTAAATATGAGATCACCACCTCCATAGGCCAGTGCACAGGAATCCAACACCGGAACCCTGAACCCCAACCCCAACCCCAATCTTAACCCTTACCATACCCTTACCCTTACCCCTTACCCCTTACCTGTTACCCCTTACCCTATCCTTAACCCTTAACCCTTAACCGTTAACCTAACCTGATCCTAATTCTAAGCATAAGGGTTAGGGTTAGGGCTGATTCTAACCTTAACCCTAAACCCAAAAACCCTTAAATAGCCCCATAAAGAAGTGAGGGTCGACAATTTTTTCCTAATGTTTCTATCTGTAAGTATAGAAAGGACACACACACACACACACACACACACAAATGCACACACACAGACACAACTCTGTTATCTCACGCCCTGTCTCTCTCTCCCTCAGTCCGTGTGTTCGACTTAGTTAATGATGAAGGCTTGGTTGATCACTCGGCGACTAAGTGTGCTTGATAAAGGTCAATGCTGCCACCAGCCAATGCTTCATCGCTCAGAGTAATACATTACCGAGTGTATTGTGAATACTCCGCACATGAACGCTTCACAGGGCAACGTCATCAAGAGAGTAGAGGGCCAGCTGTTTCTGCTGTGGCGGTCTGCTTCCGTCTGTCTGTCTCTGACACACACACACAAAACAGACAGCTAGACCAACACGCACACATACACTTTGAAGTGCCCTGGAAATTCAATTCGGTTTCATTTTTAGCCTTAGGATAGATACACACGACAAGATACTGACCAAACTAGGCCATGCCAAGACAATCTGGATGGAAATTCTGCCATTTGTTTCCCTTTAAAGATTCAGAGTAGCCTTATCTTGGACTGACCAAGAACAATTCAGCTGTTATGGATGACTCCTTCTATTCTTGAACCATGCAAAGTGTAAAGTAAAGTGTGATTACCCAATTCACACAACTTGTAAACTACACCAAGACTCACCCCACAAAGAAAATACACAAATAGAAAAGCACATTTTTCAACTAATGACGTCACTAAGTATGAATCTCAGGTCACTTCCCTCCTCTCAGACTAACCCCTCAGCACAGTGTCTAGGCTGTTTGTATCCACATATCCAGTATCTGGGTGTTGTGTGAGATCTCGTTCAGCACCATGGACAGCACACACCCGCAGATGTCCGCCACTGGCGAAACACTGAAACACTGGATCGCACAGCCGTGCGATCCAATTTCCAACACTTAGGTAGGTAAAAGTAGACTTGACTACACATAAAGGATGTAAGTATTCTTCCATGTCATTCAGGCGCCCTGCCTTCCTCCTCACACTATACTTTCCAGCCACTCTTAATAGTGCCATTGACACCTAGTCCTGGAGCTGCGCCATCCTTGAGGCTTTGGTTTCGCGCGCGCGCGCGCGTGTGTGTATGTGTGTGTGATATCAAATTTAAGAAATGCAACTCATTAATCCCAAACTTCTCCAAACTGAATATCAGTGAAAAAACAACTCGTCTTACAAGGATAAGGACCACAAATACTGTGGCAGACAATGAAAACAATAAAAACTAAAATGTTTTAACAAATATTTTCTGTTTAAATTGATTGGACAAAACGAATAATTATATCTAAATGTTGTACTGACTTGATCTTTCTGTATTCAGCCTCCACTGGTATTTTATTCTTGCTTGCGTTGATTGATTACTTTGACTTATTTTCGATTAATTTTCACTCTAGCTCCATAAACACAGAGATACCGATAATCACTGTGCATTGAATACAAGCCACTCAGATCCTTCATTTACAGGGTAGTGTACACACACACACACACACACACACACACACACAGTCACACAGTCACACAAGCCGAACAGATATTTTGTTTTCAAATTTTTACTTAGTCAATCGATCAATCAACTGTAGCTATTTAGATGCTTTGGCAACGATGTTCATCTAACATTTATGCCAGTAAAGCATAGTAAACTGAATTGAATTTAATTGAATTTAATTCAAGTAAGAGTAAGACAGAGCGACAGAGGGAAAGAAAGACAGACAGACAGACAGACAGAGAGACAGACAGAGAGACAGACAGACAGAGTCATGTGAGCGTCTCTAAGCAGAATAACATCTTGTGGGCAGCCAATTTGCCGACTACCGAGCTCAAGTAACTTCAAGTTCAGACATCAGTATGATGCCACACTTCACCTGATGACGCGGGACGCCTGTCTCGATAATTAGGGCAGCGGGAAGCAGGCTACAATTTCAACAAGCAACCTATAGGCTTATGCTGTAATCCTAGGAGGGCAAAAGGGCCTCTTGTGTCAATCTCACCAGCTCACTGAACATGAATGGGGCCGAGGAGGTTCCTCCCTCTGAGCAGCAGCACCCCCCCTCTAGCTCAGCACCCACTCCAGTCCGGCCGGAGTCGAGGATGAAGACGCAGAACATCAGGACCCTCTCCCTCATCCTCTCCATAATTTCCTACCTGCTCATAGGAGCCGCGGTCTTCGACGCACTCGAGTCAGAGAGTGAGAGTTCAAGGAGGAAGGTCCTGGAGCAGAAGCTCAACGAGCTGAAGAAGAAGTACCGCTTCACGGAGGGCGACTACAGAGAGATGGAGAGAGTGGTCCTTCAGTCGGAGCCACACCGCGCCGGGAGGCAGTGGAAATTCGCAGGCTCTTTTTACTTTGCCATCACTGTTATCACGACGATTGGCAAGTAGTTTTCCGCTCCCCGCAGCCCCTTTATCCATTAAAGTACAGGGCAACCAGCAGTCAATAGTTAGGGTGAATGTGTGCGTTTCTTCTAGTGTGTATTTGTGTGCAGGGGCGCCGCTAATCGGCGGAAAAGGGGGAGTACTTTCATGGGGGCCCAGGCTGGAGGGGGCCCTTTGGGAAGGAAAGGTGATAATTTAGTAAGTTACATGGCCCGGGGTGGGTGGTGCAGGGTGATATCCTGTCAGAATTTCTAGCAGCAGCCCTGTGTGTGTGTGTGTGTGTGTGTGTGTGTGTTGTCATTCATGTTTTACAGACTTTACAGTTATTATGACACATTATATGACCTGTAGTCTACTGTGACTTTGTAGGTTATGGCCAAGCTGCTCCACGCACAGATGCTGGCAAGGGCTTCTGTATGTTTTACGCTGTCTTGGGCATTCCTCTGACACTGGTCATGTTCCAGAGCCTGGGTGAGAGGATAAACACTTTTGTCCGCTACCTCCTGCGCAGGGCCAAGCAGTGCATGGGCTTACAGAAGACCGAGGTGTCCATGGGCAACATGGTCCTGGTGGGTCTCCTGTCTTGCATGAGCACCCTGTGTGTGGGCGCTGCAGCCTTCTCCCACTTTGAAGACTGGACCTTCTTCTATGCCTACTACTATTGCTTCATCACCCTCACCACCATTGGCTTTGGGGACTTTGTGGCCCTGCAGAAGAAAGACGCTCTCCAGAGGCAAACGCCCTATGTGGCCTTCAGCTTCATGTACATCCTGGTGGGGCTGACAGTCATTGGCGCTTTCCTCAACCTGGTGGTCCTGAGGTTCCTCACTGTCAGCGCTGAGGAGCCCGACAGGAGTCCCGAGGTGGTGGGAGAGGAGCAGGGAGCACAGCCTAAGATCTCAGACTGTGAGGAAGAGAGGTGGGAAAGGCAGGGGGACCGGGAGGTATCGGAGGCCGATGTGGAGACTGCTGTCACGGGGTGTAAAGAAGGCGAAGATGGGCACAGCAGCCGATGCAACCTGACCCTGCCCATGGAGGGGGGCACCAGTCGTACCAACCTCCTCTCTTCTCCAGTGGAGGAGTGCCGGGCAGGCGTGTCGGGGATTAGAGAGCACGCCAAGCTCCCTGAGGCCAGCAGGCTCAGTGCCTGGCTCTCCGGCATGTGCTGTGGCATGGACACTTACGACAGCCCCTCCCCATCTCACTGTGAACAGTCGGGCTGCCATAGCAACCCCGTCTTTTACAACTCCATCTCCTATCGGGTGGACCAGGTCTCCTCCGGCTCCTGGGACACGTCGACCCAGGCCTCCCCCAGTAGCACAGCTCTCTGCCTGGGCGAGAGCAGCCATCACACGAGGAGGAAGTCATTCTAGCCCTGTGAACTTTTGACTTACAAATCTAAGTGGCCTTTGTTCCGGGCTTGGACACCACAGAACAGACAAAACCCTTTAATCCTCTGCTTAGTGGAACAAATCGCTCTGTGCTTTTCTAGTCATGAATGTAGCACTTGTATTACTTGGTTGTTTTTTCAGATAAAATAGCATAGAATAATACTTATATGTATGCTGTATATTATAGCATAATATACAGTGAGGTCCAAAAGAATAAGTCTACTACCAAGAACTGTTTGTTTTCATCATTTATTAAAAACAATACTAATACTTTTTTTAAAAACTTTTTTACTGAGTTGACACTTCTTATTCATGAATACCTTATTTAGAATTGATACAAACCAAAATGTTTAAAATCTTTGATGCTTGTATGAAATTGAAATACATGTGAATATCTTGTTTGCACACCACAAATTGTTCTCAAATTGTTGCCGCACCATATATTTCATTCAAATATGAACACATGTAAGCTCCTAATACACAGTGTGAATTGTCTTTTAACTACTAATACCAGATATTGACTAAATTATTATGGTCCACTATGCGTTATTGTTGCTACTGCTAGTGCTTTAACTTTGAAATATTTGTAATTATTAAATTATTTTTGAAAACTATGTAATTTTGATTGAGAAATATCATTTGACTAAAAATGTGTATACGTTTTTGATAAATGATGAAACAAAAGAGTTCTTGGTAGTGGACTCAGACTTTTGGACCCCGCTGTATCATTTATAATATCATTTTACATCATAGATTTATTGATTAACTCAATATTTATACAATTAAATAAATTAAAGTATGTGAAATCCACAAACCCACAGTTACCGACAGCACCGTATCACTGTATAGTAATGTGAAAGTGATCTGTAGGAAGTGTATGGTTAACTGTAAAGTGTAATATATATGTGACTGAGCCGGGTGGGGTGTATTTGTCTGAATATTTGAGGCCTCAGACATTCTGCAATGTTGTCAGCTGTGACCTGCAGCTTATTTCCAGTCAGTAATCATTGGTGCGTTTCTTCTAATAGGAACGTACACTCCGTCACTGTGGCTGGTTCCCTAGGTAACATTTCCATCTTAGTGCAGTGGAAAACTGGACTCAGACACGTACAGTACAGGGACTGCCGACTGTTTAAAGGCAGCATACTGTCAAAATTCAGATTTCCAGACCATGGTCAGTGTGATGAACGTTTTCTTCATGTCATATTTCAACAAAGAATGAAATATGAGTAATTGCAGTAAAATGGTGGCGTTTTGCAAAGGTCTCCTGGCTCAAGAATGTGGTTATTTTTTTCGTTACACTTTGTGAATTGTTTGTGTAGGTAGGCTGACCGTCACCGTCACTCCTTCAACATTTCATCTGGTCACTGAGAGGTATGATTTGATTGTGAGCATGGATCTGGTCTTATAGTTCATGTCATGGGTTTACAATTGCCTGCCATTCCGGATGGGTGCTTGAATCTCACATTGCACTCATTCAACTTGATATCTTTTAAACTAACCTGAGATCAGCAAAAACTGACTTTTTCCGCTGAATATTTGAATGAAAAAATGTTCTGGGTGAATTATTGTGACCTTAACACTATTTGGATAATAAACACCTTACCATGGATGCTTATCTTAAACCTCTGATTTCACCTGGGCATTTTTGCTTATCCTATGGTTTCACTGGCACATACCAGTGCATTATCCCATGAGAATAAAAGAGGTAGAGATAGCTTGCATCTCAGATAGAGACAGGTGGTCCTGTAATCTCTCTTCCTTAGCCTCCCATTCCTCCCTTTGTCTACCTTCAGTCAGCAGGGTGGCATAGAGAGACCAGAGGAACCAGATTCAAGCATCCGGCCTTCTGAAGTGCCCTTGAGCAAGGCACTGCATCCATACCAGCTCCAGGAGTGCTGCTCTGTAGCTGGTTTTGGATTAGACTGAGTTGAATATCATCTGCTGCTCCACTTTGGTTCCACTTTACAGTTAATATTTCAGTTTTCTGTATTGGACCCTGCGCTCTGACCTCCCTGTGGAAGAGGACAAGCCAAAAGAGAAATCAGTCAAGCATTGCATCACATTATATTATTACCGGGGGCCTCTAGTGGTAACCATCTGTAGGTTTCATTTCTTCTTGTTCCTATTTCTCACACTAGGGGGCAGCATTGTTCTAATTTTGTCTGTGAGGTCTCTTGCGTCTAGCATGGCAAAGCTTTTTCTTCTGTTTTGAACTCCTGGAACCTCATCTATCTTGAGAATGACACTAATGTAAACACAAGGTATGCATTCAAATCTGATCTGTGTGTGTGTGTGTGTGTGTGTGTGTGTGTGTGTGCATGAGAGCTAAAGAGCAAGGGAGAGCATAGTATACAATTTCACTTTATCCATACATCAAACTTGACTCCTGCGTGGCATCGCTGCTGTATGTGGAAGTAAAACATCACAGTTTAAATTTGTTTTCAGCCGACAACGCGATGGAAAGGTCACAGCTTATTGCTATGGGAATAGACGCCCAGGGACTTGACGAGGGAGCTCAAGCTGAAGTTGTCCTTTCAGTCAAGTGTATAGTAGGCGTGGCTCTGAATATATTAGCCTCCAGTATTATTTAGTCAACATTGATTTAGAAAAGATATTTGTGAACCATCACAACAGAGGGGGCTAAACAATGAGCCGCGTGTCTGTGCGGCATAAGAAGATCACTATTTTGTGAGTGATGAAAGCTGTTATCTCATGTGCGTCATTATTCCATTAATATTGCCGCTCGTGCTTTGCTTTATTCTGTTCTGATAGCCTCAGATGTCTCCTCTTATCCATGACTGTCACTGTTCCAACACCGTGAGCCTAAAAGTGATGAAAACTATCCACACAGACCACTGAGCAAATGCCACGGTACTAGAAATTCTAGACAAAACGATGCAAAATGATTTGGCGCCGTTATGTTATTTCATAAACGGTCGGGGGAAGAGAACGGTTCCCCGGCTTTAGCCTGTAATCGTTTTAGTGCTTGTGTGGTCCCATGAAAGACATTCAGCTGAACTATGTTTCTGTGAAAAACACATTGTAGGAGAACTTGTGTTTAATGTGCATGTAAGGGGTGTCATTACACACGTGTCCCTGCAGGTGGTGCTAGTGATCTTCCTAAAATCCCAATTTTTCAGAACACAAAATACTTCAGGTGAGTCCAGTTACACACCAAGGCATACTCACATTCCCACCTAGTCACACAAATAAACCTGGGATTCTGTGGGAAGCTGACTAATATTAAAAAAGTGTAATGTTTATGTTGAGTCTTTGACACAGCTTCCTCAATAACCCACGGAGAAAGGTGAAACCTACGTCGTGACAAAACACACAACACTTCTGATTCTGTGATTACACTTGTAGACACTTGCACCAGCAAAGCAATTTACTCACGCTTGTCCTTTTAGTGGTATACCATAGGTCTGAAGGGCTGAGAAAGTGGGTGAGATTAGATTTTCCTTCTTAAAGGAACCTCGGTATTACTGTCCAGGACTGAAGGGCCTTTCATGTGCAGTCGAGTGGTTCAAGTAGAGTGCGACTGGGCTCTCTCTCACGGGTGAGTGGTAAGCTGCATGCAAATAAACGATTTATAAAAATACGAACAAATTGAACGAATAATAGCCGCCATGTCGTGGAGATATATGTCTGTCTGTGTGCACTGTTGGCACATCCTCAGCCTTTTAGCAGCATGGGGATTATTGAGTTATTTTCCAGTGTGCACATCAGAGGGAAAAAGCTCATTCTATTTGGCTCAGCGTACTTAAACGATTGAAGACAATGAAAAATTAAGGAACTGAAAACAAATGTCATATTTATTCAGATTGATTAAATGGGTAGAAATTGGGATTCCGTTGGAGAGCTTTGAGAAAACAGTTCATTGGCGGGGTAATTGCTCATTAGTTTTAATTTCCAGCCAATTTGCTGCTTGTGTTGAACAGTGTGAAGAGGCTGCTTTTACTAGGTGGATGTCTCCTCCAATCAGACGGTGTTTTTAAGCACCATGTGCCAAAGAGATCACCTTGCCTGGCTAATTGCAGAGTTTCAGTTCAATTATTAAAGGAGAGTTTAAATTATCCCTTAATCACGGTGCAGGTAGCCCACACCTCTGCAATAACGACGAAATGTAATGATAGAAATCAGAAAGTCACAATGGAGTAGTTACCAGCAGGAATAACATTTCTCTCAGTGTGTGTTTGCTCTAAATGGCCACTGTCACCTAAGAGAAAGTAGACTGGAGCCGTCAACTAGTTGACTTTGCTTAGTGTTTGACTTTCACTGGTCAAGCACGACACTGTCAAACATTCCCTCCACTTTCACTTTCATGCAAAATGACCCATTAGATTTATATGCTTTATATGTGTTAGGCTTGGGTATTCAGAATTTGTTCTAAATGTATTTATTTTCTCAAATAAGGGGGAATTTGTGCAAACAGTAAAACTGCACAGGGCATGACAAAGCTACTGATAAAGCAGGATAAGAGGAGAAGCCTTTCAGGCAAATCAGTCCTACCGCATCAGCCTCTTTTGTGAGGCAAGGCAGAATTATCAGGGTTGGCTGTTATCCATCTCCTCCTCACTTGCACCACTCTACAATAAAACAGCTTCTCTGAGCACACGTAGGCTTCCTGCCTAAACAGTGGCATGCAGTGAGGGGAGGGGGAGCGAGGGGGAAAAAAACATGCAAAGTCAAGGAGTTCTTAGGGAAACTTTGAGCATTGGCCTTGGGCATTATTTTTGTGGCCGTGGAGCAAGGCTGCGGCTTGTGGGAGATTAATGTCTGTAATGCATCGTCTTTATTGGGTCTGAGTGCTCCTCTGTTAGAGGACAGGTTGTTGGGCCTGCAGATGCTATTATAAGAACTGAGTTGGGACCAAGTCGGGAGCTTATCATGACCTGTAAAGTTATGATAATGCCACACAGGACAGGGGAATTATACAGGCTTAAATAATGTGGAACAACGCAGGCATGTTATGAATAGCTTCATAAACGGAAGAGATAGGTCACTGGGAGATGCCAGATGGCAGGCAAGACGGATGTGACAGCAGCACACAGACCTGTGGGTAATAACCTGTTAATGTCTTACAGGTCACACTTATCTCCCGTCCAGCAGCTCCACACTTTTCTCATTATGTGTGTGACTTTATTGGACTCTCCATGTAGGACTGTCTCCAAAGTTGCTGCCACGACAGAATTTGAATGAGTGAGATAAGGCCAAAAGAGAGAATACAATACAATCACCCTCAGTCCCACGGATAACAAATGTGTCTCCCTCTTCTTTTTTTTCCTTTTTTTAGAAGAGCCGTGCGAGGAAGCGAGTGAGAGGGCACCCGCATAAAGAATAGTTCCTGTTGGAGATATGAAAACCAAATTATTCAACGGGGTTTTTAGCTCGGAGAAAACGAAAAAGATTGACACTGGAGTGATTTGTCGTCCCTGTTAATCTTCCTAAACGAGCGAGTAGTCAGATCATTGCTGGGGCCCCTGCACTAAATAATTCAGCATACTGCACTTCAGTTCTATTCCATTTATCTTTTTCTCACTGTCATCTGTCGGGATCCCAAGTCGCTGCCACTGGATTACATAGCACGGCTATAGATTTTCAGAGAGCCTTGCTCATTAGCGACAGCCCTTTGGGAATTGGTGGTAACAACAAAGAGTAAAAGAACATGTTTGATGTCCCGTCATCATTGTATGCTCATTTAAGGCACCGACCACATGGTGACTTGAAAGTGGTGCATGTTACTGTTACATACTAGAGTCGCCATGCTCCTCTTTTCAGCCCCTATTGAGTCTCACCACCAATCAGTAATCCTCTATTTCTGTGGCACATACAACTACAATACAGTCACATTGTCAGCTTCCCTGTCCACCATCAGCAGAGGCATTCAGCCGATTTGAAAAGGTCAGCGTTGACCGACTGTGGCACCGTAGAAATAACAGATGGGTGAAATGGCTCCTTTTGGACGATCGCTGCTGTTTATCGCGGCGCCGCTGCTCATCTCCAACGCTTTTTTTTTTTTTTTTTGCATTCTCAGATATAATGATTTTAATATTCCATTGACTGCATCTTCGCTGGTCTGCTGAGCAGGAAGCAGACGTTTCCATCAACGGAGCTGTGCCTGGCATTCATCATCAAAGGTCTGCCCAGGAAACAGACAGCTCCACGCTCATCTGCATCTGCTTGGTATGCCAGCTGGGTGAACATCCACATCATCCTACCCACACTGTTATTTCTGATTAGCATATAATGCATCAATTACTTCACTTTCACTAAACAAAAAAAGCTACCGCAAGTTTTGTTTCCAAGGCAACTATGTAGAGCGCTGAGCTGCCAAGAGGAAATTACTTTGGCGGTGGAAGTTGGATGGGCATGGTAAGATCGAAGTATGGAGCAGCGAATGTTGTCCGTCACCTCCACTCAACAGTTGGGATGTGACAGAGGGGTTTAACACACACACACACACACACACACACACACACACACACACACACACACAGGTGACATTTCTTGCCCACACACTCGCATTAGCCAGAGCTATTTGGCAATTAACCATTTAGAAAATAGATGACATATTTAGCAGATTACTGCTTATTGAGCAGTACAGCACGGCCGTCCCATCTTGACAGTTTACCACCAGGTGTGATCTGAAGCTTTTTTCCAGTTAGTAATCCTTGGCAGGTGTCTTCTAATACTCCATGGCTCTGGCTGCTTGCCAAGGTAGCCGGAGACAAGAGAAGGGCTTCTTCCACCTCCTAAACGGGGACACTGTGTCATACAGATGTTCGGCTTCATAGACAATCAATAGTAAGGGATGGAAGGTGACTGTTACATCATCCCAGATATTTTCTAAGGATCACAATACCATTATCTGGTATGAAGCAGTTAGCACTAACTAATTAAACTTCTTGAATCTTGAATGATATCAAGTTCATTTGGATGTGAAGTCAACCATCTGAACGGGAATAAGCAACACTTTTCCTGTTTAAATGAATAATCCACAACATTGTAATATTAACAAATGTCCATTTTCCTACTCTCCATTGTGGATTGAACACAATAGCGATTCAACCTACTGTATATCCAATTTTACATTTGCTGCTGTAAACACCCGGTGAGGTGTGTGAGGTAAAACCCTCTGGTGCACAGGAAGTGATGCATTTTACCTTTCCAGCAGGAGCAACAGCGCTTTGTTTAGACTAAACACTAACTGGGTAGTGATAGCCACCGTGGCTGAACAGACAAAGAAAAGAGCGCCACCTACAGAAACTTCATCAACAGAATAATCCAAGGAGAAAGACGTCACAGTGCTGGAGGCTGACTGATTGTCAAGTGATGTCTGGGAAGTGCAGTGCGGAAACACCACAGGCGCCTAACAGTCTCCCCTCCATTGATCTCTGCGGGGGGGCGCACAAAAATGTACACACACCCGTCATCCATCACACACACACTGAACTTATCAATAGATCCGTTTCCCACCTTTTCACTGTCCATTCCCCCTGTCGCGGCCCTCCTCCCCCTGCTGTGTCGGCGGAGGTGGAGGAGGGAGGGGGGTCTTACCAGCTCTTTCATCTGTATCATTAGGCCCACTGGCTGGTGTCGGGAAGTGGGGATGACTGAATTATTTCTCTCACACTCTCTACGCAGACATATGGCGACATGTTTTTTTCTAGGGGATGTGTGTTATACCTCTTCCCCTCCGTTCCCACCCATCCTGCGCCCCACCTGTCTCTCCATCCTGGTCGAACCCTCTCTCTCACGTATTCTCTCTCTGATCCTCCCCCAACACACACACACACACACACACACACACACACACACACAGGAGCCTGGTGGTATGTGTTTTATGACGGTAGGCGACAGATTGAATTTGAGAAAAAAAAACACACAAAGAACAATTTTGAACTTGAAGACTTGAAGGATCAATTAAAGCTTTGAAATCACAATAGTCGGGGAAACAGGGATTTTATTTTTTTAAATGGGATAAAAGAAGCTCAACAAATGCTTCTACGGGGGCTGGTAGGAAGGGAGAGAGAGAGAGAGAGAGAGAGAGAGAGAGAGAGAGATGTGTTTTGAGATCCCATCATCTGTTTCTTTTATCCTAGGGGTCAATTCAAGCGTGTATATTATAGTACCCTATATGAAGAGATAAACGAACAACATGAATGACTTTCAATATTTCACTTCACACACTGCGGCCTGTTTAATTGATCCGTAAGGTGGAGCTACACTGCAGCTATGCCTGACACAAACAGTGTGATGTCAAATATAAACAGTATAGGAGTCAGCAACATTCTGTCTACTTCATATATCTAAGGGACTAAAATGTCTATATAATATAAATTATAATATTATAATATAATATAATATAATATAAAATTAAATGATTTATTGTCACGGTCTCTGCCGTGCCCCCTGTGTTTCCCTTTGTGTTTCTACCTGTCTGTCCCTGTCTGTGTGTGTGGGCGTGGTTTCCAATCATCCTCCCGGCTCCTGGCTTCACAGCTGATTCCCATCAACTCATCAGACACCCAGTATATCTTCTCCGGTTTTCCAGTCATTCATCGCCAGATCGTTGATTCAGCCAGTGTGGTATTTCTCGTTCACGGCCACTTGAATTGGATTCAAGATTACTTGTTGTCTTTTGCTTGACGTTAACCCTGCTCTCCCTCTGCCCAGGATCATATTCGTCTCCAGTCATTCCGCTCATCCCCGTCTACCTGCCTGCTACCTGTCTACCTGTTTATCCACCACCTGCCTGCCGTGTCTCCTGCCTGTCTCCCTGCTTCGCTCTGCATCCACTCCACCCTCCGGTTTCTCCCCTAAATAAACTCTTTGTTTATTCTACAAAGAGTCCGAGAGTCCGAGTTTGCGTTTGGGTCCGACCAGTCCACCGTTACATTTATTAGTTGTGTTTTTAACATTAAGGCATCTAAATAAATATTATACACACATTACATTTGGACTAATGTAAAAACATAGTCACTTCAAACTATGCCTGCTGCTCAAGATTTCTACATTACATACACTATGATATTTGTTACAGACTATTAAAAAAAGTAAAGTATATAATATATAAAGTTAATTTGAACACCAGTGGACCTCCTCCATTCCTCTGAGAACTGTAATTGACTGTTCATAGGGTTGGCCCTGGTTCTGCTGGAGGACTTGAGTTCAAGCCCCCATGCTGGCAAGCATCTGGCCTGCTGAAGTGTCCTTGAGCAAGACACTAAATCCCTTCCAGCTCCATGGGTGCTGCTCTGTAGCCGCCCTGATGTTCTGACCTAGTGGAGATAATCAATAAGGAATTACATTACATCCCATCCAGCCCTGCTGTTCGTGTGGGCCATGGGTGTTTACAATGGGTGTTTACAATGGGTGAGTTTTGAACGTCAACACACACACATTCAATAAGATCATATTTTCTGTTTCTGTATTTGTTGACTTTGGGTGACTTTGCGTTTCTCTACAGAAAGTTTCCACATCAGCTTATTTGAGGCATTATATCAAAAGTCTGACGCAATTTATGAATAAAACAACAAAACCAGACAACCCAATTAGACAGATACGCCATGACATATGAACTACAAATCTTCCACTTTTCTCGCATGTGGTGTGACTCACGCTGACTGCGCAGGGCCCTCCATGCCTCCAACTTGAGCATCAATCTTGTATTGTGAGCCTCTTGTTTTCTCTCCTCCTCCTCCGCACCACGAGACATCTGAATCAAAGATGGGCTCAAGGGACACCATCACTCATCATCCTCCATCCTCCAACAGCCTCCCCACCTGCAGATTCTCCGGCTCCAGTCGCTCCCTCTAACGAGACAACAGACGAGCCGCGATAGTAAACACAGGAAAGTAGTAGAGCTCTTCTAAACTGGGCTGATGACGCTGCTTTTGTGTGTGTGTGTGTGTGTGTGTGTGTGTGTGTGAGAGGGATATCTAATGTTTCACTATCTTGCAAGGTGGAAATGTTGCTAGAATAAACAAGAGGTCTCCTGTGGGGATTGGATCTTATTAGGGAAAGGCTTGTTTGTAGGGTTAGGGCCAAGGGTCATTTTTAGGGCAACTGTGTGTACTGTACTGTGTGTGTGTGTGTGTATGTGTGTGTGCTGGTGCACAGGATTGTGTTTGTATGCCTGGGGACAACAATAAAGAGACTTGATTGTGGTGGGTAAATCCTAATTATATAACGGCTCCCCTTTGATACGTCAGATAATTGCTATTCAAAGCACCAGCATACCACTCCTTTAGCAGATGGCGAGTCATTATGTGATGAAACATCTTACACTACCAACCAACAAAGAACCGATTAGGTAAATACTAGCGGGCCCTGGTTTTGTTCCTTTGTTGGGACGCTTTCTGTACCACTATGCCAAATATAATAAACAGCTTTGGTTGATAGAGATTAAACCATTTTTATCCTCTGAAAATATGGCTGGGATTTCACATGTCTGCTCCTTGGTCTGATCGGCTGCGCTGCTTGAAAAAGGGCTCGGGTTTCATACAGGAGGCTGACTCTGTGTTGTCGTGAGAAGTATGGAAGTAAAACAAAAATGATTAAAAGATCGATTGCCTGGCATTTCTGCACTGTACTGTACCTTTTTCCGATCAAGGATATTGATAATGGCATTTTGCAATTTCTTGGATCTACCCTAGCATGGCTAATGCTATTAGACCAGATGTTCGGTTGCCTATAATCAATACTAAAATACAATACTTCCATCAGTTAATAACCAAAGCTGTCACAAGACTGCTAGCTTAGTTATTGAGAAAGACAGCTAGGTAGGTAGGTAGGTACTTTATTAAACCCCCCGGGGGGAAATTTCTTTGTTACAGCAGCCAGACATAGAAACACAAGAAATAGAGAAATAGAATGAAAAAAAAATGAAAAAAAGTGAAGCAAAGCTAGGTAGCCTGTAATGCAATATTACTATGGCAGATTCTTCATGGTGGTGTGATAGATAATCCTAAATCAGAAAAGGTACTAGACCTTATAGCCACCACACTCCCTCCTGTATGTCTATTAAGGAAATGTCATGTCAAATTAAGGCGACTGTAAGTTTCCGGCTAGTTGTTGTTTCATTTCCTCTGTTAGGTTACAACAACAATCAGGGCAGAGCTGAGACAATGTGTGTGTTCCTGTTTGTTTACAGCAGAAGCAGCTTGAGAACCCTGGTGCCAAAAGTCCAATCATTTTCTACAACCACAGAAACATTTGTTTATGTTGAACACAGTCGGCTTGTTTTCCTTGTTAGTAGGCGCAGGAAAGTTGACAGCAACATTTGGGTAACATTACTCAGCAGCAGCTAGTTATGTAATAGAAGTGCTCTATATCGCTTATTGCTGCTTATTTCTAGTACTCAAGCTAGCAATCATCTACTGCAGCTCAAATTGGCCATCAGACAATAACTAGGCAATGTGGTTATTGGTGTGAACATGCATTACTTAACCAAAAGAATGACCAAAGAATTGAAACCACATTGATAGGTCTCTCAGCTTACGGCAGCCTGTAATGGACAGAAATATAAAAGTGAAATTTTCACAACAGGTAAGATAACTAATGAGAGCAAAGATCCAACAGAAATGTCCAGTGAAGATGAAATATTATCCTGAAGCACAGTAACGCTTTTCTTTTTTTGGCTTGGGAATGAAATGTGTTGCGATGCCGCTCGCTCGCTTGTAGCACTAATAAACCTGAAGTCCTGAAGGTGACTGGAACGGGCAGAGCAGCTAAAATGCGGCCACCACCTTTCTTTTAACCGGTGTGGTCTGGCGCCAAAATACTGAGAACACCAACACACCAAACACTCACTGAGGTCTCAATGAGGCAGGTAATGGGAGCAGGAGGAAACACTGGACACCCTTTTTACCTTCCCGACAAACAGCTGCAGTCCAGCCCCAGTTACTCTGCAAACCAAACCCCTAACACAAAGGTAGGTACACACACACACACACACATGCAATTACACAGGTGGTCTTAACCGGAGCAGTTCAGAGCCTGAGTCCAATGCAAAAGGGCACACGTGATTCCCACACTATACAGGACAACATGGACTGGCCAGCTAACGTTCTCCCCAGACTTCCCTCTTTCCCCACACTTCACTGCTTTATACATAAAACAATTGCTGCTAGACAAATGCCATGGCAGACGGGACTAAACATGACATTAAAGTAGTTGCGCTAAAATCGTCACTTCACTCTCCTGGTGGCTAAGACCCTCCCTCGTGGGTCTAGGCTTGGGGCGCTGGTCCAGCCGGGCTTGAGAGTGGCGGCAGCCCGTGGTGGTGGTGGGGGGGGTGGATCATTGGTCCGGCGCTCAGAGACAGGATCGGCTGACAGCCTCCTATAAACTCCTACTCCCCGGGCCCTGGCTACACTCAAGCCTATCGCTGGGACATCTCCCCCTATCCTTGCTATCTTCGCTGCCGGCAGCCCTGGGCAGGTGCGAACAGAAACCCACTCACCGCTGTGAGTGCAATAACAGTGGCTTGGTTGGACAGAGTAACCCTGTGGCATGAACCGAGCTCCCAGACTCTCCCTGCTCCCTGACTCTGGCTTACAGGTCTCAGTTTATCAGCCTCACCTATTAAGTCCAGGTGAGTTAAGTTAAGTCAGTTCACGGAGGTATGTACAGGTGGACATCATTACTTTCATTAGGGAACAACAGCGACCCTCTTCTACCACCATCCTCCTGTCTTTGAGCAGCTGAAAATGCGAACAGGGGTTCCAAAAAAAAAAAAGTATGGAAAGTGCTGTTTGGGTTGTATAGGGCCTTGCAGGTGGCAGCTCTGTCCATAAACTTCTTACATGAGGCCTTGTGTGTGTGTGTGTGTGTTTGTAGGGGTGGTGTTTGAATGTGTCATGCCTGCAGCTAGCCTGGCTCAGTGGAGCTGTGGATCCCTTGGAGAGGTGGTAAATAAAGCTGAGAGCCACTCACTTCCTGCTTCCTACACTGACTCACCTTCTAGATTAATATACCATGTCTGTCACCAGGGGAGGAACTTCATATGGAACAACTGGAAAAATACACTGTGACAGTGATCAGAGTAAGGAGTGAACTTTACCATTTTAGATCACAGTTCTCTTTTCTTAAGTCATGTTAAGAGTGTTTCACCAGTTCTCATTTCCTCTGTGGGACTGAGAGGCACAATCCCATTTAATGCAGGGCGATGTAGATGCTGACTCTTCTAAGTAACTGAACCTCAAAATCTGAAGCTAGTGCAATAAAATAGTAAAAAAAAAGAAGTGAAATAAAGCAATTTGAAAAGAAAAAATGTCATGAAACCCTAAAGTGTTATTTGTGGCTCTGCAAGATTAAATCAATCAAACTAATTAAATTAATCTAATTAAATACATTTTGAAAAAATCTAAATGATAGTGGCTCAAAATGACCTTTTCATCCTGGAAGGTACATTATTAGGTGCTCAGGAATGGGCTTTTTGTTTGTGTGAGGACAGCCGCATTCCCATTTAGGTTACAACAGCAGAACTCAGAGAGCTTCGACGGACCAAGGAGCCTGTCCGACTGCCGGCTGGAGAGGGAAGTCAGAGCTGCCAAAAAACCACACTGTGGCTGAAAAAACAGTTTCCAGCTAATAACTCCTTAGGTCTGCAGACACACATTACAAGAAGAGGAAGACCGCCCACTCTGTGGACGACCTCCAATTAACCAACAACCTCAATTAGTTCTACTGCAGGTTTGGAAGGCAGAAGGCTAATCTGGGTCCGTCCACCTCCACCCCGAAGGAGCCCTTTGTTAAGCTCCCAGATGCAGCCATAACAACCTGGAGCTCAATGCTCTAAAGACTGCAGTGATGCTCATAGACTTCAGGAGACTCCCCCTAAACATCCAGAGCTCAACAGTCACCACTGGGAAGTCCAGGGTACTATAATTTTCCAGGACCTCGGTGGACCTTGGTGGGAGAATAACAGACAAAAAAAAATCCCAGCAGAGGATGTGCTTCCTGTGAGAGCTGAAGAAATTCAACCTGCCACAGGAAATGATGGCCCAGTTCTACACAGCCATCATAGAGTCCATCCTCACCTCCTGGTTTGGGACAGCCAGGCTTCAGTGGTAAATGGTAAATGGACTGCATTTATATAGTGCTGGGGTTCAGTGTCTTGCCCAAGGACACTTCGACATGTGGACTGGAGGAGCCGGGAATCGAACCTCTGATCTTCTGATTAGAAGGACAACCCGCTCTACCTCCTGAGCCACAGGCCACCAGTGGATCATCCGCTCAGCAGAGGAGATCATTGGATGCAACCTGCCCTCGCTCCAGGACAACACAACAGCAGCTTTACGGTATGTGCTCAGTAGATCCCTGCATAAGGGGAACACCGTGTGTACCTGTACACCAGGCAGGACGGTAGAGGTCACACAGCCACAAGCAGCTGCAGCTTAGTGCGCGGTGCGTTCACATACCAGGGAGTACCTTGTGATTTTCAAGGAAGCACAGTGAATCTTCCCTGTGTATGAAATGTGCTATATAAATAAAGGTTGCATTGCCTTGCCTTAACTGTAGTGGATAAGTCAACGCATCAGTTAGGTATTTTGTTAAGACATTCTCTGAGTTTCAACAACACTCTGCTACTACAGCACTGGGGTGTTAGCAGGTGGAGTTTTTAAAGTCGATGTCGTTTTACACACTCCAACCATGCACTGGGGTGTTAGCAGGTGGAGTTTTTAAAGTCGATGTCGTTTTACACACTCCAACCATGCACAGCCCCCACCCCACACTCCACCCGAGCACCTCAAAAGCGCTAGTGCACGTCATTAATAAGAATCAATGTCTTTTTGTGGTGCCCAGGTCAGAGGTTACGCCGAAACTGCAACAGGCAAGTGAAAATGCAGAGCAGATCCGTTGAGGTTTTAGGAACATACTAATTGGCTGAACTACTTGTTAAAACCAATCCTATGATGAAATAAAAATGAGACAAGTCAAATAAATGTAGGTTTAAAATTGTTTTTACAGGCAAGTCCTGATGTCTTTCTTCTGAATGCAACAGGGCATCCCTCCATTCTCCTTTCATCTGAGAGACAGAGTTTTTACTGCACACCAGATAAAAGAAGAAAGCAGTTTTCTTCTGAGCTTTATGGAGAGGGAAGCTGAAAACCGCCTATGCCCTCTAATCAAATGCTTACTGCTCACCAATGCCAGCTCAAGGACAGTTAAGGCATGCATAACTCTCTACTAATAACACCCAATGGCTCTGCTGTGTGCTACGTGCAGCCCTTTACACAAGATCTTATGCTCTCTGTCTACAGATTTACACCCTTTTATTCTAGAAATCATATTACATATGTTCATATTACATTGCATATTGGTGCATGTATACTACAATGCATTCAATTGGTGGCTTTTGATAATGTGGCTGAATTATGGCTGAAGTAGGGTAATTGTTTCTTTTGGTTTTTACTAATTACTAAGAAACTGGAAGGAAAAGTACATATTTTAAAGCAGATTTATCTATTAGCTACTTGTGTTGTTAATGAAATACAAAGACAGGCATGAAAACTACGCTGACTACAAATGGAATAAGCTATATCTCCTATTTAAAAGTGAATTAAAGTCATAAAATTGCAGCACATGCACAGACATACACATGTGGGGAAAATATTTCAACCAAAATCCACTGAAGTTTTCATAGTGTGAGACTTCATCAGGAGCTAGCTGCTGGCACATTTTCTAATTGGGCATACTCTAAAATCATAGGTCTACTATTTCTGTCGCTGCTCTTACTTGTTTTAGCGCATGGTTCTAAAACCTTTAGTTATTTTAAAACTAGTGACTGTGTGAGCAAAGGGGCAACACGTGGAAAACCAGCATTGACTTTGGGGGCACAACTGACCCCATTTTGGAAAACAGCTTTGCAGACAGAGGCTTCTACATACAACTCAAATACCATCCTTAATGAACACGTGTCTAAAACGATAAAATCATATCAAAGTGGGCATTGATGCAGAAGAGGATATTTCCAAAGGTAAAGAACAAGACTGACAGCACTCTGTATTGTTGTTTCACTGGATGAAACAAGGAATGAGTTACCCTGCACAAGTGACCCTGTCCTCCGGACCTACTGGATTAGACTGGATCAAACAGCTGATTCTGTTGCAGCGAACTCACCTATCATTCATCTGACAGTGACACAAGTTTCATTGACTTTCATTAACTTGTGTCACTGTCAGATCATTTCAGATTAAAATGCAATGTTCAAGCATAGTGTTATTAGTTTTGGTACAACAACTCATAATTTCTTGTACACTACATGTAGTTACTGTCTAAAAGGTTACTGTGAACTACAAATAGTGACACCATCACACATACTGTGGGTCTTCCATTTTATTATTATTTTATTATCATTTTGAAATTGCAATACATTCACAGTGCACTTCTAGTTTCATTGAGTTTTTTGCCCATCTCTAGTGGCTAGCAATGACTTTCCATCTACCCGCAACAACGGCACTTCCTTACATCCAATAGGCAGGAAGTGAATTTAAATTGACTCATGTCATAGCTCCCTATGCCTCCAAAGTGCGTCTGAAACACTCACCCGAGACATATTTTTCATCTTCATGAGTATCGTGACAATAATGTTGCCATGCTTGTGTGGATCACAGCTCAGACATGCCTGGAAACCCACTGACGTCAGTGTTGCCCTTTACACTTTGGTAATGCTTGCCAGTAGAAGCTGACTCCATGTCAGTCTTAACTTAATTGCTAGCAATCAGCTTCTTCTTCCCCATGCAAACTACTTCCTTTCTAAACACAATGTTGGCAGGCAAGGTTTTGCACACACACACACACACGCATGCACGCACGCACACACACACACACACACACACATGCATGCACGCACGCATGCACACACACACGCACACGCACATGCACATTAACATAAACTGAAGACCTGACAGAGTTAAACTTGTATTTTTGATGCACTTTTTAACTATATTGCAGAAAATAGGAGCTGCAAGCTAAGCACATACTGGTACACTGAAACAGTAAACAGCAGATGTTTATGGAAGGAAAGAGGTAAAAGTGATGAGATGAGGAAAAACCTTTATAACGCCAGCATGCTCCTCTAAGCTGAATTTTGATTGTGTAGAGTTGGACATCATTCAGCACATATTCAGAATACAGCCAGGTCTCTGTGAAATAAAACTAGGACCTCAACTCTTTTGCCTCTTTTGTTTTTTGCTGTAACTGACGGCAATATGTTTGTTGAAGATATGCATCGATGTAGCCACCGTACAAGTCCCACTTTGTACATGAATGATGCATTGCTGCTGCATTGTTCTCCACCCCAAGAGGAATTGCTGTTGAAAATCTTGCGTACTAATGCAGGATAGATGTGAGGCGGTACCTCCGTAAAGGCTACCGCTGTAGTGCAGTGAGAGCTCTAGTTTCCGGGTGTATTTCACGTGTGATGGTTGTGCTATCTCAGTGGCCCTTAGTGGAAGAGAATGCATCGTGTGGCACTGTGAGATTGCAGATTGTGTTTTGCCATGTAACCCCATTGTGACCGGCAGACATGGGGACTTTGCAGCTCCCCGCTGGCAGTGCAGAAGATGATGAATGATGCCATGCTGAACTAGTTTAAGAGGAGCATCACACAATCGCTCATTTCAAAAGGCAGTGCTTCACACAGACGGCCTGGGGAACGGCATGGAAAGTAATATCCATCAACAGCCAGCCAAGCGATAGCGCTATCAGCAAACACAATTTAGACCTCAGGAACATTATTGTTTTTCTCCCTCTCCCCTGTTTGTCTCAGTACAGCGATGAACTGGCTGAGTGATGCTCGTTTGATGAATATGATACTGCTGTCATGACATTATGAACTTAAGTGGAAGAATTGAGTTTGGACTAGAAGACATTCTGCCAAAAGAGAAAAACTCCTTTTTTCCATCTGGCTGATATACGTGTAAGCCTTGTAAAGTATATATTTCAAGTGCAACCATCTGTAAATTTTCATATTCATGCTTAACATGAAGTTCAACACACACGTGCACATGCACACAAATTCACACAGAGGTTTTACATCAATGTTGGTAATGTATTCATAGTTTTCCCCTATCTGTCTCGTTTGGTGCAGATGTATCTGAAAACATAATTTCACAGCTGATGGAGTTTTAGTTGCGAGCTGCACTTCTGTTACCTCGTTTGTCACGGTTCTCACTGATTTCATTTATCAAAATGACACATCAGAAGTCTTTTGTGCTCCGTACTGATACGTTCTTGAGTTGTTTGCATTGTTTCTATACAGTCAGGGAAGGGTGCATGTGATTGCAATGATGTAGTGGCAGCAGCATATTCACTTTCAGATCAGAAAAACTGCCTTTACAAAGAATTGCTATATTATTGCCCTTTGTGTCTGAGTTGCAGACATTCACATAAAGTTTAAAGCTATTATGTGGTTGAGTTTCAAACAAAGCAATGATATGAAGGAGTGGGAGAGAGAGTCACAGACAAGAGAGAGAGCGAGAGGGTGGGAGACAGAGTGAGACGAGGAGGAGAGAATGAGTGGCTGTACTGTAATCCTTGTCGTCTTGGTGGGGAAGTGCAGTGTTTGAACAGAGACTGACGAGGCGGGGGAGAAACCTCCAGGATGGATCTCTGAGATTAAAGTGCCCCGATCGCTGCTCTCACATCACATCCCCGACCATCAGGGGGGAATTCATTTACTAACACAGAAAGACGGGGCAACCGAGAGAGCGCGGGGGAGAACTGACAGAAAATGGAAAGCAAAAGCCTGTCTGGAGGCTTTGTAGGAATTGAAAGCAGTTGAACTCTCTGAGGGCCTGTGGTTGGGTGTAGAAACGATAGACCAAAGGGCCTGAGGGAGGCATGCAGCAGTGAAAATATATTGAATTGTATGAATCTGTTTTCCTTCCTCCTTAAACAAAGAGACACAGCAACAACCCAAATTCTGTTAGGGAAAATAAGATGAACAAATGAACATTCAGTGCAAAGAGGTGGATCTTTCCCTTGGTATCACCATGCACAGTCACCAACTTGGAAACCACCGGCTATGTTAGCAGGTAGTGACAGATACAATCCTGACAAACACCACGGAGGATCTTGCCTTTCAAGCAAGCCTGGCACTCTCACTGCTAACACAAACTCCCTGACGGAGCTCCCTTTGGGCCAATCACTGAGCCAGGTCAAACAAGGGGAGGAACCACACACATGCTTGCTTCACACGGACATCAATTTCAATCTGAGCTGTGTGGCAGACTGGGGTATCTGCCACTGAGAAACGGCCATCTTGCCCCAGGTGAAGGGCGTTACTAATCAGCCAGGTGGGAGCTGGTTACCTCACCAAAAAGACATATGGTGCATTCCATTGTACTCGGAAGTCGATAGTTCCGAGTCGGTATTCCCAACTTCCAATCTAAATGTGTTCCAGTGCATCTGCTCAGGGAAAACATGGACGCCCGCAGCAAACTCATGCTTGTATGGCAAGTCTCTGAATTTCACAAGCATCTAAAGACCTACATCAACTACTACAGCACCACTAGTGAAGAGAAATGGCGCATATCAGTGAACTAGTTTCCAAATCACACAATGGAGAGACACATGTACAAAATGAACATCAGTGCTGCATTTGCCTCAGATTAGATGTGGAATTTCACCTATTTCACCCAATATTCAAGGTTAGAAAGCATTAAAAATAAATGTAAAGGTTTCTCATACCAAAACCCCATTACATTACAAGTTCTAGTGACAAAAAAATTACAATGATGATCATTTTGCCTCCATTGTGTACCGTAACACCATAACGCCACATACATACAGCATGGCTCAAATCAAATACTGTTAAAACCAAATGAACAGGAAGCTACTGAATGATTCCTCCCTGCATGCCAGCCACTCAAAAGGCATCACCCAACCTGCATCATTTCCCCTGAGCAGCGATAAGAGAGCGAATGCCCCTGAGCTCCCTGATCTGCCCCTGTGTCTGGGGTTTGCCAGAGCAGCCTGAAGCACTGTCAGCGAGGAAACACAAACTTTTATATCCAAACTTCACACAAGTTGGCCTCTTTTCATAACCTGTCTCAGGCAGAGCTTGTTAACCTGGTTGATCTCTTGTGAGGCATGTGTGAAACCCAGACTGTGTAAACATTATCACGTGAAGCACTTAACCCTGATCAACTCATGTTCTGTACACAAATTTAGGTAATTAAATGTAATATAAATGTTTTAAATTGCTTTTATTTACCATACTAGGCATTGTATTCATTAATTTGTGTAGTCTTGCTTTGCAGGTGTTTTCCTTACCAATACCTTCTTTAATTATCAGACATCCTCGGTATAAGTCTCCGTTCTCCTGAACCAAAGCACATCATTCATGGGGTCATTGCCCAGGGGGCTGCTGGTTAATGGTACAGTACCTTCATTAGATAAAGCGACTACTCTGATGAAGCAGTGGATGAAGCACACACACACACACAGGTGTGTCTGGGGAAATTGGTGTCTCTTCTTCTTCTATGATGGATTTCTCCCTGGATGATTGTTGAATGTTGATGCAAAATGGTGAGTTTACAAAGAAGCCCTTTCTTTTCAGTTCTGAGGGACTGACACCAAAACCTTAAAATTGTCTGTTAATATTGTTTATAGCTGGAAAATGTTCTATTAAATTGCATTGTAGCTGCCCTGGTAATATCTTGATGTCTACTTTTGACCACCAATAAGAACAATACACCACCAAACAACAAAATGGACCCAGAACTGCGAGGTACATCACCAATAGCTGTTTTATAGACATATCCTACACACACACACACACACACACACACACACACACACACACACACACACACACACACACACACAGACTGCTATTGCAATCACACGTTTCCTCCAAAGACCTCTCAAAAGATTGACTGCTGTGGCACTGCTCTATTGCATTGCCTCTATCATAGGGGGTATGGTGGTATGACCCAGGTAGTGCTGAAAGGTCCATTTCTGCCTGCTTAATCAATCTCCTGTACATTTTCTGTTGAACTTAATTGTTTTCCTTGGACAGGCAATTCTGGGAGGGCGAAATAGGGGCTGTTTCACACTGTTGTTCCCAGGTCCCCATGAATCCCAATCTATTGATCATACTGCTGCATGGGGAAACCAAATCTGGGCCAGTTGCCTTGTCAGCAGTCTCTCTGTTGGCTCTCAGAAGGAGAAACTATGAGGGAATGCAAGCAAGCAACAAAGAGAGAAGTTGAATTTTCTCTCAACACGGCCGTTTTAGCGTGTTAAGTACAGTGTGCATTGTGACGTACAGATGTAGGGACGTCAAAGGGCATTTGATCACTGGATCATCGACTTCAGACTAAAGATCTTAGTGTCAATTATCCTATGAGGTGTTTAATTGATCAGTGTTTATCAAGCAATGGCTCGCGTTGTAGCCACGCCTGTGAAAGTGAATAGTCAGCATTCTGCAGGTGTGTGGCCTCTGATAACATGACTCCTGATGATTGATGCAATCAGAGACTCACTTTATGGCGCAGGCTGAAATGTCACTAGAGCAATTTAACAAACGTAGAGAAATTATTCATGGTGACTGTAGTATTTCAACTGTAAGTTTCATTTCACTGGATAAGTGATTTAATCAAATGGACCAGAAGTCCCACAAAACTGTCAAGGCAAGAATTGTGTGAGAATTTCATTTTGTGAGGAAAGGGGCAAAACAGTTGCATCATTCCAGTCATTAATTGTGCTGAGACGTCTGCTCATGAGGAGTTGTTTTCATGCTTGAGTGATGAGGTTGGAGCAACTGTGGCAGTTGAAGCAGTAAATACACTGTCAATATACATAAAAAGATTGACAACGTAAAAATTGTTTGATGAAACAATGTGTGTGTGTGTGTGTGTGTGTGTGTGTGTGTGTGTGCCTGTTCCTCATGGGTGCATGCAGTGATGACAGCAACATTTCTCTCAGTTAAAGTGTCACCACCATCTCAGGAGATATTGTCTCAAATGCAGAGCGCAGTCTTCCTCAATAGAAGATTAATGATGATGATTTATTAAGATAACAACACAAACGCATGTAAGAACTTAAACTTTAATGTTTCATTAACATCTTTGAAGTGCAGTGCTTAAGATCTCCTTCGACAGGGAGGCAGGCCAACCTCCGTCTTCACGTCACTCTGCTGTGTAAAGTGTATGAGGCCAGTCTATCCGGCGGAGGGCAGGGAACCAACCTGGACAGATAGAAAAAAACACTTTCCATTCATAGTAACGGGCAATTTAGTCTCCAATCCAGCTGCCTTGCTTTCTTTAGACTGTGGGAGGAAACCCACACAGAAAAAAGGGCCAAGAATCAAACCCGGGTTCTTGCTGTGAGGAGACTAGTGCTACCCGCTGAGCCACCATGCTGCCTGCTCTCCACCTGGCTGTAACCCCTGACCCTAATGTAATTATTACTTACATGTATATCACAGGTTTGACAGCCCTGTCCTTTGTCAGTGCTGCAGCTGGGTTGTCCTATTTGAGATTATATTAGGGCATGCCGAAATCCATCAGGTCAGATAATCCTGTTAGTATTGATCCTGGCCATGTGAAAGGGCTGAGCTATGAGTGCTGCCATGAATAATGACTAATTGATTGTCACAGGTTGCTGTGAGCATCTCCCTCCCTTTGACCATGGACTTGTTTACCCTGCTGCATGCCTCCTTTTGACTACACATGGAAAACAAGAACAAACTAAATCAAATCTCTCTTCATTCACTAGTGGAAGTGGATTTAATATCTTCCAAATGTTACTCCCCGTACTCCTTTGTGTATGAAGGAAAATGTATGAGTCACATACAACAGGATGTTTCACCTGTTTATCGTGACATTCACAGTAATGTTTCACAGCCCATTTCAGTTTTGTATGCCAGTTGTCTGACAGCAGCTTTCCTTAGCCTGGCACAAAGAAAAAAACCCTGTCATTTTGACAGCAGCCTATGTCAGAGAAAGGCAAAGTGAAAGGTCTGTCAGGGCCAGTCAAATTATTTCTCCTGTCCTGATGCACTTTCTGACAGATAAGCTGTCCTTACATACATCCCCTCCCCACCTCACCTCTGAATTCCCTTGTCTCCCTGGAAACACTCAGACAGCGGTGATTGATAGAAAAGTGGAGGAAGAATAATGTCAACACTTGTTGCCTGCTGGAGGTCTCCATCAGTGTTAACACAGGTCTTCCATCCATCCCAGGAAGACTCCAGCCATCACGCAGGTCTCCAAACAAATGTCACAGGTGACAGTCTTCCTTGTATTTCCATTGTGCGGAGTGTTATGGAGTTCAGCCAAGTGCTGACAATGGGAGAGGGGAGGAAGAGGGGAGGAAGAGGGGATGAATACAGAGGAGTTAAGCCTCAATGGTGACATTTTGAAAATGGTTGTTTTGTTGTTGGCCCACGCTGCTCCAATGTGGCTCATCCAGCCCTTAAGACCCGAGCGCTGTGTCTGCCGAGATGTGAACGATGTGTCAAGTGTGCAGGCTGCAGTTGGACAAAACACATCCAGCTTCATTAGATACGTGGAGTGGGAATAGAATTGGGAAAATTAGTAAGGAGCTCAACAGGACTGGTGTCTAGTTCCTCTCCCGTCAAACATTAAACGTAATCAGTGTTTACAGTTTTGCTCCTTCAGGATCCATTTGCCCTGAGTGAAGTTACCATAGTGCTGCTACTTCAAAGTCATAATTCATGTTTACTAGGGCTGAGGAAAGAAGACTCGTTTGTCATGTGTTATCATATGGGCCGGTCCGTCCTCCCCCCTCCCCTCCCTTCCCCACTCCCCCATCCCTCCACCCCTTCATCGTCTATCCCCCACTCCCACCCTCTTCTCTCCTGTCACCAGAGCTGTGTTCATATCCATTACACGGCTCCACTCCCGTGATAAATCTGTCTGTCAGCAAGACATCATAATCAAATTGTTCCAGAGGTCATTTAACATTGCAGAGGAGGGACTTCACTTTAGCCCTTGGAAGATCCGGCTCAAATACAATTTATGTGTCAGAGATGAATTGGGGAATGAAACATTTACGGAGAAAATGAACTGTCTTGCCGACTGAAATAGCCTTGTTATGGCCAACCGTGTCACTCTATCTGCTAACTTCCATCATTGGTGTTTAGTTGCAATTCCCCCTTGCACCCCGGCTGTGACTGGCATAAATAAGACATCATGCTTAGTTGCTGATGACAAAACCTCCGACGAGTCCATTGTGCCGGTGTACTTTCTACCTTTATATTGCTGCTGCTAATATATAATTGTAATGACATCGTTGTTTAAGTAGAGAAATGCTGCACGTCTCAACTTCCACCTCATTAGATGCTAACTTGAATCCTTCGCTTGTAGTCGCGTCCCATTCATCCAACACCTCTACTGGATTTCCACATTAAATAATTAACTGGTTTCCCCATTAGGGCCCGTCAGGCTGCTGACGCCGGTCTAATTGTGCCTCTTCAGCCGCAGAATCCCTTATCCATTATCTAGTATGAAAACTGTATCGCACCAATCAGCCGATGCCGCAGCGCACCGGGAACAACCCAAAAGAAGAAATGTGCTCGCAAACTGCAGGCGCGAGACGTTGGTCCGCAATTAATTAGCACAATGGTTCCACAGCTGATTTCAAAACGTTGTTATTATCGTTAGCTGTTATTAATTATGTCTAATTAAAAAAAAAAATAAAAAAACGTAATTAGTTGAAAGTATTTGTGAAAGTAATTTGGATTCCTCTGGCGCTGATCAGGAGTTCATTTAATGCTCTCATCCAGCATGCTGTTTCTTGTTAGCCCTGTTTGTAAGTAACCATCATGCACTCTGTTTTTTCCTTAAACAGCCCAACTGAATTCTAAAGCATACGTAGGGAGAGACGCATTAAAGTCATTACTGACCTTTGGGTTTCAGCTGAACAACGTCAAAGTGATTTTCTGAAATAGCGAGCACTCAGCTAAATCACGGTGGCTTTCTGCATGTATGATCCCTCTTTAGTTAATGCATGCTGCAGCTACTTCAAAACTTCAAAATATACAGAAGTACAAACTTCTTATGAGGGGTTTGTGCATGGGTTACCGCGGGAACATTTTTCCAACATCAAGGCCTATGTCGTGCTTGTTTTTGAAGTGAAATAAACATTTACAAATGAATAATTGATATTATCTTTATTATTTGGGGGAAATCTGCATAGCTGGGGTTCTTCAAAGAGAGGCTGGCATACCTAATACATAAGTAATGCTTTGCACTTTCAAGTGTAAAGTCCCACTTTTGCCTCAGGTATTTTATTCCCGTGTGTTTGCATCTCCCCCTTCGTTCTCTGCAAACACGAGGAGAGGACAGAAATGGAAATGCACATCAAAGACATGTGATCATATGACACCGAGAATAAAGAATCAAATGGGAGGCACTGCTGCTCCCCATTTTAATGCGGCGTGCTCCCGCAGTCAAAACAGTGAAATGTTTACCGATAATCCCAGACTGCACTCCTCTTGGGTCATGTGTAGTTGTTCCACTGGCATTGGCAACATGTGGTTACGCCGAAGCTGCCCGCTCCCTCGGTGGGCCGGGGGCAGGTGAGCAGGTACGGGGCCGTAATGATGGAAATGTTATTCTGTTGAGGAGATTAGATTCAGGCTGCTTGACCCTGCAGCAAAGCTTAGCTCACGGCGTGACACATCTGTTTGGACATTAATTGGCTCCAGTGGTTGCGGAAAAGTCTACCTCTCAGAACAGAGCGGGGCTGGGGAAAGTAAAAGAATAATAATAAATTGAGCGCGGTCTTTTCGCAATCGATGTTGTGCTTAAGGACAAACTAAGTGGGAACAGAAAGCAATCAAGGAAACAATGGCAGGTACAAGAGTGGTTTGCTGGGACAGCAGCTTTTTCAGGCGGGAGGGGGGGGCTGTTCGCGAGAGGAGAGGGCCATCGGCTGTCACGACGGCTAGAGTAAAACCAAATGTGTGGACATTCATAGATACTAGCTGCACGTTTGTTTGCATTGCAACACAAAACATTTTTTGAGGAGAGGCAGGAAAATCTAGGGTGTAACTACTGAAGAAGAACCCAAATATCAAATACCCCACTGCAACTTAAATCACATTTCCTGAACAGGCTGGCTGGCAGGCTGGCTCTGCAGTGTGTGTGTGTGTGTGTGTGTGTGTGTGTGTCTTTGTCTCAAGCAGGGCTATTGGCGGAATGCTGTTATTGGACAGTGCACGTCAACCCTGCATCGACTGCTGTAACATCAGGAATGGGTTTGGGTCTTCTGGGAGCGTGTGAAGATCCACTTGGTTGATTATTTAGCGTAGCCAATGAAGCGCACATCTTGTCAACATGAGCACTCAAGCAGAATTTATGTGAGTTGCATTTCTGTGCAAAAGAAGAAAAAAAACCCACATTCGTTAAATCCAATATGAATGCATGTACGATGAACCAAATGCTGGAGCTATGACACATTTGAGTAGCATACATGGAAAAACCAACCACTCAATACCTAGTACCCATACCAAACATGTCATATGAAACCAGTCTCACACATCAAGTTGTCTGGGCTTGACATCCCACTGTCTGCTGTGAGAAGGCTACAGCCAAATGAGACGTGTGTATGGACATGTGTCAGTGTTTTATTTATTTATTTTTTCCACTTTGAAAGGTTTAATTAGGAAGCGCCATGAAACTGTAGCGCTAGGCAGCTGGCCAACAGAGTCAGATTTCAACAGATTTCCAATGGTCCGTGGGGATCCATGCCTGTCGAACGGGTTTATCCATCTCGTTAAAGTGCCACGTGGGATCGGTATTAACCCTCATTCTATCGTAATGTCAAGTAATGGGTCACCTCTGACCTATGATCATGCTGCAGGTACCTTATTAGATGTTGACGTCCAATTCTAAGGATGTGTTAAAGCGGCGTAAACAACATGTTGGCAGCTCCAAATTGCAGTTTTTGAAACCTGCTTGAACTTGAAAACCCAGACGTCTATGTAAGGTGTCGTCAGTCAACTGCACACGCTCATGTTTACCAGCGTGTAATTGCTTTACACCAAAGGAAACCAAAGGGGATGAGAGAGGCAGAATATTTAACGTTGGTGAATCCAGCTTTCTCTGGATGGAGACAGTTCTTTATTTCAGGTTTTGATTGGTCACTTCCTGTGGAGGAGAAGTGTACGTACCAGACGCCAAAATGTAATTTGGGCAAATATGGCGAATTTACGGCGTCTTTCTTGTCTCAGTCAATCAAATGTGTCTACAGAGAGCCGTGCCTTCATATTCAGAGAAGGAATTCCAGTTTAATTTTCAATATTAAAGTTAATTTTGTTGTAGAATTACATTACACCAAATAAATTAATTTGTCTCCAGATCTCTTCTTTGAATGGCTGCCATTAACTTGAGTAGCAAGCGCTTGAGGGACACTGTTGCTTCCTAAAAATCATCAAAAAATATTTTGTTTCTTTTGGCTCTAAAGCTGATTGTTGCCTTAATGCTCCTAACTGAGGGTACACAAATCAAAAAGAAGGGTTTTCCTACAAACCCAATGTCCAGAGCACTCTCCTTGTCTCTGACCTGTAACACAGCAGCAAGGTACTCAGTCTTTATTTCAATGATCAATAGCACCTGTGACAACGCTCTAGATAAATGTATCCATGGGCAGAATTGACAGTGATTGAGAGTGATACAGGCGTAGGCAGAGGATGGTCTGACATATTGAGCATACTCCAGCGAAGCCAGAGAACCAGCACAAGTACAACAGACGGGCACGTTGCCATCGCTCACGGACGCGGTGTGTGCATCTGTTAGTTACGCTATCTTATGCATTACACTTTTAACAGAATGTCACAATTTAATGACACAATTTCTCAATTATGATAGAAGAAAAAACACTTTAAAATAAGCACGGTGTTGCACCGCGGTCCGATCCGTTTAAATGAGACGCTGCCGGTTGGAGAACAAAGCTTTTCCTGGTAGTTGAGAGACAACGTGAAGGCGGCGGAGTCAGTGAGCGGTGTAGGAGCAGTCTGAGGTGGCGACCTGGTGTCTCATACTTAGTATATTTGGTTATAATGAGGGGCAGGCTGTTAGGCCATTCAGATCTGATCAGCCTTATTAGGGACTAAAAGAGAGAGAGAGGTAGAGAGAGAGAGAGGTTTTAAATTTCATTCTACGCCATATTTTTGTCTGGGAAATGTAGTATATACCCTGAATTCATTTGGTGTATTCTGTTTGATTCTGTTTTGCAGCAATTAAAGCGGAAAGCAACTGATGTGTGAGAAATATGTAATAATTGCAGTTGGTTTCGCACATACACACACACACACACAGACACGATAACACACAGGCACATGCACACACACACGTCTGTGTCTAATTTCAATTTCACCACTGAGCTCTAAATGCCTTCATCCTGGCCTTAGACGGGGATGGGTGAAGAGATGAAAAGGAGAAATCAATGGAGAGACAAGCTATGCTATTAAAACATCGCTTGTGGCTAAAACATGAAAAACACACAAGCAGTAATTAAATTATTGTGCGCACATAAGACCAAGGACTCGGCATGTTTCCCTGCTTCACTGCATATGTCGTTGAGGTCATGAGGTCTCAAGTTGATGAAAATAACCAATGAGACTATTACTGAAGTATTATAGCGACTGACAGAGAGGAAGACGATTAAAGCCAAATAGTGGTTGATGTTCAACATAAATTGGATCATTTCCTCTTCCTGTTTTCCTGTGATTCGGGGGATGGTCACTCTAATTGAATTGATGACATCATAGGTCAGCGCCAACAACAAAACAACGACGTGGATCCAAGCTCTGTGGTGTTGTGAATTAGCGCGAAGGGCAAGTGTAATGTTTTGCTGGGTGCATTGATTCAGACAGTGTTCATTCAGTAACTCAGAGCTATTGCTGGAAAAGAACAAGCAAGCCATTTAGATGAATAGTTTATTTTCCCATGATGGATCGTGGCATCAGATTGATGAGGATGTCTGCCATAAGGTTGTTTGATGGAGGTTCAAACTGTATCCTGTGAGGTATTTTAATTACACACTTCAATGTCTCACGCTGAATCACACTGTAGCCTTGAACAACAGTGTAGGTGGGTCTGAATCAGCGGAGAGATGCTGCAGATGAGCAGCCTCAGTACCTGCTATTTTCCTTCAATTGACTGTATCTATGTTTTTGTCTGATGCATGGCATAAAGAACATTGGCCGTCATGTTGACCTTCAAAGGAACCTTATAGCATTGCAGATTGGCATAGGTACATAGGGCACCATGCTTTCCATCTATCCTCAGTCCTCTAACCCCCCCTGCCCACACCCCAACCCCAACACACACCCAACCCTTCTCTGAAAGCTTTTAGGGTTGTCACTCGATCCTGGGGAGGTTAAGGTGGCAGCAGTGGAGAAGGACCTTGTGGTTTCTGGGCTTAGGGGTTAAAGATAAACCACATCCCACCCTCTCCATTCTCCATCTCCAGTCTTTTTCCTGAACACCCCAATGCACAGCTATTGCATTATGTCATGTCAGGATGAGTGAACGTACAGAAATTAACCATTTAGAAACAGCACACACAGCATTGCATGTTTTGCTCATGTTGAAATGGAAAATCAACCATTGAGACAATTAATTTAAAGACAATCTGATTGCTTTTATTTACATGAAATAGTGCAAAATTGCTTCAAATGCATGATGGGGATGGCACACACGGAGTGGTAAGGCAGACTGTGCTGCAGTGACAGGTGACGTAGGAGAGGATGGAGGGGAGGAGACACTGATGATGCTCCACATTCACATTACAGCAGCAATAAGTATACAAAGCAGCAAAAGATGTAATGGGCATTGTGACTGGAGTGTAATTCTCAGTCATTTCCCTCCGGGAGGAAAGGCAAAGGCATATGGTTAAGCAGCTGGCTGCCTTCACAAGCATGTGGAGGTGGCGTGGAGCAGAGGGTGACAGGGTGAATGTAGGAAGGACCGCTCTGCTGCTATAGCTTCACTGATTAATGATACGGTAATTACATCCCTAACTGCAACACATAAACATCAAAATGTCTGAGCCGTCCTGCAGCTGCTTTCTATGTCTTTCTCTATTTCACACACTGACTTGTATTTGTCTTTCAGGAAGTAAGACCACGGTCAAGATGATTGGCAGCCTCTGTCTCACGCCAGTGGTGTTGCTGCCCATACGGAAATGTAATATATGTACATATAGTAAATTTCCATATATGAAATATATGTACATATGAAGGAAAAACATATATGTACATGTATGTACAAACTATATATGAAACCTATTAGAAATTGGAACAATTTCATATATGACATATATGTCTAGCCCATACAAATATATATGTATGTATAATGCATTTTGTGACATATATGTCACATATATAATTATTTATACATATATGTATTTGTATAATATACAAATATATGCATAGCATATTATGTACATATATGTCTAGCCCATGGTAAATGGACTGCATTTATATAGCGCTGTTATCCAAAGCGCTTTACAGTATATGCCTCTCATTCATCCATTCACACTCACGGCAGTGAGCTACCATGCAAGGTGCTGGTCTGACCATCGGGACATGTGGACTGGAGGAGCCGGGGATCGAACCTACGATCTTCTGATTGGAGGCCTACCCGCTCTACCACCTGAGCCACAGCCGCCCCATATAAGTAGAGAGTCCTCCCCGTCGGGGAATTGAACCCCGGTCTCCGTACTAACGAGGAGAGGCATATGTTTATGTTATATATGTTGTATATATGTTGTTTTAATAAACATATATAAATATATAAATTAAACATATATGTTAACGATATATGTTTATGTTATATATGTTGTATATATGTTGTTTTAATAAACATATATAAATATATAAATTAAACATATATCGTTAACATATGGTTGCAACATATAATACCATATACAAATTCATACAATGCAAATTTTTAATATATGTACATATACAAATTTTACTATGGATATTTCATATATGTTAAAACCTATATCGTCATACATCCAGAGGATGTATGTATGTGGTAATAATAAATCGCCTTATATGTAACATATATGGCAGTATCGCTCGCTGATATAGGGGCATATATGTCATATATTACATTTCCGTATGGGTGGTTCCCATAAACCCCATTGTTTCCTGATGCAAAAAGGGTGCCCCCCCCCTCCTTCCCTCCTTGCCTCACCTTCTTTGCTTCTTCAGTCAAAAGTTTTTTCTTTGTCTTTACCGAATGTTGGAAGTGATTTTTCCATCGGCCGTTCACTCTTCACACCATCTTGTGCCGTAAAGCAATCCAGCAGATTTCTGGTGAAATCCCATCTGGTGGCAAACAATATAAAATGCAGTGTAGAGGCTGGTAGATCTTCTCAGTAGTGGTCTAGGTTGTTTACAATAATTATAATGTCTCAAAGTGAATGTGGTGAAGATTTATTGATGTCAAAATGCTACACTGAAAGGAATCCAAAGCAAACCCAAACTATTTAAAAAAGAAAACGCTATTCAGGAATTTCTCTCTTAGTACTCTGTGACCTGTGGGCTGCCTTATTGATTGGGATTTCATTAGCAGCTCATGACTCATAGGTGTTCTGGGTATTTGAGTGCGGAAAAGGCAATCGGCTTTATTTGTTCATATAAATCTGGAGATTTCAGAGCTGTCATCTCTTCTCTGCTGGGAAGAGGGAGACAAGCTTATGTTTAATGTTGACTAAGAGAGAGAGAGAGAGAGAGAGAGTAGAGAGTGAATCATGGAAGTAGAGTGGAGGTAGCAGCCTGAGGCCAGCGCATCCTGATGTCTCCTCTTTAAAGCGGGGGAAATGAAATGGGAGCAGTGGAGGGGAGATGCCACTCGTCAGGCCTGGCCCTGCCATCTCCTTATCACCGGTAGCAGCCTGGGCCGCTGGAGGGGCCCACACAGATGAGAACTGTGGCGGTGCTGAGACCACAGGGTACCCGCACTCGGGGTATGAATGATGTATGACAAGGCTGAGCTAACTCAATTCAAAACAGACTCAAACTCCTGCAAGTTAAGGTCCTGTAAGGTTACACGTTTATGAGTCTAGGCTAGTGTATGGCTAGCGTTTCAGACAAGGTCAAAGGTTAATTGCCTTCCCATCATTCTCTGGTGTGGACTGCGTTGCTGCAACTGAATTGCAATTTCATGAAGAGAGTAATTCAGTAATTCTCTCTCTCTGTCTCTCTCTCTTACTCTCAGCATGGCCGACTATATCAGTGTGGGAGGATATTACCACTGGCATTTCAACGGCGAGCTGACCAATTTCAAAACACATCTGTTCAATTATACCTGAGAACCTTGAGATAATTACCTCTCTTCCCTCCGGCTTCTGCTGAATTACTATTGATTCCAACAACTTAGAAGCCAGCCTGAGCTCCTCTCTGCAGAATTGTGTATGCAGAGAGATTATACTGTCATAAACTTGTCGCTTGTCTTTGTGTCAGCTTTACCATCCCCAGAATATGAGTGGAGAGCTTGACGTGTGGGTAAAAGTGTTCACAGAGGTTTTGGGTAGTTGCTGGATCAAGTTAATGGTACACTTCGTGGCCACACCCTTCCCTTCATGATCATCTATCTACTGCTAGCCACAGATCTGACTTGACACAGCAGCAGTTTCTATTGTTCATCCAGTCATATCAGACGAGATTCTCATGCCACCAAACCATACATTTAGTAACCATGGAAACAAACTACAGAGAATCTTACAATAAAACAGCAAACAAATTGTCCGCTGCTTTCTAATCGTTCACATGTACTGCCGAACAAAGAAACCCCCGTGTTGTGTGGATGGGAAAGTAGCATGAAAGCGATTCCCTTTGTGGCGAGAGAACGTGCACTTCCAGTCGGCTAGTTGCCATAGCAGCCTTCCTTCAACGGTGCTGATGATGGATTTTGGAAGTTTGACATGGACAGATGATGGTGAGGGAATGCATTTTCATACCGTTGAGTGAAATGAAATAAACAGGATGCCGGCTCCACAATGAGAGGTGTACCTTTGAAAACTTCCGACCGAGCAGACTTCATGATTCAACGCTATGAATCAGAGAATCATGCAGAGCCATTCCGTTGGACATGCTTTTAGACATTATCGTGGAGCCTTTTCAGCAACAGAACGTTTGATTCAGTCACATTGATCTGTCCCCTCCAGCAGAGGTGGAAATCTCTGGGTTCAGAAAGTGAAAGTCCTGCCAGGGTTTTATTTCGAGTCCCATTCTGCAGCATGGGGAGGGACTAATAATTGTGACGGTTAGGAGCACAGGTGGCAGGTGGCAGGACTTTTACTTTCTGAACCCGGAGCTTTCCACCTCTGCCCTGTAGCCGCTGCAGAGGTACATTTTTAAAGGTAACTATAAAAACACAAATGTCTTCTACATAACAGAGGGTGGGGTATTTCTACTGACACTTTTATACTGCATTAATGCGGGGACTTTGCGACGCTGGAGCCTGGCTTTGCTAGTAAAATAAATGCTGCGTCATTCATTTAAAAGGTAATGACAGTTTTCAAACTTTGTAACTCTTTCCAGTGAAACTCAGTAAAGATCTATGTCTGCTTACTGCTTAACTACATGTCACATTCTGATGTTTGGTTGACGCAGCGCGAGAGCGTCCTTATTAGATTCATTTTCTAAAATTCATGACATTGCCTATTGCAAGCTGCCTGAGTAAGACAAACCCAGATCGTGGAGTTTCAGCACTGGAGTGCATGCTGCACAACTGCTCTCCATATCAAGCTTTACAGAAAATCAATTTGCACCCTTCAGAATGAACTGTGTCCAATTCCCACGGATATGTTTATTTCATTCACTCCAAATAAGATTATGGACCAACAGAGTGACCCTGAAAATATCCATAGTAAATCCATTTCTCTATGCATGACAGAGTCTGTGTATTGCTCATAAGTCAGACCATAACAGTGGGCTGTATTTTTCACTGTAAGGGAAACGCGTCTCAATTATCCAATGAGAACGATGTAAAGTATTTGCAGGATTACAGGATTAATATGTCAAATAATGAACACAATGCCCTTTTTTGTGTGATTTTTCTTCTGTTGTATTTTGTGTTTTGTGTATAAAAAACATCCAACGTTGTGAGTTTTGTGATCCGGCTGGCAGCATTGCCTCATTGGATTTCATGTTTTGATGACTGCCTCAAAAATAAGGTTCTACAAAGATCATATTACCTACCTGTTATCAATATCCTACTGAAACACAACACAGTCCTGCTTGTTTGTTTAAACCTGCTGGCTTCAGTAGCTGTTATCCATACTAAGATTAGACTTTATTTGCAACATCGGTGGTGCATGCACAAACATGCACCAACACAGGGGGGAAGTGGCCGCCAAACACAACACACACACACACACACACACACACACACGCACACACACGCACACACACACGCACACGCAGGGTAGAGTGTCCGAGTTGAATGAATACTGCTTTTATCCCATCGCTGCCGACCTTCCCCCAGGGACAGCCAGGGAGCAGTGGGCAGCCGCCAACACCAGCGCCCGGGGACCAATTCCAGGTGTACGTCCTCATCTTGGTCAGGGACAGGACAGGATATTGCATGTTTCTAGATGGGTTCTTTTTACAGGAGGAGACCCACATGAGCACGGGGAGAACATGCAAACTCCACACAGAAAGGCCCGGGAGATAACCCACCTGGGCACCCCAGACTCAACAGCGCCCCAGGCGGGAATCGAACCCAGGACCTTCTTGCTGTGAGGCAGCAGTGCAAGCACTGCGCCACCGTGCCACATACTAGTGCTCTAGCTGCTTTTAAAAAAAAAATGTGTTTATTTCTATTTCTATTATTTATTTTTTACGCTGACAAATCACACAGAATATTGGGGCCTGTTTTGACTGAATGGGGATTCAATAACATTATTAAAACCAGATCCTCACTACTCAATATTTAGTAGTTATCGCCACACAGATTACTGTAATACCTGGACCAACAATCACACTCACACACTCTATTTAGTGTTACAACTGCATGTTTAATGGGCCTGGCAGACTCATTTTGTACAGTATGAACAAGGAACCAGCCTATCTAAAACTATATAGAATAGCTGAAAGGTAATGACTGGCAATTTTATATTTAGAGGAGACGGTCTCCCTGCCAAAGCTGCTCTCATTTAATGACTGGCAGGCAGAGTGAGAGTGACTATGCCTCTGGCTATTCAGAGTGAAAAACACTCCAAGCGTACAGAAGAAGTGCAAACCAAAGCCCCAATGATACCTCTGCTACTCGAAGTGTCAGGAGCACGGTGCCAAGACCTCGGGCCGCTTCGCAAATTTTTTTTTACGCTGTGATCTTAAGAGTAAGTATTTTGTTTGAATTAAAATGAACCCTTAAAACTAAAACAGAACATGTTGAAAAAAAAAAGTCTGGTCTTTGATTTTGATTGAGTAAAAAACTCTTAGGACCCTCAGTCGTCTTGATGGTCAATTATGGTTGAAACAGTTTTTCTGTAATTCGCTACATAAACTTTCAGAATCCAGCAAAAGGGACAACCTCTAGCGTCACCAGAGAGGTAAATGTTTTCCTCTGAGCAACGCAGTTGAAATCCTTCACAATCATAAAACAACTTGCAACTTAATAGATACCACAAAACCATTGAGGCTAAAGCTTATGAAGATTGGAGTCGAAACTGCCTTAGAAAGTCAGAACAGGGCCAAGGATCAATTCCCACTTTATTGGAGACCAATTTAAAGTCAGTCAGAGTGATTCAGTTGGCTGCAGGGCCAGGTCCAGAGGCCCTGCTGATGAGATTCAGGCTGCTTCTCCTTATCGTAAGCCAGCGCTGACATCCTGGATACATTTATCCTCCCCTCCAACCAAACTCACTCACACATCTTGTTTGCCATTGCGTTGCTAGTGTTTGTTTCACAAATGGAAAGTAGAGTTAAGATGTGAATGAATGTGAGGTGAACATGCGATGCTTTACTCTAAAGGAGAGTGAGTAGTCCCTTCACCTTAGATGTAAAAACAACTTGAGACAACAGGAAAGCTGAGATAGACACAGAATAGGAGAGACACAGGAGAGTCCTGCAAGATTTGATCCCAGGCCAGCAGGGACACAAGTGGTTGTAATGGCAGGAGTCCTAATCTCTACATGCTTTCTTAACAGATTGAGTAACTTCCAGAGGACATATTTAACTGGAAACCACCAGTAATTGACTCAGATGTCAAGGTCAATAGATCCTGGTCATATGTCTCTCATATGTTGCGGTGGCACAGAGTGTGGAAACATCACTTCAAGAATCTCTGGAGTGTTTCTAGTTGCTGGAATTGTGTGCGTGTGTGTATGTTTCCGTGTGTGTGTGTGTGTGTGTGTGTGTGTGTGTGTGTGTGTGTGTGATTACTGAGACCTGCTGAGAGCGCCCCAGTGCACCCGAGGGGTGGCAGGGGACAGATGGCAGGGAGGGACGGGAGCGGGAGCTGCCAAGCAGCATTAGTCACACCCATTACTCACACACTCTCTGCTGGCAGACAACAAGTGACTGCACCGCTGACGTCTACATAGCAGGAAATTCTCATTAACAATTTGCAAAGGAAGGAACAACAGGAGAGCAATTAGAAAAGAGTAAAGAGTCATTACAGGGAGAAAGGATGAGGACCGAGAGCCCCTGTCTGCTGCAGCACAGTGTCTCCATCATCATCATCATCGTCATCGCCATCATCATCGTCATTGTCCCGCCTCATTAGAAACACAGCCACCAGTATGGGTCCCCTTGGGTCTTCCCACCTAAAATAAAAAGCAACTCTGATGCCTGCGCCACCCTCATGAAGGGCAGGAATGCCGGTGATCTATGCGCTTGCAGAATATCAAGGTTTTCGCGGTGCAGTCAAATGTGTTTTCAAGGTTGCCCTCTTCCCCGTTCCCCGGCCTCTTCTGTCATTCCCTCACATCTAAGGACAAACACATCCTTTGTGATGTTGATCCCTGCGCACAGAGGCGTGATCCGGGCCAGGCGTTCATTTTCCCCTTTTAGAAGCCCGCTAATGAAGCCACAAACAGGCTGACCCTGTGGGACGTGCCCAGCCTCCGCAGCAAAGATGGAGGGAGACTTGAGGACTAATTGGCAACACCCTTGTTTCCAGTGTAATTGCACTTATCTAGCGAGTCACCTTCGAGGGTCATTTAGAGGCTCTGGATTAATTGAGCGGAGCGTTGCAGAGAGGGGAGAGAGAGAGGAGAGAGAGGAGCCAAGCGGAGCAGATATTTGGCCCATTACTCTGATAGCGAACTTTCTTTCAGTCTGACACATCTGCTCATGGGGGACACTTTCAATCAGCCTGCTTAATCGCTCCTCCACTTTGACTAACACATGCGTGCGACAGTTTTCTTTTTATAGAATTCTTAGTGATCATTATTTCACAGCCATACTCCCACCAGCCCACCCTAATGGGCCAGATACACTCCTTAAAGAGGATGATGGGGTAATGACGATACTTTTACCATGCTGCAGAAATGTTTCAAGGAGGATGTAAATTATGACGACGTGGCTGTGCGTCTGAGAGATCTAGTACTACAGTACAGGAGTGTGTGTGCTGTGTAGCCATTCACATTTCTCATCACACCAAGGGCACATACAGTGCCTGCCAAAATAGAACCGTGCAATGAAACTCAGTGCTTGGGGAAATGACTCTTGTAGGTGTTTTGGCTGACTTTAATGATATAGAAAGGACTGAAATTCATTTTCAAGGTCACTTGTCATATTGGAACGTGTCTATATAGACCGCATTCTGGCCTTGCGCTTCAGTGGGCTTCCTTTGTTGTGTCCTCGGGTCTATTGCAACCATGGTGTGATGTCTCCAGAATTGATAAGCTTGGTGTAAGGCCTGGCTTTATAAGTCAATGTCAAGGGTTTGGTGGGATCAGCTCTTCACATCTGATGGCTCAGCAGCACAGCATACTCCCAGGCTGCAGGTTCACTAGGTCACCAATACAAAGCTTACAGCAACAGACTCCGTTACTCGCATTCGAAGTCAATGCAACCCTTTCAGGCAGGATGCATAGCAATGTGAATGATTTTTCCATTTTCCTATCGGGGTGTTCGTCTGCATGCATTTTAATTGGGAGTTCATAACCGTGGAGCCGAGCGCCTGCAGAACAAACTGAGGGGCTTAACCCGCAGAACAAACTGAGGGGCTTAACCTGCAGAACAAACCGAGGGGCTTAACCTTCTTTAATGTTTTCAGATTGATGCATCTACTAGAATTCTCTCTTCCTTGTGTCTTTATTGTTTGTTCATACAGCAGGATCAGACACGGCTCTGCTGTTTGAGTAGGAGATGGATGTCGATGGGCTTGACCTTTCATTTGCATGCTCCGCCATGCATGGTACGCCAGTAGAGAGAGCGCACGGTGCCTGACGCTCATCGACAAAGCCAGTGTGTGCATACAATGTGTTTGTGTGCAAGCTGTAATCTCTTGCTAAAACATCCCAGGCTTTCTCATTGAGAAAGACGCGGAAGACAGACGAAAAGGGCATATTTATGCTCTGCCCCTTTGTGTAGTGGAAAAAGAACTGTGAAGGACAGAGCTTTGAAGAACTTTGAAAAGAGAGAGAGAGAGAGAGAGAGAGAGAGAGAGACATAGAGAGAGAAAGAGTTAGAGAGAAGAGCGTTGGCTATAGCCAAATGTCAACATGATAAATCCAACCTTTACAAGCAGTCTCTGCTCTAAGCAAGCTCGTGTCCCAGAATTAATAATCAGATATATCAAATTGTTTTGGAGTAATTAATCCAACACAGGCTGTCATATAGCCCCACTGTGGGGTCTATAAATCCTGCCTTTAAAAAGAAGTTATGGCTAATATATATGCTGAGCGCTGCCCTGTGAGATGCCTTGAGGGAGAAAAAGGTGCTTTTTATTGGTGGAGAGGATGGCGCTTGTTAAACAAGCTTCGCCAGAACTCGGCAGGTGTCAGGCCCGTGCGAAAGACAGATCAATCTCTCTGACCTGTGTCAGACCTCTGATAGATGAAGAGGGAGAGGGGGAAGGGCTGTCATTGTTTCAAATGGTTTTTACCTCAGAGGCTGACTCCACTAGCCACCACTGTGCACTAAAGCTCCACTAAAACACAACACGACTGGATCCTGAGAGCTGTAAGACATCCACATTCATCAGCCCGCCGTGGTCACGATCCCGGGATAATTTAGGAACAACCGGAACGCTGCATAAAAATAAACCCGCTAATGATCCCATAATTTAACTTTGTCTCTGAGTGAATATTTTTCTGATAACTTGGAACTAAATCAAACAAATGATTTTGCGTGACAGTGCAGTTCTATGGTGGGCGCTAGCTGTAGCATACATAAGAGCATGATCTATACACTGCTTAATGAGTGTTTGCACCACTGCAAGGTGGATTGATGGCTTTCACTGAGATAAAGGTAATCTTATTACACAGTCATTAATAAAACATCATCCATTAAGTGGAGTAATAAAGGTCCCATCAGTGTTGGCTACGACTGACACCTAATCAATACAGTCATGTGGAAATCCAAACTTCCGAGGGGATTCATTGTTGATTTTCACCCTTGAGTAAAGTTACTCACTATTATGGTTTTTGAGCTGTTCCGTAGTGTTCTGTAGATGTAAATACGTGCATAGTTCAAATATAGTTTTAACATTTCAGGAAATGTACTTACACAGGAGAATCATGTCACTGTAGACACTGTTTCAAAGGGAAACTGGTTGTCGGTTACGGGAAAGAGGCACCTCGTTTCTGTCTCTCTAGCAACAGTCGCGTATTTTTTAGGAAAGTGGGTAAAACATTTCATGCACCAGATGAAGTGGTAAATGCAGCTTACTTAACGGTTGGAGAGTTTGTGGGCGTGATAGAGGCTACCTTGAGTCAAGAGAGAATAGATCAGAAAAGCGTCACAAGTGAATAAAAAGATAGCTTAAGTGACTACACACTTCAGCATACACACTCCTCAGGCTTCACACCCACCAGTTCCTTTTGTGGGAATAACAACAATGAGAAATAAAGTATGGCTCTATCACTGAAATGCGTTCGCGCTAGACGGAATGAATTTCCACCGAGCTGAAGTGAATTTGAATTGAAGGTAATTTTATGGTTGACATAACAATTTTGGCCAGCCAGTGTCTGGTCTGAAAGTGACGGTGCCTCAGGGACACGAGGTCTAGCCGTGGTCATCCTGTGCATGGAAGTGTGTGTGTGTGTGTGTGTGTGCATGTATGTGTGTGAGAGAGAGAGAGTGCATTTGTGTTTCTTGGAGTGAGAGAATGAGAGAGAGTGCATAGTTAAAGCAATAAAGGGAGAGCTTTAGTCAGCGAGAGATGGACAAATGTGTGTGTGTGTGTGTGTGAGTGTGTCTTTGATAAGGATGCAGGGTACTGAAAAGTGGTGAAACGATAATATTTATTACCACTGCAAAATAGTCGATAAATTCTATATATGTCTATCAGTGTATTGCGTATTGTGCTCTACACAAAAGAAACACAGACAAACCAGCAATCAGGTAAAGGTATTTATGATCAGAGTCAGATTTACCGTGATTGTTAGTGTCAGAAGTCCCTTAAATTATAGAGAAAATTCCAGATTACGCTTAATAAGCCATAATAAGCCTCTTTGTGTCAAGCTCATACCAAATGCTGTCGTTCCATTGTCTGTGTTGAGTAGATGACCAGATAGAGCCAGTGAAAGAAAGCTACAGGAAGTGATGTCACAAACGATAAGCAATAACAAGGACGCCATCACACACCGAGGCCACATAAATTGTGTCTCCGTCCTCAGAAATTACTTTCTTCCTCTTTGTCCCTGCTCTCTTTCCACCGCATCTCTTATCTTACAGCAATAATTAAACCCACGAGGGAGCATTTTATGATGGACATATAAACCTATTTAAAATGGAATTAAAGATGCTATCACACAGACTGCAATAATGAAATGCTTTGGGGAACGGCAATCACTGGGCTCCTCTCTCCAGCTGTCTCCACCCAAGTTGAAAAGACACAAGCCTTCCTCGCCGAAAATTATACAGGCCATTTGACTTGTTGCGCTTCGGACCTTTGGCATGTTTTGCCACGACAGAGCGATGAAAGATGAACCCGTAATCGCCACGGTATTCGTCATCCGTTAATGCATCGGCAAGGCGTGCGCTCTCTGAAAAAGAGGGACTCTGAATATAGCTCTCAAATTATGATGCAAATGGTCCTTGAAATTTCTCAGGTTGAGAGTTTCCAAAAGCCGCTGACAAAGGAATAATTTTCCTAATGGCTCATTGTGATCCATTCATTGTGTCGATGTATCAAACGGGACATGGAGCCCCAGAACAACCTATGAGGGAGTGCTTGGCTTGGCGAGGCTCCATTTTCCCACCACTGTTTCCACCTCCGTTTTTACATGGATACGATATTATGAGAGCTCTTCATCCAGGAAGATTATTCCCATTGGGTCATGGTAACCCTTCGCTAAACTAGGTGCTGTTCCATTACCCTCTTTCAACATTAATGACACTGAGAGTTCCTCTCTAATGTACAATAATGCAGTGCTGGGAGGGGGTGGGAGGCAGTGTGCTATGGAGATAACCAGTATCTCATTAACAGGAACACACTCGGCTCTCCTGCTCTTCTGGAGATGGCTGAAGCGTGAGCGGGACTCACTTTTTGTTGCAATGAAGCCATGCAAACATGAACTAAAATAGGATTAGCTGTAGCTAATGGGTCCAAGTAATATTTGACTTTCATATTCTACATTACCTACAGAGGCACAATTCAAGCAGATGAATCAGCGGCTGGCTAACAACTCACAAGCTTTAACTTTATTTACACATTTTAACACAAGATTAAATGCCTGCAAGTCCAATTATGGAGGTAAAAGTGTCACTCTTTAATTCTATTGTCTCTGCTAGGATGCTTTTGTGCAATCTGATATGAAATAATCTGTCCACCTGCCTTCCCTCGCGGTGTCTTATCCTTCATGGAGGTAATTTGCACTGTCAGCCGTCTCTGGGTTTTGCATTTCCCTAACATTAACTGCGCGATTAAAAACTCATTTCAGCTGTAATTCCACAGTTAAGCACCTTTTCCTCTCCGACGTTAGATCCTCATAATCCTCCCTCTGACGTATGCCTCTACTTTCCAGAAACCATTCCAACCTGCCGCCGCACCAAAATGTTTTAATTAAGGGAAGAAGAAGTGTGCTCAGGTAATAAGAGGTGTGATTTATGCGGCAACATCGGCTGGCGAAACTCTTTGCCAATGCCGACGTGAACATTTTGTCACTTTTAGTGGAGGTGTTTTGGGAGACTGAAATAAAGGCAGAAAACCCACCGAGAAACAATGGCATAGTTGTACAGTAATACAAAGATTTTTGAGATTCAGGTAGACAGGCAGTCCGTGTTCACAGCAGGACAGGAGGCGTTGGCACCTTTAGGGACATTAAATGATGTGCTGCTCTCTTGCAAGGACTGGGGCATCAAATATTCATGGGAACCAGCCTGCACTTGTGTTCTTTTAAACACTTTCTTCCAACAGATGCTTTTTGCTCTTTGCTGGTTCATAATTTAGTTTGAGGTTGGGGGCGACACTCATCCTCGAGGCCTCGCTGAACACTGTTGACATTGAAAACCACCAAAGTTTACTTTCAGTTTAAAAGCGAGCGCTGTACTGTGGGGAATCCGAAAACTGGCGGGCTCCTGCTGGCAGCTCCAGCACAAAGCCTCAGCAGACAGAGCTATCAATATCTTCGACTTCTTTCATCATCTGATATGTTGTTTATTGTCAAGTCTGGAGCATCGCTGGATCTCTCCCCTTGTATGTCTGCACTTGAAGATTCATTTAAGTCTCCCAGACAGTGTGAAGTGTATCATATCATCTCAAGAGCCCGCGAGACTGTCACGGTGACCTTGGGAATGCACTGGATCTTATTTCTCACTCCCTGTCAAAGTGGGGTGGGAGAGATGGGGGGTGGCGATTGTGGTGGTGTGTGTATGTGTGTGTGTGTTGGTAGGGGGTGTGTGGGTTGAGAAACCAAATTAATGAGAAGGGCGTTGAGTGTTGCTGCTCCATTCTTTAGACGTCTTGGAGATTTATATTTTGGATGTAAACTCGCAGCTAGCAGCAGTATTGATCCCCTCCTATAGTCTATAGGGAGCACATGCTCACAGCGCGCATGGATCATACATCATAGCATTCAAAGGGGAAACAACCACCATCTCTCATAACAGGCGAGTCAGGTCATTTTTACCCTTCAGAAAAGGAGGTGAGCGAGTGTGTCCATGAGTGATGAGTCAGACTGTACAACCGAAGCCTACAGAGGAAGAGCTATTTTGAGATGTTTTGAGAAACGTCGTCAATCCATATCATTGTCCACATCACCCGAACCTCTGACTATGAATGCACACAACACGCAAATGCGACAGCTTGAAAGTGACCGATGTGGGTATTCATCCAGCGGCTCAACTGTAGTTCATCACTGGTGAGGAACAAAAGGCATCTTTTCCTGCAGAAGGTCCGTATGCAGGCTGTGTGAAAGCTTTGTAGGTGGAGTGGTCAGAAATCATGCAGCATTTTCTGACTCAGTGTGCAATGAATAAATTCACCAGTGAAAGTCTTGTCACATTAACTTGCTAGGTCATGCAGACATATTGATCGATGGAAAGAGTTCGCCAGCAGTGACCTTCATGATTTGAAGAATATAATTAAATATGCATTATTACAGACCTTTCCAATGACGCTTATGGATGCAGAAACATTTGGAAAATGTCAAATTTCCTCATTTCTATATTGCTGATAAACCTTCCATATTTGTAATTGACCTGAACGAACAAACTCAGTTCAGTGTAGGTCACGCCATTTTCCCAGTCCAAAAAGCACATTTGATGCGCCTCAAATGATTTATTTCTGCCGGTTTGGTTCAGGAGATGAAAGTTTGTTTATCCAAGGGTAGACAGATCTAATTAGTGGTGCCTATTAGATTTTATAATAGCAGAATACTTTCCAACAAGCTTAAAGGATTAGTTACTCCACTTCATATGGATCCACAAACACATTTGAATCATCAATCGTATTACCTTTGTAGAACATCTTGAGAGGGAGCATGTAACTCCAGTATCTCCTGACAGAGCAGGAGACCAATGGGAGCTTGAAATAATATTAAAAGAATAAAACAGAACAACAGAAAAAAAAGAAGAAGAACTGAATAGACAGGAGATGAAGCTTATTGGAGAACAGAGGGTAAAATATCAGGGCTATAGGGTTTAAAAGCCCCTAGACTGGCTTTCAACACCCTTCAAATGGGGCCTATCTCTGTTACACACAACTACAAACACACTGCTTAACTTCCTCTCATGTATGAAAACATTTTTATCTATTTATTTATTTTTGAAACACTTTGCACAGTTTTCTTTGGGATTGGAGTTTAAGGGGAAATAAATATGAAAACTTCCTGGTGCATGCATTGCCTCTAATGACGTCAGGTCTTTCTCAGGGGCCCAGAGAGTTTCAAGTACGAGTTTCAAGTACGGCGAAGCTATCCAGCGAATCCTACTAATGCGCTTCAAGAATTCCACCTCTAAAGCAGGTGGACACTTGTTGACCTTCAATGCCGCTTCAGAAGATTGAAAAATAAAACAGGGCCACGATACGCATCTCTATTTTTGCTCATGTTTCTCGTAATTTCCTGTTCTGTTAGATTGGCTGATGGAAAAAGATGAGAGATGCCATAACTCATCGCAGAGATAAGATCAGACTGGGCACAAATATTTGTCGGTTCATAAAGTATTGATGAATGCCAGCTATCTGGAGATCAGCGTGTCATGTTTGCTATACGGGCTATTGATATCCAGCGCTGAGTTCTAATTGCTCCATGTAATTGTGAAGGGCTTGCATTTGCTCATCGATTAATAATTGATCTGATGTTAGACATACATGGCCAAAAGAACACAGACGGGCTTGCAGATAACAGAGAGATGATTTACCCATCACATGGAGACCTCTGGGATGTTTTGTATGGTGTATGCATGTAAGGGGATTACAGAAATCTGATCAGAGAAAATGGTAACTCTAATCTGCTGCAGATACCCACAAAACCACTGTAATCAGATAACAAAAGCATTTGATATTCGAATCAGCTCACTGAGAAACATACTTTAAGGGAAATATGATTGAGAAGGGAAGGGAAGTACTGCGTATGAGAATATAGACACTAAAATAATTATACATTATATATTATCTCAGTATCATTGTCCATGTTATTTCTTTGACACCTATTGCACACTCAGCCGTCCTGGTGGGGGATCCCTCTTTGAATTGAAGGTTTCTTGGGAGTTTTTCCTTGTCTGGTGGTTTTGTTTTGTTTGCTTACTGCACCATTTTGTTCTGTGATTGACTGATGATTAGTTAAATCCAGGTAGGCATGCTTTCTGTAAAGTCCTTTGATACACGCTTTGTGATGAAGGGTTATAGAAATAAAGTTGAATTAATGATTGATACTCTTACTGGTGATAAATGAACGATGCCATTCACAGCGTCTAAATTGGAAGAATGTTTTCATTTAATCGCTCACAGATTACAGAGTTGAAAGTAATCAGATTAGTTTCCAGTTACTGAGAGAGATAGTACGTGTGAGATAAAACAAGAGGGAGATAATCTTTTATTGATGTTTTCATTCTTGTTATTTTCATTTACACACACACACACACACACACACACACACACAGACTGGCACCATAACTGAGCTGACGCCTTCTGCAAGATCGGGATCAGAGTCGTATTAATCTTCTCCCCATGGAGGATCCATAGGAGTCCACCGGCCACACCCTGTCTGCAGAGATGAAGCGCCACCCTGCTCCAATCACTCCTCAGGCCTCTCTCCACACGAGATCTCCTTACACCAGATTAACTCAATTTGTGTTTTTCTGTTCCAGGCAATTAAACCTGCATGTGTGTGTAGGGTTAAATGAGATCACCAAAGGTAATTACCAGTATCCATCACTACAACCCTGTGCACTGCCTTTTTTTTTTTTTTTGAGCAAACATGTGCATCTAGTTAACAGACTTCTAACCTGGGAGTAAATCGATACAGAAACATCTCAGTTCAGTTGAGTTTAATGGCACATTTTGGAATCTGACCAAAGAAAAGTGGGGTATATTAACATACATGTTGTAGATGTAAGTAATACTAAAATAAAATAAAATAAAATAAAATACTAAAATAAAATAAAATAAAATAAAATAAAATACTAAAATAAAAAAAAATAAAAAAAAAAATAATAATAATTATAACTCAGAAATGCAGGTCAATAAATTTATATTTTTATTTCTTTTCACTATGCAAAGACAGTAATGAGCTGATAATACTATTAATAACATTAATGTAATATTTTATTGATCCCCATACATAAATTCTCTATTTGCTTTCAGCTTCAGAGATTCAGTGTCTTGCTCAAGGACACTCCAGCAGGCGGATGTTTGCAGCCAGAAGTTCTGGGGTGTCTGATTGAAGGGTGATCTCTGATCTCTGTTTCAGAAAAGGGTTTCATACTGTAATTAAGGACTGGACTTATAATGTGAGATCATTTATTTTCATCCAAACATCTTTTCTTTCTGCCTACAAGGTTTTTTCCTTTTGAATATGTTTTTACATTTTCCATGAGGAACCTTTCACCAAGACATGAAAGTCCAACAAAACATTGACTTTTGCTTTGATGAACATTTCCACTTTGCAACCCACTCATCACCAAGGCTTCATCTAACCACGAGTCATGAGAGATAAAGCCATGCATCCTACTCATCTCTATTTATATCAGCCAGAGGTAGGCAGCTATGTATTGCTTTTAAGACAACTGTTAAGCATGCTATGCTGCCAGTACCTGAATTAAAATGACATTTTTTAATGACTGTCAGGATTCATCCACCTTGTTTCCATAGGCCTGCAAGCTCAGCCCAAACATAAAATAATCTTTTCCACTGTATATTTTTGAAATGGAGTGTGTCAACAGTATGAGCTGATTTGGCAGTAAATGACAGCGCTGTGTGTTATAAAGACGTGATGGGATGGATGTGTGCGTGTAAAGGGTAGATAACGGCAGATCGTACACCATTGACTGTCAGTCTGCCAGTCTTCCCTATAGGCAAGGCCTTAAATGACATGGAAATTGAGTTCTGGAGACTCCCAATAAAACAGATACCGCTTGGAGGAGGTAAGAAGAACCTTACTAGTCTATTTCCCTCTCCATCACACACAGGCTATGCAATGTGGAAAGTAGTTCCCATGAGAGAGGCTGAGAGAGAAACAGAGAGGCATTACAAAGCTTGTGTTCTGCTTATTTTCCAAGGGCTCTCCAGGGCATAAGCCTGGTGGACGACCGCTGGTGACCCGATCACACCGTGGACAAAATACGGCACAGACATAGTTTACGAAATACGTCGGAAACCACTTTCAAAGAAAAGATAACACGTCTAGCAGCTACTGTTTTCCCTCTCAGTGCATTTTCAGTTATTGGATTACAGAAGGCTGCTTGTATAAGGCAGTCAGGTATGCTGTAACACAGGTACTTACAGCCATAAACATCTGCACTATTACACTGCGGATTCATCTGTGCCCAGCATGCTGCCATGTCCACTTGCATTTCACACCAGCCTAACCGCACAGGATTAAAACTGAAAGTGTGGGAAGAAAAAAAAAAAGATGAAGAAAGCGCAGTCTGGTTTCTCCCGACTCTCCCGCGTGGAGCGCGCGGTCGCCTCTGGAATACCAAGCGGTCCGAGCAAGGTGGTGTGTAAGAGCGGATCACTGTTTAATATGAGTATAACGTCTGTTCCTGAGTGTGACCCGCTGACTTCTATAATAGAGCTGTGAAGTCCTCGGCGGAGCGCGGAGGGTTCACGTTAAACCGCAACTGCCGAGGTCAGCCTATTGAAATGCAATATTGAGTATGTATATAACCTTACTTGGGAGAGGGTAATGCTGGTTCCGGTTCAATGGGGTAATGAGCATCCCAGTCACATTGCCACCGCAGATATTATCTTTTGGGTAATTGGCAGGCAGGGGTTCAGTTTGTGGTCAGGAATGCTGACTGGGGTTTTTTGGGTCAACACACCCAGAATAAAAAAAAAATGAAAAACAGAATGAGGGCAATAAGTGGGTTGGGTATGTCATGGCAAATTGGAGGGCATGTGTGCACTCTCCATATTAAATGCTTTGTTGCATTTAAAACATCTTTGCATTTGTGCGCATTCCCGATAAATGTCGTATTTGCGCCGCATCAGTGGCAGCCTGCGCTCCCCGAATGAACGAGTGATAGATAATAGAAGAGCGACGTGACTCGGTGACGGCCCAAAATGCTTCTGTCATCCTAACTAGCTTTAATCCATCAACACCGGATGCTGAGCCAGCGTGTTTGGCCCAACACATAAACAACACACTGGCCAACAGAGAGGTGGGGGCGGGGGGGGGAGAAAAAAAAATCCCCACTATCACTGATAATGATCCGCAGCCATTTAGAAAGCCTGCAAGGAGACAGGTTGCTCTAGTGGTAAGTGAATGAATATTCTTTAAGCACTGGAGAGTAATTCACTGGCAGGACAAGCTGCCCTCTCACAAGACAAATGTGTGTGCATAATGCTGGGGAGCATTAGCGGGCGGGGTTTCCGAGGAAGGACCTTCTCTTTATTTAATGTACTCCTCACAGATGGATTGATGCCATGAAGCACAGCACAGCACCACAATTAATATTTTGATCATAACTCTGGGGAAAATAATACCCGGTGATCCATTGCCAGTGTCAACCGTTGGCTCCAAAGTCAGCTTTCTCCAGACTTATTAATGACAGTAGTGATAAACCATGCAATGATGTGCGTTTGAATTCGGCGTTGTTCAGTAGGAACAACTATGTCAGAAGGTGCAGGAAACAATAAAAAAACCCTCTCTAGGGTTCAACAAACCGAACGGGAGAAGTCTTCAAGATCACAAATACAACCCGATATTACCCCCATTTCTCTTACAGATTGTCAAATGCACATGAAGAATACAGAACGATCCATAAGATCCATTTGCTTTTCCTCCTTCCCATAAAGTAAAATTCCTCCATCCGCAGCGAGGCCCTTTAATTGCGTGCAGCGGACCATTGTTTCCTGCAGGGAGTCCGCGGAGACGACTCTATGCGAAGCTAACAATGTTCTCAACTCGCCCGGCCATTGGTTGCTGGGTGTGCTCCCGGTGCAGGTGAAGCCGGTGAGCAGCTGTCAGAGAGGCCTGTAATTGGAGCCCATTGCACCATTAGTCCTGCCCATTAGGCCTGTTATGATCGCTGTCTGTCTCTGCTACACTTCTACAGTCAGTGTCTCCATTTGACCCAGGGCACCCCCTCCTACACGGGGACAGAGCCGGGACTTAATGACTTGTCACAAGCCCACCTGTGACTCTCTGGGTTGACGTTCCATTGAGTCACATTCCCCCATGCGCTGTCTGATCAGTAATGGTCTCCATCCATACAGGGAATTGGAGTGTTCACTGAAGGCAAAAAAAAAGTGAATGATTGTATTCTGCCATGGCTGCGCAGGCGATAGCAAGAGAAAGACAGAGTGCCAACAGAGGGAAGGTAATAGAAACTGTGTGGAGAAGGTGGGAGGAGAGGGGGTGAGAGGTGAGACGGGGTTACAGAGCAGACATAAAATCGTCAGCTGTCAGTACGAATGGTTCGCTTTAAGCTGGTAACATTTGCGCTGATACCTCTATTTCTCTCAAACACTGTGGTTTAACTTGCATGAATAGAAAACCTGTCCCCTCTTTGATCTCCTCTTCACACTCGGCAGTGGAAGAGGAAAACAATCTCAACGACCTCTGAGCGCACAATTCAACAAGACTCCACAATCCAGTTACTACGGGGCAATTCCTGAGGCTGTGCTCTCCGTCGTCCATCTCCTTGATTTAATGTTTCCACTTATTACATTCTTGCTCTGCTACTCTGTCAAAACAAAGTAATCCCAATCATAACACCTGGAAATTGAATCTAATTGGAGCTAAATCCTGTTCGCAGAGCCGGCGGCAGAGAGATCCTGTCCTTATTCAACCAGAGCGCGGTGTGTAATGAATGTATCCCCGCCAGCCAAAACAACTGGTGAATTACCAGGGTGTGCACCAGGGCTTCCGGCTGCCCCAGCTTCTGCCGTAACACCAGTTACTGTGGCAACTGCACACTGCACCAGGAGGGAGGAAGGCTAAGATCAGTCTTGGCAGCTAGACATTGTTGCAGAACATAACACTTTTTATGCCGCATTTGAATTCCTCAGGGAGGCTATGTGGGGTTACTTTATACTTCTGAAAATGGAGTCAGAGTGGTGGTTACGCTGGCAGCATGCACAGCAGTCCCTAGAAACCTGTTTTTCACAAACCCAACACAAGTTTGGCAAAAATACAGTTATTTTGTTCTCTTTACATGAGGATTTTGATGAATTAAAGGTTACCATAATTTGACATGCCATATTTTTCGCTGTCCTTTTCACTTTCTCAGAGTAACTCAATGAAAAAAACAACCACCCTGTGGACTGAATTTTGCCAATACATCGGATTCGATGTTACAATCCTTTGTGCCATAATCCAGGGTGAGCATTCACACCAATTCAGATGTCAGAATGATGCTCTAACCCACAAATCTACAGGATCATCAGACAGGCAGCACCATTCGCTAGCCACCTAATCTAAATGCTACAGGGTTGGGTGAGTGCAGGTCTGTCACTGGGGTTATCAAGTGGTCTCCCATCACAGATGTTTCATTGATTTCGGCCCACGACACCTCCAGGAGGCTCAACAGGATTTCCCAGAACTAACAACTACCTACACTACCCTGTACCTATGCTCAGGCTTAGCCCACATTGCTTGATAATACTTTATTTCATCAACAACAATAAGCTCATGGGACTGACACTGCTGGCTTGAAGTAAAAGTACGGCTACACAAAGTGGAAGGAAAGTGAAAATCAGTCTGTAAATATCCACCAAAATACACATGCAGTCTCAAGGAAAATCCAATTTATTGAAAACTTCAAACACATTAGCTATGGAAAAACATCTTAAATATTTTTCATTGCCTTTGGCACACCCTCATTAATCTTGACCGACTCTCAGAAACTTGCTGAACGATTCTTACCAGGGGCCGTATAAATCTCAAGGTCTTTAAGTCACTCTATACTAAATGTGTACATTTTTCAAGTGAATAGAAAATGCAGTCAATTTTTGCATGAATTATTAATGGGTGATCCTGTGAGAAGAAACCAGCAGACTTCATTCTTCAACGTATTTATTAACTTCACTAACACGTCTGACTAGTGAAAGGATCTTAAGCTGTGGCAACCTGGCAATGTAAAGAAGGACATGATCTGATGAAGCTGTAGGGACTGATCTGCCAAACCTTGAGCTCAGAAGGAAGATGTCTTGATGGTTGGCATAGTGGGTGGATATCAGAGGAGGAACCGGCCCCCAGCAGGGGCCTGCCCACAGTGGGGCCCAAGGTGCATCATCCAGACCACAGGATGGAGTCCCAGTGACATGGTCACAACGGACATGCCCAGTTTGAATCACTTGCTGTCTTGTCTGACAATGTGTTTCATCATCCAGTGCCACCCGAGGCCTAAGAGGACACCAGTTTACCACTGCTCACACCAAATACATATATGCAGGCTACATGCTCACCTGCTCATGCCCCAGCACATGCACACATGAACATGAACAACTTACACACACAAGTGCACACACAGACACATGATGCACTGCCCTCTTCTGCCATGAGAATGGCCACAGGCAGCACTCCAGCCTTGCTCATGGGAGGTGATGGGCTTCTGTAATGATCTGGACCTGCAGTCAGCGAGGCCTCCTCTGGACCAGTGTCCTGGCTGGGAGACCAGATCGCCTCCTTTCCCTGTTAGCCTCTTCGTTGCCCTGCAGTGAGGTGGTCATTAAGGAAATCACTGCATCCGGATCCCAGACGGCATGTTAGGAAGCTGGCAAGCTTTCTGATTATAGAGCAGCCTCTCTGGATGGCCTGAATCATCGACCGTATTCCAGGAGAGCTGAAAATGATGTTTACAGAACTGGGTTTCTGAGGTTTTGAGTTCTTATTGATATTTTCAGAATCACACAGCCACACAGTAAAAAGTGTGTTTTAACATCTGGTTAAAGTAGTAATCCATGACATGGGCTATTTCCGCTCTATCAGGATTGATTGAACACAATAGTGATTCAACCTAAATGATCATTTGTGAGGGCTGAGGATTGATGCAGATGTGATTATTTTTCTTTGCTACTGGAAGGTTTGCTTGTGGCTATAACAGATATGCAGTAATAATGTAACAGTTATCGCATGGCTTTATAAAACATGTTGGATATATTTATATTATATTGTAGATATTACCATCTCTTTGTGTTTGTGTGTTTGTTTGTAGTCTCTTCATTAGTCTCAGCTGCTCTCACACCCCCAGAGAAAAAAGCGTGGGCTGCTGTCAGTCCAGAGATGTCAGTACTGGTGACACTGTTGTGGTGATAGTGTGGTGCAAAACAATGGTCGCTTATCTAATAAGATGTTTTAAAAATTACAAAAAACAACAACAATCTTTAGGTTGACCTTTAGGTTAGACTTTCTGTAATGGACAGCTGATATAATAGAATTACTTTACTACTTGTTTCTCTTCCTCTGGAGAAAATCTGCCTCCTAGAAGTGCTGCAGCCTTTCCCCCAGATCTTCACATCTGCCTCTTAGGATCAAATGAGAAATGAAAATACGGTCAATTATCATTAATATTGGAACCATCTCACTCATAACACATCTGAAGGCTGGGCATCACGGTGACAAAAAGAAAGAAATATCAAAGACGCTTCCCCTGATGACAAAGGCAAAGCATTTGATTTTCAAAGGGATGCAGATATCAGCATTTTCAAATCAGTTGACCAGGCCAAGCCTTTCCACTCCTTTACCTTTCATCTCGAGAGCTGGCCCCGGGAAAGAAATGATGGAAGGCTTCTCAATATTTAAATGCTTCCAGGCCTGACAAGTTCATGCTTTTATTCAGGTTTGATATGAATATTGAAGTGTTGGTGGGGAGGGATAATGGACAATCGCCCGTGTCTGCTTTGTAATCTGTCAGCCATCTGAGGGAGGATGAAGAGGCCTCTTATTAAAACCACCACCACATCCATCACACAAGTTCATCTAGATTAACATTTTTAATCAAGCTATAGTATTTTTTAACGCATAAAAAAGGGATTTCATATTCAAGACAGATGTTCACTGCAGCACAGTCCCGTTCTGCAGGGGACAGAAAGTGATTTCATAAGAGTTTTACCGTTTGCAGTGGATTCCTGAAGGTTCAGTATCTCCATTTATCTGAACACGTTTTCTGTAAACCGTACGGATCTGCAAAGAACAAGAACATCTCTAGGTGTCCATTGCTTATGGTACCGACAGACCTGTGAGATACATTATTCAAGGCATCATTCGCTGGTGTGGTGTACAGTAACGGCAGTAGCTCAAAAGCCAGTCCCTTTTATTACCTGTGAAGATTTCCCTTTCTTCTCAAGCTATTACTTAAAGTAGACGTGTTACCTGCCCCAGCCAGACAAACTCAACATTTTGTCAGAGATTAAATCCTCAATTTGGCAGCCCTTGAGTTGTAAATGACTTTGTTAGTAATGTGTTTATTTCTTTGCTTAAGGGACTGTAAGTGTGTAAAGTCTTTCTCTTCTCTCTCTGCTTCAGTGAACGTTATGAGATACATGATTCAAAGTTGCCTGCCCCGTCTTTTGTTTTTCATAGGATCCCATTAAGTTAAAAAAACGTCATTAAACATCCCTTTCTATTATACGTACACCTATTTATTAATACACAGGATTTGATGTTAAAATCCCGGGTGAGCATCCACACAGCAGTCCGGTTCAGATGTCATAGGAATGATGCACTAACCCACAAATGGAGACTAGAGAGGACATCAGGCTACGCCGTCATAAATCTACAGGACCATCAGACAGGCAGCGCCGTTCGCTAGCCACCTAATTTAAGTGCTACAGGGTTGGGTGAGGGTGCAGGTCGGTCACTGGGGTTATCAAGTGGTCTCCAATCACAGATGTTTCATTGATTTCGGCCCACAACACCTCCAGGAGACTCAACTGGAACCACCCACCTCGACACCAGATACAACTAAAAACTTCCCACACTACCCTGTACCTGTGTTTAGGCTCATCCCCGCCTCCCAACATTACTCAATCATTTCTAAACTTGCTATTGATTTCATCAACAAAGCTAATGGGACGGTGGACACTGCTGGCTTGAAGGCGGGCCGATCAGCAGTTCAGAAACCAAACAATTTTCATACCTCCAATTTCATAAGTCTTAGTTGATGATACCTACTAGCAACCAACATCAGCTAGCATGCTACAGACAACCAAAGGCTTGACAAGCCAACATGTCAATACTCTACAGAATCAATATACAGCCATGCTACACACACTGATAATACACCCAGCTAGCACACTACTGATAAACAGCAACCATGCTATTAGCAAACAGCTAACATGCTACAAACAAATGAGAGCTAACAGGCCAACCTTTCTTACTACTAAGAAATCAATGTAAGAAATCAATGCTTCAGTGAAGCGAGTGGTTCAGCCCTGTACTAACTACACTATACACCTTCCTTACTGCTATCAGGCTTTTTGCATGACCAGTGTGGCTCTCTGCATCAGTGGCACTTCAAGCAGAGCTCCAATCTGAAATCTACATCCGCAAATGTTTTGTCATCTTAGTGACATCCATTTGTTAACTGAGAGCTGTGATGGCAATCCGCTTATTTGGGGATGTTTAGCTAGAGTAAGTAGAGTGTTTGAAGGGACTGATCTGCCAAACCTTGAGCCCAGATGGCAGGATGTTTTGACGGTTGGCATAGCGGGTATACATCAGAGGAGGAACCGGGCCCAGTGGGAGCCTGAATGTTGGAGGATAATGTGAAATAGTGGCGCAATATGAAGCGAAAGAGGTACACGCGGTAGTATTGTCCTTTAAATTGGTTACACTGCTTGATTTTAGGCCAGACGGTGCTATATTGCAGCTTCTTTTTCAAATTGTATTCACAGCCCATGGGAGAAACAAACAGCAGAATAGCAAAAAGGGAGGAAAAAAAGTAGGATAGTAAACAAATGTCTTCTTGTTCCATTCATACTGACCGGTCCAGCTTACTCACTGGGCACAGCCTTGTATTTTGGGATCGGTTGCTTTAAAAAGCGCACCAAAAAGAAATGTCCCAGATGAATTGCTTTTTTTTTTTTTCACCCGCCAACCCCAACTTCAGCAAGTTTAGTATACCAGGCTGTTCTTCAGAAAAGCGAGGTAAACAATACATCAGCAGCAGCTTGGTTTACCTGGAGGAAGGCCACCTGAGAGATAGAGCTAGATGGTAATTCAATTTGAGCACATGTTGTTAATAAAGGCCTTATGTTCCTCTCTGCTGCTATGATTTCATTTAGAAAGCATAATGCTGAACATTAATATCAATACATACACTATTGATGTCTACTCTCTGCCTTGTTTGAAAGAGAGAGAGTTTCAGACCAGAGAACAGGGAGATTCAATTGCACTGAATTTAATTTGGTGGTTTCATGTCGGCATAGATACTCTGAAATTCAGACTTGTCTGAAGCCCTGCTTAATATCTTGCCTGACCCCATTCTCTGATTTCCTCCCCTCAGAGAGATGCATTACTCTGAAGGAAAGAGAGAAGCTCTAATCTCTCTTCCTCTCTCTCTGTTACTCGGACGTTTTTTTGCAACCCTTACCGAACCACAGAGAACCTCTGAAGGGTCACTGTTGCACTTTTTCTATGGAGAGAAAAGGCCATGTGTGTGGGAGTTGGATTTCCATTTGACACCCTGGCAATGGCTGGCCTGTTGTACAAAGGTGGTGTGTGTGATTGTTATGATAATAAAAACTCGTTCTTTGCTGAAAGATCAGATCTCACTTGGCTCAGAGGGGTTAAAATGGCATGGTAGATTTTAGGAAGAAGCATATATTAAGAGGCCCTGGTGGGAGGTACTGTATTCTGAAACGAAAAGTAATAACTATTGATGTTGAGGGGCAAGATGGCACCTCATTCATCAGATGTGCTCAGAGAACAAACTGAATCCCGATATATTCCACTGAATGTGCTCTCCGTTAATCGGGCCCAATCATAATTAATGGAGGCACTCAACGAAAAATATTAAAGAACAGATGTTTACTCAACCAAAGTCAATAGTCACAGAAACCTTCAATTACGATGCACCCTATAGGGAACAAAGATGGAGCATTAATCCGGGCCAATTGACAGTAGATTGAATTGATTACCTTATTATAAGGAAGCTAGGTTATTATTGCCATAACTCACTGCCCATTAGCAATCTTTTGTACTGCAGACAGGGAGAGAGTAAACACGATCAAGACCTAATCATATGGCCGCCACATATTCATCTTGTGTACTTGATTAGGTCAGTTGAACAGGAAAAGGCAGTCAGGGAAGAGAGTGAGTATCAATTTCACAATATGAAAATGATTTCCATAGATACCCCTGGGTGGTGAGAGGCTACTGTGCAGGAACCTGATTGGATGTCATCAATCATGGCTAAACAGTGTTTTGCTCCCCAATAACGAAATGGAATAATAGTGAACAGAAAAATATCCTGTGATCAAAGTTGAAGATTTTCATGTTTCGGTGTTCGAGTTCAGGCGGGGGACATGTGGAGAGAGCGTGCCTGCAGTCAACAATACTTGATTTGTGCTCTGCTTGCTGAATCGCTTGAATTGAGATGTTCACCCCTCGAGCTCTGCGTGATCCGGGCAGCATCTGAACTTCAGCCCTGCTAAGTGTGTGCTGTATGCATTCCTCTGACAGCTCTCTCGTTTTACTCTGCAACCCCCCCCCCCTCCTCTCCGCCCCTCCATTTCACACCACAGAGGTCAGGGATTCTTTGTGTGTGTGCATGTGTGTGTGTGTGTGTGGAATAGTGTGTGAGGAGGAGTGAAAGAGAGCTGAAGTGTGTATGGGGAGAAGCTGTCTACCTTCTCAGCCTGTGGTGTTGTCAGGTCCATGGTGTTAAAGCACTCCGACAGTATGTCCCCTACCTCACCTTGTTGAAAACAGCCTTCATTCCCAGTAAGAGTGTATGAGGTGTGTGTGTGTGTGTGCACTCACGTGGAAGGGGTTCGTTTTTTTTCCTTTATGTATTTCTATGTGTGTTGCAGTATGCCCCATATATACGTGTGTGTGTTTGTGTGTGTGTGTGTGCGCCGTCTCCTCTGCCCCATATTGCTTCACTCTTCAATATTTATGCTCTGTATGTGGAGAAGATTGACTTGAGGATTAATGCAATCCTCAAACAGAATACAGCAGAATGCCATGTGTCAAATCTTCACACCATCTCTTCCCCCGAGTGACCGGGTGGGTTGGTTCTTATAAAGGGGAGCCAATATATCAACCCCAGACCAAAAGAAGTGCTGGGATCACACTGGTTCAGTTTGGCCAGCTGTGTCGAGTCTTCCAACTTTTCTTTTTCAGCACCTGATGTGATACTATAACACCATATGGCTGCAGATATAACGCTGATATCTAGTCTTTGCAAAAACCAAGAAACTAGCTACTTAACAGTCAGGGATGTAGTAGAATATGGAGTCATAGGGGTGCCATAAAAAAGAATAAATCTGTAAAAGAATAAGAAAATAAATGTGGAAATATAAAGGGGAATGGGCACATTTATTTATTCATTTATTTATTATTCCATATTTTATTTACTTATTTATTCTTTTATTTATTCCTCTTATATTTCCACATTTATTTCTTATTGTTTTACAGATTTATTATTTTTATGGCACTCCTATGACTCCATAGTGGAAGGTTTACCCACTTAAACTCAGTTTACCCAACTCAGTTTTATTACTAATGTAAATTTGTATATATATATATATATATATATATATATATGTCATATCATCAAAATAATTTTGCCTTGCCATTACATCACTGTACTGTATATGCTATATAGTATATACAGTGATGTACTGGCATGTCACCTAGTATTGTAGTATTTAGTATTTTATACATTCTGTTTTCTGTGATACTGTTATGCTGCTGCAACCCCAGAATTTCCCCCTGGGGATCAATAAAGTATCAATATAAAGTAAATATAAATATACAATATCTTTTTTAAAAGTGAAAATACAGCAAAATACTGAAAGCTTCATTTTGCATGTTCTTCTACTCACCTGTCACTAACCGTGCTCCACGCCAATTGCTACTGTTTTGTGTAAAAAGTTCCCAGTAACAGCTCCCTCCTGACCGCTCTGTCGTGTATATGTGTCTTCCAGGCTCATCCACGTCCCCATACAATCCTCCCCACCCGCCCAGCCCTCATCTCCCAGTTTGAGCCCCTGCCTGTCTGCCTGCCTGCCTGCTTGCCTGCCTGCCTGCCTGCCTGCCTGCCTGCCTGCCTGCCTGCCTGCCTGCCTGTCTGTCTGCCTGCCTGCCTGCCTGCTTGCCTGTCCCATCCCAGGCTGCTGTCTGACAGGCAGCAAACCCGGTCTGACAGGTGGCCAGGCGGTGTCACGGGCTCACCGCAGAGAGCAATGCCTGTCTCCACTCATTTCCTCCTTCCTGCTCCCTGACCTGAACCCCACCACCCCACCGCTCCAGAACCTCAGCCCTCAGCCCTCAGCCCGCCCTGCCCGCCTGCCTGCTGGTTGGACATCATGTCGAATATGGAGGCTGCTTTGTTGATAAATGAGATGTTTAATTTTTACTTATTGTGTTGTCTCTTGCATGTGTGTGTGTGTGTGTGTGTGTGTGTGTGTGTGTGTGTGTGTGTGTGTGTCCATGTACTGGTGCTGTTGTGCTGGTAGCATGGAGTTATGGAATATAGCATTGTGGTTGGAAGTTTCTCAATCTAAAAGGATAAAAGCCAATGTTTCATGTTGAAGGGCTGTTAACAAGCCTCACTAGTGCCGTTTATTTTCTTTGTAGAGAAGCATTAACAGATTCAATTATGCTTGTGTTGAATTGAGGCAAATCGAATGCCAATTTGTCTCGCTTGATGAGATCTCCAAGGTTTCAAACCGTTGCTCTTTTTAGAGCGTTGTTTATTGTCCTCTCCACTGTCTCGTCTCAGAAATCAGCCCATTCACCAGCATTACAAATAACACTGCATTCTGTTTGGTCTAACTCTAATAGATTATTGGGTCATCGTCAATTGACAAAAAAAAATTGTGGTCCCGTAACAGCCACTCATTTACTGCAAATTCACCATGAATGAGATAAAGACATGATGCAGAATCCCAGCAGGAGAGAGTCTTCGTATGCGGAGGCTGTGGTTTGCCTAAAAGGAAACTGTTAGCCTTATCAAAGCAGACAAGCCCTCAGACAATCCATTGTGCTGTGCCTCAGCACTCATCAATTCAATTCTTCCTTTTCATGGTGATACGTTCCTCTGCATCCCTTTTGTTTCTGCTCTGGAACCAGACACTTTCCTCAGCCTCAGCTGTAATTGGTTTTCATGTAAATGGAGATTGGTCAGGAGATCAGCGATTGCTGAGAGAGGATGAAAGGGTGGGAATGTGCCATCTTTACCTCTGCATGCACACGCTTAGGCTTACGCTCACGCTCACGCTCACACTCACACTCACACACTCACTCACACACACACACACACACACACACACACACACACACACACACACACACACGTCTGTCTCTCTCTTTCTTTCTCTCAGACACACACACACATACACACAAATGCACCAGAGCACGATTAGTGATTACGCCGTTGCCATGGAACTTTTCCTAATGAGGGCTGAGATGACAGCTGAAATCCAGACATTATAATGCATAGCCGTCGAGGTCCCAGGAAATTGTTCCATCTCAAGGGAGAGAAAAAACGTTGGCTCCTTTGTACCCGAGAGAGACAGTTAAATGACCCTAAATCAGACTTAATTTGATATTTGATCTTCCTCACCCCTACAGCATAATGGCCTTGAATATGTGATGCCGTCCATGCAGAGCATGATGAAAGTATCCTGACGGCTCAGTCTGTACAAAGGTGTGCTGTTAGCAGGAACATTCACATGGCAATGAACATGATGGATGTGGTGCTGCAGTTGGCTCCTCGGGGAAGAGAAATGCCCTTTTCTCTCCCCCAAAGTACATTTCAGAGATGTCTGTTTTGAAGGCATCTTTTGGCCATGCTTCCATATTTCAGAAATATTAAAAAATAACACCCCCTAATGGACAGCTCAGCCCCCCCCCCCCACACCTTTTTGCCTCTCAGTGTCACTAATGCAGTGCGTCCTCCGCAACACATCATGCCAGGGGGGGGGGTTCGCCCCTGCTAATGGAAGCACTCATCAGTATCTGCCAAGGTAATTAGCCAAATTAGCCAATCCCCTCGTCTCTGAGGTGACCCTGGTGTCGGGGTGAGCATTTAAGAATCTACGCAGCAATTACCTACTGACTTCCAGCAGGGCATACCTGTTGGCCCTAATGCTTTGTTTATTCCCCGATGTTACCGTGAAATGAGGCCGAACAGCTTTTTAGATGGAGGCAGATGATCTAACAACCCGATGCATTAAATAACATTAATGCTTTGACAGACAAAATTCAGGTCATATTTTAATGTTTTCCCATTACTTGGCTGTTTGGCGTTTAACTTGGGAAATACATAAAAGGTGACCTTTGTTTTCCTACTGTGAAAGCCAAAAGCTAATCTAGCGTGCACACATACTCATTCATGCACACACACACACACCCACACACAAATGCACAATCACTTTTACTTATCCATTCCTTGTATTTGTATATGTCAAATTTGTTAGAAAAACAAAAATCTGTTTTTTAATCCCCTTCCAGTGAACGGACACACCAGTAACCTTCTTCAGTAGGATTGTCTTGATTACTGAGTACCCCTCAGTCCATTAAGGGGCATATCCCCTTCTCTCTTGCATTACTTCCTCTCTCTAACTCAACTCCATTGTTGCTTACACATATTACCACCGCCTTGCTCTCTGTCTGGCCCAGAGAATATTTAACCTTGGCGAGGCTCGGGGAGCAGATGGTGGGTCCTTATGTGTCCACAGCTAATGAAGTGATGTCTCTATAAACACCTGACAGTGGGTCAGACCAGCCCGGACCGGAAGAGGACCATCTCTGGCTCCACTGAGCGGCAAAACACTCCCATTTCCTTCTCAGCTATTTCCACACTGCTGTGCTAGCACATGACCCCGCCCATCCCGGAGGGGACAGCCCTGCCTCCTGCTGCACTCTCGCTCTCACATACTAATGTGGCTAACGTCTAATGTGCATGCACTTAGACAAATGAACAGAGGCGTGATTAACACTCCAAACCCACATGCAGAGCTGGGTGAATGAAGCAAACATACAACACACACACACAGGTAATTTGAGATGACAGCTACCACTGGCCACCCCTGAGTAACACTATTGAGTACAGTCCATTTTACAGAACCCACACCATCCTGTCATCTTTCACATATAATGAATTGTTAATAGCGGTTCGTTTCTGATGTTTCTTTGCCCGATAAAACGAATCCAATTCTGAGATCAGAAGAAAAAACCCCCTCGCAATAAATTCATTCCTTAAATCAGCATCTGGAAAGCATCTCATGTTTTATGACACGATGCTGATCTAATAGTGTAATAGTAATCTTGAATCTATATCACAGTGATGATGCCAGTGCAGGAAGACAGATGAAGCACTCTTCAGACCTGCAGTACACCCTCCTGTCTAATCCCAAACCCACTAGAGATGAACCGTTTATCCACTGAATGAATCATGGGCACATTACACAGGCCAACAGTGATCCTACTGACATGTGCAGGCGCAGAACCTTTCCAAACACGGCCGCCGTGAAAATAGTTCTCATGATAAAATGTTCTTTGTCTTATATCTTCCCCAATGCTAAATGGTAGGCACGTTCTGCCGGTGTCTCAGAGCCGTAAATAAAACGAACCTCTTCCATCAAACACTAAATGGAAAACACCGAAACTAAGCCACCACACAGTAATTAACACTCTTCCCAGGAACACACATCCGATCTATACCAACTTTTGTTTTCTACTCCATTTCAGTTCATCTTTTTTTTTTTTTAACATGGAGCTTCTTCACTGTATCATCTTTTGGGAGCCTTTAATTTTCATCAGGAAACAAAGCGTGATCACAACAACTGCCTTTGTCCCCGCCGCTGAATTTACTGTACTGGGAACATCTTAATGATAGAGCAGCCGTGGCTTCACCGCTGTGCTTCCTTCCTACACTTGAGAGGGTAGTGTGAGGCTGGTGAGCAGCAAGAAGATGTTTTGTCACTCAGCAGTAGATGGCAGACAGCGGTATATAATTACCACTTACTGCACAATCAGCGGTCGTGTCACACCCTCGGTACTGAAACACATCACACTGTAATCCAAATTGCTGGCGAGAGTTCTCCCTCTGTTTTCTCTCACAGATTTCTAACTTTTCCTCCCTCGTTTGTTGGCTCACTTCATATTTAAACTCACACGTTCCTATTCTCTCACTCCCGCACAATTCTTTTTGTTTACACGTATTTTGCGACTGCTCTTTTCTCCCCTTTTTTTTTCTCATGCCTGCCTCCCTTTTCCCGCTAAATCTCCCACCTTCTTTCTGCCTCTCGCTCGTTCCCTCATTCCCCCCCCTTTGCTTCCCTCTCCACTTTGCTGTGCCAGCACTTTGATAGTGGAGTAGCTGAGGGGGTGGTTTAATGGGGGAGGGGGTACGCAGCCCCAGATGAGAGCAGTCAATATTTCATATCTCTACCTGGAAGGAGACACAGAGGGCAGTGCAAATTCAAATAGGGTAAGATGTATGACACCCATGCACAGATGGAGTTTTAACAGTGTCGCCGATGGGAGATACTGCAGGAGGCTAGGCGGCTGACGGCTCCTGACACACGAGGAATCCATTAATTTCAACAATTGCAAATATAGCGTGGTTGCCAAAAAGACGGCGATGCCAGCACTATGGAAACTGGAAAATTGAATGTGAGGACAACAATAAAAGTGGGGCTGCATTAGCATAAATCAAATTGTCAGACTTTTACATCTGCGGATGCATTGTGCACATTGTGCACGTCACGCAGCCACGGCTCAAAGTTTTGAATAATGCTACTTGTGAATAGCAACATTTTTTCTCTCTCTGATCAGGTTTCAGGTGTGATTATGTGGTATTGGTTTCGAAGGTGTGTTGTAATGAAAGTGGATGGCCGCTGATGAAAAGGGTGTTCCCTGCCTTGCTGCCAAATCCCATTCTTTCCCCCTAAACTCCATCAGCCATTCAGCCTGTGTAGACACAGAGCTTACCGTTAGCTGCTCATATTGGATTCCATGGCCTAGAGAATAACTAGAGAATAACTCTGCAATCAGTTCACATTTCTCCCCGTATCCCTCTCAGGTAGGCTACATCTGCTCTCTTGCAAGACCCTGCCAGTCGCAAATGAACTACAGCCTTATCAGAGTCGAAAGAAGAATGAGATGGTGTGATCAGATTCACTCACAAGAATTGTGAGTGCTCGATGTTGTGACCATATCCCCAGTGTAGACTTATTTCTATGGTAATGGAGTTATTCATATGTCATCTCTAATATTTGCCTACAGCAAATCAATAAAGGGCAGTGTGCCGGTCACATTCTGACCAGATAAAGAATATTGAAGCGCTACGTAGCTAGCATACTGTACATACATCCCACTTTATTACAGACATATATCTGACATTATAGAGGTTTTCAGAGAAACAGCACAGGTGATCAGAAAATCATTGCTCATTGTGTAGACTGTAGCGGTTTTCTATCAAAATGGAGCAAATATTGCCCGATGCATGAAAATGACAAGACTGTGGAGGACGTAAACAAAGTATATATAAGTAAACAAACGTCTCTCTCCATGAAAATGATGTTGGCTACACCGAGAGCATCACATGCAATTCTGTACGCAACAATGAAAAGAGGAGCTGTGTCTATTGTACCTCTCTCAGACCGGCCTGCATGGTGCTGCCTCTGTTTGATCTCTACAGGAGCGTGCTCTTGGCTCCTGTGCAAGGCCTCGCCACTTGGGTGCTGAGCTGCTTCATTCCGGTTGCCTGTGTTTGTTTGTTTAACGCCACGCTCTGCTTCCACACAGACATAATTAAATCAAGACTAATCCACTATTTATGCATTCTGCCTCTGAATTATTCACACAACAGTTTTATGTGTTATTGCATTTTTTTTTTTTTAGACAGTCAGAACTTGTGGGGCTGCTATTATTGAACACAACTCTCCTCAAGATTGCATCTTTTATTAATTAAACCAACTCCCATAGAAGAGTGCACGATGCACTCATGTAAATGCTGTGTTTGCATTTTTGCTTAAGCAAGTATAAATTTGCTTAATTCTACTGTACAGGGTGTAATAAGTGCAATTATGCTGCCTCTAGAGAGTACATTAGCTTTCCAAGAATATTCTTTAAACAAAGTATCAGCCCACACACACACACACACACACACATGCACGCATGCACGTACGTACGCACGCACAGACATGCACAGACAAGCACATGACCACATACAGTGCATCCATATAGAGTCAAAGCACTCACTTCTGAAAGCCTTGAAAAACCTTGAAAGATGCTGCAAAGGCTTTCCACATTCTCTGGCAATACCAAAGAAGAAGAAGAAGAAGAAGAAGAAGAAGAAGAAGAAAAGAAAAAAATACCTAATATCTAATCATTCACCAAAGTAAGGGTTAATGGAACGACACCAGCATAGACTTTCACTCTGAGGATAAGGTTTCTCTCCAAAAAAAATATGTGGCAATGCGACAATTGCCTCAGCAGAATGTAAAATGTGTGTGAAGTATGTTGGAGGCATGTCGGCTGTGGGCTCTCCCTCCGCGTGGCGGGGGAAGTCTGCCAAGACGAAACAGACAGAGAGGTTAATTAGGCGGAGTAGATTCTGATGTTCCAGTTCAAATGAAAATCAAACGACATCCACCATCATCCATCACCGTCGAGCCGCTCTCTGTGCGGCTATCAGGCAATCATTGTATATTGAAATGGCAGTCAAAAGGTTAGGGATACAGGCAGCTCCCGGTGTCTTCAATGTGGAGAGCACCCCGTAGACTTGTGTCATTATTTATGGGCCTTAGTCATCGCTAGTCTCTGATAAAGCCTGACCAATTGCCTAATGATTTCTCCCTATTTGGGTTGTGTGAGCCATTCCCTGCGGAGACAGAAGGATCTGCTGTGCTGTACTGGTGAAATATGTGCCAGGCCCATTGGAACAGTGCAAAGCCATCCAGCAAGATTAAAGAATCACATCGTGGGTGAAATTGCTTTATATTCATATTAGGCCTATTGCTGCTCAAAAGACGGAGAGTAAATGTTTACTTTGGTCTTTAGTTGATAGGTTTTTTTTTGCTTCCTGTGGTCTGGAGGCATTTCTGTTGCACGTCCATCAATATTTACGCGTTTCATTCAGGAAGAGTATGCAAACCTTGATTCAATTTTCTGAAAATCGGAACGGCCACAGCTCAGTTTGGATGAAACCTTTATGGTGGTGTTTATGCAGGAGTTGCATTAGGTTTCAGTTCATTGGCTCCCTGTGCAGCTTTTCAGTTCCTTAGAGTATCTCACAGCTGGCTTTTCACACCGCTTTTCACATGCCTTTTCTCTGAAAACGACTTCAACCTTAATCTTCAGGAACAGTATTGGAATACAGTATGTTTCATTTTAAAAAAAATATATATCTCATTTCTGCACAATCACATACTTTTCTAAAAATACATGTCCAATAGACATTTGAGGAAAAAAGAATAACTCTCAACAAAATCCTGCTACATATGAATTAATGCCTCGTGGATACTTGCACTGAGATATTTTGAGACTCCTTCCCTTAAATCGTCAGATCCACAGTCCCAGGGGCCACAACAATGTTTTCCATTGACTCACCTGGGACCTGGTTTAAAAAACTGTTTGAAAACCATGCATGGATTTTAGAAAGGGCTTGTACACAGAGTGTTTTTTGAACTTTTATCCTCTCTATTACGTCATGTAGGCTGGCGCGCGGTGCATGAAAACAATTCAAACTTTTTTTTCCTGAGATAATAAATTAATATGGTGAGTTTTGTTTATTTAACGATGCTGTCAAATAACTCTGGAAATGTGTAGAGAAAATTTTGACTTGGTCAGCAGTGAAGAAAGTTCCACATCGATAGCAAGTCTTAATAATTCCTTGCATAGATGACAACACTGCAATAGTTGCATCATCATTGGCAGCACTGTGAACATTGTGATGATGAATGCTCTGTGGCTTGCACACCTTGTGAATATACGCATTCAATGGAAAGTGAACAAGTACAGACTCTGTACAGTCCCACTGTGCATTTATAAGATATAGACTTACAGTTTTTTACAGTCGCTAACACCCGTTTGTCCAATCTGTAGTCACATTTTCCAAACTCTAAACACAATTAGCGCAACATCCGTCAGTTGTGGACCATACCATTAACACAATTCATGTTGTTTTCACACAATAAGCAGTCAATTAACACGCTTCTAAAATGCTTACATTTTCTTTACATACAAGCTTACCCAATACCAAAATGATGGATCTTTCTTGTCTTATTTCCAAATGCTTGCACACAGCATGCCAGAAATGAAAACCTAATGTTCAAAACCTTAAATACAGTATAAAGCCTCTACTTCTGCAACAACAGCAGCTCAAAAGCTTTATTGAAACAGCTGATAAGCATTTCTGAATGAACAGATCACTGAAACATTGAGAAATAGCTGATTTAAGTTGTGTAAAATAGACCAAACACAGAGTTCGAATGAAACAGTTGTACACAGTTCCTTTTGAAAGGAACAGTGAGCGGGTCACCAGCACCGGCACCAATACGTCCAGGTATGGTGTCTATCCAATATGTCTTGTTCTATAGTGAGTTTTACACTATGCTACTCTACATGTAAACATGGGTTACAGGACATACAGTAGGACATACTGAAAAGTATTTACACATACTGTGTTTACACATATTGTGCATGCCAAGCGTTTCTATCCAAGGTGCATAGCGAGAGACGACATAGATGTGATGTGGACGAGAACATGTGGCCAAATGCTGAAGATCGTATAGATTACAGTTTACAGATTACAGTTTACAGATTACAGTCCACAACAGACGGATGTTGTGCTAATTGTGTTTAGAGTTTTGAAAATGTGACTACAGATTGGACAAAAGGATGTTAGCGACTGTAAAAAACTGTAGAACAGGACTGTGCATTTTGGTGCTTTTTCCCTTCTGTGCCTTTTTTACTGTATTTGTGTATTTTATTTTTACACATTTGGAACCAAAGACCATGTATGTTGGATTTTTTGTTCATCACTGGCAGCAATTTCATGTTGTTAATAAAGCTTTTACTGCAGCAATTCTGTCACTTACTATTTTTTTTTCTACTGTACATTCAATAAAGTAAAGATGACTCATTCACTTTTAGATAGTATGTTGCCAAAAATGCACACATTCAACACTCAACCAAAACAGTGGTTTACAGTAAAAGGAAACTGAATCATAAAAAACAGTGGATTTCATAATTGTCTATTGTATGCAGGTAGAACTAACATGAAAAGTAATGCAGTTTTTGTAATGCCATCAACTGTTAGTATTTTGAAAGTCGTTGTGCTATCATTGACTATATGTTCCTCTTGGATAGAAAACATGTGTTAGTGTTTTGAAAGAATGATTTGATATTGAGTCGGGTTTGCAGTGTTTTGGTAGAGTTAGTGTATGTAGACAACGTTCTTTTGCATTTTGAAGTGTAGAGTTAGTATTTAATTAACAAAATGTGGTTTTGAGCAGAAAATTAACTATTTGGCTAATTGTGTGATGTAGGTGTATTGCTGTGTTAGTATCTTAAGTATAGCTAAATGCTTGTTAGTGATCATAAAAAAACTGCAATACATATCAATTCATTTGAGTGTGATCTCAGCTCTCTGGCTCCCTGGTTGATTAGAGATTACAATAACATCAAGAAACAGCTTATCGCATGTTACATACATACATGAAAGCACTTCTTAAACAACAATGTGTTTTGATGTAAAATGCCAGGTTATGTATTGTCTTACAGTCATAGGAAAATCTAGCCATACATATCGTCATGCATTGCTGTATGGCAGCAGTCCATGTAGCTGACGAAGGACCCAGTAAGTGACATTTTGCAGCTAAGGTGTGAAGATTCATAGATTACGTTGCATTTTCACAGTAACACAACTTTTCTTTCAGTAATTAAATACTGCTCAATTAAGATCAGGCATGATTGGTAGAAAATTATTTTCTCGACACCTTGACAAAATCTGACAGCACATACTGTAGGTGCAGAGGAGTGAATTATCGCACCTCAGACTGACTGATCTAAATTTGAACTCTTAGTAATGATGCCGAGATAAAAAAAAATATTTAACACAACACAGAATTGAAACCTGAGAAATGTTTCCAGAGAAAATTATGAAGATGATTCATGTTGAGCAATAGCAGTATCAATTAGTTGTAGTCCCTAATTATCGTTATTGGTATCAGTATAATAAACATATTCTGATCGGGCCCTAAACTGTGCAGATCATTACATCCAAAACGAGCCCTTCTTTGAAAGCACATACAAACTGTAGCAGAATGTCTGCGTATCAGTCTTGGCCTCCACAAACCAAGTTTCAAGGTTTATTGACGGCATTGGAGCGATGAAAACTTTAACAGAGTTAGTTAACAGAGAGAGAGAGAGAAAGAGAGACGGAGAGACAAAGAAATGGAGAGAGAGGGTGAGGAGAATTATAACCTTGCATGAATGACTTCATCAGAACAAGCTGTGAGAGTGAGTAAAATGTGTGAAACAGCAGTATGTAGAGTCCATGGTGTTCATAACGTATTTCCCCCTTTAAAAAGAAAACTGGGACCCATTTGGTGAGATTTGTTAAATAATTCAGCATGGCCTTAAACCAATTCACTTCAAGTGCCCAGATGGTATTTTTATTAGGCAATGCTCGATACTCAAGTGGAATAATTTACTTGCGTTCCGAAACTGGCAGAGTACCTTCGAGCCACGCGGAATTTACTGAGCAGAGTATCAGTCAGCCCCCCTCTCCGGGTACTAATTCAGCAAAACAATAATTTCATGAATCTCATCTTGGATGGAGACTGGGGACTCTGTGGTCGGCGTTCCTCTGCGAGTCCTCCTATAGAACCTCCACGAGACGATGTGCACGAGGCAGAGAGGGGCGGACTGATGTGCCCGTGTGGCGGATCAAAAAGACCGGAGGACCTCCAACCATGGTCACTTCATATGGTGCTGTAACTAAGCTGCTTTAGATGGAGATCTGTAAAGTCTCTAAAGACTCAAACCTAGCAATGTAATCTGATTACTTTCAGTCACATTTTGATTACTTTGGTAATAGAATCTATAGTAGTTAGATAAATAATTGATTCCAATTCACTGTAGTTGTGACTGTGACTGTAGTTTAAAAGGTTTAAACTGTTTAAAACATCTCTGTAAATGAAATCTCACAATCTGAATGAGTCTTTGTTTTTCTTACTGTTACTGCAATCCTCTTACATGTATACTCTATGCCTCCATCCCTGCTCTGCACTCTGATCACCAAAGTCTGTAAAGATATTCACAATTTAGGCATCCAGCTGATTCCCTTACCCAGAGTGACTCAGTATAAGTACAACTGTAGGAAAAGGTGAGTTTGATTGAATCCCGTAATCCCATACAGACTAGTAGAAGTGCATGGGATGCCATGCAGGGTTGAGAACGAAAACGGGAAGAAGATTGTTTTTCACTTGAAGAGGTGCCATATTCAGCCCACTCAAACATTTTTTTGTAAAGGGAACTTGGAGCTCTCTTCCTCTTCACCCCTCTGTTTCCTGTCAACAGTTTGCCCCATGTGGGAAATGGGAGTCGGGCGGTGAGTGCATAATACTAAGAGGTGACAGTACTTATTAAAGTCATTGTTTATTGTACAAGGCGGTGGGTTTTAAGTCCTTCAGCAGTTATTGTTCAGCTTCCCTGCCAATATTTGCGAGGTGTAATGAAAACAGAAGCACAATGCCCTGAAGAGAGATGTTTCTGATAACTCTGACCTCAAAAAATTTCTTCCCCTGGCATGAAACACCCACCGAGCTGCACTTCACCAGACTAAGAGTAGTTCTAAAATTATGGCCTCTTTGTTAGACTAGCAGTCTATTTTGAAGATATTATTCAAGGCAATAACACTGGCAAAATTGTCCAGAGACATTTGAGCTTAGGGGCCTATACATCAGTATTGGCAACTGATGAAAATAAAGAAACAAAGTGAATGGCAGTGACGAGGGCAGACACTGGGCTGTGTTGATTGACACCGCAATACTGTCCTATTCCTTTTGATGGAATTAAATTGTCATGACCTCTCAGATATGGAAATTGAAGCACTCATCTGAGGCTTCTGAAATGTCAACATTATTAAATTGTGAAGCCAGCTAAAGGCACAGTTCAACACTTCATATAGGGTTCATTTCAGACACCTCCCGCTGACACAAACTGCATAAATGGCCATTTTAACAATTTAGTATTGAGTCTTAGTATTTTTCTTAATAAGTGAAAGAAATCTGCCAATGAATTGAAATGATTTCTACGATTTTTTTTTTAGGAAATTCCTGAAATAAGTAAAACTGCATTAGAAAGAAGTGCATTCATCTCATCATGTTTCACTTGATATTAAGAAAATGAAGATAGCAAGACTGAATATGAGACAAAACGACTTGTTGAGGTGGATTTTTGTTTTTCAGTGTACACCTAATAGCGATTAAGGGCACAAGTTTGATTTGAACATTGCATTCATTCACTTATCCCACAATGGGCAATCACAGCAGCGTTAGTAAAAAGCTGATAACTTGCTATACTTATATTGTGGGTCAGGGGCAGAGGGGGTAACTGGGGTGTGAAATAGACTCCGGTGTACCGACGGACACGTGAGAGGACTCGGATGGCTGGTCGTCACTCAAACCTCCAGACCCGCCGTGCGCCATCTGGAGTCAAAATATGAATCTAAATAGCCTGGAAAATACATTTTTCAACCAATTCACTGTAATAGATCCTAGAGTTGTATGGGGCTATCACGGGGTGGGGTTGGGGGGAGCGGGGGGGGGGGGGGGGGGGGATGTGTAGGAGGAGGAGGGGTTGTGGTGACGCTGCTATCCAATCGGCGCCGGCTTCCTCTGGACGGAGCGCAGCATCTCCGTCTCAGCGGCACTTTTGCGCCAGACAAGTGGGGACCGTCTCACTCTGCATCCGAGGAGAAACACTGCTGCGGGAATTACCACAGAAGTGGACTCGTCTCTTTTATCCCCGCTTTCCCTCACACGCGATTTTTGCGAAGATGAACGTTGGCTGCGTTGTCATCCTGGCGTGCACCTTTCTCGTTGGCGCATCCTTGGTAAGATGAATTCATTCCTGCATAGTGTCTCGGCTAACAATGCTGTGGAAGTGCTGCACTGCTGTGGTCGTTACTTGGGCTTTGCGGTGCGCTGCATGAACCCGGGGAAAAGTGGCATCGGCTCACTTCCCCCCGCAGTCTGCCGCTAAAAGGCAGCGCGATGCGTGTAATCGAGCATAAGGCGACGTTTGAGGTCTGAACTAGGTCTGAACCGGTGAAAAAAAACATTCTGGAAACTCTCTTACCATCCCTCATCCCCTCGCCTATCTGAACTGCAGTGTGTTGTTGCACAGGGTGCAGTGGATCCGCGGCCACTCGTTCTGTTGGCTACTATCAACTTCGTTTACGCACCTTTACGCACTGTCATTTCTCCCGTTCTGGGATTCATCTCTCAGTCGGCAACTTGCTCATTAGGCCTACTGCTCATTTAAGGACATGCATGTAAGGACTGAATCAACCACCATGAATTGCTAGCCCATTCAGTTCAAAACTTAGGCAGATAACACACTGCACCCAGCCTATATTCCCCCAATATATCCAGTAGTAGCTTATTCAGCTCCTATATTATTAGTCATTAAGTAAAAGAAAGAAATCTATGCCACTAGATGTTGAAAATCCCAAATTGATTATAGTGATGCATGGAGTGGTTTGCTGCAACTCATTCTGTGTGGAGAATGAAAATGAGCCCTCTGATATACTGGTGTCTGCTTGTTTAGAGTGAATGAATATATCAACAGCACAATCTGATTTCCCTTCATCTGTCACATCATGTTGGTTGCCTTCTCTAGTCTCTCTCTCTCTCTCTCTCTCTCTCTCTCCCTATAGATAGCATAGTGTGTTTAAGTTAAACATAACCTGCTACTCACCACCATCATCGTCATTATTGCCACCGTCGTTGTTGTTGTGTCACCATTATCATTCTCATCATCATCATCATCATCCATTCCCTGTTTTTACAAACATATATTTCGCGTCAATCTCCTGACATTTTAAGTTGCGCCACGGTGAATTGGAACCGATGTTGATTTGCAGACTCTGATAGTGCAACATGCTGTAAACTGAAGCACTGTGAGATCAGCTTGTGACCCTGTGGCCGCAAGTCAATTTGCCAATGCTTAACAGGCCGTCTTGCTTTTTCCTCAGGGGACTAAGGCAGGCCAGCCGCCTAAACCCCCATGCAGACCAGGCTTCTCCCAGAACTTCTACACAGTGATCGTCTCAAGGGATGTACTGCACGGCCAGAGCATCCTCAAAGGTACGTCCGCCTACCGCTGGATCTCATTTATTGACCGAGGATTTTTTTTTCTTCTCCTCTGCCCAGATGCATTCCCAACCTCGTAGTGTGATTGAGTGAGTGTGCGCGTGTGTGTGTGGGAGGACATACATCATAGTGCACGGCTCTCCATCACGCCTAAAGAAGGTCAGAACACGCTCTGGCCGTGCAGCACAAGCAGCTGGAGCGCAGGCATGCATACCCATTCGAGCAGATAAATCTAGAGTTTGTAGCATGGCTGGAATAAATCCTGCCACGCCGTTAAACGTGACGCGACAACAGGTACCGGTTATGAGAGAAAAAACAAAACAATTAAAGGGTTATCATCGAGTGACGTCTTGTTCCATCAGTGAACACCTAAGTGACACAGTGGGAACATCACATTTCCCGTTTTTTTGATTGATTAAGCAGCAGGCTCACAAAAGCGGAGACATTTAAATGAAATATCGCCTGCTGTGCATGTTTGCTGCCCGAATCCCTGCAAAACTTTTATTTTATTCCCCTGTGTTCATTGTAATACATTTTCCAACCCTTTTATTCTTTCTATTTTTCAGAGGAATTCAATTCTCTTTTTCATTCGCTCCATTTCATTGCAGGCAGTGCGTCTAGTGTGAGTTTTTTTCCACTCACAATGTGAAATTATGCGTATTTTTCAGCGTGGCGCTTCTATTTGTCGGGGAATATTTGCTATAATGTCAAAAAACATTCTTCTCAGCCACATCCCAACAGCCTTTCATATAATTGACAGATAAACAAAAAGCATAAAATTGACTTTCACTGCACATGTAGGATATAGACCGCCTTATATCTTAAATAAACCTCTGAATGTAGATGATGAAATTGTTTTTTCCGGGAATGAGGGGGGCTTGCAGCTACAGTGCTTCAGCCTTTGTGCACATTTCAGCTGTACCGTGCAGGCTCCTACTGCAAGGTGTTGAGGGACTGGCGGTTGAGATTCAGCCCTAACGTTTGGCTCGGTGCACATTCCCGCACATTTCTTACCCCTAACCTACTCAAAGCTGTTACTCACACTTCTGGGAGCAGCTCAAACAGCAGAGTGCAATAAGCTCAGTTCTCCCCTGACACTTTGCTTTTATAGCCAAATATTTGTCTATTGTTATGTGAAATGTTATTTGCCAGGAGGAAATGGCGTTCTCATTGTGTAACGGCTGTTTGAGCATTTTACAGCTATGAGCAAAACAATTGAATTATTCTGGAGGTTATTTTGTTATTTAGGAGGCTGACAAGGACAGTGCAGCTGGTCAATGGGGAGCGAGTTTGCCTGGAGGGGCTTGGGGCTCAAGGTTTCTGCCTGTTTGGAAATTGGCTGAGGCATCCTTACTGACCCTATAGCCAAAACAATGTTGACAGAATGTGATGCATCTGGACAGATAAGGGATCTTCCTCCTCGGTGTGTGTGAGCGTGAACGTGTATGTGTGCATGTGTTTAGGTGGGTTAGGGTTTGTGTGTGTGTGTGTGTGTGTGTGTGTGTGGGGGTCTGTTTTCCCAAGAGGAAAAAAAAACTGCGCCAAAAAAATAAATACAGCCCTGCTCAACTATCAATTTGATTTTACTTATCTGGTACATCAACCGTTGCTGTGATACAATATTACCTTCCAGTCCCTCTTCCCGTCTCTCATTTTCTCTATCTCTATCTTTGTTCTCTGTGAAACTCAATCTGGGAGCCATGCTGTCCTCCCAACTGGCCACTCAAAGGGATATGGGCTGCAGCAGCTTAAGCTCATGCAATGATTAATGGGCAGTGGCTAGCCTGACTGAAGGTCTGTTTTCTATACGGTGGGATACAAAGCGGGAGGAAGTCTTAAATACTTACGCCACAGTGTGTATAACCCCAAACTGTCACTTTCCGAGAAAATGAATGGGCCACGGAGAGAGGAAGGAGGGACTGGGATGCTACAGAGCTGGCTAGGGGGTTGCTGGACCACTGAGGGCCATGGCTGTTGTCTCCCAGGAGAGACGGACAGTGAGCGATGGGGGAAGGACCAAAGAACACTGGCCCAGCAGGTGCAGCCTGAACCAGGCCTCTGTTCCCAGTAGCTCAACAATGCACGGACCACAGCCGTTTCCACGGTGAGGTCGGAGAGGAAGTCGTTTTTCTTGCATTTTATTGTTTTTTAATGGGTAGTTTATGAGCGACGACATAATAATTTAGATGTCACTTTCATTAACACCGACCTATGTTAATTAAATATGTTAAAAATATATTTCCCATGATCCCGCTGTGATGCTTCAGTCTCACTTGCCAACATCTATGTTTAACCGTCCCCTTTTTTTACGGTTGTTCCAGAAGGTGAAGTGAGGTTTTGTCTGGTCAAGCATCAAAAGGTCATTCTTGAATTTTAATGCATCATCAGTACCCCCCTTCGGTCATTCCTCCATGGCCTTATAGGTTAACCAGGCTGTTATGGGTTTGTGGTTCACCATAAAAGACCTTTGTTTAAATAACGCACAAATCTCTGGGCTGCCTCTAAGTTGGGCTGAATAAATCATCGCATGCTCCTATGGAGATGATTGTCTCAGAGCTGGATGAGAGTTGGAGGGGGAGTCAGACAGGCAAGACCTGGGCCTCGGTCCGTGCAGATTCCCACTGTGGCTAGATAAGCCATGAAAAGAAATATTCCGGTGATTGCACATCGCTGTGTAAACCATCACCTCACTCTACGAGCTGGAACAGACACCTAGGAGCATTGGCAAGGGGAGGAGGCCTCAGCACAAAAGAAATTGATTTAAACTCTGGTTCCTTCAGGATAGTGCCTCTTTAAGTCGCTGTCAGGGCATATTCAAAAAGACAGCAGTGATGAGTTTCACCCTTTGCCCCTGACCAGTCCTGAGCACGGAAGAAAGAAGGACAGCAGCACAGCTCTGTGTGACTCAGATGCATACTTTGCTTTGTGTCTTCAAGGTTTTGTAATAAAGGAAAAGACTTTATTGCAACGGTCTTGTTTTTGGAGCAACATCAATTTGAGTAATGCAATATAGGGTCACTCCATCGCTGGCCAGGGGACAGATGAAAAAAACAATGACAACTTTGTCTTCTGGGTGACAGCAACACCAGACGCGTCAATGCCTTGGCCAAGCATATCCTTCACTTGTGCTTTGTAACCTTAAATCTACACTGCTCTGTCAAAGAGAATGGGCTTGTTTTGATTTCCAATCCATGTTTTTTTTCTTGAATCTTAGGAGATGAACTTGCCTCATGAAAAAATAATACAGGATTGGATGTCTTCCTTTGTTTCTTCAACATAAAAGCTGTCTTTCCCCCCCTTTCTGTTCTTTTTTCTTTCAATCCAATAGTTCTTGGTTTAAGATTGACTTCTACTATTGCAGTTATTCTTCAGTTATTTCGTATTAGTTCCCAACAACTGCTGTAGTGCATGCAGGGGAAAGTTCTTTCATACTGTACTGTAATCTAACACATTCATTCAAGCAGGATCATGCTTCTATCAAACATATGCTTTCGGCGTGGATTGCCTATAGCTTAATTCCATCTCTGAAAGTTGCTCATATACAACATGACTTGTGATGTGACCCCAATTAGACCACACATGGAAAAATCTGACAAAGAGCCGTATCTGGTTAGAAACAGCCTGCTTGGCGTACGCTGTGCTGTAGAGAACTTCAGACTCCTAACCTTCTATCCAAAGTGACAGGGCTTTCATAAGTATGTCCAGGCCCAGGGAGTGGGGTGGCGGCGGGGGGGGGGATGGGGTGGGGGATTACGTTTCCAAGCGTTTGATAAGCGGGATGCCATTTTCCCTCTGACTCACTAACGTCTCTCTTGTCCTCCGGAGAGTCTTTCATCTCTGCAGCCAGGACCTGCAGTCTGTGGTGAGCTGATAGAATACAGGTATGGAAGATGAGCCACATCATTTCTGTTTATCTCGCCTGCCTTTTTTACCAAGCCAAGCCACGGTCCTGTATCCCTCAAACTCCCTACAACATGACATACATGCTGAGCCCATTCCATCAAGCCAGCCACCCAAGATATAGTACACGGCACAGCACAATGCTTTTTATCCTGTTTTGTAGTCATTTCCTTTCTGGAGGTAGTAAGTAAAAAAAAAAAGGGGGTTTGATAGATAGGAAACCAGCTGTCAGCAGAAATATTACTGCCTGTTGTCAGGGCGTCCGTGTGAATTTTATTAGTTCTAGTACACTGATCTCCGCCGAGCTCTTCTCGCTCTGTGCTCATATTAGCCGCGGTCCGATGGTTGGTCGGTGGGTCTTGGCATTTACTCTCAAGAACTTTCATTACAAACAAATAGTTTCCTTGCTTTCCCCATCTGGTGCCCAGTGAGAGACGAGCATGATTCATATCGACTTCCCAGCCTTCAGACAGCGCGTTGCAGTCAGAGCCGAAGTGAAAACGGTGCTCTCTGTGTGGCCCTTTCCTACAGCAGTGTTCGCGGTTTCTATTAGTACTCTACCGGGGGAGATTATGCAGTAGATCTAAATTTCCTGACAAAATAGAGGTGAGTTAAATGTGTCCTGAAAACTGACCTTCAAATGGAGGTAATCATGATATTATCAGACCTTTAGATTTCATCTGCAAGAGCCGGCGGCTGTGGGTTAAATTATGGAGTGGAGAGGAGTGAAAAAAGAGAAACGAGGCACTCCTGATGGTGTTAGCCAAAAGGAGTTCTTGGCAAGGTATTAACGTGTGAAAAAGAGGACCGCGGTGGAAGGGGAGCTAGAGACTTAATATCTCAGGAGTGGAGACAAGAACAAATTTAGCAAAAAATAACGTAATGTATAATGTAGTAATTTCTGTAACACCTTGACTCAGCCACCAGACAGTAATGGTAAGAAACAAACTTCTGTAAACGAGAAACATTGCAGACATTGCTTCCACAGCTGTGAACATTTTGGGAAGCCAACCTCAGGATTGTATATCCATCACTCCCAATTCTTATTTCATAGTTCGCCCAGTCCCAAATGATGGCACTTTACCCCTGGGGGCTGATGGGTTGTAATTGTTCACACTACCAATCAAAGAAAATGTCTGTGTGCGGTTGATGACCTTGTATTCTGTGGATACTATTTGCATTAGTTGATGAAAGCCTTGTTTTAATTGACCACCCTCTCGCACAATCCATGTGTATTAGCGCTTTACATCTCAGTGCACTTTAACGATCGGGGGCCCTGATTAGGGCTCGATGGGCTTTTGTTGCAATGCAGAAACAAGTCATTTTCCCACTGACAGACCTCCGCTTCACCTCTTAACCATGTGTAACCCAGTATGTACCAGTTCATTACTAAGGTTATCCCCTCCTTTAAGCTGCAGGATTTACATGCATCTGAATACAAATTAGGGCTTCGGTATTGAAGTGGTGCTTCGGCTCAAACCATTCACTTACATGTTATCCTGTTCACAATACTCCCTGCAATACTTTAATGCCATTTAGGTGGCTTGTTGGATAGGTCATTACTGGTCTGATTAATAGAACAAAGCAACGTTGAGATTTACTGTGATAGAAACCGAAAAGACCACTGGAAGAGCTCAGTGCAAACATCAAATGATTTGGAAAAGCCCAATTTGAGCCAATCTTCCTTTTACCTCATCACCTCTCTGAAATGGTCTTTGGATGGGGAGGGAGTCGTCTCAAAAGAAAACAAAACAAAACCTCCTTTCTTTGTGTGATTTCTAGCGGTTTGTCAACCCCAGCCTGCATGTTTAGAGCCCTGCCGCACTCTGGGGGTGTTGTAATTACTGTGGAGTGGCTTAGAAAACAAGGTCTCTCTCAACCTGGGGAGTCGGAGAGGACTCAGAAGTCCCTAGCTCCGTTCTTTTGTTCCTCCTGGACACTACGAGACAGGAGGATGAGAGGTGGAGAATGAGGAGAGGAGGAGATGGAGCTAGAGCAACGAGATGAAGGCATACTTGAGCATAATGCTTCCTCCGGCGCCAGACCAGTTTCTTGTGTACTTGTGAAGCACACGGTGACATTTCCAGAAACTTCGCCGTGTCAGATGGAGATCTGTATTCTACAGCAAGGATAGTCATTTCTTTGGACTAGACCTTGAACCGAATGATGTTCAGAGACATACATATTTCACAGTATGTGTTCGCTGAGAGAGAAATCCCACCTACGTAGCTCCTGTGTGCAGCTCTCGTTATCATCCTCATCATTAGATATCAGTAATCAACGGTAGTATGATATCATTTTATTCATACCAGCTTATGAAACATTTCACCTGCCCTTGCTTCGCCGCACATCTTCCTCCTTCTTTTACTCCCTTCCCCCTTCCTTCCTGAGCCAGGGACTGGAAGTGACATATAGCGTCTCACTTTATTGATGAGTTATGGCCAAGCGTTTTGACCTTGTGCTGCCTCTTGACCTCCCATGTTCCCCAACACTCATATCCCCAGTCACCAGCACTGGAGGAGCTGAAAAACATGGCCCAATCAAAATGATTTACGTTTGGCTTGACTCAACACGTATCCCTCCGAGCTGCTGCTAAATGCATCTCCAGAGGGCCACTCTGTATTGTACCATACAGCTATTTCTGAAGCCGTGGGGCTTTTGCTATTCTATCGCCTTAATTAAAAGACTCCACTGTCAAGTTGCTTTTGTTCTACAAACTCTAATATCAAAAAGATCCCTTGTCACAGAAGGACTTGTGCTCTACTTTGTCCTTTGGATTAATTTAGCCATGGAATCTATATTTGGTCAGGGTGCTAGCAAGCATTTCTTCTTACCATGTCCGCTTGTTTGTTATTTTGCTCATGCATAAACACACACATCTCGTTTATTTATTTATATACACACACAGTGTATTTTGTGCAGTGTTTCTCTGTGTGTGTGTGTGTGTGTGTGTGTGTGTGTGTGTGTAGGCAGCGTTCCATCCAGAGGGTGATTATCTTAAATGGAGAAATTAAAGGATTACAAACCAGTCCAGTAATCCAGCTGTCAATCTCACGGCTCATTAGTAAGCGAAGGATAGGCACGGGAGAGAGAGAGAGAGAGAGAGAGAGAGAGAGAGATTGAGAGAGAGAGAGAGAGAGAGAGAGAGAGAGAGAGAGAGAGAGGTATATAGAGGTAATGCAGTTCAATCAGTGTACAGTAATATAATATATGCATGTTCTGGAAGTATTTTCATTATGTCTGTGTGGGAAGAAACTTGCTAATCAAATAGAAAGGTGGATTCTCTCTATTCTCATATTAATTTGATAAAGTAAAGACATTGATGTTGCCTGTCACATATTTTATTATTGTTTATTATTAGAGGAAATCCAAGTCAGAATTGAATTGTTTTAAAATCCATCTACATTGTTAGCTATTAGCTATTTAAAATCCACATACATTGTATTTTAAATATAAAAACTATTATGACATTTATTGAATTGCAGAATGTAGTGTAATATACACCACATGAAAACAAGCTGAGGGTTTCCACAGTTTCTCTTCAAAATGAGTTTAATCGACACTAAACTGCATTAGGATTCCCTTTAATGCCCTGCAACATGACACCTCAAAGTTGAGTGATTCACCAGCAGGTATTTTCCTCGCTGCTGTTTTAGCGCTACATAAAGAGCCTCTATAGCAGCGTAACATGTTTCGGACTGTTTCCCAAAGAAGTCAAACTAATTACATGTTTTACACATGGACAGAGGGTTGTTTTACAGCTTAAAGATTGACATGGGGATTTGGGGACATGGGGAAAATAGGTAAATATGAAACCTCCTATTCTAAGTGCGACCACAGTTCATTTATGACGTGTTTCACACAAGCCACCATTCACAGCTTTAAAGGGCAAATGAATGAGTGCAGCTACAATGATGTATACAGCAACATATAAACTCAGTGTGTGTGCTGCAGATTAGCCTTGGTTTTGAAAGATGTGCTGCATCTCCACAATGTTTCACTGGGCTCCGAGGCACATAAAAGAAACAGTTTGGGAAACGATGGCACCATAAAAGAAACACAAATCCAGCCTCCATCAAGGAAAAAGGGGGACAATTGCCTCTCCTATGGTGGTGACACTTTTGGTTTTGATTGTATCAAATTTCAGTCTATTTTGATCTGTAAAAGCAGCCTGTGCTTGTGGATGCCCACTGCTGGGAACTATTTCGTCTGCCTCTGTGAAGGTATTTCCCTGCCAAAACTATTTTCAGAAGTGTAACAATTTGAACAAGAAAAAAAAGAAAAAAGAAAGTGTAATTTGCAAGAACGAAAAACAATTTGAGCAAGATTTGGATTTGCAAGCTAGATCCAAGATTTGCAAGCAAAGGGGAGGCGGGAGCTAGAACAGAGAGGTACCTGATTGGTGCACGGAGATAGCTCTCTGTTTTAGCCCCCGCCTCCCCTTTGCTTGCAAATCCCGGCCCACACGCTTGCAAATCGTTTTGGCAGGCTTTGAGCGCTGAAACAGTGACAAAATTAACGTTTGCAAGGTTAAACGTGTAACTGAAAAGAGAGTTTTGTGACTACAAATCAGATTTTCTTGCTCGAATTGTTTTTCGCTCTTGCAAATCATGATACACTTATGAAAATAGTTTTGGCAGGGAAATACCTACACTCATCGCTTACTATTTAATTTGAAACACACCAGTCTCCTTTTGCATTATTCATAGATTGTGCTCCACCCATTTAGGTGTCCCTGTTTGGGTTGGGGTTTATGTTCCCCCATCCATTTCTCCAATTAGGATTTAGAGGAAGCCGGTGGTTATAATCTAGTTGTAGTCACATTCTAGACAAGGTTTGTAGGTGTGTTTATAGAATATGCCTTACAAATTTCTGTGAAATGGTACCTTTACCCTAGAATCATGCCTAGCTTTATAGAAAAATACAACTACTTCAAAGTGAATTCCCCGATACTTTCTATAGACAGGCTGTTTGAAAGTGGCCAGGATTCAAACTATTGATCATAATAGGGGCCATGCTCCATCTGGTTGTGACGCAGATGTATCTATGGGAGGCAGACAAACCTGCAAACATCCTTTATTGACCAGAATAAGTGGTATGCTGGCATGGTGTTGTAATACAACTTAAATCAAATCAAATCAAATCAAATCACATTTATTTGTATAGCCCTTAATCACCGTTACAGTCTCAAAGGTCTTCACAGTGCCCAACGTGTGAAAAGAATAAATGGTTAGTACACGACATCCCCCAGCCATGGACCCTCACAGAGGACAAGGAAAAACTCCCCAAAAAAAAGCTTGGGCAAGCAGCATATACACAATGCATTAAAGTTTATTTGGGTGGGACGTCCAGATCTGATGTGCAAACAGTAAACGGCAAACGGCAAACGGCAAACGGCAGTTCAGTCAGTGTCATCATAGGACTAGTGGACCACGCAAGTGCCGACACTGCTCAGATAGGATGAACGCAAACGCCCGCTCAGTCAGCATCGTCCTAGGAGTGGGGGACCACGCAGACGCCAACTCTGCCGAGCTGCAGCCTGGAACAGATAGGAGACACACCCACACACACCCATACACATACACATAGACTGAGCCACTCCCTCAAGGCTGGTCAAATGATAAAGAGAATAAATGGGTTTTTAGCCTTGACTTAAAGACTTTGATAGAGCCTGCCTCTCTGATTGAGGCAGGCAGACTGTTCCAGAGATAGGGTGCCCGGTAAGAGAAGGCTCTCTTACTCTAGTTTTTCAAAGTGGGTGTCATCGTTAGGTTTGACGGGTATTTAAATTTGAGTGTCATCGGCGTAGCAATGGAAGTTAATGCCAACTTTGCGAATGGTGTCACAGAGTGGTAACATATAGATAAAGAATAGTAGTGGTCCTAGGACGGAGCCCTGTGGCACACCAAAGTCCATATTGCAACACTCTGAGGTCATATTGTTGTAAAAGACGCGCTGTGATCTATCGAGTAGATAGGACCTAAACCAAGAAAGTGCTGATCCCCGGATACCAATGTAATTTTCAAGACGATTCAAGAGTATCGTATGATCAATTGTGTCGGAGGCTGCACTCAGGTCAAGTAGCAATAGTGCTGAGGTTGAGTTGGAGTCAATAGCTAACAGGAGATCATTGACCACTCTTGTGAGTGCAAAGATCTAAAGCCAGATTGAAAGGGATCAAATAGGTTGGGATCAAACAGTTCATTCAAGTATTTTGGAAAGGAACGGCAGATTTGAGATTGGTCTATAGTTCTGAAGTACTTCACAGTGCCAGTGGAGAGCGACCGATTGATCATATAGAGAATGGAAGGTCCTAGGATAGGGAAAAGTTCTTTAAGCAGTTTAACAGGCAGAGGGTCTGGCATGGGCAGATCAATTCGATCTCGAATTTAATGAGATAGTGATCAGATAGGGCGGGCACATAAGAGGAGACCACTAAAGCAGATACAGGAATGCCGTGGGCCAAAACCAGGTGAAGGGTGTTGCCGCCATGGTGGGTTGGTTCATTGACAAATTGATAAAAGAGAAGATCCACTCCAAAACAATATAACACTGTCTAAAAACAGCTATTGGTGAAGCACCTTACAATTCTGACCCCACTTTGTTGTTTGGTGGTGAATTTTTCTCATTCCCGTGGATACCTGGCCAATTGTAGATGACGTGACGTTAATACATGTGAGGTTAACACAAGAAGAAATGTCAACAATCTAAAACATCAACGGTTAGCGTCAGGGTTTGGTGTTAGTCCCTCAGACTCAAACAACAAGGGTTTCTTTCTAGACTCAACATTTTGCACATATGTTCAACAATCACATGGGGAGAAATCCATCATGGAAGAGGAAGAGACACCAATTTCTCCCCCGACACCAACCTCAATAGTCCATAATGCAGCACAGTGACAAGATATGTTGCATTTTGCATCGGGGGCACGACTCTCCCTTTTCCTCCGCTGACAACAACAGCTAGATTGTTCTCTCCGCTACACGTAAAAAACAGAGTGAAGTTAGCTTGATATTGGATTTTCAGTGGATACCACCTTCAATAACCTGTGAGGCAAACAAGTAAAAGCACATTGAGGAATATATTTTTAATTTACTGATAGAGGAAGAAGAATTTACAACCACTGGTTTTAATATTTGAGAAAACTTTCACAGTTTCAAAATTCAATAGCTTGTTTCGGATATGAACTGAAGGCTGGTAAAGAAAAATATTTCCTCAAATCTCAAATGTCTCTTTCTTTGTCTTCCTGTTCTCTCTCTCTCTCTCTCTCTCTCTCTCTCTCTCTCTCTCTCTCTCTCTCTGAAACCTTGTGCGAGCCCATCATATTATCAGCGGCTCCCATTTGAAGCCATTTCCTCAACAATGAGAGCCAAACAAAGCACAACTTAGCAATGTGTTTGCTTGATAATAGAGGTTAACTCATTGTAGAAGAGGCCCCTGTGGGGATCTGTGCCATTATGCTGTTAGTTCTGACCTCTGGATGGGTTTCTTCTAGATTTTAATAATGGACCTGCGGACCTGTATATTACTTGATCTCAATTTAACAGTAAATCTGGGGAAGATTCATTTCTGAGTCCGATCATGCCTTCTTTGCTGCTTGCTCGCTTCTTTATATATGTATTTGTGTGTAGAGGCACTGCAAATACCCATGAGCAGATGATCGCCATGGGCTAGCAGCAGACAGAAATCCACATGAAACATCATTACCATGCCAAAGGTGCCCCAGTCCCACTCACAAACATGCCTATTGTCGTCTCTGATAAGAAGTTTTTTTTTAGAATACGCTTAAGCTTGACATTTGGCGTTTCAGTTTTTATTTAGTGAAACCCTGGCAATTTCACTACTCACTCGTTTTCATATGCATGCACATGTAGAAACATGAAAGATACTGGGATGCAGAATTTACTTTGTGATTGAAATATAGGAGAAAATCAATGGAGCCCTCCTTTTTTGCTGGCAACGTGCAATGCAGGACACTGCGAGCATCGATCACAGCTTCAGAAGAATCACAGTTTTCCACTCTCACTCTCTCTCTTTCTCTCGTCTTCTCTTTCTCCCGTCCTCTTTTCTCTCTGTAGCCTTATATAGGTTTTCAGATAAAAATAATAGCTCTGGGAACCAACGGAGGAGAGAGGCATGGAGGGGGGGGGGGGTGGTGTTGGTGACAGTGTTTGCTCTCTGCACCACAACCCAGCAGTAAAACAATAAGAGGCAGTCTGACTTGCTATGGCCTCTGGGAATACAAGCCTTCTTATTGCCATAAACAGCAATTTAGCCTGGGTAAAAGAAAAACGGAGGCAGCCATATTACTGTGTCATCATGATTACAGCTACCACAGGACCGCGGTGAAGTGAGCCACGGCTGTTACATCTGAGGGCCTATTTAAATACTATGGTGAATTGATAGCTGTATAAACCATTCCAGTATTTAGGGCCTAATCCAAATGATTACATGTCAGCTAGTCGCCACAGACAAGTGACAGATGTTTCGCATTAGAAGGGTAGCATATAGTTTTGCTGTTTGCGTGGATTGGTGTGCCTGTGAGAGATGCTGAAGCTGATGGCATTTTGCACACGATAGGGGCTGCGTCTGTGCCTGAGCACGTAGCGCGTTGATTTGCGGTCCACATTTAGTTTGCTCAACGCGCCTAATCTACCCATTCACAAGCTTCGAAACAGCTCTGTAAAAGTGCGTCATTATAAAGCAGAGAGTTAAGCACCCTGGTTAAATGAGCACCGCTGCCCCGACAACTCACCTGCCATGAATAAACATCCACATGCCCCTAACTATCCGGCGGGTTTCCTGATTCGCAGTTTGGTGTGCATTTCTTGTTGTGCGTCGTGATGACCGTTTTAAACCCACAAGACGCTCTGACCTCATGGATGGCCCGGCCTGATATTTTTAAATCGTGGCTTTTGATGCTCGGGTCAGGGGCAGGGGCCTCTAGAGCTCATTATCGTAGAGCTGAGGTGGGTGTTGGCAAGAATACGAGGCCCGATGCAACCGCCGGGCCCCGCAGCATGCTGACGGAGATGTGAGGAGGAGTTGGATCGAAGTTGTTGTATGTGTGATCAACACCGCATAGCAATTCACACCGAGCTGAGTTAAGAATGGTGTTACATTTACAATCGCAAGGCCACGGGTTTGATTCCCACTGGCTCATGTTAAGTGCTAATTGTGAAGGTAGGAAGAAATTACATGCATTAATGTGGAAGGTATCAAGGGGAGGGTTATCCATATGGAAAGGATTATATGTTTTAATAATAGATTGTGCTGCTATGTGGCCAGTGGCGTTATACATGTACAGTGTAGAGCTAATGTCAATGTCATTCTATGTATGTAGCGCCAGTCTTCATTGTGCAGATGTTCCTGCCAGATCCAACAGTGTGATGTACTGCCTCATTGCATGTAGGTTTCTAAAGTGATATAATGCATTGTTGAAACCCTAGAGGCTATTTACACTAAACACCAAGGCTGAATGAAGAGAATTAGGATACTGAATGAAATCATCGCTAGTGAATGTTTTCCATTACGGCAGCCGATCTGTGCTATATAGCCGACACTTTGCATGTAGCAGCATGAGATGTTGATGGTATGATTATAGTCCGGAGGAAATCACAGTTTTGAGACTATTATGCAGTAATGTCTTTTTACAACACAAAGGACGAGGAAAATCAAATGACTGAAAAAATGAAAATCATTTTATAATTAAAGGTTTTATTATTATTTATTTATTATTATTTATTTTTTTACGCATTATTTACTTTGGTCCTGAAAACAAATCATGCACTCTGTTTTGAAAATACATTTAAATGGAAAAGAGTAGTTGCCTTTTACATTTCAGATCAGACTTAATGAAACAGGCCAGTCTACACTTGGAAACCATTTAATTACTAGCAAACATTTTATTTTATTTTATATTTAATTCCCTTGACATGTTAGGTTTCTTTTATTACCTTGACTTGAGCATGGATGACTGGATGGTGCTGTGGACGTTTTTGGCAGACACTTTTAGTCGGCATGTTTTGCAAATTGGATATCAGTCTTCTTCAAGAACCCTCTGGTCATTTCCGAGGTCTCCAACATGCTCACACAAGTGCTTTTGGTGGATGTAAGGCTGGGATGCCGTCCCCTCTCTGTAAGCTAATGCAGCTCCCACACAAACAACGTGAGTCACTCTCGTCAGATGTTTGACAGGTGCAATCTCATACAAATGCAAGGCTGCATTCGAGGAGCACAGAGCTGTAGACAGACACGAGCTTCTAAAACACCGTTAGAAAACTGTGGCGTTTTAAAGTGCAGTTAATAGTGACATCGGTTAATCGTTGCAGCCCCAGTCTACACATGGCTAACTGGGAAAATTGCACCAGTGGGGTACACACTTCTGCTTGTAGGTTCCCATACAAACCATGTATTGTGCATTTCACATGCTCAGTAAACCAAATCTGAACATCTATTTTCTCAGCCGTCAACACAACAACAAAAAAAAAAGTGAGAATGTGAGAATTGGTAACTTTGTAATGTTAACAGGCATAAAGACAGACGGGTAGCGATGCCAGCAAGTAAGCGGTACCGTGCTGGAAGGAGCTGCGTGTTCACATAATTGTCATGAACATGAACACTCCCCCCAGCAGTCAGTCAGTCACTCGCTATGCAGAAGAAGCCGCACACACTTGGCACAGTATTTTAACTGTGTGAACTACAGCCAAAATGAAATGGAAGAGTCACGGGCAGTGAAAAGGGGCAGACTGACACACACACACACACACACACACACACACACACACACATACAGAGAGAGAGAGAACAGGATAATTTCATTTGTTGGTATAATGATATAAAGGAAACGGCATGATCAGCAATGGGTCACACACAGATCACTAGCCTTGAGCCTCCTCTCCTCTCCTCCCCTCCCCTCTCCTCTCCTCTCCTCTCCTCTCCTCTCCTCTTTCCTCTCCTCTCCTCTCCTCTCCTCTCCTCTCCTCTCCTCTCCTCTCCTCTCCTCCCCTCTCCTCTCCTCTTTCCTCTCCTCTCCTCTCCTCCCCTCTCCTCTCCTCTCCTCTCCTCTCCTCTTTCCTCTCCTCTCCTCTCCTCTCCTCTCCTCTCCTCTCCTCTCCTCTCCTCTCCTCTCCTCTCCTCTCCCCTCCCCTCCTCTCCTCTCCTCTCCTCTCCTCTCCTCCCTGTCCCCCGGGCCCCCTGGGCTCCCTGCCTCCTATGGGTTTTTATTTTCTTCTGTTCGCCTTACAAGAGTTTTAGATCCAATTTGCAGTCCTCTCTGCTCCTGTCTTGCCGTCTTTCTTAGCCTCGGTGTATCCACCAGCCTGAAGCTGTGTATGAACTTCTCTTCACACTCTGGAGATTGTATCTATCCTTCCAGGGAGAAGTGGTGCTAACATGGGATACGTTTCGTTGAGACAGTGGCTGTACTTTCTTAGGGATTCATAGAACACAGTTTACATGTTATACATATATATGTGTGTGTGTGTGTGTGTGTGTGTGTGTGTGTGTGCTTGAGCTTTCCCTCGTTTTCAATAATCTCACCACACACCACCACAAGTCAGAAGCAGGGCCCTTGCAGGCTGCATCCTAAATACTCTCAAGGCTGGAGGCAAAGCAACATGAATTTCAATGAATTATTAAGCAGTATTATTTATTTACTTCCTGCTCCCTGAAACACCTCACTGGCACATCTACATCGTCTCTTCCAACCTGTGGCACATTTGTATGCATAATTTACTCTCTGAACATTTTCTTTAGGATGTCAGGTTTTGGTCTATTCTCTGCACACCTTGGGGAATCAGCTCGATGGACTCTCCGCTCTAATGTAATTCTAATGGACTTTGGGAGCACGCTGCGCCCGCGTCTTCATTTTTAAAATTTCAATCAGCATCTTGTGATCATTTTTATATGACGCCTGTGAGTTGTGTTCATTTAAGTTGGTGACATTGTGCTGAGTGAATGCAGTGGTAGGCGAGTGTGTGAGAGTACGTGTTAGCTGTGGGAGAAAGAGATGAATAAGTGAGCAGAGGGCTGGAACCGCACTGCAGACGAGCCGAACCTTCATCCGTTCACATGGATCTCCTCCTCACCACCACCAGCGTCAGGTTGTGTCAGCGTTGTGTTGCTCTAGCGGTCTGCAATCCAAACACATATTGTGCCATCTTAGAGGCGTGATTGAATATCAATCTAAATCTCATGAGCCGACATCCTCGGTTTTTACTATTAAGTTTTAATGAGAAAATCTACCAATCTCATGGTAAACATCATTATGGATTTATGAGGCTCTGACTTGAATCATTAACGGCACAGCACACATTTAAACATAGCACCTTAATAAAATGCTAACAACCGCCTCATAACTGAAGCATGCAGTGCAAGGCCTGATGAAAGGCAAAATCACCGTAAAGGAAATGAAGCTCCCATGCCTGTTGGCCCAACTGACCAGTACAGCAAGTCGCCATCCATTCAGCGTGAGGGCGTGGTTTACCGCCTGATGATGGGGGGATTCAGTAGGGGTGCTGCTTGTGCCTGATTCAACTGGTAGAAATATGAGTGTTTGCTATCAGGATTGAATCAGGTAATGAATGGATCCCTCAGGGCTGATAAATGCACGTTAAGCGTTACGGCTCTGCTGGGTTGTACAGGTTGTCTCTGTAAATGCTGCCATTCAGACGTCGACAGCTTCCTTATACCAATGATTTATGACTACTGAGGAACCGTTGTTGGTTTTAATAGGCAGTAAGACTGGACTACAGGTTGCTTATGTATGCACACTCACACACATACGTCTGTTTTGTGTTCGCTTCGTATTTGGTTTCAGATATCGTCTCTCTCTCGCTGCTCATTGATTTCACGTACAGCCTTTCCTTTGAATATGCATGTATATACTGTACGCCACATGAAGTGACTGGAAATACAAAACGCACACGGAGACATGCCGAACATACTGACAGCACGGAAGAACATTCAAATGAATCCTCCGCCTGTCATCTCGATCTGGAAGTCCTATTACAAATGCACGAGCAGGAGGGGGAAAAAAAAAAGCAAAATGCTAAAAGGAAAAAAGTCAAAGACAAATTGCTTTTTTGGATGAGAAACCGAAACCTAATTCAAAACACAACAAGTTTCAGAGAGAGCAAAAAGGCAAAAGTCAAAGATGCCCTCCCACACTAAACCCCCCCAATAAAAAATGTGTGTATCAGCTACAGCTTGGCCGAAACTCAACGAAGAAGCAGTCTAAGAGAAGACATATGTTTCACACGATGGTTCAGTTTCCCACAGCTGTAGCATCGGCGACCTCTGACCCCCCCTAACATTTCTTTGACTACTTACTCCGTTACGGTGCATGCCATCTATCACTTCCCCCCATATGAACAGGAGAGGCGGCTCAGGAAGTAAAGCGAAACTATGGCAAGTGGTTGGATCTGTGCGCTCGGCGGTACATCTCTCTGACGGTGATGAGTGTGGAGGCTGGGGTCTGGCAGGGGGGGCTCCCAGGGGGGTCTCACCTCCCAGCTCCCTACTCCTGGATGTCTCTTTGAAGTGCAGAGGGAAGGTTAAGCGCTGACAGGAGTGTATAATGGCTTCCTCGGGTTATGCTATGTTGGGGGAAGAGCTATGCTACGTAGCCATATGTAGCCTTGTGAATGCTACTGAACCAAATCCGACCGAGTTCAGTACTGCAGCGCTCAGATTACACAGCCATGATAATGTTATGTTATCGAGGCAGGCAGTGTACGGATGCATGCTGAATCTCTTTTATCTTTTATCCCATGGCCATGTGATGTCCTCCTGCTTTGCTCTTTGACTTCATCTCCCTCCCTTCTAACTTTCCCTCTCTGGATGCAGTTTGGTGTGGTCTCTCGTACCGCTTGTCTCCAACCTTCCTGTAATGCTTCTGTTTGTTTTATTCGTTTTATTGAATCAAGGCCACAACAGTGGGCGCTGACAGGCCTCTCCATCATGCTCAGCCTAGTGATTGATCTCAGATGGGCTCCTGGGGACTTAGGACAAAACAAAACAACAAAATAAATTGTGTGCAAACAAACAGATGCATACATCACACACACCTGCACACACACACACCAGCATATACCTTTGCATACACTCGCAAGAATCCCACCTACAGTAGATGTAAAAGTGAAAGCTGTGTGATGATAATGGAGCGTTTCTCCTCTTTAGATGGGCACGTTCACAGTAGAAGCTGTTTTAGTCACACTTTTTTAGACTGGGCTCCATCAGCCCATTAGTATGGATGCTGTGGCCCCTTGGCAGGAGCTCTACTTCTGACATCCAACTCAATCATTTATGCTGGCCGGTGCCAGTGCCCATGTCCAGCACAGAAAGATGGCACATGGGCAGGGGGCGGCAGCCTGCCCCTCAGATGGACTCGCTGCAGTGGTCTAAACCAGCACTGCACTAAAGACATCATCATGTATCATCATGTATTGTGGTGTAACACAGCAGTAAAAAGTCATCATCTTATGGCAGTGTGTCTTTCCATCCTTTACCAATCCGTCCACGTCCAGTCATGCTCATGAAGCCCATTTCATTGTCAGTAGATGTGTACGTGTGTGACGTGGGACGCAAACCACACCGTGTGTTTCCTTGCATTTACCCAGACGGCTCCATTGATAACAAGTGACAACAAAGGGCATCTCAGCAGAGCAACTGAGTGAAATGGTGATGTGATAGATTCCTGTCCAATGTAATGACAGTGTAACACGCAGAGCGAGGATGGGCTTGTGGAGCCGGCACATGCAATATACGAGGGCCCACGCTAAGGCCTCTGGCTCATGTGGACAACGGAGGCTTAAAGGGCATAGAGGGGGAGGCATTTGGGTGCACAGCCATAGATGCCAACCTTGTGCTAAAACACACAGCAGTATCAAAGGGGTATTGGGCATCGTTCACTGTGGGAGCAGTTATTACTACTGACTACTGGGTCTCCTCTCTCTCTCTCTCTCTCTCTCTCTCTCTCTGCTATATTCTCTATCACACCCTATGACCTTTAGCCCTACTGGCCTCTTTCTGCAGTTGATGAGCTCTGTATAAACACATTCAATGGGAAGTGGGTTAATTCATTCCAACGACTCAAAGGCAGCCTGGTGAGGTCGACATTGTTGAACTTGAATTATACGTCTGACAATTTTTTTCCCCAATTATATTCCAGTGGGCCATGGGAGTGCTCCCACTGCCATATGAATTCCCTCTGGTTTCTCATTATCACCGCTCGCTGAAATGCCACCAAATGTGACATTTAGACCATCCGCAGTATTGTCTCGTTTCTTGTTCAAAAAGGCTTTGGATGTTATAGGAACTGTGGTAGTCGTTCTCAGTGTACATATTAGGGCTGTTAGTGTCCGCTGTCTGTTCGGGAAGCGTCGCATGACTCGCATCAGCGCTCTACCAGGAGTGGAATGCCAATTCCATTCAGGCTGAAAGCCATCGGTAACTGAAACACTAAATCATTACTCTTTAATTGAATTGGAGTTGTACTATTTCTCCTGGTTATTTGCTGGAACAACAGAATCACTTCTCATCAACTTGGGCATGTCAGCGAGAGTGAGTGAGTGAGAGAGCGGAGGGGGGAGAGAGAGAGAGAGAGAGAGAGAGAAAAAGGATGAGTGAATGAGGTAATGAAATTCCCGCGTGGCTTGTCCATCCCCCAGCTCGGCACGTTAATGAACGGGCAGACTTCGCCTGTCACTCTGGAATTGGAGCACACACACAACAATAGCCCTCCTTCCCCGACGGGGAGCACGGTGCAGGAGGGCTTCAATTTGCTACTCCCCTCCCGCCGAGCTTGGCATTCAGCAGAGCGTTCCTTATTCAGAGAAAGCATCCACGGCAAAATAAAACTATGAACAGTGCCATCTGCTCCATCTCCCCTTGCTCCCCACCACAAAGCAGATGATTATCAACTGGAGCCTGCGCAGCTTCAACGGAGCGCTGGAGCATCGCAGCCAGCAACCAAAATGTCAACTCTCTGAATTGGGAAACTTTTGATGAGTTACAGTTTCCTGTTTTCCACTTGGATTCTCTGTAATGTGCTTGTTCTCTGTACACATGATCCATTGATGTTCTTCGCTGTGTAAAATATAGGAAATACCATGAATGACTGTATTTTGTGTAACCGTTCAATTTGAATGCGGGCTACAGTATGCTCTATTGTAGTACAAATACCATGGTGATATTGTGCCGCATTGCATGCAGTAACACTGTCTGTGCTACGAGGGCCTATATTTTGCCTTATTACTTCTCTGTTAGTATGAATAGCCATTCATGGCCCAAGGAGAGGCAGACACAATAGAAGACTCAGAGCCAGAGACCACAGGGGGTTCACACCCTCCTGTGAACGTTTTCATGAAAAGTGTGTATCTCAGCAGGCCTCTGTGTTACATGTAGTCGGGGATTAAGAGACGTACACACCACCTATAGATACATAGGTCCCTCAGTGGATACACATTGCTAACATAGCAGTAGACCACATAGGATCTGGGTGATTCCCTGGTGCAAACATGAACCTCAGCATCATCTGTCCAGTGTGAAAGCTTTCCCTTTTGTGAAGAATTAGCAGCATTCTCATCCCTCACACAGTTGAGACAAGTGTGTGTCCTGTTTGCTTGTCAGCGTACATACAGCGTCCATCCTATCGCAGAATGGATCTCAATAGGAAAAGACCCTCCCCGCCCTAATCTGACTTGTATGCCTTATGAAAGCCTTAAGTCTGCTGCTAGTGTGTTTGTTTTTGCTAACATGGCAGATCTGAGAGACACAGATGAGATGAGGACAGAAAGGGAAAGAAGAAGGGGATGAGAGATGGAGGGACAGAGCATACCACAGCCTCCTGGTGTAGACAGACAGACAGCCGCCGCAGTCTTCTCAGTCCTTTCCACTGCTGTTATTCTCCCAGAACGGGAAGCTTAAGATGAACAGCTCAACCACTAATTTCTCTGCTGCTCAACCAAGATGATGGAAAACACGCCAGCAGACAAATACACATGTGTGTACACAAATACAAACACGTACACGCAGACAGAGAAAGGAAAGATTACAAATCATGTGAGGGGATTTTACAGTGAATCAATTATGAGCGCTCCCATCCCTGTCAGGCAGCATTGTGCTGCGAGGTGAGTCACAGGGATGTGAGGATAGACAGATTAGAGTCCATAGCATGGGACGAGAGAGGCAAGCCTCCAAGGAGTGTTCAGAGGCAGGTCAGGAACAGCTTTGGAGCATAAACAATATGTTTATGCCTTCTTTCAAAAACGCTACACTTTTAAGTCCCTTTAGGACCTATTATTTCTGCTGTGGTGCCTCCTGTGATAACACAAGGTGAAATGAGCCTGTCCAGGTGAGGCTTTGTACCCCGGCTCAGCCCAGCTTGTCTCCATCACAGGTGACTATCAGTGTTCCCGTCATTAGCCGAACTCCGGAGAAACGACAGAGGGGATCGAGAGGGGGCAATGCACTGGAGCTATCTGGTGCCAATCCAAAACAATTTGTGTGTGTGTGTGTGTGTGTGTGCAAAGAAGGGTGTGGGTGATTGTGCATGTGTGCACACAGTGGGAACACAGTGCCATTTGCATGAGGTTCACATTCATTAACAGTTCATACTAGAGAGCATAATTAAAATCTTGCTGTGTTTGTAATTACCCTGCAGCACCTGTTACCCGCTGCATCTCCTCAGCACACAATACACTCACCACCCCGCCACCCCGCTACCTCGCTACCACGCTACCACAGGTGACGCCGAGGATCAGGGGCACAACGTAGTCTTTTTAAGTTAGACGAGACTCAAAAAAGTTCAAGTTTGACTTATCGAATCAGAGAAGTGATTAAACGGGATGAGAGGGAGAATAAATGGAATGCAAATAGCAAAAGGCCACAAATATTTAAATGTGGCTAATCCAATATTGTTTAATTTGCTGCATGATGAAGCATGCAGGCTAATGTGGACATAATGAAACCAGCAGCCTGATGTGACTCATCTTTCCCCCATACATGAATTTGTTCACGTACATACACGCAAACAGAAACACACCCACACACACACACACACACACACGCAAGTTTAATTCTTTATTATTACAGGACCTTTGGCTGCCATTCAAAAGGCTCTGGAGCAGTGTGTGTGTGTGTGTGTGTGTGTGTGTGTGTGTGTGTGTGTCCACCACTATGTGTCCGACATGGGCGTGAGAAAGCTTTTCTTTGATGGGCGACACCTTATTTTTTTGACTAAGCGTAGCACCAGTGGGACTCGGCCTGAGAGATTGGTGGACCGGTCTGTTGAGTCAGCATCCTCCCAGGAGAAAAACAAAGACACAGAGAGGAGAGAGAGAGAGAGAGAGAGAGAGAGAGAAAAAGAGAGTAGAATTGGGGAATGGGGGATGAGCCGGGGCATGATGTTTCATTAGCTTCGGCATTACTCAACAGAGGCGCAATTACCTTCAGAAATAAGCCTTCTGCCTCTCCTTGCTCTTGTCAAAGACAGCCGGCGACCATAAACAAGAGAGAGAAAGGTTAGGGACGGAGAGAAGAGCTGTTGAGGCAAAAGAAGTATTGAATCAGCAGCATCTAGTGAGGGTACGTGGTAAAAGGAGGGGGGAGGGAGGGATGGGAATAACAGTGGTGATTAGAGAAAAAGAAATGAGCCAATGGGAGGAACGTAGGATGACAAATTATCTGAAAGGTCCTTATTGACGCCATCGCTTTACGCTTTAATCCAGTGCGGCTGTGACACCGAATGACAGTAAACTCTCCTTAGGAAGCCTTTAAGGTCAGAGGTGGACGGAGTAATTACTCTACCAAATGGGTAATGGCTCCCATCTCCCACCTCTCACCTGATCTGATGGCTTTTCAATAGCAAGGGCCTGGTAATGACACTAGTTGGATTTCATTCAACTGTCTGGCATTATAACGACTATTGTGCTAACTCTCCTGCTTATCAAGGCTAAAACTCCCATCTTAGCTTAGGTTTATATGCACAAGGGACATTTTCTTTTGTCTGAGAAATCAAAATGTCTCCTCAAGGTAAAAAAAATGTCTCCTCATGGGGTGTCATTTAAAAGCCGTGTGACTGCACTGATGGCGTCGTTGGCAGATATAACCTCCCCGTATGGCATTTGGTCGATGCTTTTATCCAGAGCACATGGATTTTTGAGTCCGGAGTCCTTTCACACAGGATCTACTGCACTGTAGATCCTGTGTGAATTTGAGTCAGTGTGAGCTCCAGCATTTGACTCCAGTATTCAGTAGTCAGTCAGTTTGTCTTGCTGAGAGGCCGCCAATTTAGCCTCTCTGTGTCTGGGTCTGAACAGACTAAATGCATGCAGCACCGGGAAACAGCAGCACTTGTTTCAAGCCTGCCACAGCCCCAGGGGGGGTGTGTGTGCGTGGGGGTGGCGGCGGGGGGGGGGAGGGTTTCTTCGAGTTCTCACAGAAGATGAATGGAAAATATGATAAAAGCAACAAGTGTGACCCCACTTTGAACCAGGGCGCGTTTATCTTCCAGACGGATGGGAGAAGGTGCTGAGAGGTGCCCTGTGAGGCCAAGAGAGGGACGGGGGAAGAGGGATTGAGGTGGTGGGGGGGTGGGAGGGTGAGTCAGGATCCCCCCACACAAAGCCCACCATTATTTTAGTGGCCCCCTCTCTCCTGTGGGAGTCTTGGTTGAATGCGCCTCTCCAGGAGCACGACTCCGCCAAGGCAACTGTGTTAAGCTATTCATTTATTTGAATAACAAGTGGAATCAGGCGGAGAGAGCGAAGGCAGAATCAGCGCAGGCGAGGAAACAGTCTCTGTAAATCTTTGAAGGCCTCTATCTCAGCACCGAGCCAGTGAATGGAGGAGCAGTTAGACGTACACACTCTTTGATCAACCACACACACAACACACACAACACACACACTGATTCATACTTACTTCCTCAAGCAAATCCAATTTCAATTTCAGTCTAGCAACAGCAGGTTCACGCGCAAAATACCCCACGCATCCCACTATACTATATACAACCCACGTGCTAGTGAATGAGTGTTGGGCTGTTAGTCCAACCCATAGTGTTGATCTTTACTCAGACCAGCGCCGGGGTCTGAGTGTTGGGGAAAGAGGCATGGAGCTGTAATCCTGTTGTGGCTCTCTGGGATTTGATGTAAGAGCTTTCCTCTGCACGGTAGATCCTGTTGATGTTGCAAATCGTTTTAGCCCCTTTTTGCTCGGCTGCTGTCCCCCTGGCCTTCCTCACTTCCTCCTTCGAGCTGCAAGGCAACACGGAGGGGCTGTCCTACTTCCATGTTTCTTTACGTTGTGTGTTTTGGTATACTCATGTTTATATTTTGCACAGCGTTCAGTGTACTCCCTTATGCTGTAACTTTTATTGGAAGATCTCACTTTGCTGGTTTGTAGCATTCCTTTGAAAAGCATTTTTGTTAAAGCAGCACTGATTCCCAGGGGCACTTCTGGTTAAAAACCCAGGTGAAGACTGTTGAATTATTCTCTCCTAGCCCGCTCACATCAAAGGCAGCTTTTTATCAATTACTTTCTGATCGCCTCTGGCCATGTGTTTAAGCTACGCCACAGCCAGTAGAAAGTTCTGTCAGTGGGTTGAGAGCTCCATAATATCTGGTCGTAGCGGTGCATTGCTTATCAGGTGTGTATCCACCGGCGGGGCGCTGTGCACTTCCAAGGCATCCCATTGCAGCCCCCTACCTGCTCCCCGCGGCCTGGACGCCTGTTAGCACACTGGCAGGGAACAAGCGCTTAAGCCCACCTAAGAACAGGTGATCCTTCACAGATGGAAGTGGCTGCTCCCGGGGGAGTTCACGCTCTATCGTTTGCATCTTTGCCTCATAAATCTTTTATAAAGGATGTCAGTTTTGCTTACACAGAGGGGAGGCAAGTGCCCCTCAGGACCGGGATGAAATACAGGTACAAAAGGCTACTGCAAGCTTTACTTGGTTTGTGTGTCTTTCTGTGTGTGTGTGTGTGTGTGTGTGTGTGTGTGTGTAGTCGTAGTATGCAGCTAGTCTGGATCCTAATTTGGTGTGTGTTCCCTGTTAAATGTGCTTATCATGTGTTGCAGCATATTTACCATACTAATGATGATGACTATTCAGATGCAAAGCAGTGAAGGCTGTTTGGAGCGGGTCCAAATCCCCCTCGCAGTACAGCGCATTCCTGAATCACTTAGTTTGAACACGTATTTGTATAGGTATTTGAATGAGTATTATACTGTGCCCGGGTAATATTGTAGCACACAAAGACAGCAGTGTGCTCACACAATTCATTGTCACTGACACATTTAGATACGCCTGCATTTATTTGAAGACAAACCCCTCTCATACAGGACCACAAAACAGATTCCATTTAAGACGCTTAGCAGTGTGCAAACACAAAATCCAGTTTCAGCCTCCCTTTCTCCTTCTCTTCTTTCTCTCTCTCTCTCTCTCTCTCTCTCTCTCTCTCTCTCTCTCTCTCTGTTTAAAGGAAGTGATGGCCTGCTCTATCATGGCTCCCAGTGCTTATGACATCAACACCGTTTTGCTTTGATCTACCCGTCTCTGGCAAATGGCTTCCTCTGCACAACAAGGAAACTTAACACACTCAGTAGGAGAACGAGAGTGTCAGGGTGTCAAACAGACGCACAAACACACATGACGTGTTCGTACAGTTCTCAGACGCCTTTTTCCTCCAACCGTCAACACATCATTAGCCTCTGTCATTAAAACTTTCATTTATGCCGTGGTGATAATGAATATTTCTACTTTGGTCAGAGCAGTAACAGTTGCAAATGAGATAAACAGAAGTTATTGTTGTGTTGTGCTTACAGATCAATGCAAAAAACCTGCAACTTCTTTGTTTTGGTCACAAAAAAGCCTGAAAACGAACAAGCATTTATGCTCTACTCCTACTAGATATACAGTATACTAGAAGAGAGCGGGCAAGTAATCTTGAATAACTCCCCCCACCCTGAAGTCATTGTTGCCATGTAATTGTATTTGTGCTACTCACCTGTTTGCTGCGGGAGTGATACTGGCTCTGTAAATCGAATTACGTCGTTTATTCCGCCACTAATGAGTGATTTAATGATAGTGTGCTGGGCTAATGCCAACCTGCGGCCGTAAGGAAACAGCGTCACACTCAGGCTGACTTGCCAGCCAAATGAATGCCATTACTGCTTGTGTGCTGCATGAGTGGAGATGATGAGCGGGAATTAATCACACTGTCTTCTCTGTTCGTTTCGTCTTTTTCTCCCCCCCCCCCCCGTCTCTGGCTGTCTCTCACGCCCTCCTCGTCTTGATGTTTCGCCGAACTCACCGCCGTCTATCTCCCTGACTGGATCGCTACATCTCTCCGGCTCTCCTTTATTTTGCCTCTCTGCCTGTCTGTCTCCCTGCCACATCCATCCTCCTCTTCGTTCTCTTTTCCCGCTCACACACTCTCTCTCTCTTCTCATTCTTTTCCTCTCCACCCATCTATCCATCTATCTGTCTGTCCATCCGTCAAAATTACTCAGATGATATTTTCCTTTGTAACAATGTTCTGACTTGTAGCAGGGGTGGACTAAGGAGGAAAAGATGTTAGTTAGAGAGTTAGAGATGGACGTTAGTTACGAGGGTATTAGAGGCCCTACTGGCCATGGTGCACAAACAACCGACCATCAGAAGAAGAGAATTGCAATATTACATCATCTTCCTTAAGCTTTAGTGCATTTTTTCATAAACCTATCTTGGATTTCTACTGGATCGAATGATTAGGTAACATGCAAGTTTCAGTTCTGAGGCTACTGAGGTACATGCCAACGATTGGCTCACTTTGCAACTTGGACAAACAGAGGGCACTTAAAGAAAACCTTTTTTTCACCATCCAACCTTAAAGCAACAGAAAAAAGGGGCTCAGTAATACATCTTTTTCTCTGTTGGGTTGAAAGGGGAGTGAGAATAAATGACTATCGATTGGCCGGCCGCAGGGCTGGGGTTCGTGGCCTGCTAACTGCTAGTCTGTCTGAGTGGCTATTATTAGCATTGCTCAGTATGTCGTGCACGACCCAGGTAAGTGGCTGTGCCTGACAAATGCTGTTTGCCAGCCCAGTCCATTATCTGTGGGGAGCAGGATGACCGCTGGGCCTCACTGCTAATATGCAAGGAGATGCTTATCAGTTCAAATTAAGAGGAGGCCCTCCCAGAGACCAAGGGATGTAATTGTTTTTGACAAGCCACAGCCCCACAGCCATGAACCCTGGGGAGAGGAAATAGATGCGACAGTTCCTCGAGGGGGGGGCGGAGGGTGAAAGGTTCAGGGGGGCGCCCTTTGAGACAGCCTTCTCCTCAAATTCCAACGGGTCGGTTTTAAGGCTAATGCTGTTTCGTCTGAGGATCCCTCGCAAGGATGCAGTTGACCTTCTTCTGTATCATCTAATATTGCATCAGTTACATTGCCATGGTATGAAATGGATTTAGAGGCCATTGAAAAAGGGTTTTGGGAAGTTTATATGTTTATTTAAAAAAAAATGTAATTGGGCAGTATACAGGGGAGAGTGGGAGGAATGATGGGAAGGAGAGCGATCGTGTTTGAAAGCACAATGCCCTGGGATGTGTGCCCACTGGGTCACCTGGACCGACCAGACTTGTTTGTTTGAGTGACTTCATGAAGTATATGAACTTGATAATGTTGTTGCCCAAGTTAGCCACTTGGCTAGAGTTGCTTTGAGTGTAAAACTCTGTTTTTGCAGTGTGGCAGCATCTGTAGAAATTGGATGTCTGATTTAACAATTCATGGGGAACAAAATGGAAAATTACCTATAATTTCCCTGACATGTTTATGTATTAGACAGATGCACTGGAGCGAATAAATTGCCATGACTGCTCCTGTGAATACATCTCCATCTCAACGAGCGGTTCAAATGCTCCTGTTTTCTAACTATCACTGCAGTTTGGATATGCACACCACGGAGCTGGAAACGGTTTGAAACACTACGTATCTAACTGGTGTACTGGGGACACCTATGGACACCTATAGTAAAGGTGCTACATCTAGCATTTTATCATCAGTTAATCAGGACTACCTGTGTTTTGGGACGTTAGTGTAATTACTGTAAACCCATGAGACCGTTGGTCAGCAGATCAGCAGCTCTACCGGCCGCTACGCCGCATTGTGTCTCTCTGGGTCAGATTTCACGGGAAATCTGCTAGATCACATTACAGCACAAAGCAGGAGCTGTTTTACTGTAATACACAACTTTATTCCAGTTTCACTATATTATGATTCATATGTAGTTTCAACATATTGGCTATCATCAAGAGTTATCAGCTCCTAACCTTCTTTGCAACAATAAGCAGTGGGGTTTATGGGAAATGTGGTCTTATTTTGAGAGCACACAAAATGTTATGATGAGAGCGAGGGAAGGAATGACGTACAACATTGATTGTGAGTTGGTCTCAAACCCACGGCTGCAGCAATACGCGGCGCGTGATCCAGCCTGTCCAGGATGAGAGTTCGCTGCTGTTGATCTACCACCGATGCTTAGAAGGACGTTCCACAACTTTCAAAGCTCATGTCTTTCTTTTAAGCTTGTTATACATCCCTTCATGCCACCACCAACTTTGTACAGTAAAAGTAGCAAAATGCAGCTTAGTACGTGACAATTGTCATTAGATTTAAATGCTCTGCGATTACACCTGCTTTGATGTGCACACGGGCATGTCGGTTCTGCAGCTCGGGAGTGCTGCGTGGTGTGTGCAGCAGACTGTGTGTCAGAATGAGTTGTGTATGGACACCATTACTCCTCCGTGCCTTTCTGTGCTCACGTGTACTCACTGCCGTCGACTGTGGCCGACTGTATGATGAGCAAGTATCAGGTATGTACAGCCAGCTTTATATGACGGACACATGCACATTTATACTCATATATACATACGTACCAGACATACATCATCATCAGTATTCACACCTACAGCCGCACAATTAAGGGGCTGCAGGGATCTGGTCGATGGGCATGGGTACCCCTGGCGGCTGGGTCCCTCGGGGAGATGGGTTTACTAATTGTTGGGTTTTACAGGCCATTTTAAGCTCTGTTGCCCCGTATTTATGGCACAGGAAGATAGATAGATAGAGAGAGAGAGAGAGAGAGAGAGAGAGAGAGCGAGAGAGAGAGATGGGAATAAAATGATGGGAATAAACAAGGCTTGGACATTGCTCTGGATCATTGCAGTAAACCAGATCAGAAGTACTCACCAGAATCGGTTGTCCTCTCTCCCATGCCAGAGAAAACAGCCCTATTTTTTTTTTTGCCTTGGAAAACCTTTGTTGAAGCCGCTTCTGCATTTGAGCCATATGGTTGGGCCCTGTTACAAGCTGTTCAGCTACACATGAGTACAAAAGTTAGGTACCCAGAGACATCATTAAGACTGAGGAGGGGTGCTGAAAGTTTTGACGGCTTTGAACTGTACGTAGTTGATATTTTTTTTTTTTTTCTCTCTTTGCTCTGAAGTGGAGGTTTCACAAGACGACTTCCTGCACCTGTTGGCGCTGCATTGGTCTCATCATGTGTAATGACATTATCGATGCCAATGATGCACAGAAAGATTGCCTGTTGTTTTTGAAGCCATCTTTAGTTTACTCAAAATTACAATAATTCACACTCATCCTCGCCCTGAGAAGACAAATTGTCAATCATCTCAGTTATTCTGTTTAAATGAGTTTCAAATGATGACACTTGATGTTTTTTTTTGGGCGATATCGCATTGTGAAATGTACACCTAACATATAACAACACACACACACACACACACACACACACACACACACACACACACCAGCATCCCCAGCAGTTTCATCAGTGAGATCTGAAACCAATTTAATATCTGTCATGTCCCCATTAAGATCAGAGCGTTAATTACACCTTATAAAAAGCCTGTCATGTTTCATAATCCCACAAGCGGCAACAATTCAAACTCAATCAGCCACTCAGATCTAGCCTTGGATTAGCACCCTGTCAATCTGTAATTGGATGGCTGTCCGGGCCAGGCACGGGGGGGCCGCCATTTAAACATGTTTATTATTCCCTATCCAGATCTTATATCTGACCTTGGAGCTTCAGAGTCCGTTCCTCCTCCTGGCAGCTCAGTCTGAAGGAGGTAGCGAGCTGCCAGTGTTGCCAGAGGACGAGTGGTGCTGGTGCCCGGTTGAGATGCAGATCACGTTGGCCTGCTGTTGGCTGGCGGGCTGCTGAGAAGTGGGCTAGAACTCACACATCTGACCTGGGTGTTTCTCCCTCAGTTCATCTGTTTGTTCAGCTTCCCAGCGTGCCTCTTTCTCTCCACCTATCTCCCGGGCCCATCAGAGCCATTCATTTAATAGCTGGTCCTTTTCCTGCGTGCCTTTGTCATTAACAGTCAGATATTCCCCTCAGGCTGAGAGAGAGAGAGAGAGAGAGAGAGAGAGAGAGAGAGGAGCTTGTTCCTGCTAACAGACCAATTTCCTCCCTCATGGCTCGGTAGGAGCTGCTCTGTGTCTATAGATAGGATAACTAGACAGTAAGTAGACATTATCTATCAGTGCTGTAGGTGTATCCTCTGTATCCTCCTGGTTTGAAATGTATCAAAGAACTGAAACACGTCGGTCCTTTGAAGCCATTATATATTCAATGTAGTTGCACTACCCTTCAATAAAGCCAGCCATATACAGGTGAAAAAACAAGGCATTTTGCTGCAGTGCAGTTTCTGTATGGTGCAGTACATGCAAAAAATATGTCCATATTTTCTCGCCTCTGACCAAAGATTTTGAAAGCAAGCATATTATTTGGAGTTTTTGTGTCCCTATATTTGCTGACCTGAGCCAGAAACTGTATATGCCCCACACTGCATTTGTGAAGTAGGCTTTGAAGCCTGTAGGGATAGACTGGGAAGGTCAGTAAATGTGGAGTGCACAAAGGCAGAAAAATGAAAGGGGAATCAGATGGACCACTAAGACTTATCACCTGGCTGTGACCTGCCTGTGTCCTCCCTGACGGAGGCAGAACAGGTCATAGTTTAAGTGGCTGTCATGTTGATGTCTGTGGCAAACTGGGAGGAGGTGGGCAGGACACACCGTGCCAGTCTGGGAAATCAGCAAATTGCGCCTGACAGAAAACAAAATGTCACGCAAAGCCACTATGATTGACATGATGATATTTTCTCTCAGTAATTGGTGGATTTGAGTCGTCCGCAGAATGCTCGCTGAAATTCTGACATTTCAAGTGTACAGCTGCTTGTTTAGATTACAGAATAAGAGTCCACTGTCGTAAACTGCAAAAATATCTTGTCTATCTTATCTTAATGTCATTTCATCAATCTGAAAATTGTATTATTCTTAAAACAAGTAAAGAATTCTGACAGTGGGTTTCCAAAGCTTCCAATGGAAATCAACGTGCTTCAAGAATTTTCTTGCATCTTGCATCTTGTCATTTTCTTGCTAGTGAAGTGATCAGCCTTTTTTGCCTTGTTTCAAGATATCGACATTTCCAGGAAATTCCTGAAATAGGTGAAAGTGGATTGGAAACAATTATCTCACCTCATTGGCAGAAAAAAGATTTCAGAACTGAATCTATCTAAATTAATTGTTAAATTCAATTGAATTGTTTCTTTTTGCAGATGACACTTTTCACACAAGCTCCAAGAAATGTACACATGTACACATTTCCAGAGAGATTTTAAAGTATATGCAGCTGTGACAATTAGATGTGTGAAATGTAGATGACACATATAATGAGGGTTAGGGCTATTATTTATTTATTAGTTATCTTTGACTTGACTGTCAAGGTAAGCCAGAACTATGAACATATGTTGTTAACACATTTAATTGTAGTTATCATCGATGTAAATGTATTTTAATAACACGTGGAGTACTGTTCCTTACAGTTTTCACGCTTTTTCACTCTCTACATAAAAGTGATAATTGGAGACAAGTTTATTTGGCATGATATATTTTACTGTATTCACATGGATTCTTGAGTAAGAGTTTGATTTTATACATGGAAATTAGATTTTGTTAAATTTTATAATCCCCACCAATCGCCACTGATCAGTTTTATTTCATTTCATAACCAAGCCATTTACAGCCTCAAAGTGTATATAATACTCATGTTCAGCTGTCTCCACTTGAATCAGCTGCTCAGTCAGTCATTTTACACTTAACAAATACATAAACAAGCCAGCAGGGTGGTGAGAGAATTTCAACAGGGGAGGTTATATTGCAATTATGGATTTAGGCATTGTGTAAATGATAACGCTGGGAGGGATGCAGAGCCGGCAGCAGCGTTTTGGGCTGAACAAGATTTTGGTTCCAATCAGGAAAGATATAATCCCAATTTTAACATTGTTTTACATTCTTCTTCTTGAGGGCCCAAAGTGATCATTACCATTTGTGGTTCAGGCCGTTACAGGAGGCAGGTTTTAAATTTAATGAATGGAATTATTTTTCTTCAAGTAGTTGAATGACTTCTTCTGTCCTCCTCCACTGACGCCTGAATCCTGTGAGTCAGTGTGCTCATCCTGTGATTCCTCCATATGCTTGCATAGTGTAAATGGCTTCAGATGGTCATTTAGCTCCGTGGTCCGCGGCTGAATTAAAATCAAAGACCAACATGTCTTCAACCTTGACCTGAAGGCTTTATATGCTGGCTGGAATTATGGGCTAGTACACCCACACACACACACACACACACACACACACACACACACACACACACACACACACACACACACACACACACACACACACACACACACACACACACAGCTCCTCTCTTCCTTCTCGGCCACTGGGTTCTCTTCTGCTGTTGCCCATTCACTCATGGGTGAAATGAAGCATCCTCTGCGGTGTGGATGGATACCTGCCCGAGTTAAACTCAGCCTGACAGACTCTAATGCCCTGGTCAGTGTGCTAAATGGGATGGGCCGGTGTAGAGAACGTTTCCTCTCCTCCTATTCCCTGTGGCCTGCGCCTCTTTCCAGAGAGGTGACGGGTCTAGTTGATGAACACAGGGCTATGTAGTTCTAATAATATATCCCACATGACCCTTCACAAGCACCATGAAAACATCCACTATGATGCTATGCTATGCTATCTCTTCTCCATTGAAACAGCAGAGCGGAGTAGCTCTGTTGTGTGTTGTGATAAAAAAGAGGGGTCTGTGTGTACAGTGTAAGGAAAGCTCTGAACAGCGTATTGGCTTTTCTGTGAAGTCAGATGGGTATTTGTGACTTGATTGATCGTGATGGATTACTTGAGGGGTGGCTGCTGGAAATGTAAGTGTTCAGAGGGGAGAACACTCTGTCTTTATCTGTATCAAGCTTCTCCCACCATTCTGTTTTCATTCCCATAATCCTCTCCTCTCCTCTCCCCTCCTCTCCTCCCTCCTGAGGAGAGCTCTGCAGTAGCATGTTTAGCGCTGCTGACATGAACAATGGTACCGTCGTCTCGGCCTTGCTAGAAGGAGCACCTTGACAATTCGCGCTGATTGTTCTCAAATTGCCCGGCTGGGAGAATCACCTCTTCTGTTTGATGCTTTAAAGTGCCTCTGATTCCACCGGGACAAGCATCCCCGACTCTCAGAGATTTTTTCATATTTCTTACTCCCCCCCCATTTGCTTCTTAGGGGTGAGAGAGTGCGGTACTGGTACTGGAATATTGGCTGTGCAGCCCAAGAAAAGCAAAGCAGAGCAGAGCGGTGCAGAGGAGTCTGTTTGTGGCTTCATCCATCTTAGGCTGGATTCATCATCCTCCAATGAAGCAGTTCTGCTGAGGAAAATGAATGTTTGCTCTTTCTGGGCAGTTTGATGTGTTGTTTCCAAAATACAAAATATGATCGGATTTTTTGCCTTTTCCATCAAACTTCAGTCCCATCATGTTCACTTCGCACGTGTCTTTGTCAAATTATGCCCATGTCTCCACTGATTGGACAAAGGCTTAATTACCCAATTCACACAACTACCTGCTAATCAAGCCAATAAAAAGTTTGAACAGTTGAAAAAAGGAAACTGTTCATCCTCTAAATGACTTTGTGATCAAATAGAAATCCAGTCTCAGACCTGGGCCAAAAATATTTCTACTATAAAAATAATTCCTGGATATGACCTTTTCTTTTTCTTTTTGATATAGACCAATATATATTTAGAAATGTGATTGGATTATCAGGACCCCTTTTCTTATTGCACAATGTAAGAGTTGGAGCAGATAGTCTGGTTCGTCTTGATCTTGATCTATCACCGTATTTCGGTAGTTTATTTTAAACATTTTATATATATATCGTAATTCTAACATTCCAGTAGGATAAAGAGCTCATGATGTATGACACTGGCTCTGGGCTAATGTACTAGGTGGTGCTGGATTTGGGAAAGGTGAGTAAACTAGGTCTGGGTCAAAGAAGTAGTTGCAACAAATTAGTTTTAACCTTCTTTGAGTACCAGGTGGGTGGAGTTTACCGCATCGGCACAAACCATGTAGTGTCAGGTAAGATGCTGTCACATCCATCCAGACACCAGTCGCTGTAGTCTCCAGTAATGTAATGACACACAGTATTTCATGCTATGTAGTTACTGGAGCTCACTGAGAGGTCTCAAACACTGCTCCAAACTGAGGCTCTTGCTCTTCACGGGCTTTACACCTGCACCCCGTTACGCCTCGCCCGCATCGTGAGGTGTTCAATTGTGTGTGTATGCTGAGCAACACAAGTGTCCAGCAAGTTGTGATGATGAATGTGTGTGTATCATCGGAGTTGCAAGTGTGACAGGTCTGCCATTATCTGAGAATGATAGCTCAAATAGAGCACCTATAATTACAGTCCTGTCAGCCAAGCAGCCCCGCTGACTGTACCACGCACTTTAATTGAAAACACCAACAGACTGGCATGCTGCATTAAACCACCAAGGTATATAAAGCTCTTCAATGGAAATGGGGGTTTAGTTAGATTACATTACATTACAGTCATTTAGCAGACTTACAATAAGTGCATTCAACATAGATAGGCATGAGAACTACTAGTCACCAGAAATAGTAAGTGCATTTCCTTCCTAAACAAGCATCTAAGAGCAGAACCAGTGCTGAGGTAAAAGTGCAACAAGTTAGCTAGCTACTTTTTATTTAAACAAATGAGAAATAAGTGAAGCAAATAAACAAGAGCTAAGACAAATAAGTGAAGCGTAAAAGCATATAAGCAAGTGCTAAGACAAGTAAGTGAAGACAAATAAGCCAGTGCTAGATGAATGGAATGAATTCATACTGGGCTCTACAGTCACATGTAGTGTCTATGCCTCCCGGTGTCCTCCAATAGCTTCTGAAATGAGTGTTGTTCTCTTGTTGATGCAACAACAACCCCCGCTATGAGATCTGGTGTTGTGAATTGCGCTCTGATATTCTGCTTCTGACTATAATGTCCCGGCTTTTTGTGTGCGCTTGTTTTATTGTGTGTATAAGAGAACTGTATGGTCTGTGTGCCATGACGTGTGTGTGTGTGTGTGTGTGTGTGATTAGCAATGCACTTGTTTGACCTTTGGCTCACCTTTGAACCCATTATCTCTGACGACACAGGTGTCTGCGTGATCCTCCTGGCTTGGCTTATCGCCTGACACTCCTCACCTGTCTAATATGCCTAAGAGATGCACGGAGGAGCCCCGCTGACCCCAAGCCCCCCCCCCGCTGATCCCAAGCCCCCCCCCCCCCCCGCTGACCCTTCCCCTGTGAACAAGACAGAGACCTTTGAAGGATGTCCCGGCCTAATCCCAACACCTCACTCTGCATTGACAGCCTGTGTTGATCAGCCAGTGCGGGTTCGGCTCGAGGAGACTCTGCATGAGGGGGAAATAAATAGAACGCAAAAAAATCAATACGCGCTGCATCAATGGGCTCCCACGCTTGAAGAAACAGGTTTATTCAGCACAATATCTGACCAAGTTGTGTGAAGAAGTTATTAAAATCATGTCAAGATTGGTCATCGGTCAATTCGATCAGAAGGGTTTAATCTCGGCAGTTCAATACGCTGCGTAGTGACAAGCACTTCCCCCATTTTTCTCATGTGAACGTTGAGTCAATGGATGATGAGCCTATGAGCCACACTCAACTGAGCTCATCATAACCTGTACAGGTGGACAGAAGTTGATATAACTTCAACAATTGAGTCAGCAATGGACATGAGGGCACCTCTAACCAACTTTCTCTCTCTCTCTCTCTCTCTCTCTCTCTCTCTATCTTTCTTTCTCAGTGGTTTTCTGAATTTCTGACTTTGACTTTCACCCAGGCTTGTGCGAGCCTCTGCAGAATAGCACCATACTTTGGCGCTCCGGGGCTTTGCTGACGGGGGCAGAAGCCGGCTGAGGCAACCCGTCAGTGATGTGAAGCCACCGGTGTTTATGTATGGCTTTAGATTGCGCCTTGCCGGGATAAGCCAGGTTGCTGCATCTACATGATGAGCTATCAGATGTTTAAGGCTATTGGATTTCGCCGCCGATAAAAAGGCAGCACTTTCCCGTGTTTCTATCGAACCCTGTCAAGCTTTATGGCTTAACGTATCGGCGAGTGTCCTACCGCAGTCTAAAATTACAATGAATTACAATAAAGCAGCAGATCGGCGGGGGTTATCAGCTGTAATGTAGCCGTGTTATGTGACGGGTGATGTTTGAAAGGAGTAATCTCTGTTAGTAACATTTTGAAAAAAGAGAAAAGCTATATCGCAAACAGCCAGGACAAGGTAACATGTCTCGGCAATAGCAAATCTCAAGAAATGCCCCAAGTTGAGAAGCTCACTGGTGGGAGTGCGCTTCGACGTGGCCATTGGAATTTGTTTAAAGCACCATCTGTATTGATCAGATAAAAGGGCTGGTATTCAAACAGGATCGGGTTTGAATGTTATCTTTTTTAGACCGTTGTTGCTGCTGGTGGAGGTTTAGTCTCAGACAGTTACAGTTGTTTTTCCCTCTGAGCCTCTGTGTTCTGCCTCACTCTTTTATTGTTACTTGCACTTTACTGTGAATATGTGTAGGTGTCGTTCTGCGGTAATTGCTCACAACCATTCTGGTTCTTGGGTCTGTCTGTTGTTTCCTCACAAAGATGTGTTGCGCGCTTGGTAATTGTTTGCCACCATTTTACAGCTCTTGGTTTTGTCTACATTGATTGTGGTCTTGCTTCAGAGAGGCTGGAAAAAAAATACACGAACATACAGAACTGCATCTTGACAAATGAAGCTGAGATAAAGCTGGCTCTTTTTTTCTGCTGATTCTAGGGTGCACGCGGCTTTGTCCTACCTTACTGTGCATGAAATGAGTGGCTTCAACAGACCAGCTGCATGGGTCACAAGGATGTCAAGGTTGCATTGGTGTTGTGTGTGTAAAGATGAAAGCGTTATGAACGGTGCTTTTGCCCTTATGAAGCTGCACTGTTGCATTTTTTATCTCTTTGACTTCTAGTTTTAATGTTGAGTAAAGAGAATCAATTCCCAAATTTCCTCCTAAAAATGTCACTGTGATTTCCAATACCCTGCAGCCAGCGTGGGGCAAATGTTTGAGCGCTGCAAATATGCACCGTTGCAAGATGTTGTATTGTGCAAGGAAACACACCTAAATGGATGATCCAAATGAATGGGTCTGGCCTGGGTTTCTTTTTAAGGCCTTTCTGATGAATAGCAGGCTTGGTTATCCTCTCAGTGTGGGGCTCTAATAAGCCCAGGGACCCAGTCAAGGCCCAAAAGAGAAGCTCGATTTAAACCAATCTAGAGGAGCAGGGAGCATGATTTACGATGTGGGACCAACTGCAGTGCTGCTTCTCTCCTGCAGACCCCCCTCCGCAGCCAATCACTGGCAAAACACTCAACACTTCCTACCTGGGCTGGCGGTGGACCTTATGTGGTACCGCTGCCTTCACCGTTGTCTCCGGTTGTAATCTATTTGATTGATTATCGGCCTAATTCCATCATTATTCTGCACGTTTTGTCTTGTGCTTCCACTGTGATGAGAAGTTAAAGACACGGTTAACCGTTTCCTGCATTTTTTGTTCAGTTTTTGTTCCTTTTTTCCTTTCCCTGTGTTTTATTGTGTGTATGGTTCAATTATGATTACCTGTAAAGGGCAGCTATGGGTACACCCTGCGTGTGATTTGCACCTGTCAGTCAGAGTGATGAATGGTTTAATACTAACAGGCCAGGGTCATACATCACTCTCTCTGCGATTCTACCCTGTGTCACATCTATTGGAAGTAATGGAGCTGTCCTCAAATGAAACATGCTCTGGTCCCTCCCTTAGGGGGTTTCATTTCTCCCAACGAGTCTAGCCAATACACCGCCAGACCCTGGAGGCACAGGCTGTTGCCAAAATGCAGATTGGAGGGCGAGGGAGGCAGAAGTAGAGAACGAAAACGCTCACATTTTCACCCTCAGTAAAATGTGACCTAGTCTATACAGTGGCACTGTAGAGAAGATAGCACAGTAGAGAAAAGGAGTCATGACCTTTGACTATGCAGTCATGACAGAGCTCCGTTGTGTTGACATGGAGTGACGGGGAGCGAGGCAGTGTGTTATCAGGCCAGCGTAGGAAGTCAGCCACTCATTCACATCAGGGGAACTGCGTCATCGCTCGCCCTCCACTATCACTACCACCCCTCTTGTTCGTCCTTCCTTTGAGACAAATAGTCAGAGAGTGACAAGTTTGGATTCGGAAGCCGCCGAGTCTGGGTCTGTGGTGGAATTAGGTTGGAGGAAATTCAAGTACTGGAAGGGAGGAAAAAGTCCTTTTGTCTGGACAGATAAGGCTGGAGGGGTGGAGCGGACTCTCCTGTGAATTCTAACACAGTCAGCAACGGCTTGAGTTTTCTCTCCATCAACGTTCGACCATAGTTAACACAAATACAAATACATTCAGATATTGAATTGAACAACACTGAAGCATCTATCAGTGAGCAGGCTCCTGAACCTGGATATGAGTGGGATCTCACATTGCCTGCAGCCATTTTGTGATCAATCCTTAGCTTAAACATGAGACTTTTATCCAATGTTTTTTTTTACATTACAACCTCCTACCATTTGTATGAAAGTTTCACGACCAGTTGCCATTGCATTAGGACTGACAAACCAAGGTGAGCGGGCCGCGTTGAAAAGTGCTCAATTGTTCTCGTGATGTCCGACTGCAAGCCTGCCTGCCATGCAGCGGCCTCTTCACTCAATATCTGTAACAGTGGGGAGGCACTCAGACATGAAAGCAGCGGTATTAAAATGCTTCTTTAAAAAATGGAATGGAATGGAATCGTCTGATGTCTTAAGCGGATTGAGAGAAAATCCATCTGCCTTAATGTCAGCTCCACTGTCTATGGAGTATAGAGAGCAGTAGGCTTTGTGGTTGGGAACGTCAGCGAACGGCGGACTCACAGTTGACAGAAAGAGGTGAGGGGAGAAAACTCATGGGGGGAAGGAAGGGGAAGGGTTGGGTTCTCATGAGGAGGTTCACACTTGGTTTATCTGACTGCATGGCTAATAGGCAAAGCAGATGGGAGGGTATGATGGTGGTGGGTGGGGGGGGGTCTTGCATGAATTCTGCACCCTCTAGGATCTTAATTGTTGGAGACAGAAAGACATGACAGCCATGTTGCGTTCACGTGCCTGCCATTGCTCCATATTAAAAAGCTTAGGGAAAACATGCCACGATGTTAGGAGGCATAACACATGTCACGTGTGTGTACGGGCGTCATATGATTGTCTGTGTGTTTTGTGCAGGCGTATGTCTATTTGTGTGTGCATGCAAGTAGGACGTGTGTGTGTGTGTGTATGTCGGAGTGTGTAATCCCTTCGTTCAGACAGCATAAACCTCCGTGTTTGTTGTGTCTCACATACTGGAGAGGGATGGCTCAGCTTGGTCTCAGTCGTAGCATGAATGCATCAGATGCGACGCCGCAGGCGCCTCTTACCATATTTAATAATTGTCACGTCAGAAACAGAATCATTCATCCTTACTTCTGCCTTCCAGGAAACGACTACAACGTCACATGTATCTGCTGCAGGATGCATTCACAAGCAAAGGGAAACAACGATCTGGAAACACTATTCAGGAGCAGGTTTTTTCAGCTGTCCTTAGCAGTTGGAACCAAGTGAGCACGTTCTTTGCCAAGGAGCCGAATACTTTGCCAACGCCAATATAATATGCAAATGTTGTAAAAGCAAATGTAATTTTCCATTCCCCTTGTTGATCGCACTTAACGCAACTCACAAAGTGATGGTGATTTAATCAAATCTCTGAATGCAACTAATTTGAGTCAAATAGCAGATTAGTCCACTGCCACTGTAATGTGTAATACACATATTGGAAGTGCCATTTAAAGCTCCTGTTTATTGAGAGCCCCAGAAAGCCCCTGTGGTTTGAGGGCAGTCCGACCACAAAGGAATGGAAATGTCTTTTGTGCAGAAATACAGCCCGTAGTGATTTACCTCTCTTTTGTGTGAGCTAAAGGCTGAATGTGTCCGTGTGCATCAATAGCACATACCAGCATAATGCACACGCAGGTTTGTTTAAACCTCGTAGCGATAGATGCTCTCTATCCCTGCTATGGATGTACTGTAGTATATACTGTATATACCACAGTAGTATATATATACTACTAGCACAGTTGTAGCAGCACTTTGTTTACATAGAGCCAAACTGCAACCTTAGAGTTCAGCCTCTTATGAATTCAATAGGGTAAAAGGAGTAGAGATGCTAACACCATGTGATGGGTGTCCTGCTGTTAGCCCGCGCTAGTGTATAATGTGTGTTAATGTTAGCTGGACCTACTGGGCTGCTCTAGCGTGGGGCTGAATTTTCCCCTGGGGAGCGCCGACTTATTTCTGCCATCCTCTGCACAATCCGCCGTATGCTGGTGCATTATGTTTTTCATTATCTATGACCGCATCTTTTTTTTTTCTTTCTTGCTTGCTCACACCTCCCACTGCGCTGGACAGCGTCTAACAATAGGGCATTGCGATTAAAAGAAATGTCAGTGCATTCATTAATAATTCCACAGAGTCCCACTGCGCTCGCTGTGCTTATTCAGTCATATCGGGCATCTTGGAATTATACGACTGTCGTAACATGTTGTGTTGCGGTCCGGGAGTGAGCGTGTGATTTTTCTGAGCGTGTGATTTTTCTGAGCGTTTGTGTGTGTTCCTTGGCAACAGCCGTGGCCTCTGACCTTTGCCACACTCGTATTGTGTGGACTCGATCGGTGCTGCGTTCAAAGATAGGGTAATAGTTTCTTGCAGCTGGTCTCTCTCGCTCTCTCTCTCTCTGTTTATCCTTCTCTGTCTCTCTTTCTCTTGCACTCACTTCCTCCCTGGCTCTCTTTTTTCCTTCTCTCCACCACTATTTCTATCTTGCCTCGGGGGTAGGCCACAGCTGGCCAGACATCCAGGCAAGGCTATGCCTGATGGAGAACCATGGAGCTGGCAGATAGTGAGGTGCGGTGCTGGAGGTCGGGGGGGTGGGGGGCAGTGCGGTGGACTCTGACTTTGACCGACAACACGGCACTTTTTATAGCACGCCAATATATATATCTCTTCATTTTTACAGTATAACTGTTAAACCTTCTGACATAATTGGAAATTGGAACAACTTTCGGTCTTCACATTTTTATCTATCGATTTACAACAGCACATGATCAAACTATAAGAATTGTGGTAATGATTATTGTTGGAGGAAATAAATTCTTATTTCCAGTGTAATTCAGTTCACCTGTGACCTGTTGCAGGTGTCCACATGGTATAAATGAACCAATTATCCATTTTAAGGTGCTAAAACGTTGGACTGTTCTGGAGTGGCCAGCGATGAGTCCTGATCTCAATCCAGTGCAGTTGGTCAAAGGAAGAACTGGAGTGGGTTGCAATTGAACAGTGGGAGAATCTGGCAGCAGAAATGTGCAGGAAGCTTATTGATGGTTACAAGAAACATTTGGGAGCATCATCATCGCCAAAGGCTGTGCAACTAACTATTCAGAAAAGGGTGCCAATAATCATGGCCACTTTTCAATTTTGAAGCCAGAAAGATTTTTTTAATATTTCTATTCTTATTGTTTGATCATGAGCTGTAAAATAAAACAGATGAACCTGTGAAGTTATTTCAGTTTCCAATTATTAGAAGATATTGTACATTATCTGCATGAAATGCAAGGATGCCAGTAATCCTGGCCAGAACTGGATATACAGTATATGGATAAAACTCATAATGTCTCATATGAAAAAACAGCCTTGGCTATGATGGTTAATCTAATCTATTTACACAAACTTGATTACATTTCTTCATAAGATTTCTCATGGGTCCTCTGTGGACTGTAATGATGCTTTTTCTGTCAGGCGTGTTCTCGCCTCTCACGCTTCTATTTAGTGTTATTTCTGGCTGTTACATCTCTATTGGGTTTTCATCATAATAATAAGAACTTTACTCATGTAGCACTTTTGTAGAGGTGGACATTAAACGGCAAGGAGGGGTCAATGCCAAATCCTTGCTTTGCAGGAGATTACCTTTTTTTTGCAATGTGGGACATTTAGTGAGATGTTCATTAATCTAAGTATGTGGTTAGAGGGTCCATGAGAGTCCTGAGAGGGTTTCTACACTGGCTTATTTAGGTTACAGCAGTGATGGCTGTAATGGAAAGCAGTGGTTGTTGTGATGATGTTGTCTGCTGAAAATAGAGATAATGCTCTTTCATCCACGAGAGTCTGACTCCACCAACATGTCCGTTAACGTGGCTCTATGTTTGGTGCTCAGCGCCCAGAGATCTCCTGTTAACAGTGTGGCGCTCTTTTCTTTGTTCGTCCATGGTGGCTATCGCTGCTCATGCTAGCTACCCAGTTCTTCTGATTATTCCAAACAAACCTCTGTTGCTGCTGCCAGAAATGTAAAACGCATCACTTCCTGTGCACCAGAGGGTTTTACTTGAGAAAGACCTACCTGACACCGAGTGTTTAGAACAGCAAATGTAAAAGCTTCAGTGAACTGGCAAGAGGTTGTATGACGACTGTGTATGTGTTATAGGAGAAAACACAAATTACCCTTTACATAGAGGAAGTGCATCTACCCCCATCCTCTTCTTCTCTAGGTCATTTATTTTTATGTTACCCCAGCTGCAAATTGTATATGTGTGTGTGTGTGCCTCCATGACTGTATGATGGGTGTGTGCATGTGCGAGGAGGTGGCAGGGGTCCAGCGGAGGTTAGGGTCTCTGTGATGAGTCCCCGCTGCAGAGCACGGGGAGGCCGGAGGGAGCCGGCGTCGAAGAAAAGCCTTTGTTCACCGCTTGCTGCCGCACTCTCAGCTGGAATTCCATTTGTTCCTTTACCAGAATGAAATGGCATTGATTGTTGGCTCAGATATCTGGTAGGAGGGAGGAGGACGGGGGATGGTGGGGGTGGGGGGGGCAAGGAAAAAGAGGAGCGAGTCAGAGAGAAAGAGATACAGAGAGAGAGAGAGAGAGAGAGAGAGGGGAACAGAAAGAGACAGATGGACAGAGAGAGAGCCAGATAGATACACTGAAAGAGAGATAGAGAGAAACAAGCCGAGGAGAGAGATGCAGGAAAAATACAAGGCTACTGCGGATCAATGATAGGGCTTAAAAGGGAGAACAACAGAGAGAGGGGGGGGGGGATGTAGGATAAGAGAAGGGAAGCTGTGCATCGGTGCCATGTAAGCAGGTTGTGTCTGTGGCAGGCCCAACCTCAGATCCTCCTCAGTGGGAAACCGCATCAGCATCCCCACCTCACATTTTTACTGCTATCAAAGAGAGGAGGGAAGGGAGCGACCTGGCCGCTGGGGGGGAGGAGGCGCCGTGTACTCTGTAGGCTGAACGCTAGCAACCTACATCACACACCATGTCTTCTCTCGCTCCTATCTTTCCTGTCATTGAACTATAAATCACAACTGGCAGTACAAGAAAATATATGTACAGTTTTATTCCACAAAGCAGGGTTGAGAAATTATCAAAGTAGAATCAATAATGGATCACTAACTACCTTACGACAGTGTCTATAATATATATATATAATCTTAAATCTATCTAAATCTATAATCTTAAAAGTCTTTTCTCTCAGAAATCTCTAATCGGATTACTGTTTTTTTGCAGTCACCATAATGGATTACTCTTACTATCTTTATTAGGAGACGATTCATGTAATCCCATACATTTAATCCATCATAGGAAGGATTTTGAACAACACGTGAGGCAGATTGAGGCATTAGAAATCACATTATGAAATGTATTTTGCCACACGCCGTCTTCCCTGCGATGCTCACAGGGCAACATAACCTTTCCAGGGGAGATATATTTTGTTGCATTTTTGTAACTGGGAAAAGCAAATTCAGCGGAGCTTTGAAGATGTCCTATTGTGAACGGTGTACATGCAGGCAGCTTACCTGCGGGTGTTTCAGCTTACAGAGAAAATGCAGCAGGGAATTCTATTGAAAAGAAGAGCCTGTATGGAGGACATCAAAGCAAAGTGGTCAAACCGTCTGCACTCTTCCCCTGCACTCTCTCCCTCTCTCTCTCTCTCTCTCTCTCTCTCTCTCTTCATCTCTTTTTTTCCTTCTCCTCTCTCTCTCTGCCTGTCAAGACTGTGGCGTTTCCTCTCCTCTTTTCTCCAGAGAGATAGGGTTGACACACGGTGGGCTACAGGGAATTTGTTCTGCAAGTATGCGTCATCTCGGTGTTTCTCTGGACAGCACCTCCGAAAAACATTAAACAGGGGAAAAGAGGATGTACCAGGACAGCGATATCTGCTGTGCCGCTCTCCCCTGCTACAGCGGCGGGAAGCCGAGAGACACTGCAGAGAGGATTTATTTTAACAGGAGCGTTTCACATTTCTGGTTATTGGATTGGGCAGAGGATGTAGTTAGTAGTTGTCTGATCGATTTGTTGTGTGATTGGTTTTGTTGGACAATGAGGACACTGCCAGAGCAATAAGACGCCAAGGTTACTTTCCTTACTACCTCCCAAACACACTCAGAACTAAAACATGCATTAAAACAATGACGACACAAAATAAAAACTATTGTTCTTTCAATATACACAGTGGATATTAAACCTACCTAGATGAAACTGAAAACTCGGTCTACACATGCACCTCCACGTTAAGGATGACCAGCAAGGTGTGTGTGCCTCCACATGCGTGAAAGAGAGAGATTTCATGAGGCACCAAGTACCTAATTAAAGTGAGAGAGAAAGGGAGCGTGTGATAACCCGATGGGCTCCCTGTGCAAGAAGCATCTCTCCCAGTTGGAACAATGCCTGGGACTCTGAATGGATTAATAATGAAGTGTGCATTCATAATCCTGCTGACTGAGTGAAACGCGGCACGGCGGCAGCAGGGGGTAACAGCTGTGGGTTTGGTAAACTTTACCCCCCTCCCCGGCCCCCGCCCCTATTTCTGGGGAGGATCAGAGAAGGTGGGGACAGAAGTAATAAAAGAAAAAACAGAGGGGGTTACTGGAGGGTCAATTCCATTAAGAAGGCCTCGCTGTGAATGTACGGCCCAGAGGCCCCGGGCTGGTCGCGGCCAGCGCTCCATCCATCATCAGCTCTTATGTGCTGCATGACACAGGAGAGGAGGGCTCATTTGATTATCGCCATATTTCTGCGAGAGTTGACTGACAGTTTTGGAAGAGGAGAGGCAAGAAGGAGCATGCTCAGGACGGACGTCTCTGCTTGGGTTTTATAGGTGTTAATGTTGTTATTAATGTTGAAAACAAAGATTTCTAATATAGGAAATACATAAAAACAATATTTCTAGATGGATTTTTGTTGTTATTTTTTCCATCTTTGTTCTGTCCAAACCATTTTGTATACACTACATATTGTGTATACAAAATATAATACATTTTAGATTTTAGGCATTTAGCTGATGCTCCACTAGAGTGACTTACAATGAGTATAGAATAAGCTTCAATTCTTATATGACCAAAAATGACCAAAAGTTACCAAAAATCACAGAATAACGGTAAGAAAGAGTGCTAGGAAAATAAATATAATAAGAGCTAAGGAGAGAGATATAGAACAATAGAATAACATAGAATACAATATGCAACCGAGTCAGAAAAAACAACAACGCTAACAGAGCTTTTCCTCTTGGCCGGGTGCCCTGCGGCGGACTTGCATCACTGTCTCTCTCTCCGCTCTGACGGGTTGCATGCTGCTGACCCAGTCGTATCAGTAGCGCATCCCTCCTTCTCCACTCGGCCGCCCAGTGGAACCACAGAGTCTCCGGGGAGAAGACAACCTCTCCAACGGCCAATTACACCATTAATTGCTTATCAGATCCAATTTGGGATGCCAGTAAATGAAGCAAAGTCTTCTCCGCTGTTGTGTGTGAGCGTGTGAGGCTCTCTGTTTGAGACGCCACGCAGTGTGCTGCCCCTGTCATCCCCAATCAGTGGAATTGAAACACCTAATTGCCGAGCTCCCACTCATTTGCCTTCCAAAACATTCCCTTGTTTGTCTAATCAGACACACAGTCACATACGCTACAGTATACATAGACACACGCGTGCACACACACATGCAACTGTAACTTACAATGCCAACACACACACACACACACACACACACACACACACACAGACAGACACACATCACATGACTGCATGCCACTTTGAGGACTGAAGTGCTTTTCTACTTCACACTGTGAAACACATTACGAAGAAACAGCAGCTGTCATTTCTGGATATTACTGACGACTCCCTCATTAGATGAGGGGCTTTACCGAGGAGCCTCTTCGCCCCACTCAACCTCCACTCCTATTGATCCTCCTCATCCTCATCCTCCCCCTCCGACACACCCACCCAAACCTTAAGGAACCTCAAGGAAGATGAGGCTAATGTGGGTAGGTTAGGTTCAGCCTTCCTCTTAACTCTTTGAAACCTGCACCTTCTTGGAGCAGCGTACACACACACACACACACACACACACACACACACACACACACACACACACACACCCAAGCATAACAACCAGGCTGTTATAAGGTGTCTCATTATATGTGTGATTGACTTGCTGCAGAACATCGACGCATTCAGGGGTGTTGTGTCAATTTTTGATAGAGTTCCAGATTGATTTATTTTCTCTGGGAAAAGTGAATCGATGGAAATCTCATTAAGATAGATGGTAAAGGTCATGGCTGATGCATAAATGAACGCCCCGCTGGTTCTTAACACAGTCTCCAGATATACTCAGAGAGTCACAGGTGAGTAACGCGCTGCTAATTGTGCAGTCGCGTAAAGTTAAAAGCGTGGCAAACAGGCACGGCGCTACAAAGGCTGCTGAAAGTTAAAGATAGATATTAACAGAGAGTGTAATATCGGACCAATGACCTGTTATGATATTACATGATGGGGAAGACTGCACACAATTACAAGCACTGTCACTTCAGCTTTTCCAAATAGTCACCAGTCAATGATACTATATATAATCCAGTTCGTGTGCGGAGTAGAAATATCTTGAGCCTTTTCAATTACCATTGTGCTTTTATTTTAGCGGCTCAGAAAGACAAGTACAGCTGATTGCCGCACCGAGTCAATCAACACTGTTTAATCCATCCCTAAGCCAGACAAAGTACTGAATAGGAGTGGCATGAGTTACTTCAGTCGATATGTTATCTTCTTTTCTGAAGAGAGTGGGTCGTCCGCTCCACTTCACTGTTTTATTCGTTGTTCGGATGCTGTAGCGAGGCAGGAACCAGGGAGGTGTGAGGCAACAGCAGGAGCTCGCTGTGCTTTTCAATACTTTCAAGAGTCTGGGTTTTCCTTACAGTGTTGATATTATGTTTCCCGTGGACAATATGGTGAAAACTCCCAGGAGTTGAGTGTGTTCAAAACTGTTAAAAGACCCCCGGACCTCGACGTCCCGGCAAAGTCTGCAACCGGGGGGCCCAGGGGGGGATGAATATTTCCCAGACTCAATCCTCGTAAAAGACGAGTGTTTGGTCAAGAGCTGTTAGTCACTCTATTCCCCTGTCTCCTTTCCTACACTCCTTTCCTCTCCTTTTGGTCTCTCTCTCTCTCTCTCTCTCTCCCTCTCTCTCTCTCGCTCCAATGGCAATGTGACAAGTGAACAATGATTCATATGCAGTGACTGCTGAATGGAGACGATTTCACATCTCTGGTGAGTCCCACTGAAGTTGTCCATCCGAGAGTTCCCCCCCACTCTGTGTCTCAGACGGCAACGAGAGAGGAAAGGGAGACTCGTCAATATGACTGCTATGCTGTAAACCATGCAGGATACGAGAAGACAGAGTGGCAGCTGTTCTGCTTGCACATCTCAGATAAATGCTCACGCTGTTTGCTTTAATAACCACGGAGAATCCAGAGATACATGTAATTGGTTTGATGTTGCTCTGATGGCTCCTAATAACGGCACTCTCCATGACGGTGGAGCCGGTTGGGTGCTGGAGGCGTACACACACAGGCGTGATGTGCACGGACTCAAATGCACGTGCACGCACAAAAATCCCTTTGCCAACCCCAAGGGCTTGATTTAGATGAAATGTCACTTTTAATGGAAAATTTGATGGAAGCAAAACAACAACTTGGAATATTGCTTGTGTAAGTAGGAGAAGGGGAGGCAAGTGTGAGGGCGATGTCAGCGGCGGGGGTTGTTTCTCCCTTGATTGTTCTCTTTAGGAATTCATTGGTTGCCTGTATGATATTAACGCTGTAGCAAATGTAGCCCCCAGGCAGGCAGGCAGGCAGGGCGGCCGGCAACACTGCTGCTCTTTATAGATGCATGCCAGGAAGGAAGCAGCGTCGGCAGCTCGGGCCCTGCTGCGGACCCAGAACAGGCCGGGGGGAGTTGATGGCGGTGACAAGTGCCACAACAGCGGCTCACTATATCTCCCCTTTCTTCTCTTGTTTTTGTCTCTCTTCACACCCTGTCTTAAATTGGTTCCTTTTCCCATCCTCCCCTCTCTCCCTCTTTCTCTCGGTCTCTCCCTCTCTTACTCCTCTACCTCCTCCCTCTCATCCCCGTTGTGAATTTGTGCGAGTCACGCTCACATTAAGGCGACACTAGCCTGACATTATCTTTGGGCAATTGGCTTCAATGTCCGAGTGCTGCTGCTGATACGCTTCTCTTATGGCTCTCATGCAATCAGCTGCTCCTCTGCATCAAACCAATTGGGATTTTTTTTTATTGATGTCAGTAGCGTGAAAATGGCTACGGCATGCCAAGACCCGGAGGCATCTGCGAGACCTCCCTTGGACCACGTCCCTAGCAGTGCAGATACTACCCTGGATATCATTTCTCTGGGCTGCCATGCGTGTTGCTGTGTTTCTATGGAAATTCATGCCACAGTCAGAATTCCCATTTGGCAGTGTAGTAATTAATTTATCCCTATTGATCTCTTGTATCCCTCAAGCCTTTCAGCTGGGTGGCCTGAAAGCTGAAAGCTGCATTGTTGATTGAATGCACAGTCTATCTTCAGATGCGATCGCAAATCAGTCCCCATAGGGGCCATAGCTGGGAGTGGGCCAGATTATGTTCTTTCATGCTGCAGTAGTAATGATTCACTTCATTGTGCGAGATACAAGTGACTGTAATTGCAGGTTTGCTACTGGGCAACAGGCGCTGCCCTGCCCGTGGTCACGAAGACTCAACCGCTAGAATGAGCACTTAGGGCACTGCACAGCATCCATATCTGGCTCCCCTTATTTTGTGTCTGATGTATTTTGGCGTACTGGGGGCATGATGCTTCAGGTTCACATTTTTATAATAAGCTGTTCCTGCCAGCATCCAGCACAGTCTGACATTTACTCAGAGCAGGGCCAATAAGGATAGAGAAAAATAGAGGAATATTTACCCAAGGACCTTCAACTCCCTTCTTGCCACCCCCTTCTCTCTGTCTCCCTCTCTTTCCTCTCTTTCTTACTCTCTCCTTCCCTTGCGTGTCTAGGTATGGTGCCTCCTTCTACCCATCTACCAGGAGTAGGAGGCACCCCTGGCAAGGAGATAAAAAGGAGCGACGTCTCCAAAACATCTCAGCGATGCCGAGTCCAAAGCGAGTCCAATGGGGCGCATAACCGCTAAACAGCGTATTCATTACCCACTCAAGAATGGAGAAGGAAAAAAAAGTGGGCCGTGAACCTGCCTCACAGCGTTTCAGCTCAGCCTCTAAGAAAATACACACTTGTAGTCATTTGGATGTCATTGTCTCTAAATTCACTTCACTTTCTGTTTCCCAGCTTAACCCAGGGGTGCAGCTGTGGGGAATAAATAGCTATCAAACAAAGCGAAATGAGAGAGGAAAAGGAGACAAAAGTTGAGAAGAATGATAGGGGCAGTAATGGTAGGAGACAACACTACGGGTGGTAGGAAATAAAAATAAATAAATAGAAGCAGCAGAAATGAGATGTGGGGGGATTGGGTAATGATAGCTTACCTTATGTCTGCCTGTGTCACGGAAATGCCTTGGAAGTTTGGAACCCGGCGTTGTCATGGAAACGGATTTGTGCTGCTGCCGATGGGGCGGGGTGGGGGGGTGGGGGGGATCTCTTTGTCTTATGAGTCTATCTCCGTTTTATTTGAATTTGACGACCGCTTCCCGCAGGGGCTGTTTAAGATAATACACTGCAGGACTCCAGATGTCGTACACTACGAACCGAGGGGGCAGAGATACCGTCCTGAGTGTGGACACGTGGAACGACTGAGCAAGTGTGGAAAAGATAGAACGTCTTCCGTCCTGCTATCACGAACGCTCATAACTAATACACTCAAGGAGAGGGATAATAAAGCTCATTACTATTAGATCAGGATTAGAGGAAGGATTGCTCTGTAATCTCCTCCACCAACACTCCACACACCAAAGATCTTCCACAACGTTCCAGCTTCTGTGTAAATGATCATCAACACCAGTAATGTGCTATGTCTTGGGTCACACTTTGTCTCAGCATCCTGGAGAACCTTGCTGAGTTTGTGTGCGCTGGAGGCAAAAGGCCTGTTTATCATGTCCGGGTTGGTTGTGCACGGGAGCAGCGTTTTTAATTAAAAGCGGTTCTATCTCCCTCCGACATTGGGAGGTGTGATCACTGCCTGTCACTTCAGCTCAACACAAACATGTTTATTTTTGGTCACAGATTCATTTAATGGGCTTGTCAAAACTGATGAAAATTAGAGGAGGCAGAGGCGGCTGATAAGCCCCACTGTTATTAGATGGGCTGGAGCCGTTGTTTGTCTGCCTTAGTTTGTCCTGTGCTGATGCATAAATGTCCATGTGTGGCGAGCCACCAATGAAGGGTAATCTGAAGAAAATAGGCGACCCTGTCCAACTGATAATTCATTCCCAGACACGCTAAGTCAAATGATTAAAGTTTGCTTGACTCTTGTCCAACTTTTAATACTACATAAAAGATCCCTCAGATAAAGCCTTTGAAGAAATCCCGTTCAACAATGCATCTGCGCTGCAATCTACGCTTTCTCAAATGTAAGATAGTAGAAGTGAATAGCAACAGGCAAACTTGTGCCTCTCAATCACTTCTCTATCTTTCTTTGTTCTGAAAATTGAAAAGAGAACAAAAGCTTAATTTTTCCAACGATTCCTCTCATGAGCAGAACAATAGCGCAGCAGTAATTCACTGCTGTATGTGCGTCTGTATGTAAACACCCCATATCAGACGGTGTCAATCCAGAGCCACGTGAGGTTAGGTTGTCAGTATATGAGGTGATGGCGAAAACTTTGGCCCGGTTGCTGCAGTGGTGTTGGATTAGATCATACTGTAGTTTATTGGTACGGGGCTGAATGGAGGAGATAATGGGATTTCGCAGCTCTTCCTGTCACCCATAATATAGTACACTTGTATTTGCGCCACAGAGGGTGGTTTTATTGAAAAGCTCTTCTCACTGAGGTTATTTAGACAAATGACAGTATGTCATATGGATGCAACCATCTGCTCCCTACGTGGGCTTTAGTAGAGGTTGTAATTGCACAGTATTTTTATTGTGTTTGTTGTTCAAGTCAATTGTCATCTCGTAAAAATGCAAATGCAGCACATATGGAACAGAAATGGAGAGCAAGAGGAGAAAGATAAAAGCAGCGAGGTTGGGGGAGTTTGAAAGAGACAGGACCGAGTGTGATGGGCAAAGAAAAAGAGAAAGTCAGATAAAGTCAGAGGGAAATTGTTGTAGAGAGCAAGGTGATGTCCTCATGTTGCCACCAGTCCCCTTTAGCCTCCCAGCCCCTACACACACACACACACACACATGTACGCAACTTCCCTGGTGTCCTTTCACTCGCATGAATCTCTCTGCTAGCCCCAGCTGTGATCATATGTTGAAGCATTTGGGCAATCCACAGAAAGAATCCCCTCAGTGCCGTGGTTCAGCCTTTCTCCTTCACAAGAGGAGCTTTGAGTGTTTCTCTGGCCACTTAGTGCCTTCCTATTTCTAAGTGCTGTATTTGACCTTCTCGGTGTCTCTGCCCAGCGCTAAGTTCATCACCTCTTACGTGACCCACTCGCTTTCTTTTATCATCTCTCAGGCTTGGTTGCTACTGTTTTCCTTGAACTGCAGCCAAAGACAGCAGTGCACCCCAACACAGGTAAAAAAAAAAGAAAGAAGGTAAATTAGGCATATTAAAGGTGTATTTTTTAAGGCCAGAATTGTTCAGACCAGCATAAAGCTGCTATCTAATCCAGTAAAGAGACAGCCTGAAGCCACATTTTCCACTGTGCAAGAAAAAAGGAGCAGCATTACATAAATTGCTGTACTCAGATTCAAATTCCACGATTTGTTTAAAGGTGCATTCAATAAGGTGCATGGTTCAGACTTTTTTGAATGCATTATGGATGCTATAAAATCATTGTAATTAAACGTATTATATCTAATCCAGCACCCGTGGTTTCAGAGTAAAGGGTACACGTTGGTATTTTGGAAGCTTACAAGGGGCAAAAGAGGCTTGACGACAACCATCTTCCTGCCTAAACCTGTCAGACTCCTCTCATTGGTCCATTCAGAGAATGCCTCAGTTATACAGAGTCTCCCAACCCATAATATTCCTCCAGGGAGCCAATCAGCAAGCAGGGGTCCGTTAGAGGGCTTGGGGGCCTTTGTCACTGAATGATAGCCTCCGAATCAAAGCTTTGGAGGAGAAAAGAGAGACACTGGATCCCTCTATAGGGATATGTATGTATGTTATGTTCACTTTAAGACATACCGTCATTCAGGAAGTGGCTCATATACTTTGTTCTCTTGAATCAAGAGCAAAGGCACTCGCCATCATTGTTTTGGTTTGGTTGCAGTGGTCACTTTTTGGTGAACAGCTGTATTTTATGCATCACGTATGAGTCACATAGCCAGGCATCCTGTTTCACAACGTACTACAGGGACGCTGACGAGGCAGACTCTACATCCCGTAATTTACTCTACATCTCCTCAGCAGACGTAGACGACCGACAGACCCATGAGAGATTGGTAAAGCAGCACGGCAGGTTAGCTCAGCCTAATCGCAGTGGAGGTTTTTCCCATGCAGGGATCATCAGCAAATGGACACCTGAGGGATTAATGGCAGCCCTTAGCCGCTTCTTAATAGACACATGTTGGACGGATATAGCTGCTCGGGCGCACGGATGAGTCCCAGGTGGATCTGGAATACTTCACGGTGCCCGTTTGCTGCTGGTTTTCAGTAGAACCCATGGGACACGAGCGAGCCGAGGCGGTTTGGTTGGGCCTATATGTGTGCTTGGTGAGACTGCAGCGGCTGTCTTAATTGGCTCTGTGGTTAGATGGGGGTTGGAGTGGTTGTGGTGGTGGTGGGGGGTTGGGGGGGGGGGGGGGGGTGGGGGGGGGGGGGCGGTGGTGGCGGGGGGGGGGGGGTGGATGTGCTGGAGATATGCTGACAGAGTAAATGGGAAGAGACTGCTGGGCTGCTGCAAAACACCTCATGCAGAGAGTTGCAGTGTCTCCCCCTCTGTCATCACAACAGTTTAGTTGCTATTTTCTCTGTCCCTTTTCTTTTGAATTCTCTCCCACACATACAGTACACACACACACACACACACACACACACACACACACACACACACACCACACACATTCAGACAAAAAGAGTGATCGATCGGGTTTGCCCAGCCCTGTCTTGGCCTTGTTTATCTGTAGAGGGCGTCTGGAGGTAGAGGCCCCTTGGAGTGAAAGGGAGAGAGAGAGAGAGAGAGAGAGAGAGAGAGAGAGAGAGAGAGAGAGAGAGAAAGAGAGAAAGAGAAGGGATGCTTACCTTTGCCTTCCACTCTCATCACCTCCTTTCTTCCCTCTGTATTTGTGTCTGTATCCTTTCTGTCCCTCTGTATTCCCTTTCCCCCCCTCCTCTTCCTCCTCTTCCTCCCCAGCCACACCCCGCCGCTCTCTCTCTCTCCCTCCCTGGTGCATCCAGAGGGTCTAACTAAGTACCCTCCATCCACCCTACCCTCTTCTAGATCTCCTCACTCCCTCCACCACCCTCCACTGGTCTTAATGACAGACATTCATTTAATTCAAGCTGGTGGGAAATGAGATTACTGTCGACGGAGGCAGAAAAGGGAACAGAGAGGGGGAGAGGAAGGCAAGGAGAAAGGGAGGAAGGGAATGCAGCAGCTCCACGTAGAGATTGTGTATTTTAGAGCACTTAATGCCACTATGGTCTCTATTGCTTGTCATACTGTCATCATCTCCATCATGCCTCACTGCAGCATGCTTAAATGAGCTGGTAGGAAGATGATGACAATGATGATGCTGATGATGATAGTACCGACGATGGGGCCGTTGATGCAGTCTAATGGTAATGCATGCCATCATAACCGCAAGATGTCGTCGAGCGCTTCTTCAATGCCAAAGTGTTCTTCATTACGCTCGCAGCAGCTCCGCCGTAGGTACGCCGCTCTGCGCCGGACGGCAGCGCCACACTGGATGCGTCGAGTCAGCGGTGTGCGCTCTGCTCTGCTAACTCGTACAGTCTCCAGCCCTCCAGCCCTGACACCGTCCACAGAGAGGGGAGCTGCAACAGGAGACCTTGGTTCAGACATATGCTCAGTGAACCACCCTCACCACCATCACAGACACACACACAGACACAGAAGCATGCACACACACACATGCACGCTCGACTGCATGGAGAACATGCGAGTTAAAGCACACACATACACACACACACACACACACACACGCTCTGCCTACGGAGATGTGAGGCGGCTGCAGAGGAGCACTTGGCTGCCTAAAGCCCCCAGAGCGCATGTCATCTCCTCCCTCAGCCCCACATCGGGGCTCTGCATTTTAACTAAACATCTGGCTGTGTCAGCACCAGTTCATCACAGCAGGGACCCCCCCCCTCCCCCCTCCACCCACCCCCCACCCCATCCACCTCCCTCTTCCCCTCTGTGTCTGTCTCTGCATGTTTGGATGCTGCATTAGGAGCGACAGTGTGATGCATGGTGGTTCGTTGCCAGTGTAACTGTTAGTGGTCTGGCTGTGCATGTTCATCGGGATGTAGTCGTCACGCTGCCATTTGAATCTCAAGCTTTTGGTGGACAAACATGCACTGAATGGGCGTCAGGGATAATTGCGTGCCAATGTGCGCCAGGCGTCCTTAAACACGAGATGTTTACATGCTGAAATGAAACCGCCTACTGCGTTACAACAATTAATCGGCGGCTACCTACAGTGCATTAACATTAGGGTTGAGTCACCCCATTAAGTACATTCACCCTCCAGGGAAAATGCTTCAGTGTGCAAATGGTTTGGTAAGAGCCACATGCGGAGAGCAAAGGGAGGGAGATAAAAGTGAGAGTGAGATTGGGGGAGGCTTGATTGTATATTGGCATGATATTGCGTAGTGTGTCGTGTGTGTTTTGTGGTAATGCGTCACTTAGTAATGTGTAACAGTAATATTATTATTTTTCCCAGTAACAACAAATTACTACTTCAATTTCAGTAATAATGTTAGTTATCAATTAAAAAAAATGAGTTACTCTTGTTATCTCCTCCTCTAAGTGTGAGATTGAAGTTGAATCAGATCGATGCCACTTTCATCCCCTGATCAGTTTCTGTCATAATTAATTGTACTTGTAGATGAAAATGTAATTTTCTCTTCTATGTATTTTTTCTTGGTTGAAGTATTCCCACTTGAGTTTATCAAGCCTAACAATGACAAGAACATTGGACATGTGTTTGGTTACCCTGACCAGTCACTATTTTTGAAGGTGTGAGAGGATGTGATTGCCTGTTTTGGAGGTGCAACAGAAAAGCAATATAATAAATGGTGTAACAAATTACTGCTCACAGGGATAAAAAGTTAAAAAAAAGTAATACAATTACTTTTGAAATAAATAACAAGTAATAATGTATTATGTTTTTGTCTATTCCATTTCCTACCACATTACATTATGGGAGACATGCAGTTTAAATAAGCCTCACACTGCTGGCTGACATTTTGAGAAAAAAAGACAGTGATCTGCTAACCTGCTGCTAAGTAGCCGCTACCTATTTGAATCCATTATATTTGCTCGCGGACAAGATTAGCGCCAAGATTGATACCCCTGCCTGAGACTCTCTGGCTTCCTGTCTCAGCAGACACCCAGCTGGGGAAATCAGCGTATCAGCTGCTGACTGGCTCTCTGATGGAGACCATTTGGACGTTAGCATCTCTGGAGGAAACTGAATTACCTCCTCAATCTGCTCGGTGCTTTTTCTCTCAGAAGCAGTTGATGTGGCAAAGATTTGGTTAGACACTGTGTGTGTGTGTGGATGTATGCGTGAGTGCAGGAGTGTTCGAGTGTGTGCAGCATGTGTTTTCCAGTGTGTGCAGCATGTGTTTCTCCAGTGTGAACAGAGTGAAGTCTCTTACAAAAGCCAATTTCTCCTCTGCAACTGCGACAGTGATGTCAAATCACATTCAATCACGTAGCTCTGTCCTCCCCAAGTTCACAGCCAATTCATCACCGGCACATCACCGGTGCAGCGTTGTAGTATGGATTTGCAGTGCACGGAGGCAGTGTTGATCTCTGGGATAAAGGGGCCTGTAGTGATTACAGTATATTGGCAGTTGGGTGTCTGTAACAGCAGCATCCTGTGCCCCATTACCTCTGATTTGAAGTGTGCAGCGAACAACAGGCCAAGCTACACAATCCCTCCTGTGACTAGACCCACAGCAATCTGCTCACGGACAGGAGAGCGAGAGAGAGAGGGGAGAGGGGGGAGAGAGAGACAAAAAATGGAGTGAGCGAAAGAAGCAATGCAATTAGAAAAAACATAGAACCCCCTCTCCAACATGAAAACTGAAGAGCTCAGTTTTATTCCTGGCTGTCGGTGGCTGCAGGTCCGCGGGGGTAACCAGTCAAAAGCCTATCAGAGGGCTTGAGCGTGGCTGAATTACACGTAAACAGACACACATCTCTTAGTCACACTCGAACGCCCCTCGGGGTCAGCAGCGTTGCATTCAGGCTCTCCACTCTGCACCGAATATACTGTTGCTCTCTCCTACGAGGGCCCTATTACAGCAAAGCGTTAATGCTTCACGTCACCGCGCTTCCATTCACTCACAATAATTAATCAAAATAAACATACAGCACTCGACAGTAAGGCTTTTATACTCGGCACTAATCAGACAACTCATTAGGCAGTAATGAGCCGCTCTCCGCCGGCTCTCCTCGTGTTTGGGGGAAGTTTGCGGCGCACGGGGAGGAGCGCGGCGTCTGTGTGTACGTACGTGTACGCAAAAAAAAAGAAGCGCACAGATACACACATGCACCCAGCACACACGTGCACACGTACACACACACACACACACACACCAGCTGGCACTCCTGTAGTCCCACTCCAATTACGGCAACATCTCACCCGGGAAGAAGCCCACTTACCCAGCGTTCGCTTTATGAATAATTGATTGTTTGCGCCAGTGTTATATTTGTAAATACACGTTTGCTCTCTGATTAATTGTTTTCTAGACATATTCATTTGTTCAATATGATTAGACTCTTAAATTTATTATTTATTAGCAAGAAGCGCTCCCTGGTTATTAGTCATCACAAGAGGCAACAAGAGGATTAAGGCGTGAGGACACATCTGCATGCAAACACCCGGACGTGCACACGCACCGAGCCACACTCACACATATGGCAGGTGGTAGCATGTCAACACTTGGTATGATGTTGTGGTGTGTGTTGACAGCCTGTCATTTAGCCTCCTAGAGCTTCATTTAGCTTTTTCCTCGATATTCCCGTGATATCGAAATGCCAGCACATTGGCGTAATACTTGCACCGGCATTGAGAACGACTAGAGGTGGCCGTACGTCTCTCTGGCCAAGCGCAGGGAGAGAGGAAGTCAAACAGATGATGCGGATGTAATTTCTGAGCGCTGGAAAGGTGTTTTTGTATGTAATTGATGAAGGAAATGAGTAACCATGACCTTTTCCTTGAGGTTGTAATGAGTGGGAGTGTGCATCATCACTTCCTTTGAATGATTCTATTCACAGCAGTAATCCTCTGCTTTGTAGTGACCCTGTTTAAATGCATTTGATCAGTTTAGAAGAAAATTAATAGTGTGGTCGCCACAGATATGAAGGGATATTTTTCTCCTATTTTAATTTGTTCATAGGAGAACAAAGAAGACAGATCTTTCAGCACAAGGCCACCTTCAGTGTCATCACAATAACCCACTATCTCTAAATTGATTTAATAAAAAATGTTACAAAAAAACAACATAAAAAGAACATTTTCAATTTGCTCAGTGTCCTATTTTGGTCCATGCACAACTTCTGAGCACCTTGGAAACTCAGGTTTAGAAAACTGTTTTATCCTGTAAACTCTTAAGGGAAAGTAGAAATTCACCACTTACTTTAACAAATATGACATTTATTTTGTTATGTTATGTTCATAATGAGATTATTTGGAACATAGAGTAGTGTACTGATGTATTTAGTGCAGGGCATACTTAGAGAGTTATAGGGGATTGAAGGCAGAAAGTTGGTCTTCACATCCCAGGCTCCAGACACCAGCCAGTGACTCTGTCTAAAAACCAAATCAGACACCTTTAACTGTTCACCAGTGTTAAACAGCCTCCAGTACCTGAGTAACTGACTGACTTGGTCGTTACAGTATCAAGAACACTGTCGTTAAAAACCTTTAAACCTGTTGCTAGGAGGTTGTGGACGAACGCCCAGCAACTCACTGGGGGGCCTCACCTACAAAACGACAGACACGGTGCACCATTGGTGTGTGTACATGTGGGTACGTCAGTGTGTTTGTGTGTGTGTGTGTGTACAGGCCAGTGTGGGCTCGTCTTCTCCTAGGGAGTGCTAGTAGGCCAACTAAAAAGAGGAGGAAAAGCGCTGCTCTGCACCATATGCCAAATATGAGCCTGCCTGCCAATTTGTGGGGGATACTGGCAAGTGCTAGGATGGCTGAATTCTTGACAGAGGGAGATGAATAATTGAACATGTGCGGAGCAGAGTTCTGTAGGGTAGAGCGGGGGTGCCTTTATGCATGGAGAGGAGGAATGGAGACAGCCGGGCTGTCTACTAGCAAAACTCTCATTTAGATATTGATGTGTATGCTTTTTGTAAACAAGTCAAAAAGTTGCAGAGATCTCAGATAAACTTGAGATGGATTTATGGCGAGACAAGAGTGGAGGAAAGCAACGCTCATTTTGATCATATCAACCACAGCCTAACAAGCCACAAGATGTAATCAATCCTGCAAGTAACCGCCATACACCAAACAGAATTACAGGAAATAAAGTATGTTTGAAGAGAAATCCATATTCCTCCATTTGGTGGAAGCCAAAATGGGTTTACATTTTTCATTTACAGTTTTGTCATTTAGCTGACATGGCTGCCCAGAGCAACAGAAAACAACACAAACAAAGAAGAAAAGAAAACCAAATACAAGTACAGTACAAGTGGCACAGGAGTGCACACTTCAAACCCACAGGTCCCTGAACAGATTTAACAAATACTTCTGTGAAGGTGAATGGTAACAGATCATGTATGATAGCTGGGTCAATGACCATGTGTTGTATTAAAGGACGGCACCACTGGGAGGGTTAATGGTTAATGGATACAAACCAAATATCCAGCTTAATGTAATTGCTTAGATACTCAGTCTCCCAACATGCCTTGTGCTACACTGAGCACTAGACACCCCCTAGACCAGTGGTCCTGACGTCTGGAGCCCTGGGTCTCCAGAGTACTGCTTTTCTATTCTGCCAGGTAGTTTCTATTCTAGCTGTCTAACTCATTACACAGACATGCAGGACCCAGGGTGGGAATCTTTGTGAATCTCACGATCGAATTTTGATTCTTGGGGTTATGATTTGATTTAAAGTGGATTCTCAATTCATCAGGAGTATCTGCACTCTACTATTACAATACGATACCACAGTAGACAGTTGAATACATTCAAGAGACAAAAAATATTACACGTGATCAGAAGGAAACCAAATGTACTTGTTTTTTTAAATGAATTAGTGCATATCAACATATGCTGCACAGTGGAACACGTTGAACTAATCAAATGCAAACATAAACCCACACACACACACACACACACACAACGTTCGAGTGGCGTCCAGTCAGGTGAGCCCGTAAGCTTCTCATTTACTATTTCATAGTCGAATGTCCCAAACAGCATGTCTGTTATTGAGTTCACCTCTCTCTCTTTTGTCTTGAAATCCAAAATGCAGCCACACGTCTGCCCTGGGGGGGGGGGGGCGGGGGCTATTCTAATGATAGAACAGCAATTTGAGGGTCACACTGGTGAGCAAGGGTGAGCTGGCAGGGGGCGTGTGTGTCAGAGCTCCAGGGTTTGTGGGATGCCTCCGTCAGAAATGAAGGCAATGAATGCAAAAGAGAGTCTCGGAGAGTGTTTCTGATCCAATCTCACTAAGCAACTGTGTTAGAGGACAGCAGAGGTGCAGGCAGCCGGGAGGAAGTGGAGAGCCTCCTGCTCCTCTCCCCTTCCCAACCAGCTGTGACTCTGTGGTCTGAATAAACATGGCCTCCGACGTAAGTGCAATGTGCATATGAGTTCTCCAGAGTTTTACTGAGTGGGCACAAGAGCAATGTAGACATCACAATAAGCTTTTGAAGACGATGATGAATCCCATCGCTTGAGGCAATGACAAGAAGTATAAGAGGGAAAACAAACTGCATTCTGGTTAAATGGCGCCGCCTCGATAATAGACAGAGACAGATGCAAGGCGCTGTGGAGTTGTGACAGCACATTCTCTCCAGTATCCTCTACTCTCTCTGTGTGTCACTGTCCGGCTGTTGCCGCTGACAAATTACTTTCCATTAATCTTTGGAAATTGATCTGTTTTGTTCTCTTGTTTAAAGGTGACTTCAGTATTGCGATGCCATTTTTACTGAAGCCTATTATGTTCTAATCATCATTTTCTCTCCCCCCCCTCCCCCCTTCCTCTCTCTCTCTCTGTGACAGACACCACCCTGTCCAGTGAACGTGGTAAGTACTGCAGCCTCACGTTCCCTTGATTTAGAGCCGGCTGTGTGGACCATGTTTTGTGTAGATGTGGAAGGAACCATTCTCAGATGAGAGTCTCAGTGGGGGGGGGGGGAGCGCCGAGCCACAAACATCATTTGCATCACCAGGAAGCTATTTTGCTCTCCATCACATTGCATGTCACGGCAAATGTTGAAACGAGGAGGAAAAACATCAAGCAAAGGCAATTATGAAAGCAGCATCCTTAGACCCATGTGGCCAATCAGAATTTGAATTTGGCATATTTTCCCTGCACGCCTTTTGCCTCGGCCTACTTAGTCTATTTACCCCCTTTTGACTCCAATAGTATCCAATAAGGAGTATCTTTTTCACTCTGTCTCCCCGTACTGCCTCGGTAGCATGCATCCCCATGTGGTCTAAATAGGGAGTAGATGGATTTCCCTTACTGTGGCAAGCCTCTCTTTTCATTCCGTTATAAATTGGACTCCCTTGTATGGTGCTGTTAGTGCTGCTTCCTCTGCATGGAGGAGCACTTTAATCACTTATTCAAACACATAGAGAGAGATGGTCTGTCTGCAGTCTTAAGGGCTTTCTTTATACCTTTTGTTTATATTGCATGTATGTGCGTGTGTGTGTGTGTGTGTGCTCTGCCCAGACACCGAGTCCACCTGCAGAGCCCTGTTAGCAGGCTGGACAGCACCTGTATCAGCCACTGCTCTGCCGCACTGCTGCATCCACTTCTAGATGTTCCCAGTGTGCATGTGGTTGGCACATTCACTCATCATCAGAGTTATAAGGCTTGGCCTGGGACAACAAGTGAGCTCGCTGAACTGAACTGACTCGCCACCCCTGTGAAGCGTAGCCGCTTTGGGGTGAAACATTCAAGCTAGATTGGTGTGGCGAGATCACATGCTGAAGACAGACCACTGCATGCCGTGTGTCTCGTCTTTGAAACCTCAAAGTGGTGAGAGGGAAGAGAAGAGAGAAGTTGTGGTTCAAATAAGACACTTGAGGTTTATTTTTGTGTGCCTGGTTAACCTCCATTCGCTGGTGGAGGAGACAGTGATACACAGCTCAGAGAAGATTGTGTGATACATTTTTCATTGCCAAGCGAGCTATGGCATTTTTTTCAACCCAGCACAGCATGAACAAAGACTGGTGAATAAGAAGTCACAATGGGCAAAGATTTGTATTCACTCGGAGTCTTATCCTTGATTTTGTCCTCATCTCTGTCTTTCTTAACCGCCCTGCCTCTCTCACTTTAAAACACATGCATGAGTTCTCTCTGCTCCTCACCTATTTCCCCCTCCTGTGCTGCTGAGTTGTCACATAATGTGAATGATATTCAAAGGGAGGAGAGAGAAAGAGAGACAGAGAAAAAAAAACAGAAGTAATGAATGGATTGAAAAGCAGAGGAGAGAGTGAAAGGAGGCAGTGTTAGGCCAAGGTCTGTGTGCCCTTGGCCCCTTTGTGTCAGTCTGGCGGCAGGTAGCCATCCAGTCGACTGCTTAGCAGCTACTAAAGAACATCGCAAACTTCTGTCATTCAATTTCTGTCTGTCTCTGGGAAGAACATAAACATACATACATGCATTGTATAACATAATACACCACGTTGCCACATTGCGCCCCCTCTGCAGTGATGGGTTGTGTTTGGAGGTATCTGATAGGCCTCCTCGATGTGAAGTGGCTGTCGGCGCTGGCTTAATTGGCTGTACCTGAGGCAGGAGGGCGAGGTGTAATTGCGATAAGAGAAAACGCTGTGCCTGGCTGGTTTTAGTGCCCTTATCTGTAATCTCCGGATTGATTATGTTTTTTCTGCCAGCCCGTGCAAATTGTTCAGCCCCATCAACTGCACTAGAAACCACCTTAACTGTGTCTCCGCCAAACCGCAGTGCAAATTGGCACACTAAAACATGCCATGCATGTACTGCTTATTAGGCTACAGCATTCTGGCCATAGGCTTTTTATTCCTGATATTTTTTGGGAAATGTGTGTCCTGCAAAAGCAGCAGGGATTATAGACAGCACAGCACGTAGCATAGTATGTGTACCAATAACATCTCCTTATCTTCAAATGAACAAATCTTGCTGATAATTTAATCCAGCTATCCAGTTCCATAATGCAATATTTTAAGATGAATGAAAGATGTTTCCTATCAGCTTGTACATCCAAATTAATATATTGTATATTGTAATAATCCTACTGTACAGGTCTAATGTGACATCTTGGCTTGTCTTCTGAATGTTGATTCACCTGAACACACAGAGAATGTCTCCCTGCTCACTACCTCTGCACCAGATTCACCTATTAAAGTCCTTTGTGCTCTTCCTCTCTCTGTCTCTCTCTCTCTCTGTCTGTCTCTCTGCCTCCCCCGCCCCTCCCTCTCTCTCTCTGGTTTTGAGTAGCGGTTTGGGCTTAAAGAGCACCTAATGGGCTGCGAAATGTCTCCGAAGCTAGTGCAATAACAGAAGCTAATGTCTCAAAGCCCTTCTGAAACAACACAAGCGTTGAAGAACCCTGACAGTGCAAAGAGAAGAAGAGGGGGGAAAAACATCCCTGGCTTCCTCTAATGTGTCAGGGAGGCCATTTCTGTCAGCCTAATTGTAGTGAAGCTTTCCTAGTGGCCTTGGTGAAATGGCATAATTGCCTGCTGGAATGGACCAAGTCTGCATTGTTGGCTGCACTCAGTAGGGTTTCCTTCTGCCATGTAACGCAAGATCCCAAACACAGCTCCACAGAGTTCTGGCATTTGCTGCTTCAGTCTTTCTAGCTGCAGAGCACAGTGCTTAGTAGGGCAAATTCGGGGCTCAGGGATATTGACAAGGCAAGGTGAAATATTGTAGATGGTGGTTTTAGCCAGACAGGTTGATTTACCTGCATGGAGGCTGAGAGTCATCTCTTCGTGCGGCGAATGAAGGAGTGGGGTTTTCAAGCATATCTTATATTGCAAATGTTCAGCATGTGTACTTCTGAACAGCACTTAATAGTCCGAGTAATTTTTTTCTTGCAAAAATCTTAAGAGGGCTTGTGTGGAAATGTTGTGCATTTACCGCCTTCGCCAAGGAGAGCCTGGATGCAACACAATGCTTGATCGTTCACAGGCATTTTTCTCTCAATGTGGTGAAGCGTGAGGCTCTTTCTGCTTCTCTTCCCCCTCAGTACCAATTAAAGCTGTTTTTCTGCAGTGCATCTTGAGCTGATGAAGACAGCCACTAAGAGCTCTTGAAGTAAAGTCGCACAGGACCTATACGGCAGATGGTTTGTGCAGGAGTATCTGCAAAGGAAGATAGCAACAAACAAGGAAACAAACAAGCATGAAAATGGCAGCCTGTTTCCAGGCGAGAAGCACCGATTTTCTAACCAATTTAAGAATCACCATTTCCAAATTTTCAAACTTTTTACTGAAAAAGCTGCACTCTGAGACTAGAGCCCTGGAAAAACTGAAAGAGATTTTTTGTTCACCATTCCCAAAAAGTATAAACCAAAACCATTTCTTAGAGAAAAGATGCTGAGAGCCGCTTCATCTCATGGCTTTGATGAGACTAACCCCTCCCAGCACTTCCATCCTCTCTGAATGGGAACAAGTGTTACTCTGGCCTTCTCGCTACAAAGGCTGAGATGGCAAGAGAGTCCAGGCACGGAGGACAGCGCCTAATGGCTGCGAGTCCAGCTTTCCCCAGTGGATTACATGTATCAAACAGGGCAGAGCGAGGCTTGATCAGTATTTTTATGGAGAAAAAAACCCTCTTTTTGTGATGCAGATGAGAGCAGACCGGCTGGGAACAAGGGCCTCTAGCTGAGCTGAGGCTTTGTGCCCGGGTTCAGAGCACACAAACGAGAAAGAGTGATCACACCAGAAACTGTTCTTTGAGGTTGGAAGGCCATTTTACTGTACAGTGTATTTCTGAGCCACCTTTGGTCATGTCTCCTTTATCAGTCCTGCCTGTTTAAAGAGCACACGACCCCACTGTCAACACCCTCATTCAGTTTGGTGTCAGGAAAAGGAGCGTTATATAACTAGGCGTAAGCACCTGCTTTGATCTGATACATCCACATCCCCACATTACACATAGTCCACTTAGCTCCCATTTCATTGGCCTACAGGACTGGCTGCTTCTCTAAGGGTTAATTGTACCAGGTGGAGTATCCCCCCTTACATCATCACCTCCCACTGTGGGAGGCTTGCTTCCCTCATGCTCTGCCTCCATCCTTTTATACGTCTCTCTTTTCTCCTCTGGTTGCTAGTCGTCCTCTCTTGGCGACCAGGCTGAAAGGCTCAGTAGCGTTAAGGGCCTGTGAGACAAGGGTGGTCCAGGCAAATCCCCACACAAATTAGAGTGTAGAGACCATTATTAAAGCCAATTGCTTCTGCCTGCTCCCAACAGTTAAATTACAATGTCTCTTGAACAAAAAGGCAAGCAGTTTTTAGTGCCCCCCTTTTTTTTTGTGTGTGCAGCGGAGCAAGAACAGCTTCGGAGCCGTGTCATTCCTCAGCATCAGGGGTTGAATTATAACGTGCCGCGGAGCTGCCACTCACACGAGGCACAGCCCTCAGAGGCACATGATCGGCATCCAGGCTTGCTAACACAAAGAGCATTACGTTTCTTCGTTTTTTTGGGGGGGGTTTTTTCTTAAAAAAAAGGCAGATATTTTTCCACACATTTTCGCTCCCGACACTCAGTTTATCAAAGGGGCACACACACCTCAAGTTTTGCTTTCATGTGAAGTGCACCGAGGCGATTTCTGCGGCTGGCTTTTAACTCTTGCGTTCAATGCTTTTCTCTGTCAAATGGGTATTTCATGGGAGCGATTTGCCTGTCAATCAAAACTACTTATTCAGCGTGCATTCCTAACACGCACAGATTACTTTGCTGCTGTGAGGATGTACTGAATTCTCTCTGTGTGTGTGTGTGTGTGTGTGTGTGTGTGTGTCTGCAAGCTAGCCACTTTGTGTTATAAGGAGTAATCTGTCACTTCTATAAGATTACCGCTCGAGCCGACTTCACGCGGCGTGTGTCAACATCCTAGCTGACAGAACCTGCTGATTTCCTGTTTCTCTGACGTTCATTCTGAGTGCACGTCACTCTATCTTACCAAATTACTTTAATCGGCACATTAATATCATTTAAACTCTGTGAGTCACCAGTTCCTTGCCAGCAACACTGTTCTTCCCATTTATCGGTAAATTCAGTATGTGGAGCACACCGAGTCCCGCCGGGCCTTGTTCCATTAACGACATAACACTGTCGTGTAATTATTGCTCATGTTCACTTCAAATGAAATACCACTCAACAGCCCCGCCAATTTGTGAACGTTTCCAACATCTAAAAAAAGTTTCAACTTAATGGTGATAATGATGATAATGATGAACCTTTTCTACACCTTCATTTTATCACAGTGAGTAGTGCAGAAAAGCATTCTGGGTGTTGTCTCCTTTTTAAAGCTTTTCAACTCTCAAGCTTATTGGTGTGATCTCACAGATGATGTGGTGAGAGACTGACAGCAGTAAATGTTCGCTTACTGTACATAACCAGCCCTTTGTCGTAATGATAAGACCTGTAACTCAGGGTATTCCTTTTTAATCTTGATGGTTTAGGCACTGGAATAGCTGCAGGACTACAATGTAATGCACCGCAAAGTATTACTGCTCATTTTTATGGATACCAAGGGAGTTATGTGAAACACTGTAAAGTATTCTCACCGGGAAAAGAAAAATGACTTGAGTGTTTCCTGTGAAGTACGAAGAGACGGTAGTATTTTTCTTGCCTATGACAAACTCTCATTTCCTCCGCTCCCTCGCCACGCAACTGTCACAATCACTTTGCTCTCACTGTTTTCTCCCCCCCGTCATGCGAAAAGGCACGTTCACCATCCACCTGTAAGTCAAAGAGGCAGGTTACCATGTGGCCGGGCGCATATTATGGATCGAATGATGAGAGCACAACAATTATGAACTTGCAATTGAACTTGCAACTGTCAATCAAGACAAAAAGGTATCATTTTCAGTGGATTGGTGCTAAATTGTTATGTCGATGATCCATGCTCTGTATTAATCACCCAAAATGTCTCTACAGTCCCTTCCTCATCTTCCCTCATCATCTCCTTATCGCTACTCATCAGTTTGTACCTGACTGAACCGGTCTGCATCCCTGATCGTTTTCAGTTTAAGACGGGAGGAAGACGAGCACCTTGCTGGCTCATCCGTTCCGAACAGCGTCTGTACAAACTGTTTTTCTTCACCCCATTGTCGTCGGCCCCCATCACTCTCCCACCCTCCCTCGCTCCCACAGTCTAGATTGGCTCTGCTAGTGGAGGAATGAGGTTGGCTGGAATCAAACATTAATCAGCCGCTGTTTTATACGACAGAGGGAGCGTCTGCACTGCCTGGACCCCCTGCCTTCCTCCCCTTAGCCTGGCCTAGCTTTGAATGTTAACGTGACTGCCATTACTCATTTATGAGCTACCCCGCTGCTCGCTGCCCAGAGCCTGGTGTCCAGGGCCCAGGCTGGCAAGGCGGGCGCACTGCAGGTGGATGGCTGTGCCAAGGCATTCAGCGGTGGCAGGGCCAAGTCTCTTTTTAAAGAGAGGATGCTCTGGAGAGCGGTGGCGGTATTGGTGGCCCACGCTGTTTGGACACACCGGCTCATAAAGACGAGGGATCTCTCGCCCATATATCATCCTGACCTCTTTAATTGTCTGTTGTCTCAGATAGGCCTCTGGCACTGTTGGAGAGGTAGACGCTGTCATGGGTACATTGTGTGACATATGGCAGTAAGTCACAGTTAGAAGTCAACACTGTCATCAGAATGTGCAACCGGAGGATCACTGGTTCACATAAGACTCAATTCAAGCTGCCCAGTTTTATTCAGTAAATGGGCAATATGATATGATGTATTCCGATTTGGACTGTTGTAATTGGACATAAATCTCGCTAAATTGCCTCCATGGAGAGACTAAGTACCTCGGTATGTGCAGACAGGCAGCTTTGAAGAGTTGGAGCTGAGTGGTTGTTCTTGGTATCCAGGGCACCGAGTGCAGCAGGAGTCATTCTTATTCTTAATACTGACATCAATAAAGAAGCACTCCTACGCAAGGTGAGGCAGACAGACACTCTCTCATGGCAATGTGTGAAGAGTTGCCATCAGTGTCTGGGTGTGTTGCAGAAATGGATGGAGGAAAGGGAGCGTAGTGCACAGATACTGAATGTGTCGACCTGCATGTGTGTGTGTGTATGTGAGAAAGAGAAGAAAAACGAGAACATAACAGGGAGGAAGGTGGGAAAGCAAAGTGTGTTTGCATGTTTGTACGTGTTATCTTGCCTGTGTGCACCGCTGTGCAGCAGACACACTAAAAGGTGTTGCCTACTGTCAAGTGGCCGATGATCCAGAGTCCCACGGATAGTCACGCGATTTCCCAACCGCCGGTGCGCTTTGCCTCGCCTTCTACCCCATTTCACTACAACTTGAATGTAATCGAGTGGAGGCAGTCCGCTGATACGAGCCTCCGCCGTTCACATGCATGTTTAATGGCTGCAAAAAAATACCACGGATGGTACTCTCGCCACCGTGTGCAAAACCACTGTTACTGTGTTGCTTCGTTTTACACAGCTGGAATCCCTCTTGAGCCTTTGAACGATGTTTTAACACACTGAATAGTTAAACAGAATCAACCAATGGCGACGCAGTTCCTGCCTCTCATGAGGACACGGCACGTAAACACAGTCTCATGTTTATTTAAAAGAAGAAAAAAAAAAAACTCGCCCAAGGTGCACGTCTTCTCCTTCATCCTTCGCTTCGCTATGCAGCCTCATACATTTGTGGCCTCGGGGGATGTCCCAGCATGCAACAGAAATAGGAAGTGTGTAGCCCGCAGGTAAAAGGTAGATACTCCTACTTGTCAGTGTGTAACACAGTTCACCTCCACACACACACACACACACACACACACACACACACACACACTCTTCTCTGCTATGGGAGTGCTAATCCCCAGGAGATGAAAGGAGACTCCCGCTGCTCTCTGGTGTCTGTGTCCTGCTGTGGCGCTTCATTTGGTGCCTGGCAGAGAGAGACAGGTCCAGTTGATGCTCCATACATGGTGTCCTTGACCGAGGCTGAGCCGTGACTCAGGCCACGCCACATGCTGATCCAGAAAGTTCTCTATTAGAAATCGATGTCCGTTTGACACCCCTTTCCATTCAAGCCCCCTTTGTGGTGTATCTTTATCACCGTGGAGAGAGTGGAAAAAAGGAGAGAGAGACAAAGAGAGAGAGAGTATCTCTCTGTGCATACTGAAGACCCCTCCACCTCCTCGATTCATGGCGGCTCCTCAAGGGAAGCCAGGCGTTAATACTAGATTAAGTATCTCCACTTCATTATGGGAAACCGAGCCCTCTGCTCAACCTTGACGCTTTGAAGTGGTGCAAAAGTTCACCTGGAGTCCATTGACCGTGCCTGCTTGTTTTCAGGCGTGTGTGTGTATGTGTGTGTTCATACACCTGAGCATGCATGCATTGGTGTGTGTGTGTGCTCGTGCATGTACGTATATATTGCATATTAATGTACCTTGGGAGTTTTGTGCATGCCTGTGTGCACAAGCGCAAGAAGGGCTGTGCTTAAATAAGTGCACTGCAGCACCACTTATTGTAGATAGGAAGCAAAAGGAGGGAAGATTTCCCAGAAGAGAAGCTGCTCCAACTTCCATGAGAATAAACACAGTAATCGTCCTTCTCCCACCCCACCCAGTGCATCCTGGGAGTGGAGAGCTGCTGCTGCTGGCTGACATGGGCCTTTGTGGCAGCTCTCCTCAGTGTCATGAATTTAAAGGAACAGATAATGAACAGCAAGGGCCCTGATTCAGCACAACAGCGCTTAATAAGGAAATTGCCAAACTATATCCTCTACATTTAATCACACATAGGTCCAGATGACTATCTTCAGTTGTGATTACATCCTTAATTCTCTCCTTGACTGCTGGCCTTAATGGGCACCTTCCTTCACAGAAGTAAAATGCAGTGAGGTATTGTATTCGCTCAAGGTGTCTCTGCACCTGATTCTCACACCAATGCCAAGAGAAAAAATGCTGTGAAAAGAGTGACTACACTTTGCACTGGTGGTGTTTTGCTCAGATTGCGGCTTTCATTCGTTTTTGTAAAGTGTGCTACTGCTTCCTAAAAGTGTTAATGATCTGTAAAAACCACCAACAATTCTGAAATCTGAACATGGAAGGTGTTACACGTAACATCGTAACATTGTAACATTGTAACACCAATAACTCATTACCACATTAAGTGTGAGATATGAGTATAATGAGTATAACAAGACATTGGCCGTCTCTGTCAGCGTCTAATTTTACATTGTGTGCCACCCGGTTTTATTTTGCAGGAAATCTGCCAGATCTCTTTATGGCACATGTTCCACTATTCTACCTAGTTTCAACTTCGCACATAGGGGAGAGAGGGCAAGTTGCAACACCCTCTTTGCAGCAGGTTTTAAGTTAGAGAAACACTTGTGCTAACAATACCACTGGTGTGACACAGAGGCGACCCATCGTCTTCAAGATTCAAGATTCAAGAACTTTATTTGTCACATACACACACATGGTGTGCAGTGAAATGAAAAGTGGCAATGCTCAGCAGGAATGTGCAAAGGGCAACAACAGTACACAATATTTACAATAAAAAAACCAACACAATATTTACAGTAAGAGCACTATTTACAATGGTAAGAAATATAAGTAACAAATATAGTAAAATATGAAAAATGTGTATATATGTATATAAATTATGTGTAGTTGCTACCTAAGTGTGTGTGTGTGTGTGTGTGTGTGTGTGTGTGTGTGCATAAGAGGGGCAGTTGTGTGGGGCCCTGGTGAGATCAGAGGTCACAGTCCTGATGGCCTGAGGAAAGAAACTCCGTCTCAGTCTCTCTGTTTTGGCAGCATGACTACGGAGGCGCTTGCCTGACCGCAGCAGCTGAAACAGTCCGTTGTTAGGGGTGGTGAGGATCCTTCATGATCCTGCAGGCTCTGGTTCTGCACCTCCTGGTGTATAAGTCCTGCAGGGTGGGGAGTGTAGTTCCAATAGTGCGCTCAGCCGAACGCACTACTCTCTGCAGAGCCTTCCTGTCCTGAGCTGAGCTGTTGCCAAACCAGGCAGTGATGCTTCCTGTCAGGATGCTCTCTACAGCTCCAGAGTAGAAGGACTGAAGGATCCTCCAAGAGACTCTTTCTCACCAGAGTGTCTGTGTGTGTGTGGACCATGGTTAAGGGTAATTCAATCTAGGTATCACAATGAGTTTGACTATAATATATTGTGTTTTGTCTTTGTATATGTACATTATTTGATTTAAAAGTGCTACCTGTAGTACCTTGAAGGAAACCAAGTGAATCTGAAAACTGTGGTATGCTAGTCAGCAAAATATGAACCAGGGGCTAACACGAAGGCTTTCAGCCCACTTTTAGAAGTTGTATCCCATTTTGCCGTGTAGGTTAGCTCCACTCAGGCCACTGGAGTTTCACCTTTGCAGTACACGCTGCGCTGTACTTTAACCTACTGCTAAAACAGGTGCCACATGGTCTCCCTGCAAAAGGACACCTTTACAAGCTCATAAATAACAATGGTGAATGTGAGGGCCATGTAGAACACATGGGGGTCACCTCCGCACAACTAGGGCAGTGGCGTCCATGGAGGATTGGGGCGCATCCTCGCTCCCTCTATCCAGAAGTGGCTACCATCAGCAGGTTTATAGCGAGAAGCGCCTGGTTAATATTTAGGACGAAGCACACCTAACATTCGTTTTCCCCCAGGCTCTCCTTCCCCCGCTGTCTCTGGTGCCAGTTATGCGACAGGTGTCTTTTCAGCCCAGGATGTGATAAATGAAAGGCTGTTCGTCTGCAGCAGAAAATAAAACACACCCCGTAGGGCAACAAATAAAAACAAGCATCCTAGACATCTTGAATTGGATTAATCAAACGGCAATCTCCTGAGACCTAGCCTATATGGCCATTCATGAAAACAGCTCCACTATTAGTCATTAGTTAACAATGTGATTAGGTACCACACATCAGCATTGGAACCTCAATGCACAACCTCTACTTAACATTTGATAAATGTCTTTCGTTTAATGAAAGGAGGGAAAGTTTCATTACGAGAGCTTTTCTCAATTGCTAAACTTCATTGCGCTGCATGTTTGTGTTGACACAGTTATAGCTTGACATTTATTGCAGTCCCAACACGTAACGGTGTCACTTAACCTCATTACGCGAGTGTGTGTTTTCGCCATTAGGTTGTTAATGTAAACGCTAATGATGCTGAGAGAGAAGGGCACTGCTCTGGGGTGGCTGGAGGGACAGAAAGCATGTACCTGCCATCTCCTGAGACTCTCATTAGAACGAGTGGCGGCAGGTGTTCGCATCACATCACAACCCCGGCTGGGTCCGTGGAGGGCTACATTAGCTTGCTTGTTTATATTGAACTGCATGCACATGGGCTCAGGCGCAGCTGCCTAAATGCTCGCGGAGAAGTCAAAAACGTAACAATGCCAATATAAAATACTGTACTGTAAATAATCCAAATTATAATCTGACACAAACCGACACAGACACACAAATAGATTATTTTCAATTAGCGTAGTATTACGTTACCAGAAGAACAACTGTCAGACCAAACTGTAAACAATAACAACTCAACACTTTATACACATTCAGACTCTTGTTACATACAGTACAGCCATACATACACACACACTCACACACACACACACGCACACACTCACACTCCTCTGATTTTTGTCGACATTTTCTGATCATTTATTCATCTCGAAGCCCAGACGTGTCCAGTCAAACATTTTCAGTCAGCCAAATGTTTCCTCTTCCTTCTGGGTCCCTACAGACTGTCAGCAAACTCTGAGTGTCCTGAAAATACCCCGTTTCAGCTTCCTCAGTGACGTGAGGTTAGCTGCTGGAGCGTCTCTGCTCTCTATAGCTCGTCACTGCAGTGTGGGATGCTATAGGATGTGTGTGATCCTAGCTAGGGTTAATAGTGTGCTGAGTGGTGTGCAGTGTTGAGCTAATCACTTAACAGGCCCACTGAGGGAGTGTGCTTGTTGGGAGCCTGTACTCAGCACGGCTCACTGAGGCAAGTATGTGTGAGTGTGTGTGTGTGTGTGTGTGTGAGTGTGAGTGTGTGTGTGTGTGTGTGTGTGTGTGTGTGTGTGTGTGTGCACTGAGGATGACTGAAGGGTTGTGGCAGAACGAGGTCACTCTGTTCTACCAGGTGAATTTTTTGTGGGGGTGGACAGGATGATGTGTGTGTGTGTGTGTGTGTGTGTGTGTGTGTGTGTGTGTGTGTGTGTGTGTGTGTGTGTGTGTGTATATGTGTGTATGTGTGCATGTGAACAGATATCTATAATGTTTGCATGTTGTGTACGTATGGGGGTGGGTGTGTGTTTGCGTGCATACAGTTTTGTGATGATATATTTGAGGAGCAAAAGGTGTGTGGAAGTGCTCAGTGATGTTTCCCTCCCTGTGCTACCAGTGTGTACAGCTTCTCACATTGTAGCAGCAAAGCATTATGGTCCACGCAGCACAAGGATGCCCGGTGTGGGATGCAACAAAGTACTTCCTCAAGCTTCCTACCGTATGCATTCCACAATAATAGTCGTCCATAGCCTTGCATTCAGTTAAAGTGCTGCAGCATTTCAAGGCTGTTACAACCAATGGCAGCCCTGCAAGCCGCTTTATTAGTATCACAACACATCAAATCAAATCAAATCAAATCACATTTATTTGTATAGCCCTTAATCACCGTTACAGTCTCTAAGGGCTTCACAGTGCCCAACATGTGAAAATAATAAATGGTTAGTACACGACATCCCCCAGCCTTAGACCCTCACAGAGGACAAGGAAAAACTCCCACAAACCCTCACTGGGAAAATTGGGAGAAACCTTGGGAGGGGCTACTCAGAGAGGGATCCCCCTACCAGGACGGTTGGGCGTGCAATAGATGCCGAGTTTGGGCAAGCAGCGTATACACAATATATGAAAGTTTATTTTGGTGGGACATCCAGATCTGATGGGGCGGCATCACAGCAACGGCAACTCAGTCAGCGTCATCATAGGACTAGGGGACCATGCAGGCGCCAACACTGCCCAGATAGGAGAACGCAACGTCCGCTCAGTCAGCATCGTCCTAGGAGGGGGGACCAACCAGACGCCAACTCTGCCGGGCTGCAGCCTGGAACAGATAGGAGACTCACCCACACACACCCATACACACACTCTCACTCTCACTCACACAGACAAACATGACCAGCGTCAGTGGACAGGAGCAGGTAGACCAGGAGAATAGGACATGTAGGCAGGATGCTAGTATCCATCGGCAGGACCCTGATCTAGGATGAGCTAACTGGTCTAGCCTTACTCTGAGAAGAGACTGAGCCACTCCCTCAAGGCTGGTCAAATGACAGAGAGAATAAATGGTTTTTTAGCCTTGACTTAAAGACTTCGATAGAGCCTGCCTCTCTGATTGAGGCAGGCAGACTGTTCCATAGATAGGGAGCCCGGTAAGAAAAGGCTCTGTTACCTGCAGTTTTCTTTTTGACTGCTGGGATAGACAGGTAGCCAGCGTCCTGAGATCTGAGGGCGCGTGGCGGTTTATAAGGTTTAATCAAATCGGATAAATAGGACGGTGCCATCCCATGTAATGATTTATATGTAAGTAAAAGCACCTTAAAGTCACACCTGGCCTGAATTGGTAGCCAGTGTAGTGAGGACAGGATGGGAGTTATATGGTCGCATTTCCTAGTTTTGGTCAGGATTCTGGCAGCAGCATTCTGGACCAGTTGTAGTTTTTTAGTGCGCCCAGTAGGTAAGCCCGAGAAAAGGACATTGCAATAATCGATTCTGGATGATACAAAGGCATGTACTAAAATTTCTGCGTCTGCCTCTGTTAGCATAGGTCGAATTTTGGCAATATTGCGAAGATGATAAAACGCTGATTTAGTGATCTCCTTAATGTGCAACTCGAATGAGAGGGTAGGGTCGAATTTTACCCCGAGGTTTTTAACGTATGGGCTCTGGGAGATTACACAACTATCAAAGTTAAGAGTACTATTCTCAAATAAGTGTCTATGTCTAGCCGGTCCCACAATCAGCATCTCAGTTTTGCTGCCATTAAGGAGTAGGAAGTTTAGGGACATCCAATATTTGACCTCTGATAGGCAGGCCTCTAGTTTTTGGAATTGGGTGTCATCGGTTGGTTTGACTGGTATGTAAATTTGGGTGTCACATAAGACGACCTGGTCCTGACCGCCACTTTTCAGCGTCGACTTCCTTCCCGGCCGGTGCACCTTCCCCTCCGTCCCACCGGGTCAGCCGCGGACACCAAAGCCGCCGGTCTATCCAGGAGGCAATACCAGCTCCAGCCCGACCGGTCGGTTCCTCCAGGTCTGCCCCGGCTGCCTCCTCCGGGACAGGTCGGCCGCCGCTGTCCGTCCTGTCCTCCATCCTTGCTCTGTACTGTCGACAGCCGCTTCTCGCTCTGCTGTCCAACTCACTCACACACACACAGACACACACACAGACACACACACAGACACACACACAGACACACGGGTTAAAAGGGCCGGCTGCAATCGGTGGAAATTGGCCGGAGCAGAAAGAACCAGCCCACTAGCTCAATTCTCTCCTGCACCCGGCCTACACCTCACCCACACCCCCCTCCCAGTCTGCCACAGTAAGTTACCTTTTAAAGATTTTTTTTAATGGATTTCTTTTTTCGTGTTTATATAGCCACGTTTTTATTAACTACTACATCAGTACATTAGCAGCCACTTTAAGAACTACTTAGGTCTGGAATTACACAGTATTTCACCATAAACACAACTCGCTTTGTCTCCCCTCCTTTTTCTTGTCTATTTTTATCAGATCGTGAGTTTCCCAGCGCCCTCGCTCGTTTTCACGCTTTCCCCTTTTCCTTTCTTTCCTTTGTCATTCTTTTTTATCTTCTCCCCACACCTCCCCCCTCGTTCTCTGTCCTCTCTGCTTTCATTCTCCCCATCCCTGTCGCCTCCTAAACATTGTGACGTGCCTCACAGGCCCGGGATAGTTTCCTGCGTTAATAACTGTGACCTATTAACTGACAGTGATGTCTCAGGGGAGAAGCACTTGTCCTTAAATTATACATGATCACTCTCTCACTCTGTGCCTGCCTCTCTCTCTCTCTCTCTCTCTCTTTTTTTCTTGTTATCTCTCTCACACTCTCTCTCTCAATCATTCTTTAAGGTCACCATATCACTTTTTTAAAAGGTTATGCCGGAGAAAAAACAAAGGTGGGAGGAAAAGCACGGACAATGACATTTGTCCGCATTAAATAATTATTTTGATCGGTTGGTTTCTCCTGATGTCCAAGGAAAGCTTTTGTTTCCATCCCTCTCGTTCTGAAATACTCAGGATGTTGAAACGCTCGATACGGGATCCATTGACATATTGACTCTTGATATGAGGACTGACAGGATGTGCAAGAGCTCTTTAAATACATGTTACCTTTTTGTCTGACTTTAGTGCCAGTTTTGAGTTTTGCTAGGATTTGAAGGTTGTGAAATGATTCTTTTCTAACACAATTTTTTCATTTCATTTCATTCATCATTGTTGCACAATTCATGAATGGTTGGCCCCCAAAACTACACATACTCTGTACACATATCAACCTTTATGATTCCAAACTCAAAATATTAAATATATTAAATATTGTAGGAGTACATTCACTCTGAGTGTATGTAAGAAAGAAGGTAGAAGGGTTGGGGTTGTTGCAGTGTTGTAGACGCTTGACAACCACAGAAATGCTGAATGTCAGTGCAGAAATACGGAAGGCGGATAGCGCCACAAGGTTGGTTTTTTTTTCCCCAATACGTGAGATTTTAAACTCGGATTTACAAGATTATTGTAGTAATTTTGAGTTTGTAAAGTTGTATTTTTTTCTAGATTAATCTTGTTTTTGCGAGTTTTTAAAGTCGTATTTCCAAGATTTTAAAGTCGTTTTTTCTGAGACATTTTTAGATATTTTGAGATACAAATGCCCATAAACTAAGGCTACAAAAGCAATAGAGTTACATAGCCTAGGAAATACGACTTTAAAAACTTGGAAATACGACTTTAAAATCTCACAAATATGAGAATAATCTTTTAAATCCGAGTTTAAAATCTTGTGTATTGGAAAAAAAACAAAACCTTGTGGCCCTATCTGTCTTCCGTACAGAAAACCCTTCATATGAGCAAAACCTACAGTGGAGGCACAAAGATATCCTCGTGCCTTTTATACTGAAAAAGATTCTCTCTTTACTTATCATCATTTAAAGAAGAGGTGAAATCGTCTCAAAAGAAACAGCTTCAGCTATATTCCTCAATCTCAGTGTTGTTTTTGAAAGCTAGATAAAGCTGCGGATATTCAAAGGTGTGTTGTGGGAATTGGACGGCTCGTTTCATTTACATTTCTGAACTGTGTGTATCTACCTCGTAAATAAGATGCTCACTGGGGAGCCCGGCGAGGAGATGGAGCTCAGAGCACTCTGCCAATATTGTATGAGTAGATTATTCCCACAAATCCAGCGGAGCCTCTTGTAGTGCAGCACAGAATTACTTTCATATGGAGCTTAGGCAGTTTATACTAGCTTATGTTGTGAGAGTCAATAAGCACCATGTTAATGGCATTTGATCTATATGAAGCCCTGAATATGGAAGAACAAAGACCGAGGAGATCGTTGGATCTAAATATGAAGGACGTCTGCCCTTCTGCCTCTCAGTTGTTTCAACTCTTTTTTTTGCAACTTCAGACGCTTGCCTTGCTAACCTTTTTCCCAAGTGTTTGTACGCTACGTGAACGTTGAACACAAATGAAATGCATTATAAATGTTTTGTTTGCGCTGTGCACATTATGGCCTCGGCCCCTCGTGTCAGGTGGTTAAATCTTTCATTGTGTAGGCTAAGTTTGTGTGCAGCAATGCTGTCTTACTGGTGAAAAGTAGAAAAGCCCACTGTTGAAGCATGTATAATATTGCTGTAGCTGCCTGCACACAGGGAGAAAAGGGACGCTCTCTCTCTTTCTCTTTTGCTAGAGGGAGCCATAATCATTTTTAGGTTTGCACATAGGTGAATTATCCTTTATTGTGCTGGCATTGTGCTTTGAATCTTCAAGGACACCCTCTGTACAGCGTGCTCGGCCCACCAATCTTAATAGCACACGCCAAAGCTGCAGACAGTCCCAGGCATTGCCGGCTGTCTCTCAATCCAGCCAAAATGCTACGTCTGCTCTTTTGATCATAGAAGGATGCATTTTTAATGATCCCCTATCACCATCCAGAATGAGGGAGCAGGGAAAGTGGCGGAGCCGCCCAAGTCAATTTCAATTTTCCTGGATCACTCGCTCTCCCTTGTCCTCATCACATCTTCATTATCTCAGCCTCCCTCAGTTCATTTTAATCTGCAAATAACCTGGAGGACTAGTAAATCAGGATGAGGGAAAGGATGCCCTGATGCGTGTAAGTGGAGTTGAGAGAAGTTTGATACGTCATTCAGACACAGTGCTCCTTTTTGTTTACAGCAGCCGAAACCGGACTCATCGCTCCCATTGCTCTCTGTATCTAGCTTAGGGCAGGGGAGAAACAGAGAGAGTTTGAGGAGCTGACACAAAGTCAGAGCAGGGTGGGGGAAGAGAGAGAGAGAGAGAGAGAGAGAGAGAGAGAGAGAGAGAGAGAGAGAGAGAGAGAAGGTTTAGGCGTCTGCACTGACAGCTTCCTCCTGCAGTCTAACACAGCTTTGATGAGGATCCGGGGGTTTCACCGCTGTTGCTGCTCCAGGGTCTCACTGATGTTGCTGCTGCAGTAAGCACCCAGCCCTGACCTTTTCCTGCACACTGTACAAATATCCATCCCTTCACACCGCGACCACTTTCCGGCGACCCCGGGTGTCCGGATCATATTCACGGAAAAGAGGGAAGGGAGGCTGGAAAAGAGGCTGTCATGGGTTGACAGATGGCCCCCGCGTTGTCGGGCAAAACGTCACCGCAGACTGCACCACCCCCCGCGAGGCGGCAGCCCCGGCTGAGCGGTGGGCGAGGACGGCCGCTGCCTCCTGTGCCTCGCGACAGATGCTGCAAACAATACTGAGGCCACATGTGTCACACCGCATTTCATCCACAAGGCTGACTGTGATGCCCCGTGCAGGGTATTAGTCGGGGAGCCTCGGCGCTCGTGGAAATGGGTTGATTTTTTGCGGTGCTTCATCCTGCGTACCGACTCTGACATATTGCAGCTGTAAACCTCATTCTGTCTCTCCCATTTCTCTTCCCCTCTCTCCCTCCCTTATTCTCTCTCTGTCTGTCACTCCATCATGTCTATCTCTTTCTCTGTCTATTGCCTCTCTCTTCCTCTCCATCTTCCTGTCTGCGTTACTCTCCCTCCCTCTTCGGCTGTAGTTTAGGGGAAAGGATGAAAAAAAGATGAGCAAACATGAAGGCTGTCTCAGAATTCATATTCAAGCCCCACGCCATCTTCCCTGTCGCTTCCTTTCCTTCCACCTGCATTATTCCTCCTCCGCTGCGCCCACACAGGATTAGGCTTAAATGAGAAATGTATTGTTTCCTTCATTCACTCAAGTCAAAGAGTAATGGAGTCAATCTGTTTGGCTCCTGCCTGTTGAGGAGCAGGAGAGATTAGGGCCTCTGTTGGCCAAGATGGAATCACAGCTTTAAAAGATGGAATAGAAATGTCACCTCATCTTTAATGACAGTCGGCTTGACATTTCCCGGCATTTTCATGCTGATTTTTTTTCGTCCCAGCACACCGTGTCGTTCCATCGTGTTATAATGGGATGTGTTTAAACTAACTTTTATGAACGCTGTATCAGCTAGTGCGTTTAATTCTTAATACAACAAATATTTCCATGTCCTTTTTTTGTCACCGACGTCAAAATATTTGAAGATTCCTACGGCAATGAAGACTCAGCAATGTTTACCAGGACACCCGGTGTCATGATGAAAACAATGCCGGTACAAGACTTCCTGTATTTTAATAGGCTTCTGTGGATAATAAACAGCGTCTTATTGTAGTTCCCCCGGGGGAACTAAAACTGAGGAGGTAAAAAACCTTCAGGTCTCTTCAACCTAAAACAAGCAAGCCGCATTATGTTGAAGCGTAACTTGTGAGGTTGGGATTTTTGTCATCTCTCCACATCTGACAGCCCTGCAAATTTTTCCCTCTCATCTATGTGCAGGAATTTGCTTAGCCCCCCTAAACAGTAACCATGCCAACACAGCAATTGTGCCTAATGGATTTCACTGTGTCGTTATTGCTGAACACACAAATAGTTACGGCGGCGAATGAAGCTTTTTTTTTTCCCGTGCACAGCAAGACAACTAAGTTCAGTTTTACAAGTTCAGGCAGAATGCTACAGTTTATTTCCCCAGATAAATGTGTTATAAGAGGGCTTATTGCTTCGGTGTGAGATTGGAAGTGAGTGAGTTTTAACGAAATGGACTCTCTCTATCTGTTCGTATGACAGAGGGGCTGTTCAAAGCCAAGGCCTGTGAGCTTTTAGGTGCTGTAGGTTTTCAGCCCTCTGATTAGACCCACAATGCCTCAGGGTCAATGTCATTTTTGAGGAGACCTGAGAGACCAGGAAACATTTGTGATTCACAGATTAATCGAGTAATATGTAAACCGGTGTATATAATCACCTCCGAAGATAAGCACTGGGCACCTGTAGACGGCAGTGAGACACCTGAGTAAATACATCAGTGGATTAGTAGAATTAAGTTCCCTGGAGGACCAGTTGGCAGGCTGAATAGGACGAGCAGGCGACTGTATGAGGAGAACAATAGCTTCCCCATCTCTCTCCTCCTCACCCACCTGACAGCGTCGAATGAACTTGCCTGCATCTCACCACAGCTGGGACGCTATAAAGAAGTGCTCGCTGAAATAGTTAGCAGTTATTTAGCCAACCCGTGAGCCAACTGTCTGACTCAAGATACATCAGCATTTTCTTCTCCTATTCTCTGGGCTTTTTCTCTTGGGTTTTTGACAGCTATCAGGGGAGTTGGAGCAGTGCTGAGCTGAACAGTGCTGACAAAGCCGAAAGGCCCTGCACTGCAGGCTCTGGAGTGGCTGAATCGATCCTGTGCCATCACCGCGGCCTGAGGGAACGGCTGCCACCATCCTTCATACCGCACTGGATGTCCTCATCTACCTCCCTGTCACCTCTCCGCCTGCGGCAGGACAGAGATTTATGCATAGCAGACAGCTTAAGTCCAAGCATACGTTATAGGTTAGCAAGCTAAAGCGCATGACACAAGCAGTGCTGTTGGCTAGCTTAGATATGCTCAATGTCTCTCCAAGTATCGCTCCGAAATGAAACATTCACCATTTGAAAAGTTTATCACCTACTCTGACAAATTGATGCTGGCAAGACAGTAAGACTCAGCCATGGATTTGATATCTTAGAGCCCCAAGCTGTGATTGCAGTATGGCTGCCTCTGTTGAAACACATCCATCCACCACAGGCTTTGTTTGCACAGTGATTTGTTGGTTTAAAGATATTCTTTCACACTGAAATGCATTCTGGGGACTGATGATACATATATGACTGATATGAGGACAGTATGTATTTTGAGCCTTTGTAATGTTCGTAAAGACTGGAGTCAAACATGTTTGTGTTACTTGATTGATCCCAGCATAAGGTCAGCTACAGAGCAGCTGGCAGGGATTCAGTGCCTTGCTTAAGGAACTTCAGCAGGGTGCATGCTTGTCATCACACGGTTTTCAACCTGAGTCTTTAATAGAGTATATATTCTGCATACAGGTTTGAGAATGAACCTGTGAATTGCAGGTTAGCGTATGGAAGTAGTCGTTGTAGCTACGTTGCTATACTATGTATTTGTTTTGTAAGCTCGGTATCTTGGTAATTACTGCTTTTCTTTGTTGGAAGAAGAAGCAGGAGGGTTTCCAAGATAACAAGAGCATGTGAGAGCCCGATCCTATTGGACGGAGCTGAACATTGGAAGAGGCTGCTGTGAAAATACCAGCGCATTCACAAATGGAGAGCAATTAAGCCTATTCACATTATCTGTGCGATAAAACGTATACCTATTCTCTCTCGATAACCTGCACAGCCCGATCCTTTATAGATTAATGACTCATTCCCTGCTAATGTATGTTTATCACAAGGTCAGGAGTGATGTATTATCAGTTAATGAGAAACACAGAAATATCTGGTGTGAGAGAGAGGCGTGGAGGAAGTAAACACACGCTGAGAGACACCCACATTTGACCTTTCAGAAGGGTTTTCTCTGGCCTGCGGTGAGTCGTCTAGCGGTGACAAGAATAATGGTTTTGGCGCCACGGCCCCGGGGACCGGTCTCCCGTTCCCTCCCCGTAGATATCTGAGCAGAGAGGTTCAGCCCCTCCTATTGTGTCTCCTACATCCATAGCAGACAATGAGGCTCAGTGCAGGCCACTTAAGGGACACCCCTATGCTGGCAGAAAGGACCGCTGCAGATCCCTCTGATAACTTTCAGTAGGGGACTTATATAGGAGAGGTAGGGGGACATTGAGATGGAGGAAATGAAGCCGCTTGTATTAGATTATTTACAAAACATCCTGCAGACGAATTGTTTATGGCTGTGGCTTACATTATAAGATCGTATTAGAGGGCCTCAAAGACAAAGGAGGACAGTCGCAGGGCGTATTATACCCTCTCTCTGGCGGCCTTGTGAGGCACGCTGGTTTCTCTGTAGAACGCTGTTCAAACGGAGCACTGTAGGAGTCCATTGATATACTTCATTATTGAATTTCACTTTAATTGTAGGTTGTAGCTTCACTTGAAGCACTAAATGAGTTCGGGAGAGGGTCCTCCCATCACTGTCTCTGTGATCTCAGCGTTTACTCGGTGTTAGGCAGTGGGGAAGATCAAAAGCTCTAAAGAGGAAAAGTGGAAAATGTTAGGTGCAAATGTATTAGTCATGTTATTAATTGATTTTCTGGAACAGTCCAGGCTGACATCAAAGCAAATTGCTGTTGAAAGATTTGTTGCTTTTTAAAAGTGGGCTGTGGTCTGAAGGCCTCGACTTTTTAATTCAACTTAAATTAGCCAAATATCTACAATATCTACATAACCAAAACCATCTGAACTGCTGAGGGACTGAAGACACGGGGTGAACAGGTCTCGCTGTTATGAAGTAGCTTATATAAACCAGCTAGTTTATATAAACCAGCTAGCTTATATAAGTGGTGCTATCGACAACTCACTGTACTGGACGTGACTTCCGTCGCACGCCATTCGACGCTCCTCATGTGATGCTTGTATGGTGCACTGCAGGCGGGAGATTTGAAGCATCAACATCAGGGCATTTGCACTTCGCCACCACAATGGGTAATATATTTTATTGTGACATAAATTCTATAACCTGGTATATAGTCTCATAAACTTTACAAACTAGCCGACTTGATGAGCTGCCAATTGATGCTCATGAACGAAATCCAAAAGCACGCTGTAATATATGAAAATATGCATCATAAACATTTCTATCTAGATCATTCTGAAGTTGAGATTATTGCCTTCTGAAAAAGGCAATAATCGTTTTGTACTGCAGCTCCAGAAACAGGAAGAAAAACAGCCTGCTGGTCCACTGTTGATGCTCCCAGAATCAAACCAAGCTCGCAACTCAAGGCAGTTGGACGCTCCACTGGATGCCTTCAGTGCACTTGGCCATTGAAAACACACACGTCTGACGCTTCTAGTGCATTGTGGCTTTTGTCTGAAATGTTGCTGATTTTCTACGTATGTATTTTTTTTTTGTTCCTGGACAATTTCCAGTTGAGTCCAGTTTCACGTTACGCTGAAAGTGCATTGTGTATGTATGTACACAAAGAATACAGTATGTTCCTCTAATGCCTGCTGCTGTCCAATGTGTCAGACTCTAAATGTGAAATGGTTTCTATAGGGCCAGGATCGGTAAGCATCGATTCCTGTTGTTACTTAAACACAGTGCCTTCCGGCTCAACGGTGCTAGTTGGAGAAGCAATTATCTTCATAATGGCAACATCAGCACCACGCTCACAACAACACGCCCCTACGGTCCCTGTAGCCGAGCTGTTCAGATAAACGTCATCTGCCTGCAGGCTTGGCTGAAATAACCAAAACCCACTTTTGTGTGCTGGTTGACAATAATGAGACCAATTAGACCGCTCGGATTGATCAGTGGGATGACCTTTACAGTTCCACAAAACCAGATGGATGGAATCTGAGTTCACAAGTACTTCAACTTCAACTCAATTTGGCTGCATGTCGCCACCCCCCCCGCCCCCCCCAGCACCCCCCCACCAAGATCAGATGGGGCCCTACTGGTGGAGACTGATGGAAGGCAAATTGATACATCAGCTTTTGATGCAATACCATCAATTACATCCCCGGACAAAGAGTCAAAGATTTAAAAAAAAATATATACAAATCAGGCAATTACTGATAGACATTGAACTTCTGAGATGGCCTTGATCTCCTCCTACACAGAATACAGATGAGTCTGTGGCCCTGGTCTCGGGGCCTGGAGACTAATGGTCGGCCCTGGCCTATCGCTTGCCCCGGGGGGACTTGGGAGTAGAGAGCGGATTAGAGAGAAATAGATGAGAGCGACGGATAATGAAGGAGGTCTGCCTTAAGTCTAATCACTGGCTTTAGAAGACATGATCTGCTAGAGAGAGAGAGAGAGAGAGAGAGAGAGGGCGGGAAAAGAGAGATGAACTCAGATGGTCTCTTGTTGTGATTACACCTCTTATCATAACTGAACATCTGAGATATTGCTTTTCTCTGTGTTTACTGTTTTATTTAGTTGAAGCAAACATCCCATTCATTGCTGTGCATACATTTTGTAAGAGCATAGTTTCAGTGGACTGGGATAAAAGCAGCTTATTCAATAGAACGATGCACAGATTCACGTTCTCTATTCCTTCCTGGCCTCCGTTGCCTTAAATCAGTCTTTGCCAGGCATAACAGCTCTTTCTGTTCCTCTCTAAGTGTATATTTGTAATGCTAATTGGGCCAATTGTAGGAATGAAATCAAGATGCTGAGCAGAGCAGCTAAACAATCACCGGGGAGGGATGCAAACACTTTTATGGTAATAACAGGAGAGGGGTGGGGGGGGGGGGGGGGGGGGGGGGATGGAGGAATAAATGAGGCTGAGCGAGAGGAAGGGGTGTGCAGGCTGAGTCAGTGAGGGAGAGTGATACAGAGTGTGAGAAGAGTGAGAGAAGAATGGAAGAGGAGTGGGATGGAAAATTAAAAGCTGATTACCATCTGAGTGAGTTTCCAGTTTCCCTAAAGGACAGGGAGGAGGAGGAGGAGGAGGAGGAGGAGGAGGAGGCCTGTTTTTAGTCTTTTAGTATTTATTAAGGCCGGTCTCCAGGGTAATCAAGACCGTCTAAAAATAGCCCGCTGAGAGGTGCTGCAGTCATAAACAGATTAGGTGCTGCCATATATAACTGGACTCATTTACCCACCCAGCCATTCCCTCTCTCTCATTCACGTTGCACCGTGTCAATTATTGTGATAAAAGTACAATCATTGGAGTATTTTATATATTGTACAATGTGTGCAATAGAGCAATGTGATTCATACCAGAGAAAAGTTGCTCGCAATAATGGGTTTTCATTACAGTCATTATACGGTCCAGTGAGTGTCACAGATATTTCCCAGAAGCCCCTTTTGTCCCCTGATCCCTGCCCCCCCAGTTTGCTCACATTCAGCTCTTTGTCACGCGGCCCAGCTGTGGTCCTGCCACCTAGCTTTGGGCTATGTGAAATTATTATATTGTACTGGGAGATATCAGACAGTGCGTAGCCTTGAGGCAGTTTCTTTGCTTCACCTCCTTAAAAAAAGATATTGCTGTGATAAAGCGTGGGCCCTTCTCTGCTCACGCTGAATCGAAGGGGAAGCCTTGAAGGCAAGGTGTAGCGAGTGGGAGCCAGATGAAAGGAGTACAAAAAGAAAATCAGGTGATATGTTTGTCCAGCATACTGCGTTTCAAAAGGATGTCTTGTTACCGCATGTCTCCGAGAGAGACGCCCGATTGGGTGACCCCAGTTTTTCTGGATATTGTTCGCTTGTTGTTTGATGCACATTTTCAGCAGAGGCGGGATGCTGACTTGGCAAGGTCTCAAATTAGTTGGTAGCTGCTGAAGAGATGGTCAGCTGACGTTTGCAAAGCTGCTTTTCTACAGTTTTTCAAGCTTATTCAGCTATAGGCAGATCATTTCTCTGCTTCCAAGAAATTTTATAACAAGTAATGGAAATTATCTACCAATGAGGCAATTTTTAAAATATATTTTAGGTCTTAATACAAGAAAAAATAAACATACTATGTTAGATTGGTTTGGCTGGGAGTGGTGTTTTTGTCTGACAGAGACAGATCGTTTCCCAGGACCTGTCACGTTGGGTTCAGGTCACTAGGATTCCCGATGTAACCTTGAAAAGGGTTTGTGGTGGTACACCTGAGAATAGTGTGTTTTCAGACACACGGGTGCCCCCTAGCTGTGATTTGCTCAGGAGATAACAGATTCACACACACACAAACACACACACACACACACACACACACAAGTAGCAGAAAAGCTCCTGGGCTGAACGGTGGTGTATTAATCACACTGACGCCTGGCACCACGATCTGTGACCCAGTCTTTTAATTGCATCCGCTCTGCTTTGCTCCCGCTCTCCCTCTTTATCTTGCCTCCTTCCCCTTCTCTCTCCCCGAGCCTCCTCGTGCCGTGCCCATGAGAGGGGGCTAATGCAGAGATAAGAGGGAGGGATGAAGATGTGCGGCGCTCCACCGCTCTCCCCCAGGGGCCCCGGCCAAAACAAAAACTGATAGAACAGCGCAGCATCACATTAGACGCTGAGATGCCTGACATAATGTCTGAAAGGGTATAACGCACCACAATGCTTCATAGGCAGCATGTCACTTCTGGACTTTTATGATGCACAAGGGAGGCGGTATACAGGAGGAAAAAAAAAAAACATCGTGAAGAGATCTTCATAATCCAATGAGAAAACATGCCAACGTTGAATACAAGCTTCCGAAAACCACCACCTGCCAGCGGTCCCACACAGCATCCTGAAGCTCTGCGCTTTTACTCTGTAAAGTCCTTTCAGTCTCCTGACAGGCCTGTGGGCTCCCTGCCTTTTACTGCTGGAGCTGCTGATGACAGGGGGGCCCACACTTACAGCGATTCCTCCATATCTGCAGAAAGAAGGAGGCGAAACGGGGGAAATAAGATGTGATCGTGTGTGTGTGTGTGTGTGTGTTTGGGCAGGGAGGTGCATATAGATGTGACAGTGCACTAACGATGTTTTGCCATAAGGTTTCCTTCAGCCCTATAAGTGCACCGGTCACAGATAACAAGCACAGACTGGTAAAAAAGATGAAACATGAGTGCTGATGCACACAGGGTGACAGCACTTTCTCTCCCACACACACACACACACACACACACACACACACACACACACACACACATGCTCACACACACACACACGCATAGGAGCATGGAAACGCACACATCCACAGGTACCCATCCCTATTGCTGCGATCACAAGCATCATTTGTAATAATCATATATGCAAAGAGCTCATGTCACACTCCCACTCCCATTTTACCCTTCTCTCTCTCTCTCTCTCTCTCTCTGTCTCTCGCTCTCTCTCTCTCTTTATCTCGCTCACTCTCACTCTTGCACTCTCTGTCTCTCTCTCACACACAGACACACACACACAATGACACTCACACACTTGAGTCACAGTGGTTTCCTTTTGCGAGAGGGAGCTGTCAGAGGGAACTGTGTGGGCTCTTGTTAAAACAGAGACCTGCAGAGGCAGAGAAATTCATTTCCAACTGCGGTAAAAGATGAGAAAAAAAACTATTTTCTGGAAAGTCACATCGTACCGCGCTGTTAAAAACAGCAGCATGTAAATGGAATTAGTTCTAACCTTTCCTGTGGGGGCACAGCGGGGTGGATCTCAAAATAATCTCAAGGGTTATGGATGTGCATGCGTGGGGTGCCGTCGGATTGACTTCAGATTTGATTCTCAAGCAGTAGTTAAAGAAATATGTTTTACATCTCAAGTTACTAACGGGTGTATTTGCAGTGACATAATCCTCCACTGAGAGGTGTAAACCTTTCTCTTAGTCTCCCGCTCCTCCAGTATCGCAGGGGGAAAATACCTTATTACTGATATTACTCTAGTAACTGTACTTGAGTCTTTTCAGAGACGCTTCTCATCAGGTACAATAACTACTGATTGAGCATCTTAACATCTACTTGACTTCTACTACTACTTGACTCCTCATAATCAATACTAGCTATATTCCTATCATTACAATGGACCACACAGTCTTGGACGGGTAGTGATGACTCACCAAATTACGTGCCGGAACCGCACAGAAATGGGACAAACTGTGCAAAATCCAAGTGAGTTTGGTTTGAAGGTAACAAACTACCGGAGTACTGACTGGAGTCATTTTCTCTAATGGAGCTGACGTCACAGTACTTTTACTGCAGCGAGGTAGTTCAGTACTCTTTACACCCATGTTCCTGTTTTTCAGCTGTGCGTTGGTTTACTGGTCAGTGGGCTCTTGCGCTGTTCCCTCTATCTGTCACAGACGCAGCCCTGCTAAAATACTGTTATTTGCAAATTGAGTGGGAGGTGTTGATTTTCCTGTTGGCTTGAGGAAATCAGCAGGGTACCAGAGGGAATGTTTACTTAGCACCGCGCCACCACTGTGATAAACAGCATTTTAACAAAAGGAGCACCGTATGCTCAATCTGGACCTATTTACCAGCCCTCACTCTGGCGTACCTAGCCTTCTGCTAGACGTGACACACAGGCTCTTTGTTCAGAGATTGTAACTATGCCAACTGTGGGAATGAGGATGCATAGTGTCCCTGCCCAGCCCAACGCTGTGCTGTACGTCAGGATGTCATTTTCAGTTGTTTCTAATAATACACCACTTGTCAAAACATAGTTACAAAGTGCTTTATTAAAAAATAGAATTAGAATTATTAGAGGAATTATAAAAGCAAAACAAGACTAATACAGTTTAATACCGATTTCATGCCTTAAAAGTGATCAGTAAATTGAATGTATAGATGCTAACAGCCTCTCTGCTTCCATCACTTTAACAAAGCCAGTAACTGACACCGTTTTTCTGCCTCAAGCTAGTCGTTACACCGCTGGCTCACCATGCTCAGACACTGGTGAACGCCGGTGTTGCCCTGGCCTCTTTTTGTCGGTCTGCCTGTTGTTGTTTTGTTTTGCGAGGCCGCGGGTCTGAGGAGGAGAGGCGGCGGTGTTGTTTATGCTTCCATCATTTCGTGACTGCAGGCGGGGGCGGGCAGGGTGTTGGTCGGTCCCGGCTGTCCTTGGTTTGCATCATGGGAGAAAGCTGAGCTGTTGTCTGCAGGGAACGTGAAGGGAGGAGAGGAGGATGGATGAGAACAGGTGGGGTTAAACAGCAAGAGGGAGAGAGAGGAAATAGGGACAGCCGGAGAGGGAGGACAGGGAGTTGTGACACCGGAGAGCAGGGGAGGAGGAGGAGGAGGAGGAGGAGGAGAAGAGCAGAGAGCGCAAGGGAGGAGAAGGGAGGCGTGGACGTGTAGAGAGGTGAGCATTGGTGTACGCCGGAGGGGAGGGGAGAGGGGAGGTGCAGAGGGAGCGAGGGAGCGAGGGAGGCGCGGCCCATATGAATGCACAGAGCAGCAGGCTGTGCAGCGCGACTACCTTCCATTTACGTCTTGCACATGTAAGATTCCATACAAGAGCAGTTCCTCCCTCCCCTAGGGGACCGGCCAAACGTTGAGCTACAAGAACAGACAAAGGGAGAGCGAGTGTGTGTGTGTGTGTGTGTGTGTGTGTGTGTGAACAGTATGTGCATCCATGGGTGCGGTGTGAGCATTCGCTGCATACACACATGCGTGCCCAGCTACCATCGTGCGTACATGTGGCTGTGTATCTGTGTGTGTATATCTTTGACCTGAGTGTGTGTGTGTGTGTGTGTGTGTGTGTGTGTGTGTGTGTGTGTGTGGGGGGGGGGGGGGTCACGGCTGCTTGCCCCCTCTGTTTTGCCCCGTCTCTGTATTGCGCTAGCCGCTCTGTTGGACAGGATGTACTAGTCCACAGAAGAGCAGCCGAGCAGAATGACACCAGCCTCAGCAGCCTGCCAAACACCGCTGTGGATGGCAGCCTGGAATATACAGGACATGGAGGACACACTCTGACACACATAGACAGACAGACAGACACTTGGAAAGCGACAAACACAGAGACAGGCCAAGACACACACACACACACACACACACACAGAGATACACACATCAAGGCTACAAAACAGAAATTGCATGCACAGCACAGGACACTCAGGCTGGACAAGGAGAGGCTCATTTCCCTCTTGGGCCATGGGGGACCGAGACTAGTTCAGGCAAGCACAAGGATACACACACACACACACACACACACACACACACACACACACACACACACAGTGGCACATGTAGATACACTATAGAGCAAATGCAGTCAGAGTCCTTTAGACCCTTCAATCCCTTCCTCTCACTCTCCTGCTCCCAGATAAGCTAGCCAGGTGATGAAGTGAGTTCGGAGGCATCGCTGATCGAACCTTGGGGAAACATGCGTGTGTGTGTGTGTGTGAGTGTGTGTGTGTGTTTATAATGGACTGTGTAGCGAGTACCGGGTTTATTGACCTTCACGGCCGGGACAGATTCAAACAGCTCCATCGACACCTTTACCAGGCCTGGTGTGCCGCGGCTTAGTTTGTTTACCTCTTTCCATCTCTCTCTCTCAATTCAGTTTCAACTGTGTGGACAGAGATGCCATACATTGCCAAAGCTGAAGCTGACAAATTGAACTGCATTCACTAGAGAGCAATAATCATATTAGTAGATTATCTATCTACAGTGTAATTCTTCATGCCTGTGTTGGCCACTTCCATTAATGTGAATCAATACAGTTGGCAGCTTCAATTGCACATAGACTCTTCTACACAAAAATAGGGACATTTTTAAGGGCTGGGAAGATTCGATCGTTAAAACCTCGGTATATTTTACTTATTTTGTAAAAAGTGAAACGTCTCTCTTTTGTCCGCCTTCTCTCTTTATCCCACCATTTCTCTCTCGCTCTCTCAGGCACACACACACACACACACACACACAATTTCTCTATCACTATCTTCTCTTCGTATTGTCTCTCTCTGACTGGCTTTCATCTCTCTGTAACAGCTCGGTAGATCAGACTCCGCCTCCTCTGCGGATACACAGTACATGAGATTATTCTCTCACGTTTGAAAGTGCTCTGCGTTTTAAAAGCGTCTCCATCGTGAAAATCTCCCCGCTAAGTAAACGTGTCGGTTATCGTTGTCGTGGCCCTCGGCCCCTCGCCAGTGCGTACCAGTAGGCTGTCGGATGGTAAACTGGAAGCCGTCCCAGCTCCCCGATGCAGAATCAGAGACCTTTGTCAAACAACGCTGTGGTACAGCGCCATGGCAACGCCTCACAGGCCGCGCGTGGGCTCCCATGCCAACTGGCGCCCTGTCACCGCGACGGGGAAGGCGGCGGGCGGATTCAGACGTCCCCTCGGAGCCCCCCCCGCTGGTTTTATTGGATTAACACAGAAATAAATATATGCACAAGCTGAGGCCAAACATTTGGACTCACTCATGCACAAGCGTATGCACACACACACACACACACACACACACACACAAGCAGCGCCTCGGAGGGCACGTGTCCTTAAGCCTTGCTAGCCGAGCTGCACCACAGAGACCTGTCTAAGTGACAACAATTAGCCCGCTCAGCTCAAGCTAATTGAAGGCATTTACATAATGCATGTGCGTCGTCAGATGCCACCACAATTCATCGGAGGACAATTCAAGCAGATCTGTGCCATGTATTGTGTCAACCCATTGTTAAATCACCTCGCCTTGATAAATGGTCCCAAAAGCCAAGGCAGTCATTTTCACACAATCGCTCACGTAAGGACGTTCTCCACAGGGCTGTGTTTTTTGAAAACAAAGTGCGGATTGTGTTTGCACAAAGTAGATGCACACATTGTCAAAATTGTGTTTGCCATTCCCCCCATTACCCGTGCAATTACTCTGGGGTTGAAACAAGCAGCCTCATTTGTGTGATGCTGAGCTGCAGTGGTTGAGAAGATGTCACGCTTTATTAGCCTGTTGTTTGGGAGCTGCTTTTGACAGGAAGCTGGGCGATAAATTGAATAGATGGCTTGATAAAAAGCTTGCTGTGCAGAATTCTTCACGCTGGATTTTTGAAAAATCGTACTGCCATAGCTCATAACAGGAGATCTGTTCCCTGGGTGATTTATGAAATCAATTTGTCTTGTTATCAGCAGCAAAAGGAGTGCCAGATAAGATCACAAGCATTTTAACTTGGGGGGGTTTGAAGAAGATGTGGGGTGGGGCACTGTTTGTGTGTGTATGTGTGTGTGTGTGTGTGTGTGTGTGTGTGTGTGTGTGTAAACCCAATAGACATGTCAACAACCATGCCATTGCACCATAGCATGAATCACAGGATGGTGATGCATAGTAGTGAGTGATAGTGATGTCATGAGTGTTCATTGACTTTGGGAATAAAATGGAAGGCTTTCCCGAATCGCTCTGCCGGCTCTGCGTTTGGCTTCCCCTGTGTTTTGTGTGGTGTAATGGTATATTCATGTCATCTGTCATTGGAGGGTCTGCACTGATGCACTCTACGGACCATCACAGCATCTCTGCCTCACTCACTCTCTCTCTCTCTCTCCCTCCCCCTTTGCTTGTCAGCTCTGATCATGGGGAATGTGTGATCCTTTCAAACCATCTACCCCTATGTGGAGCGGAAAGACCACCAACACCCCACCACCCTGTGTCATTCAAGCCTTGTGCTGTGTGTGCTCGGCAGCACGGCACGGTGAAGGGAAATGTGATTCAGAAAGACCAAGAGTGCCACAGTTGGCCCAGTCAGCTTAATGTCTCTTAGACCCTCTCTCCCTGCTTTCCCCCTGGAGACGCCAAGGGAAATGTTATTTTGACATCGCAAACCCCGGCTAGTTTGGAAAAAGAAGGATATGAAAAAGAATTTGATTTCCCTCCGTGTATTCTGGTTCAAAAGCAGATAAGCAGTTTGTTTTGCCAAAGACGTCAAAGCAGGGAGTCAGGAGTGACAGCAGCAGCAATGAGATATTTCAAGATACGTCTTGATGGATGCTGGTTAATCTTAAGCCTGCCAGATGTGTCAAGGATTTGCGAACACCTCGTGGACTAAATCTCACTCTCTGCTCTCTAATCTGCTCTCTAATTCTGTACCGCCTCTCTCTCTCTTGCTCTGCAGTAAAGTTTGAGGATTGCCAGCACAGCAGGGATGTGGGCTTCGTCAGCAGCGACCCTAACTTCAGCGTGCGGCCTGATGGCTCGGTGTACGCCGAGCAGGAAGTGGCCAACCTGTCGGAGCCGGTCCAGTTCATGGTGACGGTCCGGGGGCTCCACGACCCGCACATCTGGGAGACCACCATTAAGCTGGCCATGGCTGGACACCCCCCTTCTATACCCCTGACCCAGGTAAGAGACAATACACAACCACATTCACGTACATACCAGGATAAGAAATGATCTTGTTTTGTACCACCGTTTGTTTTGTTTTAAGACAGAGGAGGGTGGTGCTGTTCTCCCCTCTCTGTCCCCAACCAGTCCATCTTCTACTTCTTCTTGATTGTTGACGTTTTTAAGATATTGGTTATTTTTTTGTTGAGGCAGTGGTTTATCTAATGTTAGGATGTTCTACTGCTGGCTGCATGCTGCTTCAGGATGCATATTCAGTTGTTTTCTGACCACAAAAACCTCTTTATTTTCTCACCCAGAATCCCCTGGTCATATAGGCTCCCAACAAATCACCGATGCTGGCCCACAGGGGACAGGAGTCACATTTGACAATATATTGACACGATAAATATTGTGAATATTTGACAACTCAATGAATTAAATGTGAACAAAATGAAAGGCAGAAAGGGAACCCGTACTTATCAGGGGCATTTTTGCTCTAACCCTCCATTAATCTGTTACCGTGGTACATAGTCGTGTACACACACACACACACACACACACACACACACACTCAAGGTAAGACTGCATGCACTGCACTAAACATGCAACGCTCCTCTATGTGACAAGTAGAGACGTGGCCCTAGATGCTACCAAGGCACTATTAGCTAGCAGAGCTAGTTAGTGCAACACAGGCCGCTGTTACTGATTTTCCATCTCGGACCACTCTGTTGAGGGACAAGCCCATCATGATTTTTCTTGTAGTACTTGAGCCATCAGGCTTAATGTTCACTTGTGTTTCTAATCATGACAAAAAGTCGAATACTCTTGTAGCTAAAGCAATTGCACTTGCAGAGTTGGGATTAAAATTCTGCTCACTTCTGGCAGAGCAATAATGGAGACCATGCAATAATTGACATTGATTGAGCTAATGTTCCACTCTGGCGGAGGCTGCAAGGACCAGGTGATGTGGCGGCAGCGTATAATTGTTTTCCCCACATCGTGGAAGAGAGAGACTCAACAACTGAACAAGAAATAACTGTGTTTCCAGTAATCAAATGGAAAATTGAAAACCAGGTACATGTTTTAAATATATAGGTGTTGGAATCTCGGACCTCAGGTGATTTCGCAGTGGGGAAATTGCTGCTTTGCCCCGTGGAGAAGTTATAATGTGTAATGGGATTGTTTCACTGAATGTGTGGTCACAGAAAATGAAATTATGGAACTATGTGCTACAGGGCAGGGTAAAACAGCAAGACAAGTGAAGAAATAAAAATTGATTTTTTTACAATAATAAAACAAGCTTTCAGTCTCCTTGCTCTCCCATGGACCCCATTCCTTTGATGTGCAGTAACTAGGTGTGTATTTAGTCTCTGATAGAGCACAGTCCTTCATGAGTGATGATTTCTGATCGGTATTGGGAAAAAATATTTATTTTGCATTAAATCTACACCTCATGTAAAACATGAGTATTGAGTTGCCCCCTAGGTCTCACTTTTTTCAAGGCTGAAAAATCTTCCTTGTCCTTCATTTACTTCCTTCGTTCATGACTGCAGTAGGTTTAATAGGAAAAACTAAGTGATCATAGTTTTCTTGGAGACTCCTAGTCAGTTTGGTCAGAACATTTTGTACTTTCAGAGTATTTATTTGAGGGTATTCCTTCACTCGACATGGGAAAAGTATTGGAAAGGTATTCCATGTAGCACAGCGGAGCCTCCTCCTAGCCTATGAGTGGCTGTGAATTGAGAAGTACTCGGTATCAGTACTCAGATTGGCCGATCCAATTAAGTACTCACTACTCGTATCTGTTCTGAAAAATTGGTATTGATGCAGCTCTACTAGAGTGTCGAACAGCCTTGAAGAGTCTCAGGCTCTGCGGGCGAGGTCATGTGGCTCACTGTCCTTGGCCTTCATAACAATCTCTCACTCCCTCCCTTGCTGTTCCCTGTTGTATTTATTAAAATAACACTTTCTCAAACAGTATCATACTTAACTTAAAGCTGCACTGCGCTATATTTTGATGTAAAAACACTCCCTGTCTTATGGGGCTGCTATAGAAAAGACCACGCCCACTCCTAATTCTGCCCTTTTTGCGATACGCTCGCTGCTGCCACCGATGATCGAAAGGTAACAACATGACAAGTTAAAATTCATTAGTGTCGCTTTGCATGTGTTCACACATTTCATCCATCACAATGAGTGATATGAGCAGCATATTAGGTGAAGTGTCACCATTTAGTTTGAAAAAGGAGCAGAAACAGGTATTAACATCACTTCTCAATGACAAAAGGTGTTTTTGCAGTCCTACTGACAGGAAACGGTAAAGGTGCTTGTCTCAGGAGATGGAAAAGGCAGGAAAATCTTCACTTCACTTTTGAGGCTTTCAATTAAGAAATATTGTATTGCTAACAAGCGTTTACCTATACTTTTTCTAAACTCTTAACACAGCAACACACCTACATCGCACAATTAGCCAAATACTTAATGTTCTGCCTAAAACCACATTTTGTTCATTAAATACTAACTCTACATTTCAAAATGCTAAAAAACGTTCTCTACATACACTAACTCTATCAAAACACGGCAAACCCGACTCAATATCGAATCATTCTTTCAAAACACTAACACATGTTTTCTATCCAAGAGGAACATATAGTCAGTCATAGCACAACGACTTTCAAAATACCAACAGTTGATGGCGTTACAAAGACTGCATTACTTTTCATGTTTCAGTGATGAATCAGTGATGAATCAAATCTCGAGGGCGAAATACAAACTGTCTAAATGGCAATTTTGGTAAACACATGTGGAGGTAAGTAATTGTTTTCTGAACCCATCTCTTGATCTGAAAGTCAATTGTGTTGTTTTAGAAAAGAGGTTATATAATTGCATTATCTAACCGACTGTTAAACCAACCCTCTGTAATCAACGCGGCAACAGTTGGAGAGGCTATAAACAGTCCTAGATATCCTCTTCTTCCCCGTGGTGATTAAAAGACAAGCAGCTCAATTACCAGCTCATTTCTCACATTGGCTTCCTGTATATGTGGAGCTGGCTGACATGCACAGAGAGATGCTGCACAGACATACTGTAATGTTGCACTAATTGCAGGCTTAGTTTATCTCCGCTCAGATGAACTGGGTTCATCCCGGGATATAGCCTGTTATTACTATCTCTGTTGTATGGCACTGCTGTCAGCGCACATATGCCTTTAATGTTGGGCTTAGTTTCTTACTGTTCTCTTCTTATAGCAGACATTTGCATGGGTAGAACATGTCCCCAGGTCGTCCATGGCTTTTTAGTGTTTAATCTTCCCATGCACAATACAACAGCAATTGAAGTGTACTGCGTTTTTGGCCTGAAAGCCCTTTCCACAGTGTTTATTTACTCAAGCTATCGCACCTCACACAGGTAGGGCCTCTCGATGAGTGCTCTCCACCCCATACTGATTTCATGGCAAGCTGGTTTGCCTCCTCCACCAGCTTAGAGCCTATCAGTTATGCACCACTGGATTTGGAGTCAACTGGTTGCCGGAACGGCTGTTAGAGCTTATTTGGTTTGCATTTATTTCCCATACTCTCCCTAGACAGCCTCACCTGTTCAGGGTAGATTACAGCAAAGCCTGGCATCTGGGTGGAACGTAGGACCCTGGGGCGCGCTGGTCATTGAAAAGCAAGACCCATATGGTTGGAGGGTTGAGGTTCTACTGTGCACTTTAACTCTGTGGCCTGATTAAGTTGACGATCCACACACAAGTCTCAACAGGCACCCAGCGGCAATAGGAATTTCAATACTTTTTAACCAAAGTGAGATTCAAATGTTATTTCACTTAACTTTAGTTTCCCTGAAGATCTCATGGGAGAACAGTCTCTTTACCGAAGACTAGCACTTTGATCGTTTTTTTTTATTATCACAGTGAACCAGCATGGGGAAATAACACGGCAGCACTAAAGACATAAAAAAAGACATCAAAAGAACTGAATCAAATGTTTTCAGATCGACAGTGAACAGAGAATGGGCAATGAGCACGGACACTTATTGTGTTATTCTGCCTGTTTGTCAGACTGATAACCTCCAGATGTCAGCTCCAGGGCTTGGGGGCTGCCGGCCTAAAGAATACCCCAGTGATGTGCAGGCTGGCTGGGAGGAGAGCGCTGCCAGCTGGCCTGCCTGCCTCTGGGCATCAGGAGCCCCAAGTGCATTAGGGACTGATTTCACACTAACTGACTCCTGATTGTGTGTTCATGCACACACACACATGCATGTACGCATGCACACACACACACACACACACACACACACACACACACACACACACACATACACACGCACTTGTATGCATGCCCACACATAAAACACTCGGACATGCGTTCATATATGATTTTTACAGATTTGTACATGTGCACACATGCTTGCATGAAGGTTAGCACACATGATTGCACTTGTGTTCATAAAGGCATGACTGAACACATACAGTACCAAGACACTACACACACACACACACACACACACACACACACACAGATGAACAGAAACACAAACCCTAATAAGCACCTAGCTTCTTGGCCGCCCACAAAGAGCCTGTTTCAGTTTTTACTTCTTTCCTTTGTAATTCATTGTCTGTCAGGATGCCAACTCGGCCAGCCTGTCATCTACCATGCTGTTTGAAAGTGACAATCACATGCAGCCGCCGTGCTGATATCATCCTCAAGCAGACTTACAAAAATACCTCTTTTCATTGTTTCTCTCCCTCTCTCTCGCTCTGTCCGTCTCTCTCCCTCATTTCTGTCTTGGCTTGGCAATTTGTCCAAAGGAATGTTGGTGCCTGTCCAGTTGCTGCCAATCGGATGCTTCGACCTTGTTATTGCTGGGCCTGATGTCCTGCCTTCGTCAGCAGGCTGAGTGGCTGATAGACGCCACTATTAATTTTGTTCTTCTGCCGATAGCTGGGAAGGGAGATAAGGACTTTATCATAGTAGCAACACCCGGATTGAGCATGGATGCATGGGAGGAGCCGTCTCAGGCCACCACATGTGTTCTATAGTCATAACCCTCCATACAGTTGTGGCCAAGATTATTGGCACCCTCGCATTTTATGTAGATAATGTACAATATCTTGTGAAATAATTGGAATTTGAAACAATTTCAAAATTGAAAGGTGGACATGGCCATGATTATTGGAAATAGATTCTCATTTGCAGTGTAATTCAACCCACATGGTATAAATGAACAAATGATCCATTTTAAAGTGATTAAACAGTCTGTTCTGCTTCCCTGGTCATCTATGAAAATGGTGAAGAGAAGAGATGTCTGAAGATGTCAGAAAAACTATCGCCAAACATAAGGCTATAAGGCCATTTCTAGAGACCTTGGTGTTCCTGTTCCCACAGTTTGCTAGTTATTAAGACGTTTTCTGCCCATGGAATTGTTAAGAATCTCCCAGGACGTGGTGGGAAGAGGAAACTTGATCTCTGATGTTGTCGAAGGTGACAACCAAAGACCTCAAGGCTGACCTGGAGAGGTCTGGGGTAATGGTTTCAGGCCTTACCATACACCAGCTATTGAACCTAGAAGGGCTTTATGGTCGGAGGCCACAGAACACCACAGAAGAAAAAAACGGTTGTTGTTTCAATTTTTAATTATATTAGAACATTGTAAATCGTCTGCACAAAATGCAAGGGCGCCAATCATTCTGGCCAGAATTGTATGTACTGATCCATAGACAATCCAGGTCTGTTGCAGTTTTGTTTATCCTTCATTTTTTTTACTCTTGCTTGTTTTGCCTTGCTTTGTGTTTGTTTCAAATGAGTGTTCACAGATATTCACACAGCCATACAAACACACACACACACACACACACACACACATACGCTCAGTGACTAATTCCACCTGCCACCCATGGAAGAACTGGCACGCACCCACCTCGCCCGGCTGCCCCCGTGCCAGTCGGTACCTGTGAGTGTTGTGGATGAGTAGAGCTGGAACGAGAGTTATCTTATCAGTGAAACACATCTGTCCTCTACCCATCCACCCATTCACCCCTCTGCCTCCTCCTCCTGCCCAGCTAAATCCATGGCCCGGCTACCGGGGGGGGGGGGGGGCCTGCACTAAGCCTGCAGTCAAATCTTCTAAGCTGTGAAGAATTAAAACAAAAGATGAAAAATATACACTGGGTGTGCTCAGGTTTAGCTAACAATCTGTCTCTCTCACAGGGAAAGCATGTGTGTATTGATAGGACGACCTGTGTTTAGCCTGGCAGCGTGCATGTGTGTGTGTGTGTGTGTGTGTGTGCATGCACATCTGTGTTTTTGTGCGTCTGACTGTGTGTTCCAGGTGGGATGAGCAGAAAGATTCCCACTGACAGAGGTGCACCACCAGTGTGTGTGTGTGTATGGGGGGTGGTGCAGAGACAACAATAGGATTAGGTGAATTACAGCAACACAGCCGTTTTGCACAGGAGGAGGATAGAAAAACACACTTTTTAACCCTCATTTCACCAGGCAAATTGACGAAGAGCGCAGTCTTCTTTTTACAGCAGTAGTCTGGGGGTTGAAGGGTGGTGTATATATATACACCCATACATTCATACCTAGGAGCTGCAAAATACACCAAATATTGTGCACAAGGGCACCTCAACCACCGTCGGAGAGAAGAGCATTCACTTCCAATGCCCAGAGGCTAAAGTCAACAGAAGCAGTATGTTCAGTTCACTTCAACTTTATTGTCATTCCACCTGATACAGGTACGAGTACACAGTGAAAATACTTTCATGGGGTCAGAATAAAAAACAAACATAGTCCAATGCAGTGGTCATGTGTTGTAGTGTTATTAATCAGAAACGATTGTCCCACTATGTCTGGCGCTCTCTTTGGGCATGTACACCACAGGATAGAAAAGGTAGAACAAGGACAGAAATCGATGACGGATACCAGAGTGATGCAATGGATGTCCACATTAATTCCTGTTTTCCAAGTCTTATCTCCCTACAACAGGTGGAGGAAAGCTCTCTTTGATAAACAAGAAAACACAATGGATCAGCGTCTGCTGTGGTGACCAACCTGTAGGGCCGTCCGCTGGTTCTCTCCTCGGCTTGCCCTGTTATTAGCCTGGTTTTTCATCAGGGTCCAATTGGCACCCCAGGCGAGATTCCAGACTGGTGCCCCCCCCCCCCCAAAACCGTAATAACATGACACCACTGTTATCAAGACAACACGTTTTATTTATGTTCTTTCAAAAACGAAGAAGACATTGCACATAATACACGCAGCACCTCTCTATGGCCACAAATAGGAACATCACACATGCATTAAGTAAAATCAATCATCGTTATACCTAAATAAGAAACCTATTAAAGCTTATTACCTTATTATAGACAAACATTTTTCATTTTAACTGCTTGCAATCTGATGGGAAGGGTGAGAGTCTAAAATACACAAGCTGGCATGGAAAAATGTGCTGTACTCACCTGCTCCAGACAATGGATCAGAGGATGTTGCATCACCAGCAGATATAGGTGTGAGGTTGATGGGATGGTGGTTGCACTACCACCAGGGTGTTCAGATGAGGTAGATGGCAGACTGCTGGGTGCACTATCACCAGGGTGTTCAGATGAGGTAGATGGTAGGCTGCTGGGTGCACTACCACCAGGGTGTTCAGATGAGGTAGATGGCAGGCTGCTGGGTGCACTACCACCAGGGTGTTCAGATGAGGTAGATGGCAGGCTGCTAGGTGCACTACCACCAAGGTGTATAGATGAGGTAGATGGCAGGCTGCTGGGTGCACTACCACCAGGGTGTTCAGATGAGGTAGATGGCAGGCTGCTAGGTGCACTACCACCAAGGTGTATAGATGAGGTAGATGGCAGGCTGCTGGGTGCACTATCACCAGGGTGTTCAGATGAGGTAGATGGCAGGCTGCTGGGTGCACTACCACCAGGGTGTTCAGATGAGGTAGATGGCAGGCTGCTGGGTGCACTATCACCAGGGTGTTCAGATGAGGTAGATGGCAGGCTGCTGGGTGCACTACCACCAGGGTGTTCAGATGAGGTAGATGGCAGGCTGCTGGGTGCACTATCACCAGGGTGTATAGATGAGGTAGATGGCAGGCTGCTGGGTGCACTATCACCAGGGTGTATAGATGTTGATGGGGTCTTTTCAGAGGGAGTTGGGCCAAAATATTTCAAAAGTGCATCTAATAAAATGGAGCAGATGTCAATATTATGAATTACACAGTAACAGAGTCATTTCATCCGTTGTCCTGTTATGAATCATGCTGTGATTGTCCGTGTCGCTAGCTAGCTGCCATCGCCCATCTTGACTCCATCGTGGCTTTCTTTCTTTATTTAGGAGAAAATGAGCTTGTATCAAACCTTGTGGCATACCTCTTTCTTTGCCTCTCTTTTCCTCCTCTTCGCTTCTTCTCCTTCTCCCCTGAGTTTTGTCCTTTTTGACATGAGTTACAGTTTCTCTCACTTTCTCTCACTTGTCATGTCCCGTTGTTTTGATGTGTTGATGGCGTTACGTCTGCTGCCAGGTAGAGCTGTGAGTTTGGCGCCCTATTTCATTATTAATGAGAGATAGTATGTGTGATTTTGCCAATGTCTATTTTCGTATGGGGCGCTATTTTTTTTCTTCTTCTTGATTTGGCACCCCTAGAGACGGATGGTGCCCATGGCAACCGCCTATACAGCCAATGCCCAGGGCCGGCCCTGTTTTTCATCAATACCTGTTTTATTTGATGATAGGCCTCTGCCAGGGGAAATTGTCACATAGGGCCACCGCTGTTTTCTGGCTTTAACAGGGAGATTGGGACGGAGACAGGCAGGGATAATGTTGTCAGCCTGAGAAAGCTACAGACACAGCACAGCATCTCTGTGGGCAAAACCCAGTCATCTAGCCTGGGGGATGTCTCAATTTCTTTTAAACAGAAGCCAAGGGCTGGGGCAGGCTCCGGTGTCCCTGCCAGGGGCCTTGTGAAATATGATGCAACGGCATTCAAAAGCTGTTGATTCATATTTTCTTGTGTTTTTTGTCTCTCTTTGTCATTCTGCCAAAATGGGTTCTATTGTGAGCTTGACACCGAGTATTTTCTTTTCAGCACTTTACAGCGCACATCTTCCAAACTGTCATGAGAACATACCATCCTTAAAATGATAACATGCCGAGCTTATTCACTGCTGTACTCTGCCAGATATAATATGCTTGGCTATCTTTTCAGGTGGGCATTGAAGAGATGCTGTCAAGGGTCTGGGACTCCCAACCAAGAGTTATCAAGTTTCTCCGAAAACATCAGAGAAGCTCCTCCACTAATGGACTGAGGCGACAGAAGAGAGACTGGGTCATCCCACCTATCAATGTGCCCGAAAACTCGCGAGGACCCTTCCCCCAGATGCTCGTCAGAGTGAGTGACAGCTTGTATAATTTTAGCAAATAACACACATCATTCATTGATTCAGATGGTGGACAGCAAAGTTGTTCTTGTGCAGAACTTTTCTTTGTCTAGAAAACTCGAATCTTGTCCTTTTTTTAGCTGAAATTGAGAGAAAAAACGAAGGTAAATAGCCCACATATTCCTTCTAAGGACCCACTCAGGGCCGGAAACTGAGAAGAGTGGAGAATATAATATCAGTGCGAATCATCATGGAGGCCAGACACTCAACATTCCTGTATTTTCTATCAAAGCACTAAAAGAGAGGCTTTTGTCTCCTGTCTCTGTGGGCACCGCGTAGACACAGACGGACGGAGAGAAGTATTCCTTCCATGGCAAGCACACAAATACGCAGGCCTACAATATGTAATGATTAGTCACAACAAGAGTATCCACTCTCAGTAGCTTGTCTATACCTATTACTATTGGTCAGGGATTCTTTTTCACATCATTTTCAGATTACAATACGTGTAGATTGGAGATCATCACATCAGTATTGTCACGAGTCTGAGGAACCCAAGAGCTTTTGGAGCCGAATGCGTGTTGAAGGAATGCACCAACTTTTTGCAAATAAGCCCTTTGATCAAGTTACCATTGTGCGACTAGACGATTGGTAGCAGTGTAACCATATTTATTTCCTTTGCTACGGTGCATGCTAATAATTGTGCACGCTGTGATTGCACAGTGGTTGGCACAGGTTAGCTTAGCATTGTCTCAAAGTTGCATGTGTCAGCATATGAAATGTTAATGCTACTAGTCGTCTCCTTTAAGACAACAGTGTTTTCACTGACTAGCACTAGCTACCACTCCTCTGATCTCCCAAAAGAAAACATATGTGAAACTAAATAAGCATGCAGTAAATACAACCACGGTTTAACAACGGATGTTAAAAACAAAGGAAGTCAAAAAGTAACACCCATTACACCAACGAGGGAAACAAGTTTTCCAAGGAGACGTGGTACTGTCAGCTCTGGGAGCCTGCTCTGGACTCTGCTCACTCACTGCTCACTCACTGCCTCTTATCAGTCACCCAGACAGACGCCCAGCTTGGTGCTGGCTTTTCAGACACACACACACACACACACACACACACACAAAGTCCCTTATGCCCATTTGTACAAGCACAGCTTACACTCCCGGATTACCGAAATCGCCTTTCACCAACGTGTCGGCAAGAGGGCAGATTTTCCACCAAAGCGTAGAAACACTCACCCTCACAAAAACACACACAGCGGGGCCGTGGTGTGTCAGGGGAGACGCTGAATTGTACCGCCCTGCTGGAGAAACAGACCCTCTTTTATCCCCTTTTCACATGTTAGGCCTACATGGTTGGATTTACTAAACCTCCAGGAGGTTTGCACGTGTGGCCTTGTGAGTGTTGAGCTTCTGTGTGTGTGTGCGTACAGTATGCGTGTTGGTGCCTTTGTGTGTTTGTTCGCATGCACTTGTATGTGTGTGTACATGCGTTTATGTTTGTGCCTATGAATGCGGGTGTCTCTGCGTGACTGTGTGTATGAGTGCACACTGCCTACGTGTCTATGGGTGTGGTAGGTGGGTTACAGTCCTCAGCCGTAGCCAAAAGCGCTGTAACATGGGGGAGGTGACTCATGCCGTCCAGTGAGCTGCTCTATCCCCAATTCTCTCCGCAGCACAACTCTCTATTCTGACAGGCAGCCAAGGAAAGGAGCGGTGGGGATTTAGTGCTTTATCTCGCCTGTCTCAGAAGTGGCCGAGAACAACCTTTAAAGCTTACGCACTTGATTTCAGAACAGTCCAACCCTCCCGCCCTGCAGGAAACTCTTTGACTTTTCTTCACTTGTGTTTCGTACGGCCTCCGTGTAGTCGGGTTCACCAGCTTTCAAAAAGACCAATTAACCTTTAGAGTGTAATTACCTGTTTGCATCCATCACACAAAGCAAATGACGTGCCTGAAGATCTGCGTGGTGAAGCGTTGGTCGTTTTCTCTTTGATTCAGTCGGCTCGGAGAAGCGGCATGGTGCCTGGCACAAGGAGAGGCTAATGTACTCATGCTGTTATGGGATATCTGAGGAATCAAATTAAGGTCAAATTATACCTGTCGATAAAATACCTGCTTATTATGTGAAGTTGTAGTTCACTTCAGGAGAGAATACGAGCTTTAATGGATAATGAACCAGGTGGGCATTGGCTCCAGTTGAAGTCAATGATAATGGGTTAAAGGAGAAACTGGAGAATGGTGGTGGTGGGGAGGCGGTGAGGTGCAGCGGCGATGCAGCCTCAAATGACAGAGACACGGATGGGGCAGGTATCTGTATATATAGGGATGTGGCAGTTTGTGATTGGTTCCCCTAGAGGGAGGAAAATGAGTGTCCTTAATGGGGCTGATTGAACAAGAGAGGCCGATGTCTGTCAGAATACCTGGAGTAGCAATAAAGTAAATATGAGCCAGGTAGTGTTCCTGATTGAACTCACACTAATTCGCCATATTTGGAGGTTTCTTGCTGTATCATTATCATCAAATATCATCAAACTACCATATCATCATCACCATCACCATCACAGTCCCCTGCCTCAAATTATAAGACCCTGTATCAGAGTCTGAAGAATACTCTTATTTCTTATGAACGAAGGGAAAGTAATCTCACACACACACACACACACACACACACACACACACACAGTGTAGCAGAACCCCATTCCACCGCTGGCCATTTTTACCCTGACACGTGCAATGCACTCATGAAGAATCACAAGTGGCGCAGCGTTGATGGCATTGATTTACCATTGTGCTCAAATGGAATATGCTTCCGAGCTTTTGCTGTCAAATAAATTATTTGACTTGACAGATGTAAGAGCAGAGGAAATGGAGAGTGTTGAAAAACAGCGAGAGTTAAATAGATACGAGATAGATGGAAAGAACTACTCCTTTTCGAGAGGCAGAAAAGGCGACGTCGTTGGGAGATGGAGAAGGGAGGAAGGGGGGAAACCATTTGGAGAGTGCTGTAAATCTGTGGGGTGAGAGAGGCCAACATTAGTTTCAGGTCATTTGTGGCATTCTCATCTCAACCATCTTCCTGCAGCACCTAAGACCGGGGCCAATGAGGCAAAACTGATAGAAAGCAGTCCGAATATGGGAGGGAAAAGATCTCCCTCTCTTCATGTAACCATGCCTGAACACGGGCTGCCTCTCTGACCCGCGGCTAGCCCCGAAAACAACAGAATGATGAGAGGAAAGGGTGAGAAAAGAGAAGGCAGGGCTTTGCTGAGAGTCGTCGGGCCGAGCAGAGATCTGAGAGTGGAATTGATCGCAGTTATGATTTATGAGGGTGGCGGCCACTCCCACTCAGGAGGAACCATAAGAGTTAGAATTTACTGAGCACAGTGTGGAAGCTGATGTTAATATCGTGTGATTGCCTCACTTCAAGGACCACACTAAGCCGAGGAAAAAGACAAAAGAGAAATGCCTCTGTTTGCAATGTTTCTCTCGGGAACACTTTCCGCATAATTCTATGCCGTTTCCATGGCGATAAAATGGAGGCATAACAATATCAGCCCATTATTCCTGTTTACCTTGGTTGTGAAAAGATCCCTGTCCTGAGGTGAAAAGGTAAACTAGGATATCGCTAAGTCCAGTTTGATTTGGCTCATTATTCTGAAAAGCCCATTATTGCGGTGCTTATGGCTAATGAAATACATGGGGTAGTGTGGCTGAACGCTCAGGCCTCCAATCACAATGACTGGAGGCTCCTCATTTACAAGGATTGTATCGAACGTGAACAAAGGAGCAAGAAACAGAAAGTCCGTCACCTGCGCCCACCACTCCAACGAACTTTCCACACTTCTGCTGAAGCCAAACTTGTAGTAGTTTAGAGGCAGAGAGAATCTATGGCTTGTTTGTTGGTTTTCTAATTTCGTTTACTGTGCACAGCAGCTAAAATATATGTGTGTAGGAGCAAGTTAGCTCAACGACATTGTAATGCGTGTACTGCTGTTTGCTCGGTCCCCAAAATGAAAACTCAGTGGGTTTATTTACCACCTCATATTGCACAGTGTATTTCATTACAGCTCATAATGAGCTCTTAATGTTTCTCAGATCCGTTTGTTTTGTCTGCAGTTTTATTGCAACCCCTGTGCTTGGAAATGTGTTGTGTTCATCATGTCTATTTGTGTGTGTGTGCGTGTGCGTGTGTGTGTGTGTCCACCAACATAACCTCTCAACCATTCAGGATAGAGCCATGAAACAGAAATGTGTGTGAAGTGGAAGTGGAGGAACTGGACGTCCTTTTAAAGTATCACCAAGAGCCACTAGAAGAACATTAAAACTAGTGTAGGACAACCCAGGAATAACATCCGAGAGATCTAGAGGACTCCATTGTTGCATCTGACATCATTGTGCATCCATCAACAGTGAGAAGAACACCGAAGAGAAATGGCATTCATGCAAAGGTAGCCAGGAGGAAGCATCTGTTGTCTAAAAAGAACAAAGCTGCCCGTCTCCACCTCTGCCAGAGACACCTGGACAAACCTGAAGATTTTCTCTGTTCTCTGGACAGACAAAAAAGTGAACCGTTTCGTTGCAATCAAAAATGCCATTGTTGGACACAACCCACAACTGGCCACCACCAAAATAACCTTATCGCTAAGGTCAAGCATGGTGGTGGGAGCGTCATGGTCTGTTTTTCCTTCCTCTGGACCTGGACGACTCGGCATCATGAGGGAAACCAGAGAATCCATGAACAGAACGTCAGGCCATCAGTCCGAGAGCGAAAGCTTGAGCTGAAAGTGGCTGTTCAAGAAGATGACGATCCTAAGCATTCAAACAAATCTACCAAAGCTCAGGAAGAAGCACCAAGCTGGGCGTCTGTCTGGGTGACTGGCGAGGCAGTGAGTGAGCAGAGTCCAGACAGTACCACGTCTCCTTGGAAAACTTGTTTCCCTTGTTGGTGTAATGGGTGTTACTTTTTGACTGTCTTTGTTTTTAACATCGATTTTCATACCGTGAGTGTATTTACTGCATGCTTATTTAGTTTCACATATGTTTTCATTGGGAGATCAGAGGAGTGGTAGCTAGTGCTAGTCAGTGAACACACTGTTGTCTTAAAGGAGCCACGTGAGGCAGTGTAACTACAGACAGGTAAGGTATGTTGTTGTAAGACGTGGTATAAATGTCACAACCTCTATTTTGAACACCCCCAACTGTACCTACTGCCCCGGAGTCTTTGGTGTTAACCGGTGCACTGAGAAGGAAGTTTCCAGAAATCCAATTTGCTTATAGTAATGAAAAGAGTGTGTATGCTTGAATTTTTGTGTAAATGTGTATTTGTGTGCTGGTTTCTGTGTGTGCATGTGATTCTTTGTGTGTGTGTGTGTGTGTGTGTTTGTTACTCTCAGCAGCCCCGGTCGGACAATTAGAAGGTGACAGTCCCATTAGAGCTGGCCCAGTAGTACAAAGGCTGAGTGCGGTTGTGACTGACAGAGAGCTCGGCTCCTCACTAAACAACTGTCAGTCCACTCTCGTCTACTCTGACCCCTCTGGCAGCCTCCCTATGAGCCACTCTGCCCCCCCCCCCCCACACCCCACCGTCCCGGACTCTCATTGGCAGCCTTAGCATCTCCTTGAGCCAAGCATGGCTCTACTTTCAAACTTGGCCTCTAACTGATTGGTTGGACCCCGCTAGCCTTTGGCATGCCAGGAGAGCTTTCAACTGGCCTCAGGGTGTTGCTGATTGGCCGGGCTGTCAGTGCTGGTCTCCTGCGGGACCGTGCGGCAGCAGCTTGGGTTGAGGGATGCAATTTGACAACGAAAGGTAGGTGGAGAGGAAAAGTGCAATAGCAGCAGAAAGCTCTCTCTCCCTCGCTTCCTCTCTCCCCTCCCTCGGTCGGCCTTCCAGCAGCCGGGCACGTCTTCACCGTAATTATCCTGTGGTACGTTTCCCTGCGCGTGGAAGGCCTGGAGTTTTGTTTACCTTTTGTCCTTGTGTTCGGGCAGAGCCGGAGAACGGAGCCATTTGACAACTTGATGCTCTCCGGAGGCCTGCAGCCTGTATGGGCTGAGCGAGGGAATGTGGCTCCCTTTATACGGCAGGCAGAATGGCTGTGTTTGCTCTATTCTTCTCCCTCTGAGAATCGGGGGAATTAATGCCATTGTTAATGCAGAGAGACCGCTGGTACATTTCAACAGGGCTCTCGCCTCTCGCAGGGCTCATCTAAATTGCTTGGCTAATGCAGTAATTGGGTTTGTGAGTCACTTCTTAACTTCCATTAATATTTGTTCTCCGTCTAATTGCCTTTTTCCCACCCTACATTTCATTCCTTCGTCTGGTTAATGGTCTGAGGTGTGTGTGTGTGTGTGTGTGTGTGTGTCTAATCTTTTTTTTTGCTGGTATACAAAAAGTTAAAGCCTTGGGACTCTTTTTCCCCCTCTAAATTGACAATGAAAGACATTGACAATTTAACAACCCTAGCACAGAGTTGGAGAATATTCTAATTTGTCTATCCATAGACGTCAGGAAGGGTCAAAACAACAACCCCCAGATATCCGTGAATCTGATGAGCTTTTGGATGAAAACACTCTTTCCTCCAAGGACTCAGCCAGAGTTCATATCTGTTTTTAAAAGAAACCCCAGCTCTTCATTTGAAGGTTATTTAGTGGATACGCTGCCGGCATTCAAAACGCTCACCTCTCTGCGCTGTAAGTTAGAGGAGGTATTACTTGGCGATGCTTTCTCAGAAGTTGTTTTCTTCTCTCCGTCCCTCTTTTCACACTACATAACTGGATTGTCTTTTCCTCTTATAAATCACATCAAAACAACTCCTTGGGAGGGAGAAAAAAAGATCTCCCCAAAAGGGAGGTCGCTGTTTTGTTTCCTTATTTCCTGAATAGCTTTAAATCCAAATCCAATTCACTGCGAGATTACCTCAGGAGACCTCAGGAACCCAAAGCATTCAATTCAATCGGCCATGTTAGAGAATGGAGGAGAACAGCTGAATAATAGTGTCAGTACCAGAGCAGACCGAACCGTCCTCAGGTGGAAACTGCTGCTCATTTGTTTTGATGGAACTCTTACTGGTCCCTTCACCACCGGGAGGAACGAGAGCCGAGCAGAGAGAGACAGAGAGACAGTAGGGAGTGAGACATCCTGTAGCGGCGCCACGACGACAGAGAGAACGCACAATGAAAAAAGAGGGAGAACGAGGCAAAAAAAAAAAAAAATCCATATTTCAGAACCGCGCTAGGTTCATTTCCCATTCAGCTTCCGATCCATAATGGAGGAGCCCGTCGGTGTGCTGAGGCGCAGACGCAGCTGTTCTTTATGAGGATCAGGGATAACTGTGTGCGACGGTGGCTGTCAGTGGCTCTCACTTGAGAGATATTAAACCTGAGCTCTCCGCAGCTTCCCTCTCGTATACATCTCCTATGTGACTATTTTTAAAACCATCCTCACTGTTCTTTTCTCTTGGTGCCACTAAAACTGACAGTTTTTTTTTTATCACCACACACACTCTTGCATGTAAGGTTGTTATTGTTGTTTTGTACGAAAGAAAGTTTTGAAGGCTGGCAAAAAAAAACTTCCGGTCCCATATCTTCCTTAATTGGAAATTTTGTTTCCATTTTGTCGGCCTCTCTCTCGCACGCTTTCATCCTCTGCCTCGCTACTTTCTCCTCTGTCATTTCGTGGGATGTTTGTGTGGATGGCCTATCAGCCTATTTGAATTCCTCTTCCTCATCAAAAGCAGGGCATATCAGCTTTGAAGAGTGACAAGCACACAGCAGGAGGGATCAAAGCGATGCAAAACTGAAATTTAAGAGGAAGTTAAAAAGCATGTAGTTTTGCCATTTCCCTCATGTTCAACAAAGAGGAAACAGATACTGTATAACAGCAGGGGAAGATGAGACATTATCAAACAGTGATTTTCAAAGATGCCTGTGTAGTTTGCAGACGCGCAAATGCTTCCGATAATGCTGTTTAACGTGCCAGTACACCCTTCCAACGAGGGTTGTGTTTACAGTCCCCAGCAGCTACGAGTGCAAAGGTTTGTTGTCAAATCTGAATATCTGAACCCCAGTGGGGACACTCTAAAGCTGAAAGCATACCTACCACATCGCTCAAGACAGGAAAATCAATTGTCTACTCAAGCCTGACATTGCCTTGTGTTTTTTCTTTAAGCTTACTTACTCAGGCGCAAGACCTGCTATGACTCTGTAAGACAATAGTAAGAAGCATCTTTTAAAGCCGTTCAATAGTCAAGACATGAAGTCCCCAAGTCAGCAGGTAGCAAAATGAACATTAAAGTAAATACAAATGAACATCAGTTTCCAGATGAAATTCTTTTGAGGAAAAATTGTTGTAAATTAACAAAACTTGAGGGAAACCTGTGAATTAACGGTCATCTCAAGGGGAAAGTTAACAAAAAACGTGAGCAGATTTGATTTTGCTAAAAAGCTCTGACTATTGGTTGCTTACACCAGTTCCACGTGAATCGACCATCGGGTACTCTGAGACAGACTACTCACACTAATCCTGACTTCAGGCACTTTGACTGCTTATTTCAAGTCTGGACAGTGAGTGTTGGTGTTCATAATCACAGCAAACTCCTTCATCATGCTTTCATCACCATCACGTTTACATCACGTGTGCATGCGACTAGTGTGACCAAGTGAACAGACAGAGTAAGAGAGAGAGTGTACCAGCGCCATCCAGCCAGGAAAAAAGTTTTCATTACAGCCATGCAGAGATTTGGCAAGCACTTCTTAATTGTGGCTGACAGCTATGATAGGCGTGACTGAGAGGCCAGAAAGGTTTAGTCATAGCTCGTCCTCCCACAATGCACCTCAGCACGGAAATACCAAATCTGACAGTATCTACTGCATGATAACCATCCTCCAAGCAGTCTGCTACTATAGCAGAACATGCTGGAATTAGTGTTTTGTAGGAGTTTTAGTTTTACCAGACAGCGTTGTGAATAGTTCATACCCTGCTGCCTCCTGGGAAGCATTTTCCCCTTGTCTACTCCGTTTAGCGAGAAATAAGTATAACATTATAACGTTTTAATTCTACTGATAAACCCTAATGTGCTGCACAATGAAAGGGATGTACAGTGCATTTGGCCAGAGCAATAGTATATATATCCGTATCCAAAGCGATCAGACCTCTGCAGAGCAGCTCAAATGGACAGGGCCTGCTCCTGCGCTTAAGCTGCAGATCGGCTTATTCACAGTCAATGAACTTCTGCTCCGCTCACGCTTTTCAGGTCGCAGGAAGTAAATTTTCTGCTCCATCTCAATCACACTTTGATCAATTGAAAAAAGTGATCTTCCTTGACGACAACACCATCTTCTTCATAATACCGTTGGGTGAACGTCGGCAATTGATTGCGGGCCATAACGTCCTCGTATTATGCTGAATAGATCTATGATAGTGAACGATCCCGCGTTGAGCCTCTCTAACCCAGGGGGCTGCGTTTGAAGTGCCCACAAGGGACAGAGAGGTGATGGAGCCTGTAAAGCGCTATAAAATAAAAAGAGGGAGATGTGTGGGACCAAAGGCTACAATTGAACCATTAAACGTGTATGAGACATAAAAGAGGCTATCAAAAAGTGTAAACCACCAACCACCAGACTCCCATTATTGTGTGACATTAGCCCATAGCACTCTGTAACCCTTAATGATCCCATGGGTGCCCGCAGCACGCAGCCCTTTAATGATTTCCTGGTTGAATGATTGTTGTTTCCTGGAAGCAAAATACTGCCAGCGAAAAAGAGCTAGAGCTCCACGTATATATGCCTCCCCTTTGCATTTTGATGCTCCTTTGTTCCTTGTGTTGTATTGATAGAATTAAGGGAGATGTCAGACATGAAGTGAGGATGAAATGCAGAGTAACATCAAATAAACATCACATTAGTCCCTGTTTGTACAGACGGGGCCAATCAGACAGGGTTGAACCAATTAAAGGAGATTTGGACAGACTGAAACTTCACAGTACGCCAATTAGGCAGCCAACCGCCATGCTCAAGAAATGGAAATCTATTCCTTCCCATTGCTTTTCTCTGTGTGTTTTTCTTCGCCTTGCGTCACCCCGAGGAGTTTAACGGAACACTAATTCCTCATCTGATTTTCCCAACTCCCCATTGCTTCCTCCCCCCTTATGTTTCTCTGTCTTCACCCCTCTCCGTCTTTGTCTCCGCGCTGAAAGCTCGTCCCACGGGATCCCAGCAGTTGTCAGTAATCAAGGAAATCACTCTGAAAGAGCTACAAATGGGTCACTTATCTGATGTCTGGTCTGATCTGACAGAGACCGACAGCCAGTTAAGTCCCTCGTATCCGCCTCTCCTGGCTATTTTTATTCTGATTAGTAGCTATTCTGTCTGCCACGAGGTGCTGGAGAGAGAGAGAGAGTGAGAGAGAGAGAGAGAGAGAGAGAGAGAGAGGATAGAAATCCCAGCTTTCATCATTAGGGCTCCATTCAAATGGCTCAATTGAGCAGTCGTCACTCATGGGATTCCCAGGACTCCGAGAAGTCATGCTTCTTCATTTATTCAATTTATCGATATAAAGACCCTTCATTAAGAGACACCGGCGAATGTGACATGTGGTCCCCGGTGGCCGCCATGTGGAATTTTAAGCAGGCGTGGAAGCTGAGGCCGCATGACATATAAGAGCTCCTCTGTCTCCTGGCGGGGCTGTTAAACCCACGTCAACCACACAGCGCTGCTTTGAAGTCCCATTGAAGGGAGAGATCACACACACACACACACACACACACACACACACACACACGCATCCATGCACACGTCTGCATGTGGAAGCACAGATCCATGGCAGGTGGCAATTTCATATGTGTTTCTCACATGACGGCCTTGTGAATTATTGAACTGAGCTGATCCTTTGGCGCGCTTTGGTGCCCACACGACGAATCTCTTACCCGTCAAACACTCCGCTACCCTCGCAGACGTCGGCCCTCGTGCGCACAGCCCGGGAAATATTCAAGTGTGGAGAGAGGAGAAGACGCCGGGCGCTGCTGCTGCACATTATCTACCACACAGATGACATTGATGACGCGGGGCGAGCGATCATATACATTCTTTACGCTTTCGTGTTATTCCGCTGTGATTGACGGAGGGAGAGCGTAGTGGATAATAAGTCTGATTAGGTGTACAGTATCGTAATCATGCCGCCGTGATTACGCTGATGCCAAATAGAACAGCTCGACAGGAGCGTCGCTGCAGTCCCTGACACCTGGATCAGGAGCTGGAGCTGCACGCACACACAGCACATCAGCAAGTATATAGATCCTACGTGAATTGAGCCGAGGAAATGAGAAGGATGCCTGCGAAAGCTTGCAGAGGAGTGATTGCTGCTCTGCTAGGCCGTGGGTGTGGGAGGACTGTGTTGAAAATTAAGAGAGAGGGTATCATGTTCAAACAGAGAAATGTTTTATGCAGAAGCCGCCGTCACCGCTGAACGGATGAAGTAATTTCATTTTCATGCATGATCTCCAGCCCCACAGACCAGGAAAATTGCATAGGAGGGGATGAGAGAGAGAGAAAAAAAAGTAGAGTCTTCCCTTTTCTCCATTTGACTCTGTGATTACTCCCTCTGACTAGTAACCATAGTGATGGGGGGAAAAAAAATAAGGCCGCGCTCTGCAACGCTCGGAGCCACGGGTGAGGTTGGAGAAAAGATGATGCAGACTATTTGGCACGTAAAGGTAGATCAAACTGGTCCAGGATCCATTTTCCTGCACCTGCTAAAATAGGCTGGATGACACCATCCACTATTAGGGCCTATTATCTTAAACTCACCCATAAGATTAAGCCTAAATCTACCACTGTCAAGACCTGATTTGAGGGAGTGATGGACAAATCATGGGACTACAGTAATCTGATTACCCAGACTGCTGAAGAAGACCCACAGTGATCAGATTACAGATAAATTTGAGGTGGTTGTGTTGTGTTTGTGAGACAAAAACACAACAAGCATCTTCATTTTATTTTATTTTCATTAGTTATTACTGAAGTGACTGGTAGTTTCCCCTAAATAACATTTCATTGTGACTATAGATTATAATAATGACTGTTCATTGAAATTAAGTCCATTTAACTTAATTTTCTATGGACGTAACTGAACTAGTCTGATTATGTTACTGTGCTGGAGTAATCCTATAGATTACGATACTGATCACAATCTGCAGCAGGTATTCAGTGTGAACCTTCCCAACACTGTAGAGAGAACTGTCTCTGTGTAAACCCTTCAGGCTGCTAGGATGTTGTTCTGCTCGGTGCTCTTATTTGTATCTCCATGTTTCTTAGCGCTCCCCTGTCCCTGATAAATCCAGATGATGTGTGCAGAGGTGGGAGCCTTTGTGTGCCACTTAGTGATGGAAATCAGATACAATGGTGCTTTCAATAAATGTTTAATCGTTTAACAGTATTGTCAAATTAATATTGTGTTGCAACTCGGTTGAATTCCTGGAGCTCAGTGGAAATCAATGCCACAGGAAGTGATGCATTTGTATTGTTGTGGCATTGGTGCACGTACTGAAACTTGTTTGTGCAAGTTGTGCAATATATCACTCTACAAGTGTCGGGTTTTGGATAGTGTGTGAAATAACAACCAAGGTGTTCAAGGTGGAATAGACATATTACAATATTGGGTTGTCTGGACAGGAAATAAAAACTGTTGAAACTGTGTTATCGGCCAAAACTAACGGAGATTGATGCCATGAATCAATTTCCTATCATCTAGGCAGATAGCTGTCAGAAATACCTTCATAGCTGGCAGTGAGGTCATGTTCACACATGTTCAGTGTCTGGTGAGAACTGGTCAGGAACCAACTGAGCAGGACAGACAAAATCTTTGACGGTGGAACTATTCCACAAACCACACTTTGAATTTCCACTCCCGGGTTGTAGATAATATCATAATAATTTAGTAATATCGCCACTTTTATATTGAAGAATACAATACTCTGTATGTAGGAAGTCAGCGCCAAATCGTAAACATTCCGAACCAAATATTCCTTTGCACTGAATTTGTGTCTCTGGGTTTCTCCTCAGATCCGCTCAGACCAGGACCAGGACATTGGCATCCGCTACAGCATCACCGGAGCCGGGGCCGACCAGCCCCCCAGCGACGTCTACAACATCGACCCCGTCCACGGCAAGATGTACGTCACCAGACCGCTGGACAGAGAGGAGAGGGCCTCCTACCACGTAAGGACACAACTGTCTGTCTGGATTGGACTTCGGTTCCTCCTCTGTCTGTGCTCTGTGTGTCTGTCTCATTATCTCCCAATTTTTTTGTAAAAATGTGCCTTGCATTTCCCCCACGTGTCTACCTTTCTGTCTGCCCGTCTGCCTCTCCTTCTAATGCTCATGTCGCCTGCCAAACAAAACCATTAGTCAGAGCACATTCAGAGGACTGCCTGTTCTGCCCAACACACAACTACCTTCAAACCAGCCTCTCCCGACTCTGAGTGATGCCAAAGCTTGCAATGAAAGAGAGATGGCCTTGACAAAGCGCAGATTTTCCCAGCCACTCCAGCTGTCAATTAGATGGAGGTTTACCTGCAAAGAGCAATGTGGGATGGATGGAAAAAAGAAGAAAGAGACAGAGAGGCAAAGTGAGGAGGGAAATTGAGGCAGAGCCGGAGGAAAATTGTTGGCTGTGTTCTCACCATCAGAGCTAATGAGCAGGTGTTGTTTTGTGTGTGTGTGTGTGTGTGTGTGTGTGTGTGTGTGTGTGTGTGTGTGTGTGTGTGTGTGTGTGTGTGTGTGTGTGTGCACGTGTGCGTGTGTGCACGTCTGCATTCTTGTGTGCATGTGTTGCAAATGTATGTATGTTGATTCATGTGTGTTTACATCCTGAGTGGGATTGGATCACATCGGGGTGATTCTCTCTCTCTCTCTCTCTCTCTCTCTCTCTCTCTCTCTCTCTGTCCGTCTGTGTCTCTCACCCTCTTTTTGTCTGCAGCAGCCCCCGTTTTACTCGACCACCACATTGGTGCATGTTCACACTGTGAACTCTGCAGCTGTGCTGTTCAAAGGCGCCGGCTGACAGCTGTACAGTTAGCATGCATATGGACCATAGGACCCCCCACCACCACACACAGGCTGGAGGCTTGAGTTCACGACGGGTCCCACAGGATTGGCGGGTTAAACAGCTTAGTAGCGGGCATCAATTACACATGCAGATCACATGGGACTTCTGTTAACAAAAGGCAGTTGGGTTCATACACACATGTTACGGCTTCCATTAAAAGTAAGGCGAGGACTAACGTCTCCACTTGAGGTGAACGTTCTCCTGGTGTCAGACCCACAAGCCCGGCGTGCCTGTCAGCATGATAGATGGCTGTGCTGCTGATAGAGCTAATTCAAACGCACGCCTCTGTCTCCGAGGAAAGATAGAATGAAGGGTAGTAGAGTTTCACTGACCTCGGCTCCGTCGGCGCACACGCTCGCCAACACGCACGGAGTATAGACGCCGCTACTACACACACGAAGTGTAAACAAACACAAAGCTGTAGGTGATTGTCAAAGTGATGGTTTGATTCATACGTCTCTGTGTATGTTCCTTCTGTCCCATTAAGTTCCAGATGAGCCTCTTGTCAGCCCAGCCATCCATCTCTATTATCTTACTCGCTACCTTGGTCAGGCTCTGGTGTGTGTGTGTGTGTGTGTGAGTTTTGCCTTTCCATACCTGCTCCTATGCTCAAGCAGCAAATTGGGATCGATAAAGCAGACAGGTTATTGGTCCCTGGAAAGGACAGCTGCTCAGTAAACAGTTTGACACTGCCTGTGGTGCTGCAGTGAAAACAGCACGTTAGGTTAAGGGCTCTTCAAGTTGAATACAACTCCTATTTAGACTCTTATGGACCCATCCTGCTTGTGATGTGATGCATGATTTACTGTAGGAGAATGCAGCCCAATGTTTGGCCCGGGGGAAATTTAGTCCATTGCTTACTTTCTTTTAACTTGACAGCTATTTCCCAGCACCGCCGCGCTCTACCAGGCCAAACTTTGCTTGTTAGTTTTGGGTTCAAGTGAAAAGAGAGACGAGGCTGCTGTTTTTGTCAGACTAACACCAGGGGAAAGTGATCTGCGAGGTGGGGAGAGTGGGTGTTAGCTTGAACTTCAAGTTTGTCAGACAGATCTGCCGGGACTCAGCGGGGCAGAGGGATAGAGCAAATATGAATGTGCACAATGTTTTGCATCAGTGTGTGTGTGTGTGTGTGTGTGTGTGTGTGGGCATCGAGATAGAACAGGTAATGTCTGGGACCCTTCATCCGTGTGACCGTACTCGACCGTACCACGTCTCTCCTCTGCACATAAACGAATACACACACACACACACACACACACACACACACACAAAATGTAGAAACGTACACACACACAAGCCCGCCCACAAATCCACACACCTAGAAACACACACACACACACAGAAACAAAACAAAAAAACGCAAAAAGACGCACACACACACACGAACGCAGACGCACAAACACACACAGACTACTTGTGTACGCAGAAACACAAAGACAGACATACACATGCACACACACACACACACACACACACACACACATATGTGGACACTCACAGAGCCACGCACTCTCCCACATATCACAGTCACACATCCCCCAGCATGCAGCATTCACAGCTGAGAAAACAGATTGGCCCTGTTTGTTTGTTGGGTTTTCCCTCCATGTTTGTTTGCTGTTCTCCATCCAAAGGAAAACCAGCATCTCGCGGTTAAATTAGGTGGTTAACGAGAGCTGTTTTGATTGGCTCGGCGTGCCCCCCCCCAGTGTGTGCCTCTGTGTTTGTGTCAGTGTCCATGTTAATATGTGGAAACACGTGTCTGAATTGTTGCTTGCATGGGGCTCAAGCGGGCGCGTATCTGTGTTTCCATACGCCGCTGACAGGCCGAACACAAAAGCCCAGATGAGTCATGTTCTGGTGAATGCAGGTGTCGGACGCTGTACGTCTCAGCGCCGTGCCCGCCATTCAGTCCTCTGTCTCACCGCAGAATGCATTGTGACTTCCTGTGAATAGACTGGTAGATAGATTCTGTTGTACAATGTTGTGGCAGACAAAAGATGCTGCTCCCAAAGTGACGCCATCAGCCGGAGAGAGAGAGAGAGAGAGAGAGAGAGACCTTCCCCTACACTCCCACCACCTTTCTCACGAAGCCAAGTTATGACACAATAACATTTTCTGCCGAGACTACGAATTTACCATGCAATGTGAACGAGAGAGTAATGGAAGTCAAGACGAAACCGCGCCCGGTTCGGGATGCAGGGCTATAATGAAGCTTTGTGTTCGGTCAGATATCATTAGTGGGGATTGGTGGGGAGTCGAGGGTGTGTAACAGCAGCGGTAGAGATTAAGACGTCCCGGTGTAGATGATTGCTTTTGTCAGCCCTGCCCATTACCGCCCCCCCCCCCAACCTCCCCTCCAACCACACACACACACACACACACACACACTGCCTCTTTGTGTTTTCATCTCTCATTTACTTGCATGAGGCTCACTCACTCTCCTCCTCCTCCTCATCCCCTTTCACCGCCCATTTTTTTTTTTTAAATCCTCCCTCGCTCTCACACTGTGATTTTTCAAGGAACAGCTCATCGGTGAGAGACATCCATCCGAACGGCTGGCTTTGTCCCAAAAAAACCAAGGCAAAAATATTTTCCCACAACAAAGAGAAACCACAGCATGAGCAACAACACCTCTCTGATGCTTTTCGGGCCTCTGGCTGCGCTAACAACAAAATAGGTGTTGTTTATATGTCTGGAACATTTCACTACTTTGCCCCTCTCTGTGTTGTTATGGTCTATGCCAGGATACCAACAGGATGCTCATGCCCCACTGGCGAAGAAGAAACAGTGTATTTGCCAATCGAATGAAGCTGCCAGTTAACAAAAAAGTCAGTTGAGTTGTAATTGAACTCTGCGTGCTCCGTTCCAGACCGAGCCTGCCGAGTTTCATATGAATCGAGGCTGCATGCTGTTGTCGCTTTGAGTTTGCGGGTATTTACCTTGTTAGCAAAACTGTATGCTAATAAGACTTTCTTTCTTTGTGTGTGTGTGTGTGTGTGTGTGTGTGTGTGTGTGTGTGTGTGTTTGCAGCTGCGAGCCCACGCGGTGGACATGAACGGGAACCAGGTGGAGAATCCTATCGATCTGTACATCTACGTTATCGACATGAACGACAACAGGCCTGAGTTCCAGAACCAGGTGTACAACGGCTCTGTGGCCGAGGGATCCAAACCAGGTAAGAGCCACTCCTACCCACCCTAGATAGCGGCTGGTCCTACCGGGGTTCGGCTAACGCAGGATGTCGGAAAGTAACAATAAAATGTATTTTTATTGATCCAGTTCTTTTTGGTTTCCCAGGTCAGGGTCAGCTAGAGAGCAGCTGGTAGAAAGGACAATCACTCTAACAACTTCCAAACATCAATTGGTGCTCATGCAGTTAAAAAGAATAAGGGCTACTGAATGTACAGTTATCTCTTCAGTTGCCGACACCATGTTTTTATCAGTAGGGCAGGATTATCTGTAATGCTTGTTTGTTATGAGGTTTGCATCCCTGTCTGGTGCGTACTGAAGGAAGGAGCTTACCTTAGGAGCCAAAGATCATAGCAAGCTGCACTATGGGTTGAATCAGGAGGACGGTCGGGAGGTCGAAACACACTCGTTCTGGTCCTCAGTTTTGATTGGCTGTCATGTCTGAGGCTGTCGTAAATACCTGATGATCTGTGACGTGCTGTTGGTGCTCATGTGTCACGTAGCAACCACATTGTTGAGCTACTGCAGTGTAAGAGCTGTATTGCTTGTTGGGAGAGTAACTTTTAACTATTATTGTTTAAATGTCATTGACTAAAAAGATTTATTGAACATTTGCATTTTCTTTTATTCTTTTTATTTTTATTGGTGTCTTCTGGACATTTCATACAAGCAATAACCTGCTTGAGGCTGTTCATCACAGTGATTTTAGAACAGCTAAGCTCATACCTGTTCAACTTTCTTTTTAACCATTGCTGTGTTCATAGTTTGGCAACATGTAGTTCCAGTGTGTGTTTTGTTTCTCAGAGGTCCCTTCAGAACAAGTTGGTCTTACATAGACTTGCATATAGTTGGACTTGGACTTGTACGGCCAACCAGAATGTCGAGGTGTGGGTTTGCCATGCATCTTGAAGTTTTGGGTTGGTTGAGCTAAGGGCAAGTTCATGAGATGGCTGTGTGAGCTTGGTCGGATGCATCATTATCAGATCCCGCAGAGCATGGAGCGATGTAGACATTCCCTCAGAATAAGGGAACAGACTTGTGGTCGGTGCGAAGCCAGAACCGAGAGCAGAATGTGCAAGTAGCTCTCATGTCTCGACTGGAAGAACTCTTGTTCTAACAATCAGACCCCGAGGACCCGTGTTTGTCTTCATAGTGTTCAGATATTGTTCTGCTGCAAACTTTAATCTCAGGGGGATTTGTAAACAATGTTGATTGTGTGTGTGTCTGTCTGTGTGTGTGTGCGTGTGTGTGTGGAGGGGAGTTTGTGTGGGTGAGTTTGCGTGTGTGTTTGTGTGTGTGTGTGTGTGTGTGTGTGTGTGTGTGTGGGCTTCTCTGGAGCGTAGGTCCACATCGAGCTCCTAATTAGCGAGGGCAACCAGACATTTCTATAGCGCTTCTCTCCTACATCCCTACATTGCGCTTTTTTTTGTAGCGAGGGCAACGTAAAGTCAAAGTGTTTAAATAAAGTTTGTTTAAGCGGAATGTAATGTGCGATACCCGTTTATTTAAAATTAGTACATCTATAATTGCTTAGCTCACCATTAAGCAACCGGTGTAATCACAGTGTCAGGTGTCACTGTCAGGTGTCGCTAGTTGGTGTTAAAACATTTTAAACACATTCTGGTTGAACACGGAGATTTCTGTGGATTGATTCATTTTAATTGGGGAAAATAGACTGTAAACTATGGTGGCCTAATTGCCTGTTTAGTCTAAGAAAACTAGAGTGGCTGTGATTCAGCTGAGATTGATATCTAGTGTATGTTCAGTGTATTTGTAATATATCCTCCACCAGTTAAAACCTAGACATGTGTCTAATAATGGGCCTGATTCAGACTTTTACTGTGCAGTGGAGCTTAAGTCTGTTTTTATGTGCAGCCCACTTCGCCGATTCCATGCCTGGAGTTACGTGCAGAGATACGCGGCCTCCTACAACACGTGCACTTGAGGTGATGAATATGTCAATCAAGGATTTTGACTTTGATTAGTCGTTTGGTACACACACACACACACCCGAAACCCTGCAACATGTCTAGTGCTAGTCCAGTGCATACTGATAAACATTACTATAAACAAGAGTCACAAACCATGAAGTAACGACCATTACAGTTAAATAAATGTTAAAGAATAAACAATCTCAGTCCACTAAATCCTTCATTGAACATGATTCGAACACACTTATACAAAGCGTTATCTCACACACAAGTCGATTCAATTTGTAAGGGATCATCGATAGAGACGGCACTACCATCCTGCACGGAGAGCTCCAACAAATCATTGAAATGTGCTGAGTTTAACAGATGCCCGGTGCATCCAGTGTGTATGGTACATGTGCATGGCTGGATGACTTGCAGAGCCAGACCGCCCCACATACGTCCCTCCGGTGTCTCTCCAGGTTACGTACTTTCCATCCTGGCGACAGGTGCTGCGTCGAGGGGTAAAAGATCTGTTGCAACCTTGCAGCTGACAGGCAAGGTGTTCAGGGATTTGTGTGAATATGTCAATCCTCTGTCTCCCACTGCCCAGAGCGGTTCTGAGTAGTATTGACACATCAAAGAATATGTACAGTATATCTATATACTGATGCACGAAGATGCACAACCAAGGACAGGCGCTTGCGGGCTTTCTGAATATTGTCTTTGCCATCGACTGTATGCATTTGACCGTCGGGGTGCCGAGAGCAAAACAAATGTATAGGAAAAGGAAAAGAGAACAAGAGCTTTCACTTGGTGTGATGCGTTGGCCACTACGAGTGTTTGCTCAAAGTTTCAATGTAATGAGCAAAGTAAGTGTTGAGTGGCTTGTCGATGAGTTGAGTAGAAAGCAGTTAATAAACTCATCTTATGATATAAAAACATTTCGACATTGAAAACATGTTTTGTTGATTGATGATCAAAAGTGCAGAATAGCCCGACGAAATATATTTTATTTTGTTTTCATCAAATTAGTGTTCCGATGGCATGTTGCCAATTCAATGTTTCTAACAAAACGTTAATTAAAGGCAGTTTGTATTTAAAGGCAATGGCTTTAAAAGATGAATAGGAGAAAAGTCCTTGGTCTGATTTTCCACAATAGCAAAGGGAAGAACAAAGAAGATAAGGTTTTGAATGAATCAGTGGCAGGTGAAGGCACAGCCCCAACAACCCATCCAACAGTCTGAATAGGAAGAGCTCAAACACGCAGATCTCAATCTGCTTAAGAACCACAACACAGTGTGAATTGGGCCCAGTGAGAATAGTTGGCACCATCAGACAAAATGGCTCTGGTTTTTTTCCAAGCAACAAATGCCAAGCAAAGGGGAGATGTGAGGGTATGTGGTAAGCTCCGGCAGTATCATGTTCTGTATCTACAAGAACACAGATATCAAACGGTCTCTGAAGTATTGCAACACACGTCTTCCCATCTACCCGCTGTGTAAAAGCCATCAAAGAGGGAGACCTGCGGGAACCGCCCTTATCACTGTCACCAGATGTGGCGTAGTGTGCGATCCGATCAATCCGTCAGCGAGGATTGGTCTGAAACAGCACTGTTTGTCGTTTGCCACCACAGGGCCTCCAGCCAGCAGGAGATGAACTTGTAGCTAATAGAATTTGATCTGTCTAGCTAATCAAACAATTATAGTACATAACAAAATGAGCTATCTGATCTCATTCACTTCTCGTTTTGATATTAATGAGGAACAAATGGGATTGGATCTGAATTGGAGCTGCAGATTACCCCTAGGAGACCTGTTTAGAGGTTTATGGTAACACTTCACAAAACCTACATGCTCTGTCTCATGGCCCAAGCCATAACATAAGAACACACACACACACATACAAAATACACAACCTCAACACCACTGTCATCTCCATATCGTGCAACAGTGAGGTTGCCAAACAGTTGCTTTACAAAATCTTCTGGTCTGTGACATCAGGCAGTTGAAACGCCGTGCTAAGTGGCCTCAGAAAGGGTGTGTAGTGGATAGCCGACATGGCGTGACTTCTTCAGAAAGCTCTTCAGTTCTAGAGACTACAGTGTACTCCGAACATCTGCCCTGTGATGTACTGCCCTTCTCTTCCCCTCGCTCCCCGAGTCCGACAGCAAGTTGTTCCCTTTTATGGACCCTCTTTTTCAAAAAGGACCTCTGAAATGAGAGTGCAAGATCAAAACCAGCAGCTGAGTGCCTTCTCTCACAGTCGATTTGCCCTCCCAGGGGGGAAGGGGGGTGTCTCTCTCTCTCTCTCTCTCTCTCTCTCTCTCTCTCTCTCTTGAAGAGTTTGCTAACAGTTGGAGAGAGATTTAAGAGAATTTCTCTCTCCGTCTTGCCTGGGGGGCTAATTAGGGATCGGCACAGGAGGGGAGAGATGGAGGGATGTAGAGAAGTAGAGGTGAAGGAGTGCAGGAATGTTTCAATCAGTGTAATGGACCCAGACTGCGTGTGTCGGTGTGTGTGTGTGTGTGTGTGTGTGTGTGTGTGTGTGTGTGTAATGTACCAAATGTTTCTCAGTGTGTCTTACTGCTAGTCCATGTGTGTCGTAGTGATGGCCAATCCAGGCTAAATGGATAGTTTGTGGTGTCATGCCGGCTCAGTGGTTAGCAGTCGTCTCACAGCAGGAAGGACCAAGGTTCGATGGAGTGCATGCTCTCCCTGTGTTCGGGTTTCCTCTGGGTGCTCAGGTCTCCTCCCACAGTCCAAAGACATGCAAGTCAAGTGGATTGGAGTGAGTGAGTGTCTGTCTATGTGTTCGCCCTGTGATGGACCGGCGACCCGGGTGTTTCCCTGCGTTTTGCCCAATGCATGCTGGGATAGACTCCTCCTCCCCGACCCCAACGTGGAATACACGGGTAAAGAAATGAACAACTAAATGATATAGTGAATTGAAAAGAATGAAATGAAATCTCTCAGGGTTGGTTAGTGCATTTAACTGAACAAACTCCTCGGAGTTTGAAATGTGACTGGCTTAAAGGAATTATTATTATTTATTTATTTAATTATTTATTTATTTATAAAAACATCTAGCTATCAAAGATCCACAGGCATGCCTCTTAGGAAGGAGTCTTTATGGCAACTGTTTAAATTGCTTATAATCCCAGAGGATAAATCTGGAGGAAAAATAATCTTGTCTCCATCTCCTTTATAGGGGAGATCTCAATTTTGCCTCATTTTGACATCACCTTCATGTAAAATGTTTCTCCTAAAACCAAAAGTATCGAGTTTTCTTTGAGATCTTTCTCTAATCTCATGGGCTCATATTCAGGAGAGTTAAATAACATGAGACTCTCAGGGTCGTGGGTTCGAGCCCCACATAGTGTTGGCTATCACCTTTGTAATTTGTCTGCTAAATGGCTGTAATGTAATCTCTTGTTGAGATTGTTTCTCCCGAGTTGAATTTGAGAAATGTCTTTAGTCTCATTTGTGTGTTATCTTACAGGAGACATAATAGATAAACATCTCTTCTTGCACTTTGCTTTCCTATGGGATGATCAATGTGCATTTTCCACTATAATTCTCTTTTTTTAATTGACCTATGCATTTGATCGGTGAAAGGATCTTGCCCTGTGCATTGAGGCGTGCCTGCTGCGGGTTTTGGGGCTCATTTTCTAGCGGCTCTGATTGGTTCCCCTGAGGCCTCGGTGGGCCGGTGGTGTGAGGAGCTGTGGGTGGACGTAGGTGTCCTCAGAGATGGGTGGGCTCCATTAGAGGCAGCTTTGTGACCACTTACCTCCCTCATGCCTCTCCTTCTCCTTCATTCCACTACTCCAACCTTTTTCCTATTGCTAGGCAAAATCTCTTTCCCTCCGCTGATGACAGTTATTATCCCCCTATTACCTGCCATTCCTTCTCATTTCCTCCTTTGTCTTTTAGTGCTCTTTATAAACCGTCTCACCTCTGTGCTCCTCTCCACTTTTCTTTTCCTGTTTAGCAATTTTCTCTTGTGCTGTCTCGGCATCTGTTTGTGGCTTTCTCCCCGTCACTGCTCTCTCTCTCTCTCTCTCTCTCTCTCTCTCTATCCATCTTCCATTCTTTCCTTTCTCTTTCACTCCTCGAATTGGGAGGCAGATGTTGACTCTGGCTAAGTAATGTTTAGGCAGCAGATAGACCTCACCGGTGATCTCGACTCCCCCCGCTCTCTCCCACGTGACCAAAACGGCCAACAATATGCGTGTCTGCCACCAGTTACATTTTCAGCTCCAGCAGTTTTTGCGGAAAAGCAATTAGGATTTGGAATTAGTTTTCAAATTAAAGAGGAATTAAACAGGCTCAGAGGTTAACCCTTTCAGGCATGGCCACCCCCCGTGTCTGAGAGTGCACCGTAATCGTATTACTGAATCCTCCTTATTGAAATGAAAGGTGGTGAGTTCTCTACATTATGTTGTCCTCTCTCTCTCTGTTGGCCGGAAAGGTTGTTCATATATTGATGCTCTCCTCGGTGGAATAGCAATAATTGTTTTTCCTCTTTCTCTCTTTTCTCGGTCTCTTTTTTTTCCCCCTTGCTGGGCAAAAGAGACATTGAAATTTAATGAACTTTGAAATAGAAATCCGGGGCTACAATTATCCTGTCGATGCAAACTGACTGTCACAGGAGTGATGGTGCCTTCCCGCCAACAATTATGGGAGTCAGGCCCGGGAGACACCTGTAGCTGCTCAGACCCACGGGGGACCTGATCCTTCCCGCTCCAGATCCAGCAGGTGTCCTCTTTCGGCTGAGACAAGCACTAACAGTATATTTTACATTACATTCATCACTTGGGAAAAGTGAAGAGGCAAAAGCTTGACACAGCCGTGCTCCTGCTAAAAGAGACAAGATTTCTTGCAGACTAATTTTGATGGTTTCTGTAATAATTGCGTGCTGCTGGGTTAGTGCCTGCTCAGCGTGGGCACCCGCCACCATGTCCAATGTGGCAATCAGAGTTCTGACTCAGCTGCCGAGCCGTTTTTTTGGGCTCCCACTTATATGAAAACAGTGGGATCTCTTAAAAAAAAACACATTCAATTTGAAATGCATTACAACCACCAGTCTCCCTTTTCTCTCCCATATCCTTGTCCTCCTCCTCAGTTTTTCTCTTACGCCGTCTTCGCATTCGAGCATGCTAGTGCTTCAAGCCCTCTCTTCTCTCTGCTGCCCTCCTCCTGTGAGCTGCCAGTCTCCCCCCCCCTCTCTCTCTGAAGCAGCGGCAGCCTGTAAATGGCTGCCTGATGGAAAGTGACATTTTCCCAGAGCCCTGTGAGGAGGTGGGGGGGGGGCGAGGTGATCTCTCCCTTTTCCTGCACAGAGTGCTCCTAATTGCCTGGTCGCATTTGTGAGTCCGTCTGACAAGCTCGTGCAAATCAATAATTCTGCTCGGGGGGAAGATGGGGGGGACACAGGCCTCTCACCCCGATACGTGCAGTGGCGACACACACACACACACAGAAACAGACGCACAAAAGGTAGACACGCACACACACAACCACACTCTGTCTTTCACTCTCCCTCCTTACCGCACACTCACCCACCCTCCTCACCCCCTCCCTGTCTGCCTTAAATGGCAGTGTTTATCCGTGATTCCAAGACAAATAGGGAGAGAGCATCGGAGCATTAAGGGCAGCCGCGGTGCCGCTGAAGGCTGAAATAATGGATGGTGGAAATGGCAGAAGACCCAGTGCTGCTCATTACTAAATGGACTCTGCAGAGGTGGAAAGTTTGCTCCCGCTAGCCCGCTGTACACAGAAGACACAGCACAGATTGAAATAGGGGCTTATTTAACAAAGGGGTGTTTGTTTTTCCACGCTGTGCCCTCTAACAGCACTCACTCTAAAAGTTTGTTGCCAGAGAACAGAGAATGTCACGGCAATTTGCAAAGTCTTTTGAATTGAATTGAAGTATTTCGGTGGTATATGTAGGGTTAGCGTGTGCAATCTACTATCAGGGATGGTACCCGCTTTTCTGGAAGTGGTGGCGTGTGGAAGAAAGCAACATCAAACCAGGTTAGAGCACTCTCGTTGTACTTTTCTTGAAGCTTCACGGAAACCACAAGGTGATACAAAGAATTACAATTGACCAAAATGGTACAGCCTGAACATACCAGCGATGTTAAGGGTCCTAGGCTAAAATACTGTATAGAAGAATCCATTATCATTAACTGCAGGGGAGCCTGGATTAATAGGCAGATAACATGTCATACAGATATATTGGCCTGGCTCCTCCTGGCTACACAGTCTCTTCACAACATGAAATGCACAAGCAACAAAGAAAACTCAACTATCATGATAGGAAGACAAAAGGAAATAAACTACATAAACAAACCCATTCTAACCCCCCTACCAATTCAGCCCTGCATGGTAAAGTCCAATGAGACCAATCAGCAGCAGCATCCACACTTTGGACCTCAGAGGAAAACAAGGTTAAAACAAACCGAAGACATGTACAAAATAGATAAAGTACTATTAATCTGTTAATTGTTCAACTGAAATGGGCCCTTTTCCAGTAGAAACGCATCAAAATAAGAAGATCAAATAAGCCATAATAATAATTAAACTATAGCTTAAAAATAGTGAATGTGTAGTGGCTGTTCACCTGAGAGCTGAGGGGGCAGATTCCTCACCCTCACAGTATAGAAATCTCCTTGGATATTTTCAACAAATTTATGAACATTAATATCTGCAATGAACGTCGGCAGCTTGTTTTCCTGTCTTTCTTTTTCTTGACCTACACTGGTGCTGTGTGTGTCAAGTATTAGTCACCTCCAGACTCTCTTCCTAACTCTCTAACTAACTGACTGACTTTCTCTCGCCAGGCTCGTCGGTGATGCAGGTGACGGCCAACGACTCGGACGACTACACCACGGCTAACGGCATGGTGCGCTACCGCATCCTGTCGCAGACGCCCCACAGCCCCATCCCCAACATGTTCACCATCAACAGCGAGACCGGGGACATAGTTACCGTGGCAGCCGGCCTGGACAGAGAGGTCAGTGTCAGTTGGGGTGAGGGGTGAGGGGTCATATCAGGGGTACATTTCACATCACGGTCTCTGTTGTTATCATTTGATCGTTCTGCCTCTCATTCTTATCCCTGAGGGCCACAGATAGTATGTCGACGAGTCTCTGTATTGCATTTTAGACCGTCAGCCCTTAACAACGTGCTGATAAAAGTCTTAGCCATTAGCAGGTAAAACAACCTGTGAAATGTGACTAAACCTTAAAACAAGCAGGGCCAGTTCCATCAGCATCCCAGCCTCTTCACAAAGCAAACCAAAAGTCCGTTTACTTGTTTTTCTTTCTCAGTTTAAAATGGCAGGCTGATATCAAATGGGTTTTTTCTCAGTGTGTGGAGCAGGGCCAGCGATAATGGCCATGCAATTTCAAGACCTCTCCCCAGACGAGGTCAGGGGAGCTTTTTCTTCATCTTGTTCTTTTGTTTTATCCACTGCAGGTGTGTGTATGTGTGTGTGTTTGCTGTGGTTTGTGGTTGTGCACCAACCCACGCACCACCGCCACCATACACACAACCGTATTGTCCGAGTTCCATCTTCCGTCTTACACCACTAATGAGGGAGGTCACGCAAGGTCGACTTTTGTTTATGTCGACCGCGACCACTGTGCAGTGGTCTTTCATGACGGACTGTTCACCCTGTGGCCTCTCTCTCTCTCTCTCTCTCTCTCTCTCTCTCTCTCTCTCTCTTTTTCTCACACACACACATGCACATTCGCTATCCATTCCTCTGGGGCCCAATGCTCAAGGAAAATTACAACTGGAAAGATGATAGTATAAACACTGACATTATATGACATCATTATAATGATAATCTGATCCTCGTAACTTAGTTGACTGATTTTTACTACCGGCATAAAAGCTCGGTCGAGACTGTCTCATAATGTTTATATTCTGAGTCCCGCTGGTCCCTCTCGGCACTAAACCTGGCCAAACAATACTTTGGAAACTAGAACAGGATTTTACCAACAGGAAGGCAGGCATAGTCGCTGTCATAGTTTGATGTCAGAAGAATAATACAATACATCAATGCTCCTTGCTCATCCAAGTTTCACAAAGAGTTGGCGTGGCGCGGTAGCGTGGTGCGTTTGTGGGACAATATAAATGAGTCTGGCGAGCGCGGGCCAGCTCTGTGTCCCTGTTTCCACTCCGGCCCAGGTGGCAGCAGGTAGCAGCTGATGTGACTGAGGGGAAAGCTCATTAATCTGGACACATCAAGCCAGGCTCGGTCCCACCTGCCTCCCGCTAAAACTGGGACGCACCTGGGAGTTCACCCACCTGCTGTCAGGGTCATCAACACAAACACGCCGGGGCCAGGCGTTCACATACACACTCGCAGACAGGCACCTTTGTTGTTGACACGCATTAAAAGCATGCACACGCAGGTAGCAATGCCAGCGCGTGTGTGTGGTGTTGGTGATCCCGGTACACTGGATCCATGCAAACTATGGCACGTACTGTAAGATCCTGAATGTGCAGACCCACAGACTGTGAATAGGCTCTATAAAGAACTATGCAACCCCACACACACACACACTCTCTGTCTCCCTCCCCCTCTCTCTCTCTCTCTCTCTCTCACACCTCTCTGCTTCAGCTGATCCTCCTCATCCTCCGTGCTGTCTAATGACAATATTCATGTGCTAATTAAGGGGTGAATCAGGTTCTGTCGTGTTGAGGAGAGCACGGGGTACATGGAGGTTAGCTCAGTATCACTCAGCCATGACACCGCTGAATACCAATTATCTCACACACTCGTTGCCTAGGACCCCCAACCCCCTTACCCCCCTTACCCCCCTCGACCTCATGTGCCTCCGCGTGCCCCAGCCCACAGGTTAACAAGCTGGGCTGAGTCATATATGTTTGTGTGTGTGTGTGTGTGTGTGTGTGTGTGTGTGTGTGTGTGTGAGAGAGAGAGTGCCTCAGGAGACCTCGGTGTGCCACAGCTGGCGTAGCTGGTCTCCCTCTGTGCCCTCTCTCCCTGGCACCGGCTGCACTGGCAGGCAGAGCTGTTGTCTTTTATTACCCCAGGCTGTCTCAGTCTTCCATGAGCCCTGGACGGGTATGGCATGGCATGGCATGGCATGGCATGGCACGGTATGGCGTGGCACGGTATGGCGTGGCACGGTATGACGTGGCACGGTATGACGTGGCACCGTGCGGCAGGCTGATGCCAGCTCTAAGTTGGACATGTTTGTGTCGATTAGGACATTGCCTGGACTGCTTCAAGGACATGAGTGCCCACAGTCTGGCCCTATTAGGAGCTCTAGGGCCCAGCTGGGGATTCAGGCAGAGAGCCGGGCTCCTAAATGGGCCTGGGGCTTTATTGTCTCTGAGGTGCTGAGTCATGTTAACTCGCCATAGAGCTGCTTAGGACTTAGGAATCCAGACAGCAAAGTCTGTGGAGGAATGTCAGCATGTTGCTGAATTAAGAGCATTTCTGTTTGTAGGTGGATGTTGACTGCTTGCAGTCTGAAAGAATATCCACTCGTATTAGGTACACCCAGCTAGTAGCGAGTAGGACCTCATTTTGCCTCCAGAGCAGCCTGAATAAAGCATCGTATAGGCCGAAATACTCCACACTGGGACTAGGCTGACCCAGTAGCATCATGCAGTTCCTGTGTATTTTTGGTGGCACATTCATGCTGCGAACATCCAGTTCCCCCTCATCCCAAAGGTGCTCTATTGGGTTGAGATATGGGGACTGGTCTTAAGTCACTGTCATTTACCTGTGATCATCTACACCTGGAGGTATAGAAAAAGACTAGACTTTCCAATAAAAGGATGCACCTGGTGATTTTCGGTACACTGTGATGTTTAAATAAAAGAAGGCCTTTCCCACACCACTACACCACCACCACCAGCCTGTACCATTGATGGTAGGCAGGATAGGCTGCAGCACTTCCACTTCAAGGCTCAACCAGTGGCCCTTCTTCACACCAGTGTTGAACTGAACTGTTATTTGCAGTGGCCTGGCTGTCAACAGGTCTTGCCATTCTCCTCTGATCAACGAGGAGAATTGCCGCTTACTGGATGTATTTGTTCGTGTCTGGCACCAACAATCATACCAAGTTCATATTTGCTTAAATCATACATCTTGCCCATTGTAACATTTAGCTGAACAGTAAATAAACCTCTCAGCCCTGCCTGCATGCTTGATACTTGCAGTATGTTTGATTGTATGTGACACAATGTCTGCAACAGCCAGCTCTTTGCGTAAATGTGGTGGTGTACGTCCGTTGTGAAGAGGATTGTGAGTGTATATCTTGGATGTACCTATCTGCGAAGCTGAGTGATTGTCTGTACAATAGCATTCAGAGGAAAGCCTTCAGAGAACAGTGTTCTGCCTGCAGGAAGCCACCGTTGGCTCGTGTTCTGTTTCAACCAGTTGAAGTCTGTGTGCTGTTTCTGTCTTGTTATTATAAATCTCAACCTAAACCTGCGAGAGCTTCAGTGAAGTAGAGGAAGGGAAGCATGGATGATGAAGATGAAAACACAGCAGATTTAGCTGCACTATTTGTTGCTGTCATAAAAGGTGAAAATAGAAAATACCTCATGTCTAGATATGTATTTCACTGTTTTTCTTCAGGTTTTCTGCTCCTTTTTTTAGTATTCCTATTGCTTCACTTTTTTTGCTATACTTGATATACTGTATAGTATATTTATGTTACTTCTATTCATTTCAGTGAAGTGAAGTGACAGAACTGAACTGAACTGAACTGAACTGAGTGGAGGCAGGGGTTGGGGTTGGGGTAGGACGTTGGGGAACACTGAGGGTCTTGGCAGGGAGAGTGGAGCAAGGGAAGGAAGGAACCTGGTCTCTACCCTTTTAGCCATGAGTGCATGGCCGTTGGAGGTAGATTGGAAGTGACAAGCTAATGACTGTGGTCAGTAGGAGGCTGACAGACTGGAACACAATCCACAGAAGAAATAAGGAAAGTGCTACTTCCCTTCAGTTTTCCATTCTCCGCCTCTCTCTCTCTCTCTCTCTCTCTCTCTCTCTCCCCCTCTTGTGAGTGTTCCTGTCCAGCGCACTAAGAGAAAAGGCACATTAAGCTCAGGTGTAATTCACTCCCAACTGTAACCAGCTTACCAATTCAGCTACTATTTCCCTACTTTGTTATTGCTAAGAACAAACAGTCACTGGCACCCAAGTCCATTTGCAAAGCGCGAGTGTGGCACTACGAGACAGGCTTTTCCAGCTAGCCCGGGCCAGCCAGCTGTTGAGTTGTTGAGTAGCGAACATCGAGTTGCTGATAGCCTGGAGCCCTTTTCCTCTTTCCTTCTTCTCCCAGGTGGTAAACTACCTAATTTAGTCCCTGTGAAAGGGGATCAGGTTTTAGTGTCGCCGAAGCTGTGCCGAGGTGTTTCCGTGGCCTCAGATGGCTTTCAACAGCCGCAGATTAAAGTCTATGAGGCTCAGCGCCTGTGTGAGTGTCTGGGTTGTTGCTGTTTGCTAGTGAGGGAAGAAGGCTTATTTCCTCCCCGTTCTGGGCTCTAATCTAACAGAGAGCTTCTGTTCAGCACTTCTATAGGACTCATTAGAGAGCCCTTTACTGGCTTGTTAGGGCAGCCACTTTTGGACAGCAGAGTGTGCTTGAGGGTGTGTGTGTGCTCGCGCATACGCCTGGTGTGTGCATGTGTGTGTACGTCTGTCTATGAGTCTGTCTTTTGCACCATTGACCACTTGTGCATTTGTGTTTGCATGTGTGTATTCCCCAACCGTTCCCACTCATTGGAGCATTAGCGGGTGTGTATGAGCTCTAGAAGGGCCATAAACCCACAACTACTCTCAGATGAGCAGTATAACCCTGCATGATAGGACTCATCAAGCCACGTCCCCCCCATTGTGTGAGAGCTCCACCTGCTGGCTCTGGTTCTCCCTACCTGGCCAGAGAAACAAACGTCCATCAAAGCATCAATCTAATAGCTTCTGGCGGCTATTTCTAAACCGATGTACACGAGTGGATCTAAATGTGTCTGCAGAGAGACAGATTCATTGTAGGCTGTGTTTACTGAAGCACTCCATGAGAAGAGATGGTATTGATATTTCATTACGAGTCTAATAAAGGACAGCCTTATTGAGTTTTCATTAATAGGGCTGGTTTGGAGCAGATTAACATGTCCGTGCGTCTCCTAATGACTTGGAGGGACTCTAAATGACTCCGACTGGGTGTTTTAACTGGCCTCAGTGGTCTAACACATCTAACAGACAGACAGGCATTCAGCCAGACAGGCCAGAGAAAGGGAGGCAGACAGACAAGGTGTGATGAGGAAGATAGCGAGAGATCAAAAGAAGCACAGAAATGTGAGCTACAAAAGAACACACAGGAAACCAAGGGGGGAAAAAAAATAAAAAGAAGCCAAGGCACAAAGAAAGAAAGGAAGCAAAGAAGCAGGCACGTAAGCAGGAATCAATAACCTCCCCCCCTACCTATATAACGGCACAAGCTCTACCTGGGTTTTTCCTCATTCCTCCAGGCAGCGTCTGACATCGGTGCCAAAGGTCGTGGTGAACGTCGCAACACCAGTCCAGCAATAGCCCAACATTAGCCCACTGATAGGACACATTGTGGAGGCTGAACAAAGCAGTGGGCTCTGGGCGCTGAACACACTGGCCTGTCCTTGACGTCCAGCCTTCGTCTCTTACTCCCTCCCTCGCTTCGCACTGATACAATGGATGCCTGAGCCAAATGGATTAATAGGAAGAGAAAGAGAACGCAAAGCACAGTGGCTTATACTGGGAGGATGGTGAGAGAGAGAGAGAGAGAGAGAGAGAGAGAGAGAGTCTTTCCCGATGATGAAACTGGGGACACGCTGAACTTTCAGCACCACGGACAGCGACGTTGTGCTGGAACGTCGATGCACTGTAAATGTTTTCTCTAGCCCTGTCTCTCAGGCCCTTCCCCTTTCTCTCTACGCCTCTTGTTTTTCAGTGTTGCTTCATTCAGCTGTGTGTGTGCGTGTGTGTGTGTGTGTGTGTGTGCACAACTTAGAGAGAGAAAGAGGAGAGGAGCTTGAATCTGCATAGTGTTTGAAAAGGGAATGATGCACAGTTGCAGAGCCTCCACGTATGGAGGTCAGTGCCGCAGTACTGCCTCTGGAGCAACTCCCCCTTACTCTAACTGGACTAAATAAGGTCCATTCACCTCCCTGTATTATCTGCAGCATTGTGGTGCATCTTAAAGTGGCGGCGCCTCCATTAAAATGAGTGATGATCCAGCACTGCTCTCACAGCTGAAAGTGGAGACTTTTAGGCTCGTAATGGATGGGCCTTTCACCAACACTCATTGCTCCCTCACTGCATCTCACAGCCTTCACTTCCACTCTGTGTGTGTGTGTGTGTGTGTGTGTGTGTGTGTGGGTGTGCGCTGTTTCATAGCTGCTAGTGTGCAAATAAGGTGCTCTAACTGAGTCCAGTTATACCATAGTTTCAGTGGGTGTGGGGAAGATGGGTAAACCTAATTTGTTAATTAATTAAATGATATTCTCACTATATCAATGGCAAATGAAATAAATCCTCTCCAGTCCATTCGTTCAGGTCCTGTATCTAAGCTTAACGCAATATCTGATATATGAATCCTCTCTCTCTCTCTCTCTCTCTCTCTCTCTTTCTCTCTCTCTCTCTCTCTCTCTCTCTCTCAAATAAGCTTCATTGGCCACTATTAGAACTATTAGTTCTCCTGGGTCCTCTGTGGTTAACATTAGAAAGTTTCCTGTTTCCTGAATTTCCCTGTAGTAGACGTCTCTTATTGAAGAGAACGTCTCACAGTGTCTGCCTCCCCTGTCAAGCAGTGACCACACAGACATATCTCTCTCTCTCTCTAAGGAGGGTGCTCTTGAAGCGGTGCAGCATCAATTGCTCAGGTGGACATGGCTACTCCCACGCTTGTCTTATAGAGGGCGTGCTCTCATTGTGAACAATCTCGTGGCTTCAGCATCGTGGCGAAGGCTAGCTGTTCTGGAGCCACCAGCTGACTTACTAGCTAGGATTGTTCTGGGGAGGTTACCACTGGGGTCCACAGAGTGTCTTAGTTTTGCCGAAGGAGGAAGAGGGGCAAGGGTTAATGCATCTGGCCAGTAGAACAGCAACTTTCTGACTTCAGCTTGTTCAAAGATTGTTGCATGTACCGGCTAATACTGTATGGAGACAGTTTGCAGAGGTCATTTTAAGGTAGGTGTGTGGGTTGGGCCTTGGCCTTTCACTGTTCTTGGCTAATGTCAAATTTGTGTGTGAGTCAATGAGGTCAAATGGAGGTAGTAACACCATGCAGCCAGGTCCTGGAGGCTCCGGAGGAGTACAATGTGACATCACCACAGCCACGACTCCAGGGCTTTCAGAGACACTTGAAGCTGCTAAAGTCATCACGTTGGGTCACCTGGTTGGGGTGGCTGGGTGCAACCTTGAGGAGTCTGGGAAGATGGCAGAGCAGCTGGGCATAAGGTCAGCATGTGCAGCTGGCCAAGCGCTGGAGCAGTACAGGAGGACTTTGACAAACGAGGACTGGAAGCTTCTACAGGCTGGGGACTCTGGGGACCTGGACAGCTGAAACTCTCCACTGTGGAAGGAGTGGAGGGAGGAGCACTGGACTCTGTAGGGGGCAAGAGACTGTATTAGCACATAGTCAAGGTGCTAAACAGAGACAGACTGGGCAACACACCTGACACACCCTGGAGAGCAGAGCTGTACAAGCCACCTCTGACTAAATATGTGGGGGATTTACAGTGGAGGGTGCTGCACGGCATTGTGCCCGTTGATGCTTCTGTCTCCTTGATCAAGACAAGAGAGTGGTTGTCCTTTTGGTAATGTGAGAGACGGTGAGAGGCTTGGTCCTCTCTTGGTATTGTCAACTCAAATTTTGACAGCTCTTGGGGTAGGCTTACTGAGTCCACGTTTATATTTGGTTACAAGAGGAAGAAGAAAAAAAAATTAATTTTTGGGTGGGACAGGCTGAAATGGTGTTTCTGAGCAGGAAAAGGAAGGTGGATGGAGGGTGACAGACAACATTGAGGAATGTATAAATCACTAGTTAGAGCAAAGTTATTATAGCAGGAATCAAGATATAGGGGTTTTTAAACGGTGATACAGGGATGCAATATGAATCTGAGACACTTGTTTTAGGATTTCATGTACATGTAAGAACAAGATGAGGCTGACTGGTGACTAAAACTCAACTCTCTCTCTCTCTCTTTCTCTCTCTTACAGAAAGTGTCCCAATACACCATCATCATCCAGGCCACGGACATGGAGGGCAACCTAAACTTTGGTCTGTCCAACACAGCCACAGCCCTCATCTCCATTACCGACATCAACGACAACCCGCCGGAACTGACCGTCAGGACGGTGAGTCCCAAACTCCCCCATCATACACATGTAATGTAATGTGATACTTTATTGATCCCTGCAGGGGAATTGTCTTTTCACTTGCCCCGTCCACAGGGAAGTCAGAGGCTCAGCTACAGAACAGCTTTCCCTGGAGCTAGTAATGATTTGGTGTCTTGCTCAAGGACACTTCAGCAGGACAGATGCTTGCTGACTTAGGGTTTCCCCCCAGGTCCTCCGGTTGAAAGATGGTCTGTCTGCTCACTATGCCACCTTGCATGTCGTAGCACATAATGATTCATTTCTCATAGGCAGAACGGGTTCCACATGTCTCCATGATAAGTGAAAGACTGCTAGTGAAACCCATTGTCTGATCCCTACCTAAGACAACAAACACTGACTGATACAGTACATGGTTAAAGAGGAAACCACACTGGAATAAGGGGAATAATAATAATAATAAACTTTATTTTCAAACCAAAGTTACAAAGTGCTTCAATTAAAAAGGTAAAGTCAAAAAACAGAGAACCAACGTGAAGAAAACCTGAAAACTTCCAGATGTAAGACAAATAAAACAGGTCTTACTGCAGCATATGTCCAACAGATCCATAAGTACAGCAAGTCTAAAGAGGCTTGTCTTCACTAGTGATTTAAAAGAGGAGACTGAGGAAGCTAGCCTGATCTCCTCAGGCAGTTTATTCCACAGTAGAGGAGCCGTAACGGAGTGCATGGAGATAAACGGCTGACGTGGGAAACAGACAGATGTATACCTATATATATATACAGGCATATATACTAGGTATATACTGGGTGGGAACAGCATATCAGCATATGGAATGACAGAAAAAGGTGAAGAGAGAGAGACAGAGATCATAGGGTTGTTTTGATGGTGGGAGGAGTCCTCCTCCCTCCCCCTCTGTGTTTTTCCCTGCCAGCGGGGCCTCTGGTGGCCAGGGTTTGTCTGCAGGCATCTGGCCCTAGTCCCTGATACCTCCTCATTGGGCTGACAGGAAGCCACACTACAGCTGGCCCACTTTGCAATGGCACGGTTTGTGTGAGACGTGTGTGGTGAGGTAGAGGGCTTGTTTGTTTGTGAGAGTGGGGGGATGGTTGTTATTGTGTGAAGGGTTATTGACAAAGACAACGAAAGAGCATCTGGAGGAAAAAGCCTTCTTGGCCAGGGACACGCTCAAGTGAGAAATGTGTGTGTGTGCATGCACCGCCCATATCCATCTGCATTCTCAGCCCGGCAGGTAGAATAGAATCAAACACCGACTACGGCCCTGACCTATCAACCACAGCCAGGCGGACTTACAGGATCGCTACCTTGATGTTGAGCACCCGGATATCCGAGTTTCCGGAGAGCGACAGATGCTGTCTGCGGCGGAGCTCAGAGGCAGAGCTAGGAGTGTGTCGGCGTCACACACTGTGATCCCCATCTCCTCGGTGGGGCCGTCGTCAGCGCGCATGCCAGTACAGTTCCAGCTGCATGCTCTGATAAGAGCTCCCCAGCTGTCAGGGCCTAGAGCTCACCGAACAAGACTGCTGCTCTGCTCTGAACTGCTCTGTCCCTGTCCCTGTCCCTGTCCCTGTCCCTGTCCCTGTCCCTGTCCCTGTCCCTGTCCCTGTCTATGGCTGTGGCTCTGTCACTCCCCTCTCACTGGGGACGAGATCTGGGCTAGATTCCCACAGCCAGACGAAGCGCTGCTCTCTCTCACACACACACACACACACATATATACACACAAGTATGAGTTGTCCTTGACACATACACTCAGATGAGATACACACATATGCTCACACATATGTGCATGTACGTGAATACACTCGCACTTTACTTTTGTACAGTAGCGCTTTATCTCTGCTGAGCTTCACTTAGTGACACTTTTTGAACAAAGGATTGTACCAGATACTAGATATACTGTAGGCTTGCCTGGGCTTCTCTGTAAAGGTTTTCTTACAGGACTGACTGAAAGACTGACTGTGACTGTATTAATTATAAGGAGGAAATGTTTCTCTCCCTGCTTTTGTTGCATTTTTCACAGACCCAAACAGATGCACACTCCCACGTCTCTCACATGCATCTGTGGCTAAGAAAGTGTCCTCCACCAGATGCCTCTGCTTTGTCAAATTCTTTTTTTTTGTTTTGCTTCCTACACAAGCAACTAGACTCGGTGCGGTTCAGTAATTATTTGTGTATGACAGACGCAGGAAGAATTCATGGCTCTCCACGGGAGGCGGTGGGAAAACATAAGCGCGCTAATTAAGTGAAATTGTTTGCGGGGGCGTAAAAACCAAGCTGATATATTGCGTCTAATTTGAAAAAAATAAAAAAATATGTTTTATTCATTTCCCCACGCGGGCATGAACGCAAGAGTGCTATGTTTGTCATTATGCAATAAACAGAAAGACAATGGTACTTGCCACAACTCATTACGCTGTACTCAGTGCTGCTATCGTTTCTCTCAGAGTCGTACTGTTACTATCTAATCAAGTGTATGACAGCCCTGCTAAAGTGCACTCAGTGGTTTGTCATTCACAAAAAAAAATAGATGGAGGGTAGTTTGGACGTCCGGTGGGAGTTGACAGGCTCCTAGAACCAGGGGCTATTTCTGGTTCACCTTTAGAGCAGCAGCTTCTGAACGGACTAGCAGGGTTGGAGCGCCTGAGTTTATCAACCTTCACCACTTTCCACTCCACCAGTTGGATTTGTGTTAAAAATCTGTGATTGATATAAAAAGAGACTGCTGGAAGAAGCTGCTTGATGCGGCTGTATAACATGATAAATGGGGGAGATAGGCAGACGTCTGTTAATAGCTATATCTTTATTATGCCATAGTGAAGCCCTAACAGCCCTTTTAAGCGGACTGATCTCAGCCTTATTTCAGTGGGAGTCTGTTTTGGGACATTTATTTCTACTTAATTCTGTCATTACCATTTGATGGTGTTGTTTTCAACACCCCTCGAAGGAAAGTAAGAGCTCATTTAGTCATGTTGAGCCACGACTGCCTATCCAATGTGTAACATTTTCATTTGCAGAGTAGGTTTTCAATAAGAGGGTGCTAGATTTCCCCGGCTGTGCAATTCGCTGTTATGCCGATTGATTTTCCTAAAACATTTGTGGCTATGCAACGGCTGTACGCTCGCTGATTTCCCTCGGCTGGTAACATGTCGGTGACTACACCTCGAAGGTTACAGAAGGCCTTGGAAAGCAATACATGGAAGGATGTAACCATGCAAAACGGATCCTGCGTGACCAGGGATTTGTCTAGTTCTCGATGCACCTGTGTAACATGGACATGTCCAATGACCCTTTACACTTTCTTAGGAAAGCAGACCTACAGACAATTTGCCTTCACAGCGCGGGACCTACATGCGGTTGAACAAACCCCAAGCTTTTTCAAAGAACTGCATGCATTGCATTGCGTTAACTCTCCGGAAACCCTTCCTTCTTCTTGTTTGGATAAAGTTAAAGGGTAGAGATGCTATGTAGATATTTTAGGTGAATCATAGGTCAACTTCTGATTAAAAATGAAAAACATGATGAAAATTGAGCTGCCTACTTTTTATCACATGGTATAATCATTTTGCAACACATGAACAACTGGCACTAAAAAGCTTCTCTCTAGTGAAAGACTAAATAACGCTTCAATGCAATTCAGCAATTATTGTCAATATGAACACTTGAACATATGACTAGACAAGTTCCTTCAGTGAATGTTACTACATTAGAACAACTTAAGTTTTTAAGTTGAAGTGCCTCAAAATGTTTGACAGTGTATCAGTTGGTAGTTTCCTTTAAATAGGTGGAGCACATAAAGTTATATAAAGTCATAAAGGCCTGAATGTGTACTGCTGCAGGGCCTGGATGGTAATAATACCTTTTGTGACATACCAACTAAAGTTTTAAGATTTGTTTGGTCACATTAGTAGGCTGAGGTCCCGTATGGTGATTACCTACAATTAAATCATATTTGCCCCCTTTGGTACCCACAAAATACTTCAGAAACTCATCGTCTGTGTCTCTAGTGGCTTATAAGTGGGTCCATGCTGAATTTTAAAGTGTGTGGCCATCTTGGAAAAGCCCTCTCCTACAGTCAGCGCCATTGTGTATGCCTCTGAGAGAGCGTATTCCATTTTGGCTCTCTCTCAGCGTGGCCAAACAAGCTTGGAAGGTTTGCGGTGCTGTTTTGTGCTGAAGCTCGGGGTGAAAATGAAATGGAGGAGCCCACACACCAGAGACTGAGGAGTGCATATTTAATTTATTCTGTGCTTATCAGCCTGGTCATGCTGCAGGGGACAGGAGGAGGAGGAGGAGAGGAGGGATGGGGGGAGAGAGAGAGGGCCGGGGTGCTTTGGATGCTGCTTCAATGCCATGAAGATGAAGCCATTAAAGTGAACAGCAGCTGGCAGATGCACCCCATAAACAAGTTAACACTTCACAAGAGGAAACAGGGATTATCATCTGACAATGAGAGTTCTTTGTGTGTGTGTGTGTGTGTGTGTGTGTGTGTGTGTCTACCTTTGAGCATCTTGCTGTGTCTGTCGGTATGTCCATCTCTCTGTAGACAGACGAATCCCTGTGCAGCGTGGCATCCTGTGTGTTTCAGCGTATCCTATTGCGTTGTAAACTCTCCTCCCGGTGCTGCAGCCGTCACCGCCTTTCCTCCAGACTTGGTTCATAAGGGAGTTGTTTCAGATTGCAATATAATGAAGATCATTAGCCAAAGATTATTCCTACCACCGCCTTAATTACACTACTTATCTAATTGCTTATTAAGACTTTTGGTGAATGCGCAGAATCGAAATGAAATGGGTAAACACTTAATTGAACAAATCCATTAGTTGAAATAAAGAGCTTCATGTGAGCAGACATGGCGTGGAGTCAGGGACCGCATTAACGTAATGGCAGCGATGACTCTCTGTTATCCACATTGAAACAAATCTGTATCTCCCACTTGTCCTCACTTTCTTTCTTTGCTGCCTGCTTTTGTTCTTCCTTCATCCTGTAGTTCCTCTTTCTCCTCCATGTCTCTTTTTTTCCCCACTTTAATATCAATTTTCGATGTAATGAGCATTAATGGTGTGGCGTTTGACACGAGGCACTAAAGCAGTTTGTTTCAATTAATGCTAAGAGAATGATGGCCAAATCTCAATGAATCAAGTCCTTGACACGCATCACTCAACTGTGCAGTTTCAGCATCAATGGTAACAGTAACCAAACCTTTGTCTCCCATCCTCCCTGGTGTCACCCTCCCTTCACCCTCCTCCTCTCTGTAGTTTTCCGGGGAGGTGCCAGAGAACAAGGTGAATGTGGTGGTGACCAACCTGACAGTGGTGGACAGGGACCAGCCGCACAGCCCCAACTGGAACGCCGTCTACCGCATCGTGAGCGGAGACCCCTCCGGACACTTCGCCATCCGCACCAACCCCATCACCAACGAGGGCATGGTCACGGTCGTCAGGGTAACAGGAGGCATTAGCTTCAGCGTTGTGTGGGATGCATGGGAAGTCAGCTGTGACAGAATGAAAGTGTTGTTTTGATATTCCCTTTACTATTCAGCACCTCAGCATCTTTTATTGCTCCACCTGCTTTGAAGTGCCAGATGTTGACGGCTGAGTGTACTTTGTACTTTGCTCGTGTTGTTTTCAGAGAATTATATGTAATTTCTCAAATTGGAAGACAGCGAGAAATAATTTGGGTAATCAGCTGCACTGGTTTTCCTGATGATCCCTCCTGTCTCGATCTTTTTCCTTCCTCTCTTCCTTTCCCCCGTCTCCCTCCTCATCGCTCTTCCCCCAGCCGGTGGACTTCGAGATGAACCGAGCCTTCATGCTGACGGTGGTCGTGTCTAACCAAGCCCACCTGGCCAGCGGCATCCAGTCCTCGCTCCAGTCCACGGCGGGGGTCACCATCTCCGTCCAGGATGTGAACGAGCCGCCCGTCTTCCCCGTCAACCCCAAGCTCATCCGCTTTGAGGAGGGCGTGCCGGCAGGAACCACCCTCACTGTGTTCGCCGCCCAGGACCCCGACCACTTCATCCACCAGACTGTCAGGTACGGGCGCTTTAACAGGACACCGCAGTGCTGAGGGAATATCAAACCCCCACCCCTCCCTGTTCTGAAGGCAAAATGTTGCCCTACTTCTTAGGGACTTGATATTAATACATAGCTAGGTGTTTCTGTTATTTTGTCCATCCCCTATATATTAATGCCGTTTGTCATCGGTGTTTAATCAGTGGTGACCGGTCCCTCTACGGTGATTCTCGTCTGACCTCGTCTCTGTTGCCAAGCGACGGGTCCGGAGAGTAATGAGCTGGACTCTGGTCCGTCTGCCCTGCGTAGGTCTCCCTCTTCTTCTCTCTCTCCCCATTGATCCCTCTCTCCATCCACCCTGACTGGGGTGGCACACAGCAGGCACGGTGCCATCCGAGCATCGACCCAGTGTGACAGAAACTCCCCGATGCCCACTAAGGTCTAAGGGCAGCGCTCCACTCCATCCCTAGCTCCAGCGGTGGAGATTGATTTTTCTTAATGTCAGTAAGACAGCCGTCCACCGAGGAATCCGCTGGAAGAGTTACTGCAATGAGAGAAATGGAGTGAGAGAGAGAGTGAGAGAGAGAGAGAGAGAGAGAGCGAGAGAGAGAGATACGGCTTCCTTTCCTAAAAAGAACCAGTCATGCAAACTAAGTTGGCCGAGCTGTTATGCCCTTTGAGAGAAGTAACACTTCTTTTTACTCGTTCTCTTTCTCGTCCCTCCCTTTCTCTCGCTTCCTCTGACCCTGTCATTCTTTCTCTGTCTGTCTCTGTGTCTGTTATTGATGGGAGCTCAGAGCTGCTGTCTTCTCCAGAGACACAGCAGACACACAGCTCATGTTCAGACAGCCTCATCTCCACTGGAGTATTCCCTCTTGGTGACCTCACTTGAACACACACACACACACACACACACACACACACACAAAGAGGGCAAGTAAAGCTGCTGTGAATGTGCAGGAGATGGCAGAAGAGTCAGCTCTCCCTGTATCTTTCTCTTTTTCTATTTCTGCATTTCTCTCTCTTGCTTTTTTCTCTTTCTCGTTTCTCTGGAGGAAAGGAAAGGAAATATTATGTAAGCCTGTTGTGCAGCTGGTTGTCCTGTTAGATGTGGGTAAAGGGTTAATGGTAGAATTAGTTTTAGGTCGGGTAAAGGTTAAGGTTAGGGAATGATTGAATAAATGGAAGGTCCTCACAGTATAGTATAGTAAGACAAATGCGTGTGTGTGTGTGTGTGTGTGTGCGTGCCAGCATCTGCCAGCTGCAGATGTAGACGGCATGAGGTGGCACCTTGTTGGCACAGGGAGGAGATGAGAGTGCCGGGCGCACCAACCACACACACCCCTGTCTTATACCTGCCAGGCGACATCAACTCCTGACAGGAAGGGAGCTATTTGCGTGACACGCTCCGGAGGATTTTCGCTACGCCACTTTCACCAGAAGCCTTATTTATTTTCTCAAATAAACATTCGGTACACCTAGAGTCATAAAGGGTGTATCTGTCTGTCAGCCTGTCCCTCTGACAGTCTGTTTAATTCAGCGATTTGCTGAGTGTTTGCCGGTCCAGAAGTGTGTGATAGATTTAGCTTTCTGCCATTAGCTCCCCCCCCCACGCCTGCTAGGCTCTGGCTAAGCCTCCAACGCACGGCTCCCCCTCAACACCTCTTCTACCTACCATGCTTACTTTCACAAACACACCTCTGCTCTCTCTCTCTCTCTCTCTCTCTCTCTCTCTCTCTCTCTGCTACATGCTCATCGTCCAAGTTAACTTTTACTCATGAAGCTCATTGGGACACGGAGGGAGAAACACTTCAGTTCACTCAGCTATGAAATCGTAAAGTCATTAATACAATTAATACGTTTAAATTGCGGCTGTCACTTCACACCCCGCGGACATTTCGTCTTGTGATAGCGGTGATAGTGTGGTGCGGCTACAAAGAGCAGTGGAGTTGTTCAGAGTGTTGACTGGATGGTTTTCATTGGTCTTCATCCAAATGGGTTGTTACTATGATAAGCTCGGTGAACGTACAGTATGTTCCCCGATCCATCTCACTGTAGCATTTCAAAGGTAATGGTGGTTCTGGTGGTGAACATTGATGCATCGATTCAATAGATAAAAGATTCAGAGCTACTGGGCATCAAGTATCAATTTCCTGTAAAAGTTATAAGCTTAATATGCTGCAGTTGTTTGCTTTTCGCTCTGTCTTATTCTCTCTCTCTCTCTCTCTCTCTCTCTCTCTCTCGCTCTCTCTCTCTCGCTCTCTCTCTCTCTGTGCAGGTACTCCAAGCTGTCAGACCCAGCTAACTGGCTGAGGATCAACAGGACCAATGGTCAGATCACCACCATGGCCCTGCTGGACCGAGAGTCCATGTACGTCAAGAACAACGTGTACGAGGCCACGTTCCTGGCCTACGACAATGGTAAGTCTGGTAAGTCAGGATGAGTGTGTGTGTTGTGTTGGTGTAAATAGTGTGCTCTAGGTGGATCGGCTGCAGGGTGCAGAAGCATGTGTTTGTCTGTGTGTTTGGGAGAGGGAGTGAGTGAGTGAGAGAGCAAAAGTAAGAGGAAGGGTGTGTGCATGCTTGCATGGTACATGTATATACACAGCAACCTTTCTTTCTCCCTTTTGTCTGGTAGAAAGGTTTAAAAATATGTATTGATGAGAGTCCTGCGTGCAGCCTAAGCTGCTGCAGTGAGGCTAAATAACTAAAGCACTACAAATAGAGGTGCTTGCTCTCTGTGTAAGTAGAGGAGCCCAGGTGTTTTTACGCCAGTAAGAAATGAGGGATTGGTTTGCAGGGTAAAACTGCAATGTTGCCCTGAAGCACACCGACATAAGCTCAACAAAGTGTTGACTGCCTATTGATTCTGGAGCCCAGTGTCAACAAGGGGATATATTCCACTTTGATTGAAATTCTCTTTACTTATTCTACTTGAGCGTAGCCAGTGAAGCAACAAAGCACCCAGCCAATCATAACCGACAAGTCGGTCGATGGGCCTTGGGGCCCAGGGCAATAGACCTTTACATAGTTGATGCACCAAGTTACTGTCTGATGGAAAACAAAGTTGAAACACAGCACTGATGAGCTGCTGGGATAAACTCCATCTATGCTGCACGGCATCAGTTATTTAGCCCACGCCTCTGACAGTCTTTGTGTGTGTGTGTGGTAGTCAGCTGAATATCAAGGCTACACTATATCATTGCTGTCAGTTTGTTTAACAGAGCAGTGATGATACTTTTTCAGCCACGGTTTAGGGCCCTTACGGTACGATAAGCCCTCTCAGCATTAGCGTCACCCAGGGAGGACTGGTGATTGTAATAATTACCTGCATTTGGTTCAGAGCAGCTATTTCACTGATCTACTGTGGGAAGAAAATCCAGTTATGCAGTTTCTTCTAAGCAACTCTTTAAAAGTCTTTTGATCATTTCAACTCTGCCCAGATCTCCGCCTTTAAAGTGAAAGAAATTATATTTTATTTTATATTTTTTACTCTTGCTTATTTCAGTTGGTTTTGATCATAGACAGAGCATGATGCACATTGTGCCAAGATTGCTGGCTGAGGATCGACGACTTAATTTTCGCTTTGTAATCAAAAATCTATTCTAATTAAGCTAGTTGAAACATAACAAGTCCAATCTGACAGTGCTGTAAAACTAGAACCGTTTGGATCAGCCACTACCATCAGTGACATCGCTTTCCCTGCAACCACAAGTACAAGTTGTGCCAAGGGCAATAGTGTTGGGTACAAACTTTAAATGAGATATTCTTAATTGTTTTCAGTCCAAGATTCAAATTTATAGTTTCACCCTAGAACCCGAGCTCATTAAAAAATACTTTCTTGCAGTGCGGTTAAAAAACATTGTGATGTTTATTCACATCACCATCTTTGTACAGCAGCAACAGCAGTAGCAGCAGAAAAAAACATTTCTGCGCCAATTAAAGTGAGGTTCAGGCAGTTTGTGTACTGTAATCAAAGTACATTAGAGGTTTGGGCTGTTGAAGATGCATTAAAGAGTAAAGGTCTCAACCTGATGATTCTGGTCTGGCTGATGGTAGCAGGAGAAATACTGAATAAGTGATGGTGAGATTGTAGTGCTGGATGTAGTTAGGGTTATAGTTTGAGTCATTTCTCACAGGGTCTTTGCAGAGTGCAGATAATAACAATCTTTGTCTGCGAGTTGTCTGGACTTCTTTGAAAGCAGCGAGCTCTAAACACGGGGAGTAAAATATTCATGTGTCCTTTCATTTGTTCTGGCTGCTGAGCTCCAGTACAAATGTATACAGCGTTGTCCTTCCATTTTCAACTCCTCGGTAAACACATTTTCTTTCCTCGCATTTGTTTCTCTCGTCGCTTTGCCTGTACGTCTCTCAGTTCAGAACGCGAATGAGCCGTAACAACGGCAATTCATGCGGAAGGATTGTTTTTGCTGTTTTCTCATTGTTCTCTCCTTCATCTCCCCGTTCCCTCTTCTTGCTCCACCCCCTTCATTTCCTGTTGATTCCTCTGCCTCAACACTGCTCACCTCTCTCTCTATCACTGTTTCTAACTCTTGTTCCCCTCTCTCCTATCTATCCCTCGTTTCCTTTCCCTGCTGCTTCCTCCCTCAGGCTCCCCGCAGGCCAGCGGGACAGGAACCCTTCAGATCTACCTGATCGACGTGAACGACAACGCTCCGGTGCTAATGCCCCGGGAGGCCCAGGTATGCGAGCGCGCCCGCCCCAGCTCCAAGGTCAACATCACGGCCTCAGACGCCGACGCCGACCCAAATGTGGGGCCCTTTGTCTTTGAGCTGCCCTCCTTTCCCACCAGCGTCCGGCGCAATTGGACCATTTTCCGACTCAGTGGTAAGACTGGGTTTGATTTGGGTTGGTTTGGGGTGTGTTGGGTTGTGTTGGGCTGCAAATGTCTTAGTAGGTATTAAACCAAAAATCACCATAGTGGAATAGCCCAATATTTTTACATGATGATGTAAGATGAAATAAGCTTAGCCTTGCGCCATTCTGCATCCCCAGCAATGAATTTAATGAATTAAACCATGCACTTACTGGGAGGGATGCAAAATGGCCATGGGTGAGAGTGGCAACATCAAGCAAAAGTGAAAAAGAGGATTGCTTTAAGCTGTGAGAGAAGTCCTGGTTTAGCAAAATATCTCACAAATCTCACAGAGAGAGAACCGGCTACCATCCGGTGTTGACGCACGATCTGTCGTTCGTGACAAATGAGATCCATTCATCTCTCCGTCCCCTGAGAAACCGTTCTGTCACCTAATCCATCCAGATGGATGTATCACAGCAGTTGTCTTGAGGACAAATCTGATCACATACCTGGATTCTTCTCCCGCTGAGGCTCTTGTCTTAGCTTGACTGAGTGATAGATGCTGAAGGTTATGTGCTCTGTGTTTGTCTGTAGTGCCTCCTTGCATGCATACATGTCAGAGTGATTGCTGATGATGTTTGGCTGCAAGTCATCTGTGTATTCATTTAGTATGTCATTCACTCCTACATACGTACATGATGGCATGAAATTATGCAGTAAACAAAATATAATTTCTCTACAGCACATCGTCTATTATCATTTTCCTACTTTCCTCCCACTCACGTCCCTCCCTCTCTCCACCCCCCCCCCTCCCTTTTGCTCTCTCCATGGTGTTAATCTCCATCCCCCACCCACCCACCCTGTCTCCAGGTGACTATGCCCAGCTGAAGCTGAAGATCCCCTACCTGGAGGCGGGGGTGTACGAGATCCCCATCATCGTGTCCGACTCAGGGAACCCTCCGCTGTCCAACCGCTCTGTAATCCGAGTCAAAGTGTGTCCTTGCGACGAGAATGGGGATTGCTCCACCACGGGAGCCGTAGCCGCCGCCGGCCTGGGTACCGGGGCCATCATCGCTATCCTCATCTGCATCATCATACTGCTCAGTGAGTACGACAAAATGGGGCACAAATACACACAAATACACACACGCCATGTTGATTCATCGTATCAACGTTCATCAGTATTACAGTTTTTTATGATTGCTTTGACTCATTTTGCACAACAGAGTTTCAATGTACAAAACTCAAAATGCAAAGTGCCAAACTGACTTTCAAAATTCATACTCTAAGACACTACATCCTATGCTGACATACAAAGTGCCAAACTCTAAATCATATCTCCATCCTCAGAGTACAGCCACCTAACATTACAACAATGTTGCAATGCTTATTAGTACAAACACAGGTCACTAAATCAGTTCATCAGGTGTTTGTAGCCATGTCTCATCACTTCCAGCAACCTTGCCCACTTGAGTAGCATTGCAACACAATTGATAATCTCTTCACCAAAACATAAAAGGCTGCTTAGAAACCTGAATGGCAGTTTCTGACAACATGGAGCCGATGAGGCCGATTCTGTGGCCAAATGCAGCAGAGAGGCAAAATGCTGCTTAAGCACTGAAATGCATTTGTTTTGTTTTTTGTTACTGTAATTTTTGCTTTTACTGTTGTTTTTGCTTTTACTGTTGTTTTTGTTTTTACTGTAAAATTCAGTTGAGTTTACTGCATTACTGTATGATTTATTTCATATACAGTAATCTACTGTAATCTAATATTTTGTTTGTCTTCCATAAAAACACAAGCTATATATATATATATATATATATATACTGCAGTCTATCACAGGGGATCACAGGGGATGCTTGCTGTACTTCATTTGAAGTACTTATGAGTAAATTACCCTTGCATTGTCTTTTAATGACAATTATTTAGTGTTTGACAGCATTATTTGATAATGGCCATTGTATTTGAAAATGCACCAATAATTAAACTTCAACGATGAACATATCCAATGTTCTGGTGCTATGATAAACTTTTGCATATAATATTCTCTCATTCACTCATTTGCATGCTATATTAGATTTTGAGCCCAAAATGAGCAGTATAGCATTCTGTGTTGAAACTCTGTTGTGCTAATTGGCATTAAAGCAATCGAAAAAAACTGTAAGTGTCTCTGAGCAAAACGTTGCATGAGGAGGTCTTGAGAAATGACACATGTATTAAGACTAGACATTTCAACGCGTTTGTATTATCACCCCCCGCCCACACCCAGTATCACACAAACACTGTATGCCATCACAGTATCTAATGATATCTATGCCGATGCTTTGCTGCTGTGATTCTCGCAGGCATGGTGCTGCTGTTTGTGGTGTGGATGAAGCGCAGGGAGAAGGAGCGCCAGGCGAAGCCCCTGCTGATCGACCCCGAGGATGACGTCAGGGACAACATCCTTAAGTACGATGAGGAGGGAGGGGGAGAAGAGGATCAGGTACTGCTAAAATACATTTGTCCTTTATACGATATATTTACTCACACTGTCAAACTTTTTGGTTTCACCCTACTCTGGATTCCACGTGGCGCTACACATCCAGTTGACCGTAGCATTTATCAAAATGATCCATATGCTCGGACAATACAAAAGTCAAAGGTATAAGCTTGTGTACAAAGCAACCTTGGAGGCATATGATGATGTATTAAGCTGATTTTAGCATTACCCAAAAATACACACAACATCAACAGTTTCCCAGTTTCTCCACGGACCACAAGGACTGATATCAGATGTTGCAACATCCTGGGACATCAGTACATGACCTCTAAGATTTATACACCATGCACACTGTAACAATAAAAGTCTGTGATGACGATGATCACGATGATAACAGAGCAATCATGTCAATATTGTTCATGATAAAAAAACATGATCAGATCACACAAACTAACTCAGCTTTTTGTTGTTGTCCCCGGTCCAGGACTACGACCTGAGCCAGCTGCAGCAGCCTGAGTCTCTGGACCACATCATCAATAAGCCGGCGGGGGTGCGCAGGGTGGACGAGAGGCCTGTGATCACTGAGTCCCAGTACCCTGTCAGGCCCAGTCTGCCCCACCCTGGAGACATAGGAGACTTCATCAACGACGTACGTTCACTAACAGAAAGACTGAATGTCTGGCTCCGGTTAACCCGTTGATGCAACTCATAAGTAGGATTTGACTGATATGGGTTTTTAAAGGCTGATACAGATACTGATACTTTTGGATGGAACCTGATGAGAGCCGATATTTCGTACCGATATTCAATATCTTTAAATTTGACAATTTTCATGTCAGAAAATTCCCAAAATACAAGAATTCAGTGTTTCTCCCAGTGTTGTATTCTCTGTGGGAAGTGGAGAAGCCTCTGAAGCAGCATCATAGGACACTAAAACTCTCCATTGAAAGCCATACTAATGAAATAGTTTTGGGTGGTGTAGCAGAGAGGCAGGTTTCATTGCAGGTTTTACAGACTGCCACCTGAAGCTGTTGAGTAAAATCATATCCTCAGCCACATCATATCAGTGTAACCCTACTCATAGTAAATCAGAGTGGGACCTGAACATCTTTCTCCATCTTTCCTCTCTTTCTGTCTCCAGGGTCTGCGGGCAGCAGACAACGACCCCACGGCTCCTCCCTACGACTCCCTGCTGGTGTTCGACTACGAGGGCAGCGGCTCCACCGCCGGCTCCGTCAGCTCGCTCAACTCCACCAGCTCAGGGGACCAGGACTATGACTACCTCAATGACTGGGGCCCTCGCTTCAAGAAGCTGGCCGACCTCTATGGAGGAGGGGACGATGACTGAGAGAGGAAGGGGGGTGGGGGGGCTGCAGCGGGGGTCGGGAGAGGCGGGGGTGTGTTCCCCCCGTAAACCACGAGCGGGGCCCACCAACATGGCTCCACGGTAGACGTGCGAGGACCGGACCCTTAACACGGGCTGTGTTAGTTTGTTCACAGCAACCGAGCCCTCAATCACGAGTTCCGCTGCAACGCAACTGTATCTTGGCTTTATATTTTTTAGTGGCGAGTTTTTTTGGTGTGTTTATTTTTTTGTTTTGTTTCTTTTTTCTCTCACCGTGCTGGACCTAGAGCTCTCTGGGGACAAATCAAGGCAGTGAGGAGAGACGCAAGTAGTGAATTTGTGCTTTGATTGATTATTTGAACAAAAAACATCTTTTTTTGCTTTGGTCTCACACTGAAGAGAATGTTTCAGGTAAACGCTCTCTGACTTTCACTCTGTCAACTTGAATTTCCTTAGAACAGAAGCACTGTCGTTTTATAAAGTGCCTTTTGTGGTGTGTTTTTGTATCAGACTCCTGCTATCTCAGGGTCGGTTGCCATTCGTGCAGTTTCGGGCGGCACGTTCCCTCATCGCCCACACATACACCCCCCAGCCACCCACCCCCTCCACCCCCCACCACCACAACCCTGCCTATCACTCTCCTCTCCCCGTCACAGTGGTGCAGATGAGTAACCCCAGCAGCCAGTCAACAAAGGGAAGGACACAACCTGGGCGGGATGTAGGAAAGGAGAACCCAATGAGTTCTGCTCCCTGGCTGAAAACAAAGCCAACAGGAGTTGTCTTGGGTGAAGCAACCCTCTGTTTCAAGGACCTGCTGACCTCGGACTTTCCCAGCATCACCCGGTCAACACAGCTGACGTTGTGTCTGACCATTTTTATACATGTGGGGGGTTTCTAACTTAGTGGAGAATGCCTGCCTTTCCTGAGTGGACTCATCAGTTTAGGAGCCTTTATGTTGAGACGCTTGCCTGCCCTGTATGGTTTTGTGTTGCTTTCTCCACAGTGTAAAGCTTATATAGGCATGATCTGAGTAGTGAGACGATGTAAGACAGTGGGACTTGAAATTACTTTGAACGAAGGCATTGGAGAAGTATTGAAGGGATTTTTCTCGCCTTGAACATTCCTGTTTTTATAGGCCAACAAAACTATTAAGAGGTGCATGATTTTTTTTTTTTTTCAAAAATGTTTTACTCAACGCACTTGTTACTATGTGGTGAGAATGTGAAAATTGTCAGCGGAAACTATATGAATATACTCTGTATAAAGACACTGAGAAAATAAAAATACTGTAAGATACCTATTTTTGAAGTATTAATGACATAAAGTTGCTGCTCTCTTTCTCCGGCTCTTCGGTGGGCTGAGGGATATTTTTTGGCCCGTTTATTTTCAATATGTGGATATTCTGTTTTTTGTCTGTCTTCTGTTTACGCAGATATTTCCATTTTGTTCAACACGCCTGCTTCGCTTTTTGTTTCAGGTTTTCTTTTGATTTGGCAGATTGTTTTCTAAAATTTTAAAGAACGCTTTGTTATACTCCTGTTTTTTATATATAAAACACAGCCTTCCCCTTTCGCTCGCTATTGTGTTTGAGAAACGTTTTTCTTCTGTCGGTCTCTGGCCTTGGGACAGTGGAAGGTTCAATAGCCATGCCTGCTGATAGTTGTTATTATTCAGTGTATCAGACTTCTTTCCTTCATCTAGATACTGGATATGTGCTTTAGAAAATAAACAAGACATGTTTTGAAAATGTGCCACTTTTTTTTGAATACATGCTTGACTACTTGCCTGCCGTCATGTCAAGTAGCCTTCAACTTGTTTCAGAGAATAGTTCTACTATCACAAAATTGAATGGCTACATCTTTTTTGTTCTTAACAGTGGAATAATGCATCTTCTCTAAGGCTAGGTGTTAGAAAGAGTCATGAAGTGGTTGAGCCTCCCTTTGGAACGGCGCAGTTCACTTTTCAACATTCAGATAGGGCTTCATTTCCTCACAAGGCTCCTGCCTTTCAGCCTTTTATCCTCTCTCATCCCAGAAGAGGAAGGGGGGGGAGTGCAGAGTACGGGGTCATGAAGTGTATTTGTGTCCATTCCTGTGATTTCAATTAGTCAGCTGAGGCACCAAAAAACCCACTGGGGATTTAAAGGGATTTAATCCTCTCCGGCTGTGTGTCTATCAATTAGCCACACCATTAATCCCCACGGCGTAATCTCATTAGATAGAGCTCTTTTAATGAGACACCCAGAGAGGGAGACAACGAGAGAGAGAAAAATGAGGTGGTGGTGAGATGCAGGTACAGCCCATGTAGAGAACTCATTAGATGGAGGGAATGGACAGGTCAGCAGAGGGAGGAAGAAAGAAGATTCAACGCATAACATTTAGAAAGCACTGGTAGGAAAAAAAGAAGAGTAAAAAGGGGGAAGGGAAATGGAGCCATGTATCAACTTGTGTTGCCCGCCCTGGCCAAATGAGAGAGAGAGAGTGAACGAGGAGAAAGGGGTGGACAGAGAAGGAAGGCAGGTAGAGATGAGCAGAGCTGATAACCCAACCCACATGCTGGGCTGGTTAATGAGGGGTGCTTTGATTCCCCTGTTAATCTCTGTTGGAATACCCCAGTAATGAGAACATCCAATAATATACCCTAACCTTCAATACAATAATAAAGCCCTATGAAGCCCAGTGAAATGGTGGAACCATGTGAGCCATCAGCAGTGGCTTCCATTGGCTTGGAATAGTAATGAAGATGGTGAAAAGTCATCTGGGTCGTCGCCAGTCATGATAACGAGATCAACTTCATGGAAGTTTCCTTTGATGGGCTTAGAGGCGGTTCGCTTGGCTTCCCCATGGCAGATAGAAATAGTGAGAGGAGAAAGCAAACTGAAGCTGCCCCCTTGATAAAAGGCAAATACAGACTGAGAGCTTTGCTGCTGGCTTGCAGCCAGCGCCTTGTGTGTTGTAAATAAAGTTCTCTTCAAACATGTCCAGGCTTGGCTTTTTTCATTTCCTTTCCATGAAGCTAGCGAGTCTCTTGGGCCGGTGCTGGGAACAATTCAATCTGGAAATGACTCGGACCACCAGATTTTGGTTCTGATGCTGGCTGGGTAATCAACTGCTTACAATTTAGAGTTGATGGGCTTGCTGCTATTGAGGCAAGCTGCTGGCCAGGACCGACTGGCTTTGCTGGCTGTTTTTCTGCTGACCAAGCTCTGGGCCTCCTGCTATTTTAAGACTGGGTCTAAAATGAGATCAAAGCAGCAGAATCAATTTGATGTTACTGCTGGGAGAGTGGGGGAGAGAGTGAGTTTCCACTGTTGAACAACTATGGCCATTCAGGATGTGGACGATTGGTCCAGAGAGAGATTAAGAGGGTGAAAGTGGAACCCCAGATTGAAGAACCTAGTTTTCAAACCACGTGTCACTGCTGTGTTATCACCATGACATCGTGGTTATCAAGAGGCAAATTCAGGTCAGTCAGTCGGGGGTGAGACACTTTCCTCCATACCTGTGTGATACCAACCTTCACCACCATTTACAGCATTTGGAAAAAAAACATTTTCTCCAATATCTCCTGTCTGCTCTTAACGCCCACAATCCCCTTGTCGTTTTCAGAAAGAACTATATATCACCACCACGACCGGCCGTGGGACTGTACCGAATCTCTCCTTGTGCTTGTTCAATTTGTTTCACAATCTCCCTCGACACAAGGACATGAGCAACCGGGGCTGCTTTCATTGAATCCCCCTGTAAGGACCAGGGCTTTGTGCGATTGCAGGCTAGCACGCAGGGAGAAAACCGAGCGTCATATTTAAGTTCAACCAACTAATCAACTGGATGGAAGTCTCCTCCTCACCCACAGGGCCTCCCCCCTTACACCAGATGCTTCCTTCACAGCCACCTCAGTCTCTGGTACTCTTTATGGTACAATCTCATTTCTACCCTTCTGTCCACGTCCATTTTCTCTTTGTCAGCATCACTCCAGTAAGGCAGACCAGCGCTTACCATGAATAATTGATCTATAGCAGGGTCATTAGTATAAATAAATCATTTCCCACCACAGCAGCATGTACCAGCATTCAGCTGGTAAGTGTAATGATGATATTACAATAACAGGATGGAGAGAAATGCCAAGCTCTCTGGCCCTATGGAAGATGAGTAGTCAGCGCCTGATGACTTATGTCTCTCTCTGTGTGTGTGTGTGTGTGTGTGTGTGTGTGTGTGTGTGTATAAACTCTTCACTCCACCTCAGCAGAACACATTTACATATGCTTCATGGTCTTCCCCCATCAAAGAGACTCATAAAACTCTTCATGCATAATTCACTTGTTTTTTGTTTACCTTGCGCAGGCTAAAAGAGCTTCAAGGTGAGGTAAACTTCTGGGTGGAAAGGTGTCTGGAATAGAAGGAAAGCAGCATTTCATTTGTACTCAGAATGTTTTGTTGTTCTGATTCACAATTTAAAGACATTTTATTACATGTGATATTTTTGGCTGAAGAGCTGGGAATTTTTTTTTTAGGAGTTTTGCTGAATGCTTCATTTTGTCTTTTGCTTTTAAAGTGCACGAGACCATTTATTGATATGAAAACATGATTTGGGCCATATAAAAGCAAATGGTTTAAGAGTCTGCAGCATATGTTCAGGCCAGATTGTGGACCTTAATAAAATAGATTGAAGACAAATCAGTTTTGATCTTGTATTATACCAGCAGGCTCCAAGCCCGACTCAGAACCAGAAAAAAAGACCAGCAAGTGAAACACAGAACGGTTCTAAAAGTCAAGTCAAGTTTATTTCCATAACCCTTCATCACAAAGCATGTTTCAAAGGACATTACAGAAAATGAGGCCTGCCTGGATTTAAGTAATAAACAGTCAATCACAGAACAAAATGCAATGCAGTAAAAGCCAACAAAATAAAACACAAAATAGGGTGTTGAAAATACATAACCATGCTACCTAACCAGCCTAGCCTAGCCTAACCAGCACCACCAACCTTAGACTCTCAGCAAAGACGAGGAAAAACTGCCAAGAAAACCTTTTTAGGAAAACAAATGGAAGAAACCTTGTGTGGAGCAATTCAAAGAGCGATCCCCCATCAGATATAGAGAAAAGAGAATCATGATGAGGCAGAAAGTTGGGACTCGGGTAAGCTACAGGGCCGGGGCCCGTGTCCACTGCCGATACCTGCGCCATCTAGAAAAAGTTAAAGGAGTCCACTACCATGGTTTCTGAGTGCCTGTATGCATGCATGTGTTCAAACACATGTCACACATTTCATATGGGAGATGACTTTGTAAATGGAGATTGGCTTCTCCTTGGCGCTGGCCTCCTGATGAAAGGTCCTCTCCCGTGGGTTGAGTGGCCCGGGGTGTCCCGCTGCTGCCTGGGCTTTGTCTGAACCAGCTCCATTAAAGAGGCCAGCAGGCTATTAACCCCCGCGTCAATACTTCACAGGTTCAGCCACGCTTATGAATCCATTCCAGCGCCAGTCATAAACACTGGCCTTATTATAGCATCTCCAGGCCAAAGCAGACTGCCCTGGTCAACCCCATAACAAAGGAGTCCTAAAGTCAGCATTAACCCGCGTGGAACAAGGGCAAAGACACGCAGTAAATGGAGTCGTGAGGAGGTGTAAACTAATGAATTGCTGCTGCGTGTTATATTTCAGTGTCTCATTCCTCAGGAGAGGTTGAAAATGATTTGCTTTCATTTGAGGATAAAAGTGGTTATAGGCTACTGAATTTGTGCGTCCTAATAGATGATAAAGTGCAGCGAGTGAATCAAAGTATGCTACATCAGTTCATTCAAATCACATTCTCTCTTCCCTCCAAGGAGAGAGTTTTATTCACAAGCTCAAAGCTTAATCAACAATATGCAAGGAGGCATTGAAAAGGATAAAATTAATGAACTGACGTTAGTATTGCATTTGTCTCTCAGCATGAATATGATAGGATTAAGAATCACATTTTGCATTCATTGGTTTGCCAACTAATCTTAGACTCAATAAAAAATCATAACCTTATTCATCTAGCTGTTGGGGTTTTACCTCAATAATGATTTTTCATAACCTTCTATTTCACATAAGTAATGAAGACTGAGCCAACCTTCATCAGCCTCTAACCATCATTAAAACTGAGCCCCTCTGAGAGGGTAAACAAGGAAGTTTGGATTTGACTTGAGACTTATCACAAAAGTGCAAGTGGTACGGCGTGCAGTGAAGTAGTGTCACAATTTAACAAATTAATACCAACCCCCTCTAATAAATGGCAAGGAAGGAAATACAGTGATGTTACTTCTTCTCTCTTTTTCCCTCTGGCAGAATTGAGGTGTTTACCCAACACCCTCAGGTGCAGTGACTGAGATGTTGCTAAGCAACCGTGCCATCCCTGTTTGTCGCTCTGCCTCTGGCACTCAAGTGGGAGCTTATGTGGACTAAATTCTGAAAGAGCAGCGGTGTCGAGGAGTGCAAGGGGGGATTACCAGGAAAAATATTGGATTTGGCTAAGAAACAGGGGGAAGGCCTTACCTGTATCACCACCAGCAGACAGAGAAGCCTTGAGTCACTGTCAGGCAGCACAAGTTCCAGGTTGTTCCTGTGTTCACCACTGACAGCTCAGCCCTGAGCAGGCTCTGCTTTCAGAGCAGCACACTGCTGTGAAATTATTGACAACCTGGACTGTCTAGTAAAATACTAAATGCTAAATATTATGCACAATAAGAGTGATAGCATTACCACCCACAGCATTGTGGGTGAAAGACACTGAGCACCAAGGTCTCGGTGAACTATTCTTCAATTCAGCAAGGCAAACAATGCAATGCATGACTGCACTAAAGTCAGTCAACCATAACCAGGTAATACCTACTATCAAGAAGATCTTTTATTTCCAACTGTGGTCCATGTCACTTTCCTAAGAAGCCTGATGATCTAGTGCCACCCAGTGGATTCCAGATGTACTTCTGTTTTGAAAATTTGGCACATCGCCACTGATGGCTGCAAATATCCACTTATTGTTCCTCATTGTTCGGCATGCATACGAAAGCTGCTCCCAATCATTGTTACATCAGGCTACTGTCCCTCTGGCAGAATGGCCTAATTATTTCCACCCAATGGTTGTGGTGAATGTTAGCATCTGATGTGGCAGCTGTTGCCAATGCACTGTGTAAGGACGATAATGGAGACGGACTCAAACAAGACAGAACAGGACAGACTGGTAGCAGAGTGTGTGTGTGTGTGTGTTGTGAGTTGTACTCAATAGATGGCATGTGTGTGGAGCTGGGGGACACATGCTGTATACGACATGAGGCTCTACAGATGTTAGATTGGGTACAGGCAGAGTTGGGAGGAGCTCCAAGGACATTTAACTCTACAACTCTTTCATGTACAAGGCCTCGGCATCCCTATTCACACATCCAGACGTTCTGGTGAAGTGGTGCTGCCCCCTAGTGCACTGCAATGAGAAACATACTTTGCTCTTGACACATTCAGAAATCTATACACCAAACAAAATCAGTTACTGTAAAATCACCATTTATTCAAACTTTTCAATAGAGAAACATTGTGTTTTTACTTTCATTGTATGGGTAAATTCTTTCAATTCTATACAAAACCGTGTGTAAAACCTCAGGTGTAACATTTACAAATATACAGGAAGTAAGTGAAACTCCAGTTTATGAAGTCATAGATACCAAAAGGCTGTCCAATAGCAAACCAAATAATAAGCACAGAGACAAATGATTGGAGGACATTGTAACTAACATTAAAACAGTAAAAATGTGTGTTGGTGGGTGGCTAGAAAAATACTTTCTTCAATTTCAGGTAGATGTACAGGTTAAAAGCCTTCTCAAACCTGTTCTAAAAATCAATAAATGTCAAATAATTGATTAAAAATGTCCTATGTGAATAAATGTACTATTCAGTGTTTTCCATTTAAATGAAACAGCTGTGGTCTCACACATGTAATCAAATAAATAACTAAACAAATTCATTTAAGCTTGAGTTTAGTAAATAAATATGCTGAATTCTGAAATCAAGCAAAGCAATGGAGACGACAGACAGACACAGAGCAAGCTACTGCTTCATGAGTCAACAGCTAGGTCAATTGCTTCATTGCTCTAGATCAGGGATGGCTATATGGCTTATTTTGTAGTTAGGAAGGCGACTCAGTAGATTACACAGTTTGGAGTTCAAACTAATTCAGTTGAGAAAAATCATCATTGAATAACCATAGAATTAGTTGGTGGTCTATAAAAACTAAATATTGATTTACAGTTTTTTAATATCATTCACATATAAAGACAATCAGAAAATGAAATTGACTGCATTGTGTTACAGTGTGTACTTGTACAGTACGTCAATTGCGCAAATACAAAAAACTCTTCTTTTTAAAAACATAGAATTCATTTTTTACACTTTCTTGAAAAGGGGTTGCTAAAAGACGTTTTACAAAGTAAATAAAAGGGGTGTGAGTCCATGACTGCTCTGAAGGAAAAAAGGCCTTATTTGAGGAGGGAGGTAGAGAGCAAAGAGTGAGAAACCAAAGGACTGCACAGCCAAGGTCCATTTTGGAAGCCATAACTAGAGAGCCCTCCCATGAAGTGCCATCCAAAATGGCTACCATATCAGGTATACCTGGAAAACATTGAAATGTGTCAAGTCACTGCCCTACTCTTCATTTATAAGAGTCTCTTACATTATCTGCTGTGGGAGTGATTGGTCTCTCCACACACCTCCTTTTACCCCTCTTCCTTCTCCTCTTTCACTCCTCTCTGACATCAAACCTATTTGAGGAAGCCCTTGTAGAGGAAGTGGGAGTGACTGGTAAATCTCTCATTCTCCAGACAGAAGAGCAGGTCCCTGAGGTTGACGCGCGTGATGCGTTGCCGCGTGGGTCTTGAGCCGGACGAACCAGCACCACCAGAATGACTGGGCCCCGAGCCCTACAAACAGAGAGGGAGAGGGAGAGTCAGGGATACACAGAAAGAGAGACACAGAGAGAGAGAAGGATGGACAGAGAGAGAGAGATACACAGAAAGAGAGAGAGAGAGAGAAGGATGGACAGAAAGAGAGAGACACACACAGAGAGAGAGAGAGAAAGAGAGACACAGAGAGAGAGAAGGATGGACAGAGAGAGAGGGATACACAGAAAGAGAGAGAGAGAGAGAGAGAGAAGGATGGACAGAAAGAGAGAGACACACACAGAGAGAGAGAGAGAGAGAGAGACCCGACGCCGGGTTCTTAAAGCTGAACTGGCTATAGATTGAATCACTATTGTGTGATATCAATCGGTGATAAAGAATAGCAAAATACATTTATTTACATGAAAATGTTACAGATTGCTACTTTAAAAGTTGAAATACTTTTAGCTTGTAAACGCAGGGCACTCTGACTGCTAAAAACATGAGGCTCTCAGTACTGTTGGGCCAACAACTGGCCCAGTATAAGAACATGGGTACTGTAGTTTATATTACCTCAGCTGCAGCAGCAGAGGATTCAGAATCCACAATCTTCCTCTTCTTTCTTGGGCCAATGGCTGCCAGAGCAGTGAGGTTAGCCTCCCTCTGTCTCACCTGATCCAGCTCCTGCTGCTGCATCTGGACAACACACACATACCAGCACGAGAATCACATACACATAAACACAGTCAAACCGAAACGGACAGAATCATATCTCTCCACTTTGATCCTACCTCTTTGGCCTTCTGTTTTAGACGCAGCTGCTCTGGATCCTCTTGTCGAGCCCGAGACTGCAAGGCCAAAAGCAAGACAGGTTAGTAATTGATGTTGAGGGCAGAGAAAGAAGACTAAAGGTCCATTGGTATGGGACTAGCAATACCTGGGAATGTCCAGTCATTTGAAAAAAAAGAAAGTGAAAATTTCACAACAAATGATGATTTTGGCAAAGACTGATAATTCTAATCCCATACCAATTGTCATTCCAGTGATTTCAGTCACATCATAGGCTTTGCAGTATATTTTGAAAAACGTATCATTTTATTCTTGATGTCAGTTAGTTCCTGGCATTTCATTTAGTGTTATAAATTCTTCTGAAGTACCATTTGACACATCAGACACTAGATTTGTTAGAACTACATCATGACATCAATACATCATGACAATCAAATCTGAGGCCGAGTCAAAATCAATCTCAGGACACTTTTGTCAAAATCTATAGTATATGAATGTATCTCTGGAGAACACTGAAGAAGCTGTAAGACACCATAACACTTGTAACTGCAGGTCAGGCATTCACTTCAACAGATAAAATGTAATTTATTAGGCACTGGCTTTCACTGGAGACAGGGCTTTACTTTGTGTAGACATTAAAAATGAAAAATAGATGATGCTGTACAAACATAAAAGTCAATTTAAACATTAAAGATCTGCAATGCTTTTGCCTGCAGGAAGCAATGAAAATATCAAAGCAAGATGCACGTTTCGATGGTTGCACAAGTTGTTGTTTCAATCAAAGAATCTTTAAACCAGATGTTTATTACAGAAAGACATTCATCTGTCAAAACGTCCAGGCCTCCCAGGTGTAGTTTGAGACCAGGTGTTTGATGGGAGTTTTATGGCAATTTTCAATTCCTAAAGTTCACCGTATAATACCAATCTTATCCTGGCAGAATACACAGCTTCTTACTTTTCTCACTCTATACTAGGGGTCCATGTAGCAAAAAGCAACACCTTGGAGAACATGCAAACTTCTATTATATGCTTGAGGTGAAGCTTCATTAGATAATGTGCAGTGGTGTGTGACATTGTGGAAAAGATTAAGTTAAGTTAAAGAGACGAAAAGACATAAGACATAAGTCATTGGATTCACTAAGGTATGCTGAGCCACTACCACCACACCCCTATTTTTTTCTATACAAGACGTTATCTATTAGTTTAATACACAACCATCGCTAATATTGAAAACTAAGAGCAAAATAACATTTTGCTCAACAACTTCCATTTTGATTCAGGTGTCAAATTGTCCTCTCATTTACAATTTCATGTAAAGCAGATTTCAACCATGGTCTGCTGACAGATAGCTGTAACTAAATGGGGATGTCTGTCGAGAGATAAAGCTGATGGTAGGCTGTACCTTCTAGGGAGGGTGCCCCTGAGGGGCATGATACAGTGGTCAAATGTTTGTGAGGTGGAACAAAAAATAAATGTGACTCAACACATCAACACCCCCGATTTGAAAAGGTCTAGATCTCCCTCTGACCTTAGCTGCCTTTAGGAGGATCTCTCTCTCCTGCTCCTCCTTCCTCTGTTTCTCCAACTGGTCCAGCTGCTCAAAGAACTTAAGCTGGGCACGTATGTCACTGCTCTGCTCGTAGCAGCCTTCCTCCTGCCAACAGAGGGCAGTGTTACTGTGTTATCCCAGCACAGAGGGAGGAGAATCAAGAAGAACGGGACATGATACATACAGCACATGGCAGATCATTGCGGGTATTACAGGCTCAAAACACTTCAAACACAACAGGTTTAGCTGCCATTTAACCACTGAACACAATGCTTCTAGATCCAGAATAACCTTTAATATTGCAGGTAGTGTGAGTCTCTCCATAGTGAGGCTGTGAACAAACCTTGAAATTGAAGTTCTTTTGCTGGGCCACTTGGGAGACCTTTTCCAGCAGGTTCTGGAGCCGCTGCTGAGTGGCATGCGACACAAAGGTCACGACCTCCCCACTGAGCTCCGTCACCCCAAACCTTCTACCTGGAGACATAGGGAGACAGAGAAGGGCTTTAGGGAGGGGAGAGAGATAGAGAGAGATAGAGAGAGATAGATAGATAGATGCTATTACTGTAAGAGTGTGTTTCACCTATCTCCAGCATTCTCCTTTGCAGCATGGAGAAGGGGAGGAAAGCCTCGTCTTTACAGGAGCGCGTCACAGCTCCTACCAACTCAGAATTGGTTGCCAGAATACGGGCGCTTTCCTCTGATAGGTTGACTCCGGCCATGGAGGCCACATCGTTGATGTCATCATCATCCCTGGACACACAGGCACAGTCAGCCAACCACAACAACTAGATTCATGAAGGTGAATCCATAAAGGCTGAACCCTTCTGTGCGTAAACATCTCCGCGTAGCTATGCAGAGAAGGGGTTTATGGGTAACCGTAGCACACAGATGCTCGAGCACGTCCCTTTGTTTACACTTTCACCAGGGGTGAAAACGTTTCGACACTGCCCCCTAGTGTACACGTTAACGTTACATGCAAGTATGTTGCTAAACCCCCATGCGGATGTCTGCTGGCAAAGTGTAAATCAGGCTTTAGCCCAGAGGGGCACTCCATAATTCATGGGCGATGACATGTTTACTGTTGCCTTACATAAATAATGATTTGATGGATCTTTATCACCCTTCATGTTTTTATGCAAATATGTGACAGCTACACGAGTTTTACTTGAGGCTGTAAAAGAGAATGAGAATGAAATAAAACCTTTAATCTTTGTCACTCTTACTTGAAAGTGCCACCTGCTTCTTTCAGCTTGTTCTTTTGAGCAGGAGATAAGGCTGCAGCAAGGACCTGTTTAGAAGCTGGCGGCACCCCAGATCTCACCATAGGAACTGGGAGAGAGAGAGAAAGTAACAAGTAGATGGACACGTGCACACACATGTGCGCACGTACACACACGTACACACACGTCAGTAGATTCACATCCTCACCAGTCTGCAGATGTGTAAGCTGGACTTGTGGCTGTCCCAGCATTATGCGTCCAGGAGCCTGATTCCTGAGGGTCACCATGGGGGTTGTTGCCAAGGTAACCTGAGGTCTCAACATTGCTGCCTGCTGCTGAGGCTGGAGAACCTGAAAGGGTAAAGTTGTTATCACTCAGAACAGAATCACTGTGTGGTGTTTTGCTATTTTTTATTATGCATTTTCAGGGTGTGGAAATGGTTTGAGCATCATATTTGTTATAATTCATTTGAGTTGCTATTTAGTGGTCAGTTTACCAGTGGGGTAGTCTGTCCTGGTTTGCTGATGCCTGGCTGGAGCTGGGGCTTGGTGAGTGGGGCGACAAGGCGAGGGCCTGGGCTGCCCAGGAGCTCCGTGGTGGGGGTGGGTGAGGCGGTGGAGGATGGACCTGAGGCCGGCTGAGGAAGATAACTCTGCTGGATGAAGGCTGCCGTGTCTGGGGTGAGCTGCCTCAGGGCTGGGAGGCTTCTCTGGTCCATGTAATATACAAATATATACAAATATACAGATAAACCACACATTCTACTGATCTTTGCTAAAAAGGTATACCAGTGAAAAAGAAAATATGTTTCCTGACCTTGAGGAAAGGCACAAGGTAAGGTTGTGGTGAGGAGTTGAGCTCTTTGTACAATCTGCTGGTGAAGTCCTCGGCTTCCAGTTTGCCTTCCTAGTACAATCAAGCGGAGAGAGAGAGCTATTAAATTTGCGTGAAGAGTTGATTCGAGCCTCTCCTGGCTGATGGCTTCCACTTTTGAAAGCTGTGATTTTTTTTTCTTTCAAAATCAATTATCACCTTTTATACCTTTCATTTGTCAATGCCCTTGTCAAATGTGAAAAATAATATTGCAATTGACAAGTCAATGTCATGAAGAATGTGCCTGGTGTACGGATGGCTCACTCACCAGCAGGTCCTTGACCAGCTCTCTCACATTGGCCGCGGTCTCTGACGACTGCCTCCCGCTGGATGCCAGCTTGATCAATGTGGACAAGAAGTTCCTGCACTTCTTCACGTTCTCCATTGTCTCCTACCAGAAGTACAGAACAAATTCAGATTTTGTGACAAAGTCAAGTCTCAAATGTAGATAACCTTATATAGACATGCTATAGATCAAACATCATCACCCCCTGGGCCCTCTTATATTGTGCAGTGTGTTTTTGTCTACTATCTAGACATAGTGAGTGTTACAGGTAAATATTACTAAACACAGCTATGGTTCCTGCAAGCACCCTGCCCTATATGATCCACTGGGGCTTAGCTCAACTCACATTGCTCACTGTTACTGAGGTAACGGTGGTCCCAGCTGATTGGCTGACTGTCCTGGGGGTCATGCCTGGTACTGCACTCCCGATTGAGCTCTGGGAATAGAGAGATAATCATCTTAATTTACCATTTATATCGTCCTGTTCATCAAATCGCAGCAGAAGTATACTGTGTGGGGGTTTTAGAGGGTTTTCAACTTGTTCAAATACACCATACAATACAAACGATTTTGCTTTTTAAAAATAGAACATTTTAATTAGCAGCCTGGAGTGATGTGGAAAAGAAAAGGTGTGTATGACCAGATTTCTTCATTTTGTGCCCGCCCACTCCTGCCAGATCTCTACTTAGCACCACTGTCGGCAGCACCACTGCTGGTCGTACCCACCCGCAATCCCAAACCGGTAAATAGGCTCACCAAACAACGATAGATAGATGCTCGAACATACAAAAATGTAAGGCTTTTATATTATTTGAACCACATTGAAGTGGTTCTAATAACTAATAAGGAACACAGGGAAAAAGGACAAACTTTGCTGTTTTTATATTCTGAATTCTGTTTATTTTTTGCTGCTATGTTTCACCCTGCAGCTCTGTTCTCGTTTGCATTCATGTGAACTACTTGTTGCATTTTGAATTTTTAATAAACCTGCCTAACTAGTCAAGTCAAGTTTAACCTGGTAAACAACGTGTAGCCAAGTAACATATGATTAAAACAGGTTTTCAGACTATATAATTACACACACAAGTGTGTGAAGTCATTGAGCTGCATATACAGACATGGCATCTCCTGTTAAAAATCTCCAGCTCTCCCTCACAAAATAAGTGCATGTAGTGCAGTGTAATCAATGCAGTAGCAAACTTTAAAAAATGATTTAAGTAACTATTGCATAAAATAGTTTAGTTATATTTTTAGTTTGTAATTTGTCAAGTCAAAAGTTGGTAACTGACTGAGAAGCATAAATTGAGAGAAACAAAAAAAGCTTGGCAGTTTTCACCAATATGTTAAATATTAATATATATATATATATATATTAAATTAAACAGGCTTATGACTCATCCCCACATTAATGAGCCATACACTATAGTCAATTAGAAAACTATATGGGAAGGAAGGAGAAATTAATTGCTTGTGCATTACATACCGAAGAAATCCAGTCTATTTAGGCTCACTGTCGGTAATACCAGTCCTACAACAGTACCCCCCCCCATTCCCCATCTTGTGCTGCAGACATTCTGCCCTGTAGCTGCTGGCATTTCTACATTATATCTTTATACGTAAGGGTGATTCCTTTAAAAAAAATCCAGTTTTCAACTCTACTCTAGTTTAGTAATTCACAAACTTAAAGCCAAGTCTCAAATGTATAACCTTATATAGACATGCTATACATCAAACATCATCGCCCCCTGGGCCCTCTTGTATTATGCAGTGTGTTTTTTAGGGGCATCCTGGTAGCTCAGCATACCAAGTAACCACAATGTCCAGGGTTTGAATCACATTTATTTTTGCAAATGTCAAGTTATTTATTTATTGCATATTGTTGTGCATTTGTAAATATCAGTATTTGCTGAATGTTTGGTTTTCACAACATTTGAACTCTTCATTCACAAATGTAGAAGTCTACAAATGTGAATACCCATTTGTAAATATGACATTACCCATCTATAAATCTGAGTACACATTCACAGCTTGTGCTGCATGTTCACAAGTCTGAGAACATACATTGGCATAATAAAGTCATGATTTTATCCCCATTAGTATGACCCAGCTCTCCCTGATCTTGACCAGCACTGTTTTGCTGTTACCCAGGTGGACCCTTTCACACTGATGTTGACCTGCGTATTTCCCAGGTCACTAGTGCAGGTGCAAAAGGGAGCTCCCAGTGCATACAATGCTTATGAAATAGTGTGGATACAGAAAACAAAGTTCAATATGGCAAGATGAATATTATCAAATGACATAACACAAACAGATTCAGTTACCTGGAGCACAGGAGGTCTGTGAAGAGTGGTGGTGGTAGAAATAGATGTTGGCGTTGGAGAGCCTTGTCGGATGATAGTGCTGGGGGCCACTTGCCTGCTGATGATGGGGTTCCCAGGGGCCTTAGAGGGAGCACAAGGCATGGTATTATGTGCAGTTTCAGTAGACCAGAGAACATATTTAGTGATTAAAACTACATTCATTGTGCACCACAGCTGCTTGCCTGAGCTATAAATAGTAAGGTGAGCTGAACATGAGCTATGCTGGTGACACTGGCACTGAACTGAGGACTGACGGTTCTGAACCAAAGGCCCATGGTAGCAAGACTTGGGGTCTTACCTGGCCAGGAGGCATGTTTGTTGGGGTGGCAGGCCGAGGGACCATGGCTCCCTGCACCTGTGCCTGCATCTGGGCCAGAGCCTGCTGGGGAATCATCAGCAGCTGCCCGCTCTCACTGCGTACGAGCGCCATCCCTGAAGCAGTTCAAAGATACCAGAGACAATTTAGGCATAGGAATATAATTAAGACTACCAACAAAAAATGCTGACTGGAGCTACTGCCAAAAATTATTTCCATCTAAAAAACAAAAGTGCACATCCGAAACACTATACAGCAAATGTGATCAGTTGATGCTTTAAAACTCACAAGGCAATCATTCTAAATCATGAAGGGTCAGTGGGTAGTGCTACATCTTGTGTATTAGTGTTAATTAGGGAGACACACGCTATATCTGTATACCTGTGTATAGATAGGATAGTCTCAAGAAAGTATTATATCTCAAGGTCCTGAATAAACCGTCAAGTGATCACTTTCCAGCAGAAAACAAGAGCCTTTTCGTAATGATTAATTTTGTCACTGAGGTTAACAAGAGTTAACCAGTTACTGACTTTTCACTTATGTGGTGCTGAGTGTGGTGTGATGTGGTGCTACTGCAAGAGAATGAAGCACGCAGCTGGAGTACAGCTCTTTTGGCAAGCAGCTGCTTAACTGCAAAATCTTCAAGATTGATTGATATAATAATTTATAATTGATAAATATAATAATAATTGACACTGGTTGATGATAGGGCTAGACTGTAAATTGCAATGGAAATCACAAATTCGTTCTCTATCAAATGCGATAATCTCTTAAGTGATAAAGTAAAAGGTTCTCCGTTCACTTACCTGGGGGGAGCTGGATGTTATGTATATTGGGCTGTCCCAGAGAGGTCTGGGGGAACCTTGGGGCCAGCATCTGTGGCGCGAGGGTTCGGACCCCCCCTGAACCGGCAGCCAAAGTCGCAGGAGTCCAAGTCCTAGGAGCGCTGACTCCGCCAGGAGTGAGAGCCTGTTGTGGTGCTGACTGTATTATTGTTTTGGGTGCCTCTGCTTTGATTATGTGCGAACCTGCGCTGACAGACACTGGGTTGGACGACCGACCATTGTTCACATGCGGATTTTGTATGCCAATACCTGGCTGACTCACGGCATTGGCAACTAAAGCCGGTCCTGTATTATTGTTCCCATTCAAAGTTACACCCGACTCCACGGTTTGCATAGACGGCCTGACGATTGTCACCGTGGGTCCTGCTGCCTGGCTCACAAGCTGAGTTGAACCGACAACACTCTGTGAGTTCATGAAAGGCGTCTGAATTACGCTGTTTGACGAGGGGGAGATTATCGGATTGGCCATCTCTTTAGACAACACTGGTCCACTGACAGCTGTGACAGTTATCGCAGTATTGCTGCTGTCACTAGTGCGACTTGTCACTGTCGTCCCCACGAGAGGAGCAGCGCTTCCCGAACTGTGAGAGTTCATGGTTTGGCTTCCATTCAAAGTCTGACCTGAGAATGAGCCTACTTTCCCCTGGTGACTGGGGAGAGAAGTTACACTGTCATTGACAACAAGTGTTTTGCCTCGGTCGTGTCTCGTTGAGTCCGAGCTGGCCGACGATGCGTCCATAGCTGAACCATGGGGACCTCGTTTTGAGACCCCCTGCACTTCAACTTGTTTAGGAGAAGCGGAAACAAGCTTGAATGTGATGGGGCAAAACTCTGACAGATCTACTGGTGTTCTCTGTCAGCTCCGGTGCTTGTTTTTCGTGTATACTTGGAGAGACAAAGAACAAAACAACATTAGTAGTTACAGCGTACCTGCTTTAGCAACCGTCTTGACCAAGTCCCCGCTGGACATTAGCTCGCGCTACCCCCTTGTCTCGGAACTAGCCATATAATTAACGGCTACCTCGTGCCTAACCCAGGGGTTGTTGTGACACGAGAACAACAGTTGTGACTCTAGAGATCGGACAGGATGACAAACTACCGCTTTATTCACCTCTGTGTTCAAGAAAAGCTCGTCCAGCGGACCGAAACCTACCGCCATCTTCGCACTCCTGCGAGCTTGTGAGAAGTAAGGTACTTACCAACTGACGTGCGCGTGCGCACAACAAACGGAACGTCACCGTGTAGGGATTCCGGCGAGCTGTGATTGGTTATCTCCAGATTCTAAAGGGCGGTACCAATGGCTTCAACTGTCATTCCAGGCTATGTAAGAGATGGAACAACATCGAGTTGGAGATAACGGAGCGAAATGTTTAGCATCAAATATTACATTGTCACCGGCGTGTATATACTAGTATGATAGCTCGTTTATTGCAGAATTGTGCCACACGACTTTTAGCTATATAAGAACGTGGTTTGCGACAAGCGAATAAAGCAAATTTCAGAGTTTTATCACCCTCGACGTTCTCTGCAAGATGGCTGCAGTGTTTTGCCCAGCAAGTGTAGTTGCTGCTGTAAAGAGGCGTTTGAGGGCGCCACACCCTCCGTTTTGAGAGGAAATATTGTTTCAAGCTGTCATCGACACACGGGGTTTAGTGTGGATAAATACACATGCACGCCGTGTTTTACATTTGCAAATTAGAAAAAAAGTTAAAATTGTTTGAATATTCCCTCAAAGGTTGGAGCATCCCATTTCAACAATAAACACTTTAGCGCGAGCGTGTGTCAGTCCTAGATTTCATATACAATTATGAAATATATACATAATACTACATCATTTTCGTTAAAAGGCCATATTTTCATATAGCTTATATCAGTTAGGTATAATATACAATGATGTATATTCTGAATTTCATATAAACATGTATGTCCTTAAAAGGTGGGTTTACTCTCCTCTACATCCCGTTTTCCATAGGGCTCCCCATACCCTATACATTCCCCCAAACTAATCTCATGCCATTTTTTTCCGGCATAGTAAAGCAGCGGATTTAGTCCTGCGCGCAGCCTAATGTGACCCCGTAGGGAGGAGGCGTGTCACCTGAGTCACCGGCAAGCTTATAAAGGGCACACCTGCTCGTTAATTACGCACCTGCAGTTTAGTTAATGTCTCTGGCGTGGGCTGTCGGTGAATGCTAGGTTTGTGATACAGCCGCTGATTTAAAGTAAGGAATATTCTGGAATAGGACCAAACATGAGTGTTGGAGGAACCCCTTATATTGGCAGCAAAATAAGTTTGATCTCTAAGGCACAGATTCGTTATGAGGGAATTTTGTCCTCTGTCGACACAGATAAGTCCACAGTTGCTTTAGCCAAAGGTAGGTTGATATTTTGTAGGATGTCGGCCTAACTAGGACTAGGCCCTTTGCCTATTTTCAGTGTAAGCAGTTATGACTTAAGAATGTTGCAGAATAGACAAACTTTTTCTTATTTTTCCAATAGTCAAATCCTATGGTACAGAGGGCCGACATACAGACAGACCAGTGTCACCCAAAGATGATGTTTATGAGTACATAATCTTCAGAGGAAGTGACATCAAGGATATCACTGTGTCTGAGCCACCAAAACCACACCATGGATTGCCTCATGACCCTGCTATTGTACAGGTATGTGATACTGAGGCACATGGCTGGCTCTGTAGTGATTTCTTTGGTGCTGATGTATACAGTGTGAATAGAAATCATCATATTTAGGAACTAATAAACGAGTTCAATTGCTTTGTCCTTCATCTTGTAGACTATCGGCAACTCTGCTGCCGCTTACCACCCACACTGGAGTCCATACAGGGACATGGTGCCCTCCTACAACCAGCTGGCTGCTAGCGCTCTACTCAACCAGCAGTATGCTGCAGCACTGGGCTTGGGTACAGTAATTGGCTCTCGGACACACTAGATCTCTCAATGACACTACATTTAGGCCTTTTGTCAACACCATCACATTGCTATGATTGCTGCTCAAATGTACACACATCTGATGAAGCCCCATCGTGCTCGTTCCTATTCTCTCAGGGCCAGGACTTCAGGGCATCCCGGCCAGAAGAGGCCCCACAGTAGAGCAGGCTGTCCAGACAGTACCAATGGCTGCCCCAAAAAGGGCACAGTCTTCAGTCACAGTCCAGCAACAGGCCAAACAGTCTGTTCGTACAACCCAGCGCTCTGGTCAGGATGGCTCCCAGGCTCAGAAGAAGAATGTACCCAATAGTAAGCAGATGTGACAGTAGGTCTCAACACCATGCACTCTCACCAGTTCAATACATGCATGCTTTTAGGCTGAGGGGAGGCACTCGTCTTCTATCTCTATGGGCTTCCATTTTGTTTTCCTTAATCAGATTTGAAATCAGAAACCTCTTCAACATTGTATTTACCCATGTTCAGGTCAGGCAACAGCTCAGCGTGGCACACCCAAGGTTCAAGGTCAAAGCGATGAGGAGAACCAGAGACCAAGACGCAAACAAGGTATGAAACAAACATACGTGTGGTTTGTAAGCCAATGTTACCATGGTGTTTCTAGTTCCACTGTCTGACTTACTCTGTTGCTCGCAGGCAGTCGCAGGTCCAGGAACCGTAGCAGAGGCCAGCTTCTTGTGGAAAAGTCGATGGGTACAACCTTGCAGTTTGAGTCCGACTTTGATTTTGAAACTGCAAATGCTAAGTTCAACAAAGATGATCTTACAAAGGAGATTCAAGGTATGTTGACTATCAAAGGTTTCAGTGGGCATGACATGATAAGCAGATATCAAGGTTTTTGTTTTCCACCTGCTGCAGATGCAGAAGAGAAGGTGGACTCTGGGGTAGAGACCCAGAACAACGAGGGTACGACAGAGGAGGAAACGCTTAAAGAAAAGTACTATGACAAAACAAAATGCTTCTATGACAACATCTCGTCAGACCTTAAACCCAGGTGACTGTGCGCTCATTGCTCCTTTTGTGATTTAGATAATCTTTGCCTTTTCAAGTCTGTTACTTGTTATGCCTCCTTTGTGCATCCTCAGGAGGACCACCTGGGCAGAGGAGAAAAAGTTGAACATGGAGACGTTTGGAGTACCAGGTCGCTTCCTGAGGGGCCGGGGGTTCGGGGGCTATCGCACACGCAGAGGACAGAGCAAAACTGACCCGCGAGCCCTCCCTAAAATAGGTAGTGGGAGAGTGTGAAGGCTTTTTTTTTTTTTTTTGTTAACCTTTGGTGTAAATAGACAATGAATATCAGTTTTCCAATTTATTTGAAAAGAAAACCCTCCCCCTTTTTTCACCCTGAAGCACTTGAAGCACTTCATTTTTTTTCATTTTTTAGATATAGTTTTTTTTATATATCCCAAATGTCTTTGGGCCTTTATATGTAATGGGAAAGCAATTTTTGACTCTTGGCTTTGTTCTAGGAATAAGAGTTAATCCTTGACTTTGGAAGCAAACCATTTGATTTGTCTGTTGAATAAACAGGCCAGCCGTCATGTAGTTTAATTTTTGTATAATTTCTTTGTAAATGAATAAGAAGGCGCGTCTACTTGACTGCCCAATGTGACCCCCTTCAAAATGCTTTTAGGAGGACAATTTCCCACAAGTTGGATGGATATAAGTTACAGTTGTACTTTTTGTTTTGTTTTTTCTTCCCCCTCCTGGTAAATTAACACTGTGGGGAAGCTTGTTCTGTAACAACTGCTAATAAATTACATGACAAATGACTTGACTGAGTGCCATGCTTTTCATACAAATTCCCCCAAGACATTTTTAACATAGTATTTAAGCTTTTTACAGAACAGGATGTGGCGAATCCAGCAACATCAAAATTGTCACGGCAGAAGCTGGCTACGGAAGAAGGCATATTCAGTTTGGTACATGTGGTGGTTTGCAAACCGAAGCCAGCTGATTGAACTTGGGGCCCAGGTCATCCAGCACGCTCAGATTTAAAGTCTCATTAGAAATGGAGATGTGCTCCAGCTCTGAGAAGTTGTCGCAGTCCCCCTCATCTGCATAGAGGTGAGGCTGATGGTCCCCCAGATCCTCCTCTATGGCCTGGAGGGAGGACAGTCTCTGGAGGCGGGGGGGTCAAAGTACAACTTTAGACTGATGTTAATTCTGCTGGCGCAGGCTCGTGTATTTGCAGTAGAAGAGATCACGTTTCAACAAGTTACAATCCTACCCCCTAACCATGGAAGATAATATATTGTCTTGTATTACAAACCTGATTGAGCAGGGCCAGGAGAGCTGCATCTGAGCCATAGCTTGAGTTCTCGTACAGGGCAGTGCTCCTGTCCTGAACCTGTAAACAACGTAGTTCACACAAAGACCAAATGAACCTTCTACAAATTCCTTGTGCCAATGAGCACCAAATATAAAACTTACTGTACCTGGTGGTAGTGGCCGTTGCCTATAGCAAATTGCGACATCTAAAATTACAGGAAAGGGAATATGGTTCAAAGTAATGTAGTGAAACAAATGCAAATATTGTGTGCAGTAGTTGTCATTTAACAAACCTTTTATCAGGAGTGTATTACCTTGTTCATTGAGTTGCCATTGAACAGATAGTTTTCCTTTCTATAATTGCTGAGGTCTTGATAAGGGAAGGTTTGTTCCATAACCTGTCAAATTGAATGAAAACAGTTGTGGTTAACTTTTGGTTAACTGCATAATTCAAAGTAGGTCCACACATTCTTGTTCCACCGGTTTATTTTATTGCAGCAAACATTTTCAATAAGTAAATTACGTGTTTGAGAGAGCCTGACGAGGGTGCAGGAATGTTTTGCAGACCTACTCTGAATTTCCTCCAGACAAGAGTTAACCTGTCAATACCCACCTCTGTTGAATACTGTGTTTGTTGGATTGTTTCACCCAATCTGTGGCAATTAGAAAGCTTCTCTTGCTCCTTGTCAGTGGATATTATTGGTAGTTTATCAGGTACCTTGATTAAAAAAAACAAAAAACAATGTTTCTTGGGGAAAATCTGGAGAAATGCTCCTGATTTGTTTGCAAAGTTTTTGAGGAATGACCTTGCAGTCTGTTCCTGGTTTCTCAATGTTTGATGCAAGCAGGGTTTCTCCAGAAGTATCATCAATCTGCATAGTGGCGAACTCCTCCTTACAGGAGATGATGATTGACGAGAGTAGGAGAACTGTCGGGACACAAATGACAAAATAATCCGATGGTTTGTTGAATACAAATTGTTGACATATTTCCTGACTGTGGTCCTTGTACTCTAATATGGAGCGTCAATAGGATAACGGATAAATATTATACTGTGTTCCATTTCTGCTAGCATAAAGGCAGTGAATCAGTTTCTTACACAGGAGTACAAACAGCGTGGCAAACACTATGCCTATGGCTCCGTGGTCGACTTTAGTGACAGTGGCCCTGCTGCTCCGGCAGTTGGGTGTGACAGAGCAGTCACACACCGTCACAGAGAGGTTGTGAATGGCAAACTGGCCTTGCCTGTCAGAGACCTTCAGCTCAAGTGTGTGTGGGCCAGCATACACACTAGGCTCCCTCACCAGGTCAACCTTGTAACCTGTGAGCATGCATGAGGAGACAAATTAAAAAGTTGTTTGCTTGACGACTTTGAAATATTTGTTCAGATATTTCTAGGTTCTCAGTTCAGAAGCTAAACTAAATGAGTTTTCTACCAAATGAAGGATTCAGCCTCCATTTTCCTTTGACGTCCCCCAACAGCTCGAATCTGAAAGGTCCTCCAAAGGGCTCGTCGTCCAGGTCGAAGGCTGTGATGGTGGTGGTGGTGGGGCCATCGGACGCACACATGTCCACGTGGTTCACTGTCACCTGTGGCACATTGTCGTTCTGGTCTTTCACATGGATCAGCAGTGTGGCTGTGCCTGTCATAGGTGGCGTACCTGTCCGACACAAAAGCAGTGGGAATTTGAATTAAATCTTTGCATGGTCATGAAAATATGAATATGTATGTAGGTCTGTGTTCATGTCAACCAGCAGTGCTTTTACCACTGTCCACTGCATGCAGCATGACGGTGTAGACACTGTTAACCACATGAGGAGACTCTCTGTCTGGTATCCTGGCTGTAGTGATGTTGCCTGTGTGGGGATCCACTGTCACCCAGCCATCAGGGTCACTTCCTATCATATACCTGTTGACAAATGTAATGGAAATTAGATCCCAACAAGTTAAAAAATGAGTCCATAACCATTTTGAAAATAAGAGTTTCCAAATAAGATATCAAACTCTACAAATATTGTTTAAGTAGTGGAGGAAAGAAGAGGCACCCCACTTACACAAAATCACGTGCATGGCTGGAGTCGGGATCCACAGCAGTCACTGTTTCTACCCAGGTTCCTATGGGTGCATTCTCTTCCAACATGGCCTCTCTGTCAGTCACGCTGAACTCGGGTGGGTCGTTGACATCCTCTACTTGAACGATGACTTCAACGGAGTGAGGCTTGGCTGAACTAGCTTCACCCTCACCGGTGGCAACTTTCCAGAGGCCCGAGGAGGTCCTCTCCTTCACCTCACAGGAGAAGAGTGGAACCTCATTTTCCACTGAGATGGACAGTTTCCTTTCTGCTTGCTGCTCAAAGTCCAAAGGCTGAAATTAAGGTAGAGAAAACGCAGAGAGACAGATTAGGATTGAGTCCCATACAATATGAATTTATGGTGAATCTGTGGCTTTAGTGAGACTATTGAGTTAGCGCTTCAATTAAGTGTTTATTTATTTTAATTCTTGATGTATTTATTATTGGTCAAAAATCAATTTCAAAGTACAGCATTTGAAAATGTCCCAAAGCGGGCTCATGCTTATTATAACAAACAAGTTTGTAATTATAGTGTGACAGTGTCAATACAATGTAGAGCATGTAGTCGAACAACACCCACTTTTACTACTGTCAGGATGCCGTCATTAGTGTCTGGGTCTGTTTCTATCCTGAAGTGCCCTCCCTCGTCGCCATGGATGGTGTATTTGGCTCTCCATGCTGGGCTCCCCTGGGTGTCCCCGTCTGTCACATGTAGCCGGAGAGGAGAAGACCCAGTCTCCCCTTCTTTCACTTTGCCAGTGCCCTGTCGTACGAATCCAGGGTACAGAGGTCAAGGAAACATCTAGGCATCGACACACTTCTGCATATCACTGCACAGCAAATTTTACAGTGTTACTCAGTGTTGATTTTTCAGTGACAATTACTTGGAGTTGTCAGGTTTTGATTGGAGAGTTGTTTGTTAGAGTTAAATTAACACTGACAATTTTGCTGCTTGTAAAACCTTGTGACTCCAATTTTAGTGATTTGTTTTTTTTAACATGAATTGATGGGGAAGATGGTCCCTTAACCCCAGTTAAAACCCACTGTGGAACTTCACAAAAGTCATGGGCCCAATCGGAAAAATAAACCTGTCTATCTCATTTGCTGAAAAGTTGACGTTTTAGAGATGTCATGTTTTCATCTGACGCCAGCAATACGCGATTTCTCGAAATGCTTCATCTACTGTAAATCAGCTTAATAGAGCACTGACGTGATTAAGTGTGCATAGCAGCATGAAGAAGTGTATGAACTGCAGAAATCACTCTCCACCAGCTGTTGACCAAGATGCCTACTGTTTGTCCGCCGATAGTCGGGAGGTGGTTGTTTCCATCCTGGACATGGATGAGAACAGTGGCTGAACTCGACAGGCTGACGACCTCACCATGGTCCTTGGCCTCCACCAACACTGTATACGTTTCGCCCACCTGAATACGAGCAAATGAGGATGGATAGGTGCGTAGTGTCATCGTGACATTGTTGTTAAATGAAAAGTGCAAAGTTATTCCAACTCATTACATCTCCAATGACTTTTTTATTTTATAAAAGGGACACCTCATAATCCAAACATCCCCTGAATGAGATCAATCCAAAATCTCCAATGAAGAACTCTGCATCTGGTGGGTTTGGAGACACAGATTTGATTTCATAGTGGAAGGTTGAGTTTGGCGTCCCTGGCTGGTCTCTGTCATAGGCTACCACAGACAAGAGATGGGAGCCTGTTGGAAAATGACAAAACCCTTTACATTGTTGTTTAACGCGACGTCCTTTCACTCCACCAGAGTCCTTTTATGTCCGTAGCACATTCTTGACCTTGTGCCTGTTTCTCTTCGATGCTGGTTTCATACAGATCGCTATGGAAGCGTGGTGGGTTGTCGTTGATGTCCAGTACGTCAATCTCCACCCCTAGCTTGGTGTCCAGTGATAGATCCGTCTTTCTGGCCTCAAATTTCAGCTACGGGAATGAAACGTACCACTTAGAGTTCGTCACAATGAAGGAATACAATTTTATAGCAGAGTGGATATGAGGTATGTAATAAGTGTATGGTCTGACCCTGATGGTTGTCCACTCCTCATAGTCCACAGCCTTGTTGACATACAGGATGCCAGATTCTCTGTGAATAGAGAGGACTCCCTTTGGCTCCTCGTCCACTCCTTCCCCATAGAGCTCAAAATATATACGATACTTCCGCTCGATATTTATCTACAATGCAACACCATACACTTCATAGTCTGAGATTAGTATTATTATTAAGAGTTTCACTTCAAAAGAAAATATTCACCTTTTGATAGCAGGGACAACCACTTTCAACAAAATGATTGCTGGTATCAAAGTAAATTCTTTTATATTTTTTTTACAGAAAACTAAAGATAACTAGTTAAAGATATTGTATGTCTTAACAGCTTTGTTTATATAAAAGTAACATTTTTAGAAAGAAATATGCATTTGTTAATAAATATCAATTGAAACATTGATGAATTTCAGCTATGTTTCAAAATGGATACAGAGCTTTTTGGAATGAAACTGTTCATTTGTTGATGAGGGGCTATGGAGAGCTGACTAACTTTCATTGTTCAGTGGTTTACTCACCTTGCCCAGCACATATGGGAAGGGCCCTGGGTGTCCCTCCTCAATACTAAAGGACTCAATGATCCAAGACCTTCTCTGACGGCTCAGCAGCTGGGAGCAGGTTACAATAGACAAACTATACACCTGGAAGATAACAGCCAACCAGACAGAAAACACATACTCCTGATGAACACATGTTGTAAAGTAAGAATTCAGCAGCCAGCAGGATATGATTTATGATGCCGTTGGTACTTGTGAATGAACTTGTTGAACAGGTTCTTGGAGTGGAGCGTACACAACTTCCGAAATATTGTACCTTGCACCTTAGGTCTGACCGTCCAGACAATTTTTCCCAGTAGGTATACACATTGAACAGGTTGGTTTCACATTACATTACATACATTACACCTAATGAGTCCTGCTGAGGGAAGATGTGGATACTGGGAACCTGCCCACCAAGGCTGCGAGATGTGGAAAACATCAACTGTATGTCCTTCAGACCACAGACCAACAAATGACTTAAGAACTTAAAATGTGCTTGTAATAGATATTTGTACAAATTAGTCCAAACTCTGCAACTCTGTTCCACATTCAAACAAGATAATATTGCTTTACATTGTCACAACCAAGATGAAGAAAACTAACAGAACCCTGCGTTCACCTTCGAGTTCAACTAAGTTTGGATTATAACAATAGAACAATATAATAATATTGGATTTTTTTTAAGCAATATTGTTTATTTCAAAGTAATTCTAGAGATATTTTAAGTCAGTGTCAGTACGTACCAAGAGGTAGAAGCAGAGCATCATGTCAGTGTAGTAAATCCGGCTCTATGTGTTCCTTGCTGACATATGAACAAGGAAAGAAAATACCCTGCCTTTTATGCTTCACACACCCACATACGTTAACATAATTATGGGCTGTGTGTGTGTACTTATTCCGGGTTCAGTAAATGATCAACTTTATGGTGCTGCAAATATTGATCACACCACCATTTGAGGGACCATCTGCTGCCTTACAGTTACTGAGACACAATGTGTATTTTGTAATGTTCATTTTTAAAAACATACTGTCCATTCTCTAACTTGATTCCTGTGATTGTACATGCATTCTTTGGGATCAATACCCTGAAAAGTTGAAGTTGGTGTTTGAGGGGCCTTACATGAAGCTGTCTTGCAGGTTTTGGTTTTAGCTATTAAAAAATACACTAAGCTTTCCCTGGAGTGTTTTCCTAAATGCTGTCTGAGTAACCATCAACATCAACAACATCAAAAATAACCAGCAGTTTCTCCAAAACTTTTGTTTATTCCTGGGAACATAAGAACAATACATGTCTTTGTCTCTTCCTTTACTGTTAAAACAAAGAAAACACTTAAGAAATATTTGTTGAAATTAGAGAAAAAGAGAAAAGGTCAGAAAGAACACCTGCTGGACTACGCGTTGTTTTCAAAACCAGTAAATGTGATCATGGGAAATCTTTTCTTACCAAATGTACCTTTATTCAAACTTCATTCACTGATGAATTTTCATTCCAGACATTATTTGACTTTTCCCAGGTTAATACTGTACAAAGTTCAGTAAATGATCAGCTTTATGGTGCTGCAACTTCACTGCTCATCAGTTACAACCACTGTCAAGGAGGACACAGGGAACAGATCCTCTAAAACATGCCAAAACAAGAACAGAAACAGGCTAGCTTTGAGAACATGTTCCTTTATGTACAGCTCAACGTCCAAACCTCCAAAACACACACAACACTCACTCTACAAGTCATAAATCAAAGGAAAGGTTGAGAGCAAAGGTTAAGAGCCAGTGTGCGGAAGACATTGGTGTTTGAGAAGCCACATTCAACAGCACCCATCCCAAAGTCCATTCCTCTCCCCCCGTGTTTAGGTGTTGCTACTGTGCTGAAGGCGAAGACCTGCGGGGAGCGCCTCCTCCGATGACGATGGAGACTGAGTTGTCACCTTCTCTCTCCCCGGGGGCGTGGCTCTCCGCGGGACCGTGTTGTCCTGCGTTTCCTCATCATCTGATTGGACAACGGGGGTGTTTCTTCCATTGTCATTGGTGTTCTGGCTATTGCAGGAGGAGTTTGAAGAAGTGGAGGACATGCGGGACTTGGCCTCCAAACCTTCGAGGACATGTCGAAAGAGTCCATTGCTGATGACTTCCTCATTGTTGTTGTTCCCTTGGACTGTGAGTTGGATAAAAACAGCGTTAGAGAAGTCAGACCAGATTCACACACTGGTTTCTTATACAGCTGCTGAAAGTGGTTAAAGTCCACCAGGCTGAACCTCTCAACTGATGATCACGCTTTGATTACTTCTGCTGCATTATATTTGGATGTTCTCCTCGATCATCTCTCTTAACCTCTATCCTCCTTCCATTCCCCCTACCTGGCAGTGGGGAGGCCAGCACTCCCTCTTCTCCCCCAGAGCTGAAGAAGACATCCAAGGCGTCCTGGTCAGAGATGTCCACCAGCTCCATCTGGTCCAGGAGGTCCACGTTCACCTCCATGGACGAGATGCTGCCGATGGGAGCTGCAAGGAAACGGGAAGTTATGAAAAGAATCTGGCGTTTAAGCGAGTGTGCCTATCAGTAACATCAGTCGTACTCACGCCTCCTGTAGTCTCTGATGGTGAGGTGCGCTGAGGAGAGGTAGACATCCACGTCATGCTGGAAGACCTCCTCAAAGAAACGTTGCCTTTCTTTCAGCTTGAGCTGCTGCTGCCTGCATCCATGTCTGGGACCCTCTGGCCATGCTCCGCCTCCGCTGGCACATCACAACAACAGGACAGGAGGTTAACTACTGCTTTACACAGACACACAGGGGGTCAAGACTTTGCGGCCAGAAGGGGGAGACATTGAGCTGTAAGTGGGTTGGTGCATCCCCTTCCACTCTGCTGAAATGCTCCACTGAAAACATTTACAGCACACTCTATCCCAGAGTTATGTCACTGCATCATCACTAAGACAAAATATTGTTGACAAATGGCTGCATCTTTGCATTTTTTTCTTGCTTACATCCACAAACTCCACTGAGCCTGTAACACCATGGATTATCTTTCATTCCGCTAACTAACAGCAGCCTCATTTCTCTCTCAGGATGCTGTCGAAAAGGAAACCGTGCACACATCCACACTGTACTGGTACCTCTACTTTACTAAATCACTGCAGACCCACATATTGCTTTGCAAAGGCGAGCGCCGTCAATTCTCTTACTAAGTTAATCTTGTTTAAGATACCGTGCAATCCCATTTTCCACCTCATCAGCACCATTGTAATAAAGCAGAGTGCATGTCTCACGTGCAAGTAGAGGGGTGGATGCAGCAGAGTGTGACCGGGATGAGGGTAAAGGAGGAGAAGGGAAAAGCTGGTCTCGGTGAATGGAACACTGTAAATATCAGCGACTACGGTTACCACTGAGAAGGAGGCAGTACTTGAAGTGAGACCAAGAGGTACCATGTAGTCTCTTGGCGGCGCCTATGGTCTGTGGATATTATAGCGAGACAAATTGCTTAAACAAACAGACAGAAGGATCTGAGTTAACGTGAGGTGAACAATCCAAACAACACACCAGGATCTTTGCCTCATCAACTTGTACTACCATTCATGGAGTGGAGCTGCAACAACACTGTGAACTCTTTTTTTCATTTAGCTACCCCTGACTGACACAACTGTATTTGTATATATGTCAAGGATGGGCTAGCTTGTTGATGTAGTTGATATGAAGCATATATTTCAGCAAACATACTGAGGATTAACTGACAAACGATTCAGCCTTTTAGGTTAGTTCCATCAAAATGCACTCCCACTTTGTTTCCCCCTCTACCTAAAATCCATATATTGAGTGTTCTTCAGTCTGAGTCTGAGTTTCGAGGCATAATTAGAAGCTGCAGGCAGGAATTGAGCTAATTGGATGAGGCTTTTAAGCCTGGTCTAAATTGGGAATAATGTAAAGATTATCTGGCCTGTTTCGTGAGGGCTGTTACCGATAGGACAGCTCTTTAAATAGACTATAGGAGTAGAGGAGGCCATCAGGGCTTCAAATGTGTCAGTGTGTATGTCACCATTTAAGGAGTCCACCCACGGTTGGGTATGACCATCTGATTGGTTGGTTACAAAAAGAAAACAAAGGTTTCTAACAATGTCAATGCACGGATTTGAAAACCAAATAACTGCTTAGATGGAAATCAAAACAATAAAGTGAATATCAAGAGAAACAAACTGAATACTCTGTGTACGTTCCATAAACATATAAATCTATTGCTCTGTAAACAGACTAGTAGACTAATATTACGTGCTCAGCTCAGGATGCTTATAATACCAGGAAAGGAAAATAGGATTCCCCTTTAACACAACCTCACCACTTACTGTGCTTTATTGTTCAATTAGCCACAGCCAGAATTTAATAACTAAAGCAATTAAGATAAAATGACTGCCACTGTAAAATTCAAAATGTGCAGAGGCGGCCTGAAAACGGCAACAGGTTTCCTTCTCTAGAATGCTGCGTCAGCCCGGCCAGCCACACGAGTCACTTGTGTGACAGGCCCGTGTCCTGCTGTGGTGGCAGCAGGACACGGGCCTGTCACAGTAGCTCTGCTGTCCCCCTGGTTTGACAGCCTGCCCCCTGGGTGCTGGGATCTAGCTGGTCCTGGGACCAGATAAGCAGTCTGCAATGGAGGGAAGGGAGGGAGGGGAGAGCTCAACCTCTGGTTCAGACCGGCTGACAGCACTTGTGAGCCTACAGTATGTGGGAGTAGACGGAAACGCATCACCGCCGCCCCAAAACAAATTATCTCAACTACCAAGGTTCAAAAGCAACGTGACAGCAAAAAAGTAAAGTGCTGAAAATATCTGCCGTTAGACATCATCATCGTGTGGCATGCTCGGTTCAAGTGATGGAGCCAAAGTACTCCATGAAATAGGCATCACTGTGCTTTGGTGTTTTACTCATGTTAGTGAATCGGATCCCTCTCTGCACCTAGCTGCTCCCCTCGTCCGCTTTCATCCTCCTGCAATCCTCATTCGATCATACTGACGTCAACATTTCATTTTATTTATTCCTAAGAAGACATTTACAAAGATCACGATATCCTCGCATCTCCTCTCCTCCTCCCCCCCTCTTCTCCTCCACTCCATCACTATAGTGACAAACCTCCCCCAACTCTTCCCCGCGTAGCCCCGGCCCTCGAGCCCACGACGTTTTCATTCCATCGGCATTTCCAGCTCGTCTTTTCTCAAACGTTGAATCATTTGCAGCACTGCTCTTTACGTGCTGAAGGAGAGAGAAGGAGCACGTCACTGTGATGAAGTTAAGAGCAATAAGGGATGTTTACTGAGTGCACTCACAGTTAGTGTACGACTGCTCTTTTTCAGTGGTACTTACAGTATTTGTTAGCCTTAGAGACAGATTGCAAAATGGCCGTCTTTTGTCAATATACGGTATGGCAGTTGGCATTTTGTCTGTGAGGCGTTTGTGTCTGTGTGTGTGTGAGTTTGTGTTTGTCAGTTGTGTATGTGTGTGTGTGTGTGGTGAAGGAAGCTATGGGAGACCCGCTGACAAAGGGAGATGTCAGGAGCAATTTGTTGCTGGCCTTTTTGAAATGTGTGTTGAGACGCAAACAGCTCCTTGTTTAATGGAGGTATGAAACATGTTCGAGGTCTCTGTGGTCGCTGAGGACAAAACACAGGAATCAACATTGGATGAATGAGTATCCTTCCTTTTGTCAACAGGAGGAAAATGATTTGCGAAGTCTCGAAGAAAACCATGCAGTGCAAGTTTACTCAGATGTCAGCTTTTTAATTTTCTTGCCCCTTATGAAGTGTTTTTTCTACACAATTGAACACTGATCAATTGCTGCATTGATTGCTTCTACTTAGAGGCCCGAGACCGCGGAGAGCTAAAGGTTAGCTTAAGATGCATATCCTCAAAATCGATTTTGCTACCCTATCCAGCACTTTGACCATCGGATTACCTTGATCAATACGGCTTCCCTGAGCCGCAGATGACCCCCCATGACCTCTGATTAGTGCAATCAGTCACAAGGGAAAATACTTGGTCACAAAAAAAAGCAGAGTCACAACGTCCAGCGCTGATGAGATCACACATCCTCACCCCAACCTCAACCCCGGCTCCAACCCTTTCGTTTCATACCATGAGACATCCAATGTGCCTGCCAGCAGACCGTACAGAGGGGCTATTCAGTAAGGAGGGAGAGGAAGGAGGCCTGAGAGAAGATGGGGACAAACAAGATGGAGGCACATTGTCCGACAGTCTCTCAGCTTGACCTGGGATTCACTCTTTTTCATACTTTCTTTCTTTCTTTCTTTCTTTCTTTCTTTCTTGCATTCTTTGTTCCTTTCTTCCTTCCTTCCTCTGAGTGCTGTGGGAGTTGAGGAAGGGGGTCGTAGATCAGGGCTCAGGACCAGACGGACGGAGGGGGCCGGACGTGCCGCTCTGCCTCCCCACATAAAGACAAACACAGATCCTCCGCTCTGAGGGCAGAGACAGAAAGAGCCCATTCAGCGGCAGACAAAAGCAGCGATGTAAGGGGAGCGGGGCTGGCCTGCACTCCTTAGACATGATGCCAGGGACAGAAAATCATTTCAGATGTAGCAGAGGATGCACTCACCTAAGCTCACCTTTTTGTTTGGGGAATAGAGCTTTCAGACCGATGCCACCCTTTATAATTGTGTATATCAGATTGTTTGTTAATGTTTGCTTTCTATTTTATTTTGCAGTGCTTCGTAGTTTACTTTAAATAGTATTATTATTATTATTATTATTATTATTATTATAGCCATAGTATTCAACATCATAAATAGTGTCAATCATAGTTACAGGAAAATATCAGTAAAAGATGTGAAGAGGTTTTGTTTTCACTGTTTCATAGTACACCCACTGTTCATTTGACTATTGCATTGGATGGATGGAGGGCTTAGTAATGGACAGCCATGACATCAGAGACACATTATAGTTGCCAACAGGCACTTCTGACCCTCTGCATTCACTTTTGTTACAATCATATAAAAACTGCATGATGACCAAGCTGCAGTTGTCCACCGTTATAATGCATCACTCTCACATGATGATCCAGTGAAACATTCAGTGCTCCACTGTCTTCAGTTTGGACGATTTTTTTCAGTGCATAGAATACAGCTTACGTACGTAGCCGTTAGCCTGAATGTGTGCTACCATTTGCGGAAATGTCCTTGTCATATTCTGCATCTGATCTGTGGCTCTTTTCACTGTCACGTTTGCAAGGACCTTGAATCACTGTTAACATTGGTTTAGGGGCACCAGCTGCTTATACAGTGCAGGCAAGACATTGATCTGCTGGCCCCATTGAAGGGATGAAAGGGCTGGGTGTCGCCCACAGGCTGCCAGTAGCCCAGTAGCGAGTTCAGAGGCTGATGCCCCTGTGACAGGAAGAGCAAAGTCTAGGGCAGACCTAATGCATTTGGGAACACAGCGGAGCAGATTAATGATCCAGATGATCCAGTTGTTTTGATGTGTGTTGGTTGACTGGACAGCTCTGGGTGCCATCCCTTTATAAACAGTAGTTAAACAGAAAGCCCAGTGGGAAGCATCATCCCTCCTCCACTTTGACTGATTATAGACAAGTTTGCTTTATTGGTATGATTGTCTCACCAACAATATTGTAATAATGTGTCACAATACAATCGGAGTTCATAACATTAAAAAAAGAAAAGAGCAGTACAAATTTGTTACCACATCAGGGTGTGTGTGTGTGTGTGTGTGTGTGTGTGTGTGTGTGTGTGTGTGTGTTACCTCGTTAATGCATGGTTTGCTGCATAAACAACCCCCAAACCCCGAGTTGCTCTCTCTCTCTCTCTCTCTCTCTCTCTCTCTCTCTCTCTCTATCACATGATCTGTGTGTGATATTCAATATAAGAGGCATGGATCTCCTGCTGGCACTGAACCAGCCAGCACCACTGAGACCTGAAACACTGACGTAACTGCTTGGGCTGAAGATGGTGCTGGTGGTGGTGGTGGTGGTGGTGGGGTGATTTTGTTTCACATGGACCGACTCCCAGCTGCGACAAGAGAGACAGAGAGGGAGAAAGAGAGAGAGAGAGAGAGAGAGAGAGAGAGAGAGTGGTGCAGAAGAAGGGAGTGAGTGGCTGAAAGCAGGAGTGAGAGGAGTGGAGTAGGAAAGGTCAGGAAGGGAAGGAACGCTAGTGGGGAGACAGAGAATAAACCCGGAGTAAGATGAGGGAGGCGGGTCAGCCAGAAAGAGGGAGTCGATATGAGGGTGGTGGCAGCAATGGAGGGCCAAGAATCTGTAGGTGCTCCTTCGTCTTTTTCTGAGAATCGTGCCATGCAGCATAACGTTGACCCCCACAGCAGCAGGTGGCCATTAGCAGAGCAGCAGAGCACTGATGGTGTCTCAGAGGTCACAGTGGTCTAATGGCTGGTTGGCTATAGGTAGCAGAATCATCCTGCTCTAACACACAGGGGCAGAGGTGCAAAAGTAGATGGGCACCACACAACGTAAATGAATTAGTAAAGTTAAAGGAGATTGAGTCCTTCATCCGATTCTGGTCAGCTAAAAGGAAAGCTACTAAAAGTGATACCTCCTGGTTTCTAGACACACTCGTCACAGTGTGTCTGTGCAGTTTCCAAAATAATGCAGTGCTTACACAAACTGCTTCTGTTTATCAGCCCTTACAACGGCTGGCAGAAAACATAATAGGCCAATGAGTGATGATTGGTACAGACAGGTGCCTCGTCTTGGTAAATGGTAAATCTATCTATGGAAACTCTGGCGTTGCTCCGTCTCACACTTCACTTTTAGATTTCTCTCACCCCTGTTTTCTCTCTGAAAGCTGCCATGACGCTGGGCTCCAGTTGCAAGGGGAGTGAATTATTTATGGTACGTGTTGATTTGTGGTGTGTGATGTGTTTGTGTGTGAGTCTGTGTATGATGTGTGCGTGTGTGCACGTGTGTCAGCATCTGTGTGTGTGTGTGTGTGTGTGTGTGTGTGAGTGTGTTTTTTCATTTGTGTAGGCCTGCCAATTTTCACCAGGGCAAAGCAGTGCCCAGCACCATCATCACTTACCCCATAACAATGACATCACTCTTAACCCCCCCCCCCCCCCCCCCCTCCCCCCGCCTGGATTAAACCCTGACTGACAATAGGACTGTTTGTAGGTCAATGTCCTGTCCCACTGCCCTCTATAAAGCCCACAAGCAGACTGTTGTCAGTCATGAGACACAATAGGATTCACCAGTCGACAACACTGTGACACATCCATGCGTTTCACATTTACAGCGAGCAGATGCTCTTATCCAGACTGACTTGACAATGAATGCATTGTAGAATGAGATTCAATAAGCTTGGCTGTCAACGTTGTTTTCGCTCTTGCTCATTATTGAGTTCAAGGAAAAGCAAAAAAAAAACAAAATACCCCTGTTTCCCTGAAATATTCATCATCAGCGAGGCAAATAGCCCATAAATGACGTACAAGATACAGAAATTGGAGCAAAGCAAATAATTCATTTTCAGAGGCAAGTGTTTCTTGGTTTGTTTACCTTGTAAAAGGCCAAGTGTTTCCGAGAGTGGATGTAAACAGACAAACCGAGAGGAAAAGGGTGAGATATCTAAATGCAGAAATCCTCTTCGCATTTTTATCTGATGACATTTTAGTCACATTCTAAAACCCTTATCTCTCCAGGGGAGGTTGACTGCGCACACACACGCTTTCTCAGCCATGCCCTGCTTCACATTCATACAGTTTCACACACATTGACCAGTCTTCTTCCACCGCTGGCCTGTGAGCAGCTCCACTGGGGCGGCAGCTGGAGGTTATGTGCCTTGCTCAAGGGCGCCTCAACAAGAGGAGGAATTTCACTTTCCCCACCCAATGTTCGCACGGTGACTCGTGAGCCTCTCGCCTCACATTGTTCTCCCCGCTCCCCTGCTGTTCCTGGAAAGGCTTTACCTGCCCTTCCCCATATTTGTGAGGGAGGATCAATGCTATTTTCAAATCATCTGGGAGAACCACTGGAATGTCTGCTCTAACTCAACGCAGTACCTCTGGCAGTCTACAGCAGGGGTGACTAAGACTGAAACTACATTCCTGTCGGTTTACCGTGATATTGGGTGCTATATGACTAGCCGGGTTGTGAGAGAGGTTTAAGGTGTCAGGTCACAGTTTGTGCCGTACTGTAAAAGTGATTCATCTGACTCAGCTCTTGGGGTAACTGATTCTCCAAGACTAATTCTCCCAATGGACTTTTTTTGTTAGATTTGAAACCCTTACAAACCCTATGAGCTGCCCTGAGCCAAACCCTTGCTCCTGGTAACCCCTGTCCACCACATCCCTTCACGAGGCTTGAGGCCGTGCTCTTTTGTGGTATCCATCGTTTCACAGAGCTATATTTGCACTACGTGGAAGACGTGTCCTCTCGATGGCATCAGCGCCTCAGTGGCCACATTCCAAGTCATTAAAGTGAATTTGTGCTACACTGTTTACACTTTCTGGGATATGTGCGCACATGATAAATCTGATAAATCTGTGCTGTTTTTTTCCTGCGAAGGGTCCCTTGGCAGCAGGCCTGTGTCTGGAGGCGTAACTCTGTCTATGCAGAGAGTATTTTGTCGAAACAGCGAGGAGATGGATTTGTTAGGGAACTAATGAGAGGAGCTGGTCTGTGTCCCAGCGGCTGCACAGCTTAGAGGGCTGGACAAAGAATAGATGGGAGCCTTACTGAGGCATTCAGTCAAGGCTGTTTAGTATAATCACACACACACACACACACACACACAGACACACAATTAAGTTAAAACATTCATTCGCCATGGGACATTACTTGTAATACTAATAATCTGTGTATTTGCACCAAATGATGCCGTTTGTAAGTAATGATCCTATAACCAGGCACAGTGTTAGCAGTGTAGTCTAAAGAGCAACAGCAGTGATTGTTGTAAGAGCAGCACAACATCTTTAGCTGGTGGTGTTCTGCTGTAAATAAGCCTTTTTGTGAAGGGTATGTCATATCTTGGCTCTGTCCTCGTTCTGTGTGCCTGTGGTTCAGTCTGCTAGCAGGCAGCAGCTCTGGCTTTGTCAAGAAAGGACAACGCCCATCAAAAGTTACAATGTTTTAATCTTATATTGAAAATGTATTTTTCAGTAATACTCTTGATCACAAGCATGACCCAGACAGAGTAAATGAGAAGTTCAGCATGGCTCAACCCGAGCCAAGCCAGTGTGGTTCCATCTGGGTACCATCAGGTTCGGGGTACAGAAGTCAAGCTCCAGTGAGCAGCCACTAGCAGCAAGCAGAGAACACAGATACAGCATGTCGCCCTAAGAGTGTGATGAATCAGAGATACAGGCAGTGCTTGATATCGATTTCACCGATTTCACTGTAATTTACTTGTTAAACTGCATCTACCTCCTCAGTCTTATCTGGGTCGCGTCCAAGGAGACTGAGCTAAGAATACATGGAGAATACAAAGAGCTCCTTCACCTCCCCAAGTTGCTGCTTCTGACTCTGACTAACATGCCGACAACAGCTGGTCGGTCCTCCGGTCCACGACGCACCAACGTGCCCCTCTCTGGCACGACATTCCCACGCCGTCGAGACGTGACAGGCTGCGCTGCGGAGGTTACGGAGGGCCGGGGCAGAGCAACAGATGGGAGAGAGACGTCTTCTCTGGAGTGACACAGCCCGGTCCTGTTTAGCTCCGCAAAATCAAACACTGATCTCACCGGGACTAATTCAATTTCCAGTGTGTGTGTGTGTGTGTGTGTCCTGTTTGGGTTGGTGTGTCTCTGGGACAGCCTGCAGACCCCACTGCAGTCAATGTGGACCAATGAGATCTACAGACGCAATCCCATTAGGAATAAGAGATCTTTGTCTAGAGCGCTGTGGTGGCCCCAATCCAGGCCTGTGCGCGTGTGTAGGGTAACTGTGACCTCCAGCCGGTGTCCAAACAACCACCCATACAAACAAAAAAAAAGTGTCAGAAAAGCGTTCACACAGTCTCCACATAACTCACAGCGGTTTGGTACTAGTTACTATCATCACATCACACAATCAATTTCAGATTATAAAGATTTATGTCAGGAATAAAAAGGTGATAAAAGGTTAGAGTTTCCCCTCCACTACATCCCTTCACACCACAGACACACACACACACACACACACACACACACACACCGTGAGAACCAATCTAAAAGAGAATGAATCACCAGTATGTATTTTAATAGTAGTTAATAGTAGTTTCCCTGCATTACATATATTAAATGTGTGTGTCTGTGCATGCACTTTACTTCTGACACCCAAATAAGGAGAGGAACTGCCTCCTCTCCATGGATGTCGAACAGGATGGATGGATGGAAATTGTATAAATGGAGTGAGCCAGTACACATATATTTCATTGGGTACATTTTAAAAATAGTCACAAAAACTAAAGTTTCTCTACAAGCACTGTTCAAGTTGTGAAGCAGGAATACAGGGCAGTCTGAGCGTTACTCACAGGGTAGGCGTTTGTTGTGGAGGTTGGCTGCTGAGGAGCTCATGTTGCCGGAGAGTCGAAGGAGGCAGGGAGCAAAGCTTCACGCGGATGCAGAAACAGAGGTGATGTGTGGGTCTACTGGTCGGTCAGCCCTCTGGAGGTTCAGCAGAGAGGCTGGGATCCGCCACAGATCATCTCCCACCTCCTCTCCCCGCACGGCCACACTATAGGTCTAATTCCTCCAAACTGAGTGATGCTGACTGCCACGCTGCTCTCTTTCCCTCCTTCCCAGTTTCCCTCAGTGGACTCTGGCTACTGAGCCACTTGGATGAGGCGAGAGTAAGTTCAGGGCTTTGTGGAGCGTACCAACTGACCACTGACAGGGAGGGGGAGGAGCAGAGCATTAGTGAGGAAGGGATTTTATGTAACCGAGTGGAAAATACCAAGGAAAGACAGACACATCAGACACATGCCTTTGTTATTTTTGTCTCCTATTCTACCCCCCTCCTCTCTCGCTCTCTTCTTTCTATCATTCTCTCTGGATTTTCAGACTGAAACCATCCCTCTTGTGTCTCACGTTCAGGATCAATTGATGTTCAAAAGATGCTACATGACAAGATACAAGATATCCTTGGCATTGTTGGAATGGTATTGATGTTATTGAACAAATCAATTGCTTTTTTCAGGTGTCCTCTCCATAGAGCGCATCCTGCTCCCCAGAGAAGATGCTGAGTTTAGATACTTAATGTATAATTCAAGTAATGGCATTCCCTCATTCTATATTTTATCAGTCAGGTGGGACAGGTCCAAAGTCTGATCATCATTGAATGGTGACCAGGACTTTCCCTTTGCATCGAAGATTTACCCTTTAGAAATCATGGCCTTACGGTGTCATATGAACTTTGAATCGTTCAGATGAAGAACCACGAAGACTTCTGAGATGAGAGATGTTTTCAGACGTCATTAAATAAAGACTGCACGTTGGAATTGATGTGTTCATTTCTAGTTAAAAACAGCACTTTCAGGGGTGTAGTACCTTCACACTTCATACAATAAGGATGTGATTTAAAACTGCACGTGCATTAGCTGTTTAAAACAATCTAAATGGACTTACATGGGCCATAACTACAACCCTTATGTATCCTTTATGTTAAATATTTTGGTTGACAATGGAAATTTCATCTAAACATTAATAGTGCCTTTTTTCAATAACTACAATTTGTGAGTTCTGACTTTTTAGATGCACAAATACACTCTTTACCCAAACCATCTGAAGAGGGCTCTCCTCAGTTCATACTGCTGTTAGTTGTGACAGTAAATATTCCCCAAACACTGTGGTAGTAGATCTGTAACTTCTTCTAAATGTCTAAACGGTGAGAAGATGTGGAATATAAATACCTGTATGGGGATAGGAGACAGGAAAATAACAGGCACATCACTGTGTAATAGCTGTGTTCTTGATACCATCTAGTGGTGAATAGAAGGTAGTTTCATTTCCCCCGAAAGCTTGACATGCTGGTTATATTTGCAAGCAGATGCCTCCAAAAGCAGCATTACATCACTGCACTTTCTGAAAACCGCAAAGGCTTTTGAGAGAGGCTTTTCTTTTGAAGTGTGCCTCCTTGCTTCAGGTGCCAGTATGTATTGTCAAAGTGCATGCCAAAAACATGCTGATGTGAGTTAAGGGAAGAGTTCATTTTTGAGAAAAGGAACTGATATTTTTTTAATTGAAGTACTTTGGCTCAAACAGATCTATTATTGCATCCACCTCCACCTGTCTGATCCATAACAGGCTGACATTATCATCAAGAGTTGACTTGTAGGGCAACAGTGATGATCAACACTGATGAACAGCCGAAGAGAACAAACTGCTACTGGCTCGTATCTGCATGCAAAAATAAAAGCACGGAAACTTTCATGATCAAAAGTCATGCTTGGCATTTGTGCCAGCCTGCAGACTGAAACTGCTAACCACAGGCTGTTAGTGTAAACTATGGCAGGTGGTGGGAGTGACTGGTGATTTCTATCAATAAAGACACCCTTTGTAAATGTCACAGGTTGTGGTGGTGTAAATGTACTAGTTGTAGCAGAGACTTCTACGTGATGTCTTCCCATGTTTTGAAGGTGTATATGTGTGTGTCAAACAGAGAGAGAGAGAGAGAGAGAGAGAGAGAGAGAGAGAGAGAGTGTGGGCAGAGGAAACATGATATGACTCAAAGTGAGAAGTCCTCTTCACCTCTATCTAAATTGTGCGTAGGCTTTCTCATGACTGGGAGTTCACCTGCTGAAGCCCTGCAAAATCAATAGTTGAAACCCAGGCTGCTCTGCTACTGAGCCAGCCGTGAAGCAAAAGCCAGGATCTCTTTTTTGTATTTTGAATAGAGATGAAAATAGAAGGTGAGCAAGCAGTGAAAAGTAAGGACAAACATATAGCAAGCGAAGAGGTAGGAAGGGGATGAGGGGACATCTTTTATGTTATCTATGCAACCGTGAAAAGCCTTCTTTTTCTGCTGGTGGCTGGCTTTAGCATTAAATGTTGACCTTTGAACACTTCAATAGAAAGCAATTACTTATGCCCATTTGTAAGCATTCATTTGGTTTGGCATCTCGCTCATTCAGGGTGAGTCACTGGTAGTCCTCATCTACCATACAAGGTGATGATCAGTGTTTGAGAAGAAGGAAGTGAGAAACAAACTATAAGAATTAACACCGAGTGAGGCCAGACCACCGATGTGTTGCGATGGAGAGATTTCTGTTTTGCAATAGTTTGCACTAGTTTAATCTCCCTCAATATGTTTTTGTTTGAAAGGTTTAGATTCTAGCTGGCTGAGGGGGAGCACCGGGGTTGTGTGTGTGTTGTGTGTGTGTGTGGGCACTTGTGCATTCATGTGTGCATATTTGCATGCATGAGCCTGTACTTGTATGCATGCTGCACATCTGCATGTGTGTGCGCACATTTGTGAGTGCCACTTGAGAGCGTGTGTGTGTCCAGACTGGTCTAAAGCGATGGTTTCCCACCCTCACTACACGCGGGCAAAGCAGCCAAAGCCATCAGGCAATCATACGCCTACTATCAACTGAGGAGTTGCACAGCAGTCTCATGCCTAATTATGCACCCAGCAAGAGAGAGCTAGGGAGAGGGAGTGTGGAATATGGAGGGAGGAAGAAGAGGGTGATCACAAGTGGAAGAGAGGGCGAGAATACCGAGTAGAGTGGTACTCAATAGCATACATAGAGTGAATAAGATCAGATGTGAGAGATTGAGAGAGAAAAAGAAAGAGAGGGAGAAGAGAGAGAGAGAGAGAGAGAGAGAGAGAGAGAGAGAGAGAAACATCAAATCTGTCTCAGATAGGTTAAGAGGACTGACTGAGCAGAGTGGGAGTGTAAAATGTAAAAGCGAGTGGGAGGGAAAAGAGAGAGCGAGAAGAGAGGAGAAAGGAGGAAAGTGTGTCTGATAGACAGTCTACTGAGCTTGTCTGGATGCCTCCATTCATTCTCCTCCATTCTTCCTCCCATCTGCCCTGCTGAGGACCCTGCAGCCTGGAGGGAGGACACAAGCCAGACAGGTGTGTAGAGCTATGATACCGGCCTAATGTCTTTGTTTTGTATGACATGTATGGATGTACAGTATGAGGACAGATGGATGGATGGACGGACGGATGGATGAGGAACATAAAAGTCCAGAGCGGCAGTAAATCTCCACGGGGAATTTGCTTCTGAAACATTTTGCATTTATGAAGCAAACACTGGCTCTGTTAAGAAATAGCTCACAATTCAGTGCAACTCCTCATAGAAACTATTTGTATCGTGAATGACTAGAAAATCCATAACATGTATCCGTCTGAGGAGGAATTGATATGATGATAGTACAAGGCTTTTACGAGGCGAAAGACGTTCACAGTACATACCTGCAGTGATGCAGGTCTGGACTCACGCTGAAAGAAGACTCAGTGTCAGAGGTAAAGTTTTATGGTTTTACACAAACACCCTATAGAAAGAAACAGGCTGATTATGAGCACTATCATGGCTGGTTATATGCAAACAGTGAATGTTGTAATCATCACCATGGCACCAAACACACAGTGTATACACAGTGTTGTGTATACATTTCATTTCCATAGATTAGTGGCACGTAGTGAATTGCTCACCTCATAAGGTTATTCAGCCTGAGAGCTTGGCCCATGATCTGTGAACCCATGACCTGTCTGCCTGCCTATCTACTGTATCACATCATCCCTGTCTGCCTGCCTTCCTATGTGTGCTTGTCTTACCTGTTTGCTCTGTTTCCCTGTCTGTCAACCTCCCTATCCACATTTGTCTGTATGTCTGTCTGTCATTCGGTCCCGGTGTCTGTTAGTCATTATCCTGGACCTAGATGTAGTTTAATGTCATTTACATTTAACACTTCAGCCATTTAGCTAACAAGTGGTTGTCTATGTTATTTATGTCTCATGGTATTATCCTGAGTGCACTCACAGGAGTGTATATCGGTGCGAGGGGGTTGTCTGTCTGTTCCCACACACAAACACACACACACACACACACACACACACACACACACACACAATCTAGAAGAGTGGAAGTGGTCTATTCAGCGGTGGTGCTCGGTGTGGTGGTATGACAGTGATGTAATTCCAGTCATTGACGGTGAGCTTTGCATTGACAGGCTGTAAAAAGTCCTGTGCTGCTCTCACCTTCCTGCATCAGTTCATCTGAATGAGTCTGCAGAGTCTGGGGAGCTTTGAATAGGTAAGCAACTATTTTTATGTGTGTGTGTGTGTGTGTGTGTGTGTGTGTGCGTGTGGCCACAGAATAGTTGTGTTGAGATCCCTTCAGTGTACATATACAGACTCACTACTGTGTGTACATATGAAGGATGACAGAGTTTCAGTAGCCTGAGGCGTTCGAGGTCACCGCCGAGCCAAGTCATGTACGGTTGGAGGTTTTACAGCTTTCACCTATTTGGATGTGTAGCAAGTCACTAAACAATAAATACACATATTTTCCATTGTTTCTCTCTCACTATTCTTAAATATGAAGACTTGGTTGAAATACAACGCTAAGGAACGACAGGAAATTGGCTTGAAAATCTAACCCTGCAAGTTTATGGCCACTCCTCCCTTTATTTTGCCTTTGTCTTCTCTATGATCACGCCTTTATCAACCGCGCTCTACAGTACTTTGTTACCATAGTAACTTTTTCTGAAGGGAGAGAGATGGTAGCTGTCAATCACAGCTGTAAACCCCTTTAATACGGCAGTCGGTAGTTAGAAAGCTTTCATTTGGAGGCGATGGTGACGTTATTGTTGAAATGTCAAGGGCCTGTGATCTCACCAGGTGGAAGATTCAGAGGGGAGGCAAAAGTTCTGTCGCTTGTCGAGTAGAGACTAGAGAGAAAGAAACTGACAGGCAGACAATGAAAGAGAAAGAAGAGAATATATCTCTGTAGCTGGTTTGGATGTCGTTGTCTGCTTCTGCTTTGGAGGGAGCAGAGCAATAGAAAGGGAGTCTGAATAGAAAATAAAAGCATTTTCTCCCTCTTGACACCTCGCTCACTGCGGCTAAAACGCACCAAATATTTTGTTCTCTTACTTTTCAGGTTTGACCCTACTGTCCACAATGTTTGCCAAAAGAATAATGGAATCTGTGTCACGTGATCAAAACCCCTCCTCAGCTCCCATAGGAGGGCGCCGTATGCCAGTGTGAGTGACAGGCAGAGTGAGCCAATGAGCATCACACCAAACCCGACCCTGGGCCCGGACAGGGACAGCCTCCCACTCAAGAAGAGGGACCAAAGAATGGGCTCGCCGCAGCAACTGTCTGATGCCGCAATATTCAAGGCACCCTATCCTTATAAGAGCTACAGCGATTTGAAGACGACGCACACCGGCCCTTTCCAGCCCGTACCGAGACGGGTGCCTGCACTCTACCAGCCCTGGGTCCAGACACACACGTCCACCAGGACCAAATCTCAAATCCTTTCCCCCTTCAGGGAGCACCACGGCTGGGCAGAGTGGAGGGATTTCAGCCCCCTGCACCTTGGATGGGACCTTCCTCAACACCACCACGGCCATTTTTCTGGACAACGCAGGGAGGTCTGCCCCCCTGGCCTCCACCCGGGCCATCTGAACCACCCGTCCAAATATAGACCCGTCTCGCTAGTGCCCGATGCTTTCCATTGCGTGGGTGAAGGATACAGATGGGAGGTGCCGGCGTTAAGGGAGCAGATGAGTTTGAACACAGAGAGGCAGACCAATGGGAGGAATAAGGCACCATATATGAAGAGAACAGACAGAAAGATGGAGAATTCCCATAGAGGCATAAGGGCAGGTCCTCCTTCCTTGAGCACACGCCTACCTCATTCTCCCATTGAGGACCTTACACCGCAATACGAGGTGAGGCGCTACAGACATCACTCTTCTGGAGCAGGATCTTCTGTTCTCTCCTCCTCCCAGCATGCCTCTGCTGCCTCCTCCTCCTCCTCCTCCCACTCCTCTCCTGACCATTTGCCCTGGCTGCTCCCTCACTTTGGGGCAGGCTCTCTCATCGAGCTCAGAGACGGGCGGCTGAGAAGGGTGGAGGACCTGCAGACGGAGGACTTCCTGCTTGGCTCGCTAGCCTGCCCAGACCTCCGCCTGAGCTGCTGCACGGTGCAGAGCATCTCCCCTTCGGCCTCCTCCTCCTCCCTCTCACGCCTCTTCATCCTGCTCCACGACCAGCACTCCCAGGTGAAATGAGAGAGGCACAAGAGGGAAAGAGAGTGTGTGCAAAAATCATTCTGTGTTATGTACCGTATGTCATGTAACTCTCTACTTAATACCTACATAATGCTGCATTCATTTTTATATGGGAAAAACAAAATACCATTCAGGTCGGCTTTCAGGCCATAAATACTACTTGGAAACTCAGGGGAAGCAGCAGTTTGTCCAACGTCACCATCAAGAAAATACCTGTAGTCAAGTTTAGGGAATGATGTGTTCATTTCAATTAAAACCAACAAGACGAGCCATTTTATCACATTACTCATTTTGGGATCACAACTCTTACAATGCTTGCTGAATTTCTTGTTTGTGGTTGACACCGCAACGTTTGGCTCGCTGTAAAACTCAAATGAGTCAGTCACTAAGTGCATGTGTGTCAAGGGTGAAAAAGCTGATCGGGAGTTAGCAAGTCTAGAGAAAATTTCAGTCTTGATGGCTTCAGTGGAGTCTGAATGCATGAACACTCCCAAGTCACTCCCTAGGGTTATTCCCATAGGACCTGAATGCAACATTGCAAAAAACTGGAACAATACTGCCACCTAGTGGGAAGTTGTATAAGTGTAATGTGTCTAATTCTCTGTGTTCCCCCTCTGCAGGAGTTAGTGGATGTGTATGTAGAGTATCCATTCTTTGTGCGCGGGCGAGGCTGGTCCTCCTGCTGCCCCCAGAGAACCGTCCGTCTGTGTGGCCTGCAGTGCCGCCAGCTCAGTGTGGGGGACGTCTGCCTGGCTCTCACCCCCGTGTCACGCCCTCAACCCCCACCGACAGCTACCCTGGAGTCGAACGCCTCACCCAGGAGGACAGAGGGAGGGTGTGGGCCACCTCACCCCAAGGCTGCCCCGCCCACCCAACTCCACCCAGCACAGGACGGGCCGACGGGGGGGCAGAAGAAGGAGGCGGAGCCGGTCCGGAGGCGACGCTGGTCAGCCCCTGAGCTGAGAGGTCCAGGCACCAACTGTGTGTAGTGATAAGGGTTACTGTTTTATGGACAGCACTTCTAAGCTGGAGTTGACTACTATTTTCTGTATTTCTACCTCGTGAATCTTATCGGTTTCTGCTTGAGCATGATAGGCATCGACTCTCAGGATCCCCCAGAGATGAATTATTGTACATTAATATTTGCACAGGTTTGACTGTAAAGGTGAATCGAGGATCAGAGACTACATGAGGTGAATCAGGGATGAACGGGGAACATCTTGCCCAAAGTAACCTTTGTTGAGTGCAGTTTATTACATCCCAATTTCCAAGAGCCTGTTGAAAGTCCAACCTGAAGCAGAATTCAGTTATCAATGCGACAGATCTCAGGCAGTTCGGTGAGTATTGGTGAGACTAGAGAGTCAAGCTGCTCTATTGGCAGTGACTTTGAGACTGACCTTGTAGGCTCAAAGAATATTGGTTTGAGCTTTTACCCCCAAAGTGAGCTTTCAAAGTGTTAACAGTTCAAACTCAATCCAACCACATTCCTTGAAAACCACACAAAGCCACTCACTCAAGTCTATTGATAACATCATTAATCTTATCTCTCTCCTGCCTAGTTTCAAATGATGGGTTTCCAAAAAGCTTTACATTCCTTTCAATATTTCCAACGTAATGGTAATGATTTCATCTAAAATGTTATTATTTTATAAGCAATAGCAAATAACAATATTGTACACGTTTAATGTCAGAAAATCATTTTGTTCTAAACATTTGTTAAACTGAACTGTCCAAGATGTTCGATTTGAGGGTGTATTTTCACTTTAACAATCAATACCAGTTTGGAATGTATCTGCAACATTGTTTTTACATGTTTTACCCTTCTACCTCTCTTTGCTATCTAAGGTGACAGATAAATCTGTGTTCAGAACAGCGTGGGCTCCGTGGAAAGCTTTCAGCCTGTCAGTGAACGTCAGTGTGAATGTCTTTATCTGCCTGGGTGTTGTACAGCCGACTGCTGCTTTGCCTTTTGTACCGATGCTCCATTTAAACGTCTGTTCCATCGCTATTGTAATACAGAGTGGAAATGCTTGTGCAAATTGAAACTACTTTAACTTGTTTATGAAACATTTGAGCTGACTGGTAAATAAATATGTCATGCCTGTGATTTACTGCTTATTAGAGTTTTTATAAAAAATCTTCATATACCGTTGATCACACATTACAGCATTAACCTTTTCCCAGCCGGCAATGCTTTGATTTCCAGTGTGAGGAACTATGGAGGACGGAATCTGCCAAAATCAAAAAGAAATAAAGAAATAAATAAACAACCTATAAATACATTAATATGCCATTAAATGTACCAAAAATAATATTAAAAATAAATAAATATTATAAATAAATAGGGAAATTAATACAAAGGTAAATAAATACAGAAGCAAATTAAACCCAAATATCAATTTATATCACATTTTATCAATTAATTAATGCCTACATTTATTTTTAATATTTTTTTGGTACATTTAATGGCATATTAATGTATTTATAGGTTGTTTATTTATTTATTTTTGATTTTGGCAGATTCCGTCCTCCACAGTTCCTCACACTGGAAATCAAAGCATTGCCGGCTATGCTTTGATGTGGCCATCTGAGGTAAAACCATCACACCTGCTGCTTCCTGGATAGTCTCTGTTTATTCCACTGCTATAATCTGACATTTCGGTTTTGACCAAATATATACCTTCCAGTTGCCCACCTGCAGCTCTGGCCTGACATCAAAAGGCAGCTGAAATGAGGATGATGGTGCACAGCCTGCTGCCTATCTGTTGTGGACAAAATCCCTGGCAGCTCTGAGACCACATGCCTCTCGCAGGCCTGGTGATATACGTCTGCCCAACAGCCAGCCCCATGAATCCCACACACACACACACTTATTAACTGTCTGGGCTGTCGTTTCTCAGCAGCTCACAGACAAGCAGCCAGATGTCTTACACCTGACCTGGTCCAACTGGGCCTCTGATGATACAACACCAGAGAGAAAACATTGGAAAACACAGATTTTCTTTCTTGTCGGGAAATAAGTCGACCCAGCTGTTCACAAAAAAAAAGGCGCAGTTGTTCAACAGGGAGATAGATGTATAAACTTTTATGTGCCATGAAATCCATTGTCACATGCACAGTTCCACCCAGGCAATGTGCCTGATGTACACCACAGATATTAAATTCAGATATGTTTGTCTTTTGAACAGGCACATTATATGATTTCTGCAAACAGAACAAACTCTATTGACCTCTCCATGTACAATTCTAGATGTGTGTGTAATATGTGTGTGTTTGAGTGTTTGTTTCTGAGCCGGTGACGTGTACTTTCTCCAGTCACACTAAGAGGAAAACAAAAGGGACTCCTTTGTTCAACAGTTCTCTATGGCCAAGAGTCCTGACACAACAGACTGGGCTATGGTAGTGGCTAATACTGTATGGACAGCACAGTGCATAGCCTAGCCATAGGTCATAAAACAGTACACTAGATTAAAGCTAGTCCTGAGGCAGCAGCTCCTTCTAGACCAGGCAGTCAATCACTTCTTGTCTCAGGTTCTTCTACATCCTCCTTTCGTAACTCCACTAAATCTGCAAAAACAGGGGGGAGGGAGGACGGCGGTCAGTGGCAGCCACAGGCCCTCACCACCATGTTGCGGTACTTCTTCAGGATGACATTGGAGCTGTCATCAAAGTAGAGCACTGAGATGCCATGGAGCTGGGTGGGGGCGCAGCAGGGCTTGGGCACCGTCTCGGGGTTGATGAAGTGCACCTGTGGTGAGAGGAAGCACACTAGATCACAGAAGTGTTCATAGAGAACGAAGGGTGCCTGTCGCCAGGGAGTGTTCATGACTTACCAGAGTTTGCACAATAGCATGATTGGTGGCGTTCATGTAGGAGTTGAGAGGGAAGGCGCACTCCCCCTCACAGTAGTATGCTGCATAGCCTTCTGGTGCTATGATCCAGTCCTGATTGGAGGAAGAGCACAGATGAGTGTGAGTGAAATGTCACTGGAAATGAAATGAAATTAAATGAAACGAAACAAAATGAAATGAAACAACCCAAAAGGTTCCATATAGTACCTGCCATCCCAAATCTCTGAAACTGACATACAGTTCATGCTTTTTACAGCCCTGCTTGGAGATGCCAAGGTTATCTGAAATTGAAAACAAGCAAATGAGTCCAGTGCCAATGAATGTGTGAAAGCATGCAGGACAAAGGCCAAGGTCTACGATGGTGAGATTTGAAGACTTCAGCCCACCTGTTGCAGCCTCAGCTGCCTTTAGTGCATCTTGGGCAGTCCTCTGGGGTTTGGAGCGGTTGGAGTGGCGTCCTTTGTGGCCGTGGGCTGAGCGGATGCTGCGAAAGCGTACCTCAGTGGCTTTGAAAAAGGCAACCATGAAGGGCTGCTTGTCCTGGGGCCCCTTTGCCCCCCACCAGACCCACTATCCTGGGGTTTATCTTCTGGCCTACAGGGGGAGACATGAGACAAGAGGGGGGACAAGAGGTATAAGTCTCGCTCAACCAACCCAAACACATCTTCTGAGTTTCTCACAAACCATAGTATTGTTTATCCTAATATGACCACAGTCATAACTCAAAATGTATGACCACTCTCTATAAAGGATTACTCAATATGTGAAGTTCCTTGTAACCATGGGATTTGAGGCGCATTAAATCATTGCTCTAGACAAAGACTGTAGTCTTTGGACTATGGCTGCTGCTATGGATCCCACCCCATGTCTGCTGGTCCTTGGTGGTGACTGACCGTGGCTGTCCTCCAAGACCAGGTGAAGGCCCAGGTTCTGGTCGGGGTTGACCAGCCAGTGGTTACTGGTGGCAGTCAGGTCAAAGACCAGCCAGCCCTCCTCTGCAGCCCACACTACTCGCTGGTCCAGCAGGAACAGCTCCACTTCACTGAGGAGGGGGACACAGTTATGGTACATAAGTGTTTACGCAATGCAATTCCACATGGGTTTGCAGTGGCAGTGACATGGTCCTTTAATACATACAGCAGCTTACATTGAATCAGGATAAACGTGCAAACAGGAGAACAAACCTAATTTCTCATATCCTATTTTTAACTTCTTCAGCTAAAGATTCATTTGATTGATTCATAATTCCAGTCAACCATTTATGTTTTGTGCGACAGGAACCAATGCCCTGCAAGTACAGCAGAACAGCGATTTCAGCTCAAAACAGCAGGAATGTGAACACCTAGCGTACCTAGAGTAGCCCCCAGCAAGAGGCAACACACCAAATCAACTATCCCCCACGATGAGCAGCCGTTATCAAAGGAGCACTTTCTTAACATCCCAGATGAAAATTCCTAGACTGATAGAATTCCTCGACTGATGCGTGCCGGCTTAAGGGCAGATTTCACAGACAATAGCTTTGTTTACAGATTGAGTTTCAGACCCCCGGGCAGACCAGGGAGACTCGTCTTTTGCCCCGCCCCCCTGTTCGTCTGTGTGGCGGGCCCCCGTGTGTGTGTCTGTGAATGACAATGGTGTTGCCCTTAACGGCGTCGTCAGCCCCACTGTCACCGGTGGAGGGCTACATCCACGTCTGTCTGCACGAACCCTCCTGCTGCCTCGTCGCCTCCACCACCAGGCCGAGGCACACAGGTAATGGTGGAGAGGAGGGAGGAAAAGTGGGGAACGGTGGGCTAGGGGTCTAATAATCTGGCATGCTATTATCTAATCTCGATTGTGGTTTGAGCTATGAAAGGAGTGTGAGAGTAACACAGATTGACAGACAGACAGACAGACAGATAGATGGAGGAATAACCACCTATGTAAGAGAGAGCCAGTGAGATGAGGTCATGGGTGATGAGGGTGTTATTTGTGGCTGGAGCTCCATATCATAAACGCAGGCCTCCCGGGGTCTGTTCTCCGTCCCATTATAATTGACTGTGTGAGAGTAAACCTGCTCTGGAGAGAACCACTCCGCTTCTGTAATTGACACTAATGTCTATGTAAACAGCTTTGGTGCTGGCACTAACATCAGCAGAAATAACCTGCTGGGGAAAATGTAGACAGACGCAGCTGAAGCAGACACATCTGTGTGTACATAGCAGCCTAACTACCGGTTTTAATAACCACGCAGACGAGCGTACGGTGGCACGGGGGGGGTGTCTGTTTGAACTCAGTGTGGAACAGCCAGGCCGTTTGTACTTTGTACCGTGTCACTGACATAAGAGGATAATCATACATGGCAGAGAAACATTCAGCCAGAGTGTACCCAGCGGGTCATCGAGTCTGACTGCTAAACACTACTGAGATGACTGAGCTGACACATTTGAGAAATGAGAAATGAGGTGTAATAAAGTTAAATAAGTCCAAGAGTAAAGGGTGTGATCAACACAAAACACTGAACTCGCTCCCTGGCCACATATTTTGAAATTTGCAACCCCCCCTCCTAGTAGCTTAAAAATGAAAAAAGAGAAAAAGTAGAAAATGACCTGTTGAGGCCGTACCGGTTTAAAGGTTCCTGCAGGACCTGGTAGACGCTGACCCTGAACGTCTCGTTCTCGTAGCGTTCCCGGATGTAATCCTTGTAAACCCTGAACTCTGCCGCCGTGACGGCCTCCCCCTCTGGGATACGGGAAAGGTCAAAGCGGAATTCCCTCCGGTGCTGTTGGTGCAGGAGATCCCGATCCTGTTCAACTATGGGTGAGAGACAGAGAGAGAGAGAGAGAGAGAGAGAGAGAGAGAGAGAGAGAGAGAGAGAGAGAGAGAGAGATGGGTTTGGATGTGTGCTGGTGTATTATAGACCTACACTTGTGATTCTACTATGATAAATGGTTGATTGTTTTCTGCCCAGCTGACACACACACAACATAAAATAATACTTCTGATCCTCAAAGGGAAAGTCTGTGCATGTGTGGAAAAGCCTGACCGCTGTGAGTACAATCAGATGGCCGGCCGGTCAGCGGTTGAAATATCTGTCAAAACTGTTGTCGATTCAAATGCTTCTCTGATCGTCACTGCGTCACTCTGCCCACATCTCGGAAGCACCATGTCAAAAATAGGAAACTCCAGCTTCCCTGAGCGGAGTGATTGATCTAAACATCACTGAAGTCAAGTCTGCCATACGTGCCAATGTGGGGGGAGAAACCACAGTCAGGGCTCAGTTTGGCTCCCTGTTCAAATGGCACACATGTGCTGACCACAAGAAAAGGACTGTTAAGGCACTGCCTGGAAAACCACAGCAGCCAGTGCTTTTACACACACACACACACACACACACACACACACACACACACACACACACACACACACACACACACAGCCTCACTAATTCAAGACTTAAGTACCATAGGCTATACTGTCATCACTCCACCCCCCACACCCCCTGAGATCATTTTGCTATGTATCACTGTCCAGTGATTTCATACTCTTACTATTCATTCTAGAGGTTAGAATAAAGCAACAGTGGCTTCTAGCGCTGCTGCCACAGAGCGCTCTGGGTTTCCGCCCAGCCCCGAGCCAGATGAGGCACTACAGCGCTCAGACTTTCCAGAAGAATGGGCAGAAAGACCCCGAGGTTTCCTGGAGCTTTCCAGTGTTGTGTTTTCACAGCGTTACCCAATGTGTTTGTCCTCGGCAGGAGCGGTGGAGGTCTCCCCTGAAGGTGTGTGGAGCGGAGCAGCGAATCAGCCTCCTTAGACAAACCCTGCTCACCGGCATGCGGCATGACATCATCACGCCATCACCCGGTGGTGGCCCACTATTGTTTCAGTGGCCCGTTGAGCACAGACATACACACCAATGTATGCACAGGCACAGGGAAGAAACACACACACACACACACACACACAACCTTAACACTGCACAAATTAAACCTTCTCACACACTGACTCCGTCTTCTAAAAACACTTCTAATGACACCCAACCACACACCACACACCCCGCTCATCGTTAAGAGCAGTGAATTCTAAACCCTGCTAGTCATTTGTTTGACCGCAATTAAATGCTGGAAGGGAACGAGGGGCGTTTTTATGAAAGCAATAATTGCTTGTAAGGACTTGGTGTGTTTACGTTAGGGACCATTAGCTCCAGAGATCAGACCTCAGATATGCAGACCTCCCTCTGGGAGGCATTTCAACACTTCAGAGTACTCCTAACGCCGATGGGCCACACAGCCGCGGCACTATCATTAACCTATCGCAATTTTATAATGAGTGATTTTTTTTTTAGAAATCAACGTGGGTGGGTTTTTAGAAGTATCGCATCTCAAAAGTATCACCTCAAAAGAAGTATCACAAAAAGCGATGAGAATGTGAAAGTACATTTGTCTTGTTTTAAATACTAAAGCGTTGCTTCAAATGTTTTTCCTGTACCACCACGTATCAATCATGTAGGTCTATTCCCTTCCTGATGCCGACGTTTTTGAACTTAGTGGTACATCTGTCATCCCGGTGATCCTGTTCAGCCTCACACTTGATGAACGTCTGCATGTGTCTACAAGTTTGACAACATTGGCTGGTTTACAACCTAAGCTGCTTTCTCTCAGATTATTAGAGCCACCAAACAAACATAGCACCTCATTCTGCATTAAATCTGACGCAGAATGTAGAAAGTTATATGAGCATGTCTGCTTGGCCATGACAAGTTAAAGCTCCAATCCAGACTTCATTTGGCAATATAAAGTATATAGGCTACACATATCTCTTTTCATAGCCTTGCATGATTTCATATACAGGCCATCAACAAAACTTCCAAACACTTACAACTCATTTTTAGAAGTCATATATTTTCATTTCCTATATCAACATCTGTGCCAATCAATGTTTTCAATTCAATTAATCAAAACAAAAAGCCGATAGTCGGGTGACGGTGATTCATCACGGGACGGCACACTGCAATTACAGTTCGGGGCTCTACCGTGAAAAGACATCATCACTTTACGCACGGATGTCAAAATAATTAGAGGGATAATGAGATTTTCTGGTGGGAGGAAAGAAATCCTGAGAACGATCTCCTAATGCTGACTACAGATCAGCTTAGCAGGACAAACAATCGGGTCTGAACCTGCTTGGACCGAAAGAGACAATACTCCTCCTGTTCCTGGGCGACACGGGCCATTTCTCCTGCTGCAGCTCCTGACAGGAACACCGGCCCAATCCCCCCACAAGAGAGCTTAGCATGCATAGTGAACATAGCAGTCTTTCCATTCACAACATCCACGCAGTCTTTCTTCTCTGATGAAAAGCAGTGAGGTGGCTGCCACTCACTCCCCCTGTTCTGCAGGTAAACAAGAGGGCTCACTCGGTGGACAGAGCAGAGAGCTGCGGAACAGCTGGTAGTGATTGATAGAAGTGATTGACTGATAGAAGTCGGCGTGAGTGTAAAGTCAGGCCTGGACACTACATTCAGTTGACGTCTTTATTATCAACTGTGCAATAAAAACTACAGGTGTGCAGCCGAACATCTGCTGTAGTCTGATGTTACAGGACAATGAGATGAATGCGTACTGTTGGGAGGGGGGGGGGGGTGCTTCAATTGTGGTTTGGCATCCAAACAGCTGTCAGTCTATGTGGGCGTGTACATGTACAAGCATGTGTGATGTGTGTAGGCTTCAAAATACCACTACACACCTCTGCACAATGCCTAATGAAAGAAGAGAGAAGGATTGAATAACACCCCCAAACCTTTCACACTCCTTTTCCCATTACCGTCACAATGCTACTACTACCATGCACACATGGAGCCAAATGACCCTTTACATGCATTTAATGACTTCAGGATATTAAGTAAGTGTGGCTGGTTTATCTAAATTGATTGTATAACCATATTGTATAGACCCTGTCCACCAACAGGATGTCCCTGAGTGCAGATCTAGAGCACCTCACACTAGAAGCTGTGGTCTTTGGAAAGGAAATACCACAATCCAGTTCGGTCTTGAAGCGATCACTGCAGGGACCACCAAGACAGACTCGGTCCGGGCACAGTGTGGGAGCCCCAAGCCTGAAGCTCACTGCCAATCATCAGCAGAGAAGGGACATGGTGGGCTGGAGAGAGAAGTAGTCTCTCTTCTTCCTCTTTATAATGAAACTCTTCAGGCGTAGAACCGCATAAGTCTGTTACGGGTTTTCATAAGCGACGTTTCCAAAATCTCACTGTGTGTGTGTGGTGCGCGAAGGCTTCAATTCAAAGACATACAAACAGACAGGGGCAGGTTAAAGGTCCCATGGAGACACGTATCTAGGATGAACAGGCTTCATCTATTCACAGTGACCTGTAACCCTCCTCCAAGCCCCGAGGCAGGAGGAGAAGGGCGGTAAAGAAGAGGAGGGTTGGTTTTGGATGGAACCCCACATCCGGATAGGAGCCACAGGCACCATGCCGTCTGCTATTTCACCATAGTGATACCAGAGCCGTGGTAGGATCTCCAAGGGAAACAAAGGCAGGATTTGCCTTTTATAAATGCAATAATGTCTGAGTAAGCCCCCCGACTCCCACCTGCGACCGCCTTGATTCACGCCCTTCAAACAAACACACACACACAGATGCACGCATGCACTGCAATTTGCAAACACACACACATACAAACACAACTTAATCACAAGTTTATATGTCCATAAACCTGTGTATGCACACATACAAACACCCACACTAACACAGATTAACTCAGCAATAAAATGTGTTTAGATGCAAGTTTGTGTGTCTTGATCTCAGTCAACTTGCCTTCTACTCCCTAGGGGTTCAGAAATGCCCGTCCAAATCCTAGTCATGCGAAACAAAGCCATGCTACAGCCTCTCCCCCAGAGCTTTGAAGGGATTCTGGGGAAATCGGATACAGGCATGTTGTCATAACATTTACAACTCGGAATGCAGAGCAGCTCAAATTCAAGTAAAGAGAAGTGACCTGAAAGCCCCAGTGTCTTTGAGCGCTCCAGAATCACAAAGACACGAGCCCATAGCTAATGCTGCAGAGCAAACAGCAAGGCATTGAAAACCTTAATATTAGGTACACTGGAATGTTTTTCCCTGTGTGTGTGTGTGTGTGTGTGTGTGTGTGTGTGTGTGTGTGTGTGTGTGTGTGAGTGTGTGTTGGGGGTGCTGGACACACACTGACAGTGGATACCTCAGAAGGAAATCAACTTGCTGTAGTAAGGATAGTCCGAGTACAGCTCACCTTGCCTGACCCTTCTTTTCTCATATCCAACAAGGAAGCATCACAGCTTTAGGCCTCTGACCAACACAAATGGATGAACTAGACCTTTTATTGGTCAGGTTGCAAAGAAAACTCACGAAAAAACAATATTACAATATAACAATAATATTCCTACAGTATATTATTGTGATACTATATTAAAAAATACCTTATAAATCTTATAATGCCACTTTAAACTCACTATTGACACACTATAAGTTCTTATAGGAATATTAGTGACACCATAGAAGATAATAATAATGCTATAAACTACCGTTAAAGGAACTATAAACTCACTATTGAGTAGCCACTAGGCATATAAATCCCTTATGGAGTATTATAGTGTTTTTTTCATTATAGTTAATGGATTCGTTAAAATAACCACGCAGACAATAAACTGGAAACATACCGAGATTGACAAAGCTCATCACCATATCTGCATCATCCAGGAAGCGGCTGTCCTGCGGGGTCACCACGGGGGGGGGCTGGGTCGTGAAAACGGGCTTATAGTAAGAGTAGCCGGGCGGCTCTGCGTCCGCGGAGATTGTGTTGTACAAGTCCAGCATGAACATCGGAGCCGCGTTGTGTTTGGTGTGGACGTGCGGCCGCGGTCGCTGAGGCAGCCCCAGGACGGAGAGGATCTCCCGCTGCATCTCCCGGCGCTCCTGGCCCCGCAGCCGCCGCTGGATGAAGCTGGAGCGCACCTCGCTGTCCACGGAGAAGTTGGAGAAAGTGACCTGCGTGGCCAACACGCAGTAACTCCACGCCAAAAGGCTCACCGCCGACGCCGACGCGCATGTCACCATTTTACTCCAATTTTACGCGCGGCTGTAACTGATCGCAAGATTCACTTGGGAATAAAGTTCCTTCATAGAGAGCACCGCTACACGTGGGAGGGAAAGAACACACTATCCCCTATTAACGCCGAACATCTTTTGGACATCATCTGCTGCCTGCTCGTGTGATGCGGCTGTGCGCTCGTCTTGATGGCAACTTGAGAAGGGGTTTTATTGAGGTGCTGTGTCAGGGGAGGGGCAGGAGAGGTTTAGAGTGGGATAGCCCATGTCTGGAAAGATTGGGGGTGGGGGGGTGACTGAGTCGATGAAAGTAGGACGACAATAGATCAATGTCCCCACTGAGGTTTACCCCTCTATCTTGTTAATGAGATCGGTAGGGTGGGGACCGCCGCGGTAACGGTTCAAACCCAAGTGTCCTATCAGAGCGCTCTTGTTTTCGCCAAGATTGCGCAAGAGTCCAAAGCATTGATGTAAGTGGGCTCTAATGGCTAATGTGTTGGCTGACTGATCACTGATCAGGCACATCTTCCCCTTTGTGCTCTACTGCCATTCTCCTTTCTCTGCATGCAGTCGCCTGGCACACAGTCCCGTCCCCTGCTGTGACCATCCCAGAGACTCCCCAGTCCTCGGGCTCAAAGGTCAAATATGTCCCACAAACTCATTTATTAACCCAGTCTCTCTCTTGCTGAATAGAAGTTATCGTCATTGTTTTTCAATTTTCCACTTTTCTATTTCAAAAGTTCAGTTCACTCAGACAATATTGCCTTATTGCCTGTCTTTCTCACAACGGTCTACCCATAACTATTCAGGACTTGCAGGTGTGTGTGTGTGTGTGTGTGTGTGTGTGTGTGTGTGTGCGCACATGCAAATGTCTGTCTATTCTATAGCCATCCCATGATATTCTGAACAAGGTTAAAGACGTGTCTGTGTAATACTTCACACATTCTCCTATGGAGCAGCCTACTTCAACCCCTCCTGCATAGTCAATCAAAAGGTAATAAGGGATAATCCCCTAATCCCTTGTTCAAGACAGACACCTTTGAACTCAAACAATAACTTTGGGCCCACCCATGTTGTTGGTAAGGGGTTTAGGAGTGATCAACTGCAGCAGTGGAGGCACATGAAGGACATACCAATGGACCCAATGATTTACTGTGTGACTATGGAGTGTTTTACACTCCACTGGGAGTGCTTGAATGGCAAAAAAGGATAAAGTGGGAGTGGTAATAAATGACAAAGCATGAATCCAACATTGAAGTAAAGATTATACATGTGCTTGTTTTTCTTTCTCAGCTTCAAAAACAGATGTGACTCTAGCACATGAAAAACCTCAAGGGAAAAACCCAGTGTGCTATAGCCAACAAACTGAAATAGCCCAACCTTACTATTAATATGTGTTTTTCTTTCTTAAACAACTTCTATTAAAAAGTGGAATAACCCACATCCATACCTAAGCTATCATCCAACCTAAAATCATATGACCTAAAATATCATTGACCCGAGTCACACCAAGCTGTTACCTTACTTAACTGAGACTCATCTCACTACTTCCACTAATAATAATCATCATCATAATCATACTGTAATTATTATTATGTTGTTATACTTTATTGATCTCCATTGGGGAAACCTCCCCTTGCATACCCTCCTCCAGCGAGGTCAGAGGTCAGGGTCAGCTGGACCCCTGGAGCTGGTAGAGATTCAGTGTCTTGCCCAAGGACACTTCAGCAGGGTGGAAACTTGCTAACACTGGGGCTTGAACCCGGGTCCAGTTGAAGGACGGTCTCTCTCATCAGGAGGCCCCTCTATTTATTACCATGCTTTTTATTATTACCAAAGAGGTTTTTACAGTGTTCAGCACTACTGTAATGTCAGCACAAATGTGCCCTGATGAGACTTTTCCGCCTCAGGAATGTATTTCAGAATTAATTTCATATCATTCTATTCAGTATAACTCACTCATGGTTCATTGGACCAATGCAATACTGGTCATTCATTACATCCTCACTACAGCTGCAATCACATTGTGTGCCACGCTGTTTGAATGCTCATAGTTGCTGAATGCTGGGTGTTGAATGTATGCATGTAGAATGATATGTATAGTGTACTGTCTATAGTGTGTATTGCACTGTACATGACACCCTGTTGTCCTTGTACTGTATGTACTGTGAAACTCAATATGTCACTGCACCAATGTCAGCAAGACAAATTCTCATTTATTGTAACTTGATCAAAGTGACATTGTGTGTGAGTTGTTGTCTGTGTGGAGATATAACCAGAATCAACACTTATCAGACATATAATGGTGTTGAAAACATATCTGTGAGATAAATTTTAATTTTAGGACTGCAGCGGTACTTGTTATACATGTCTTGAGTCAGTTTTGCACTGCAATGTACACCGTGGATTAACTAGAGGTGCACTGCCTCCTGGTGGTCACTTTTGATATCGCACGCCTCTTGTTGAGCGCAACGCAACGTCACTGAGGTGCGACACACCAGAGAGCAGGCGCCACATTTCTGTTGCGCCAAAGAATTGTGCCATATTTTTCGGTATCAAGTCATATAAACATATTTGGGGTATGTATATTTTGTGTAGTTACGAGGCTGCGATACAGAAGGATGTGCAGTGTAGTGTTCAGTTACGGTGTGAGAAGATGTGTTCTCTGATGGACAGGAAACTAACGTTAACTTTTACGTCCACCAGCCACAGGGGATGGGTTCCACAATTGACTAGCCACCTTCCATATTTTGTCGTCCAAATAATGGCTGATAGAGTTGATGGGCTTATTAGCCACATTCTAAATATTCGAGCATTTGGCTAGTGTTACGTTTACACCCGGCTTCATTTTCTATGTGTTTGTTAGCATGCTAGCTAGCGTGTAGCCCTGTCAGGTGTTTTTAGCTAACATTAGCGTTGACCTACGTTAGTTTGCTTTAATCTTACATTGGTAGGGGCAGGGTCCAGTTACATAGACAATGTTGTGACATGTGGCATCTCGCCATGGTAATATTTGCTTGCATTCACGGCTAGGTTCAACGCTAACCGCAATCCGGTCCGATTTGTTAGCAGCCACCAACTAGCGTTAACGTATTAGCTGCTAATATACACCCGCCAGTTAACAAGTGCTTAGCACAACGTGATGAACCTGACTAGGTTCATAACGTAAGACGTCCGCTTGGTTTACGTGCAATGATGTGAGATTAGTTTGAAAAGTGTCCAGCGCGCAGCTTTGGTAGCGCCTCAACATTCTAAACAAAATGCACGTGACTAAATTGAGGGTTTCATAAGCCCTTATCAGAACCCATGTAGTGGTGCTCATTTGAAAATCACCCAACTACCCAGGATGGATAAATGAAGTACACCAAAATATAGACCTTTTATAACACTTGTATTTCTTCTTTCAGGCATAGATTACTACGACCGTTAAACATGAGTTTATTTGGGACAAGCGCCGGGTTTGGAACAGGAGGTACCGGTGTCTTTGGAAGCACAACAACAGATAGCCATAATCCTATGAAGGTAAACGAGCTGAATGCATGCCAGAAGCGTCTCACTTGGCACTTACACAGTCATAGTTCTGTCTCACCACACCGTTTACAGAAATGGTGCCTTTGCCCATTCAGGTGCCAGCTTCATGTTTAGAGAGCATTCCTTATTTATGTTCCTGACTGGAGTGTCTGTTGTGGTACAGGATGTTGAGGTGACTTCGCCGCCAGATGACAGCATCAGCTGCCTGGCTTTCAGTCCTCCCACCATGCCAGGGAACTTCCTCATTGGGGGATCCTGGGCCAACGATGTGAGTGATTTCATATCAGACAAATCAATGGTGTTTTGTAAATGTTTTAACATTTTCATAGGGGATTTGGTTACAATAAAGATCTAAGTGGACACCTACTATTGGACAACAACTATAGCCGCACCAGATAATGATTTGTATTTGATTACAAATGAACACTGTTTACAGCTACTACATTATCTGACCTCAGGTCCGGTGCTGGGAGGTACAGGACAATGGACAGACTGTCCCCAAGGCCCAGCAGATGCACACTGGCCCAGTGCTGGATGTGTGCTGGAGTGATGTAAGATGCTTCATTCATCACATATCGTATTGACACCCCTATAATAGAAATGTTCTGCCTGCTGGGCTGTATCATGTTTTATGACGTGATGTTCTGCTTGCGCAGGATGGGAGTAAAGTATTCACAGCTTCCTGTGACAAGACGGCCAAGATGTGGGACCTTAACAGCAACCAGGCAATGCAGATTGCACAGGTTAGATGACAGCCACCAATTCAACAATGTGGTCAGTAGAATGAAACAGAATAACCTTAAAACCATCTTCCCTTTTCCTCTCAGCATGAAGGTCCAATCAAATCGATCCACTGGATAAAAGCCCCTAACTACAGCTGTGTCATGACTGGCAGCTGGGACAAAACACTGAAGGTACACCAACAGCCACGGATCATGTGCATCTGTTATCTGTTGAGCATGCATTATATTTTATAAGTAGAAAACTAGAAAAAAAGTAGTCAGTAGGTTTTTTTTAGCTTCTAAACTGGAGGAAAATAATGCCAATTTAAGCATCATACTTTATGAAGTGGATTTTTTCCACATACATTGCCTCACCGTAGTCTCTTATTTAGAGTATCTAAGAAAGGCATTTACACATGAAACTTCTGGATGGGAAATGTTTGAAATCTGGGGTTCTCATTGCCCAGACAGACTATAGCTTTGTTTTTGCCTTCTAGTAATAATTAGGTCTTATAAAGTAAATAAGACTCATTTCCAAGACACCTTTCAATCAAACATAAAATAGCTTTTAATCATTGGAGAATCATCAGCCTCTGTTAAATCCATGATGACAAATTTTGAATCGTACCCCCCAATGTAATTGTCTTGACACCATTGTCCATGACTAAATCATAGTGAAGATACTTTTAAAAACACTTCCTCAGACCGATCGTTTGTTTCCCTCTCCAGTTCTGGGACACCCGATCTCCCAATCCCATGATGTCTCTGCAGATGCCAGAGAGAAGCTACTGTGCAGATGTTGTAAGTGGATATGAGGTGTATGACCTGTATTTCAACACCGGCTGATTGGTGGGCTCTTGTTCCAGCAGACGTTTGTATTTTTGTCCAGGTGTACCCCATGGCAGTGGTGGCCACAGCTGACAGAGGACTGATAGTCTACCAGCTGGAGAATCAGCCCTCAGAGTTTCGCAGAATAGACTCTCCCCTTAAACATCAGGTGAACAGTTTAGCAATCTCATCCTTTTGCTCTTGCTTTCCCCCCTTATTCATCCCACCTCTTACTTGTATCTTTGTGTGCAGCCTGATTCATTGTCCTTGATAGCAAATCCTTGAAAGGCAGCCTATGTTATTTATGCATGAATGACTTTTGACCCTGTGTTCTGTCTGGCCTCATCTTGCAGCACCGCTGTGTAGCCATATTCAAGGACAAGCAGAACAAGCCCACAGGCTTTGCGCTGGGAAGCATTGAGGGCAGAGTGGCCATCCACTACATCAACCCCCCAAACCCGTGAGTGGTTACCCATAATCCACCCTAACCCCGGGTGTCAATTCTTAGTAATTGGATGACTTTGTGTGTATCTGTAATCTGAGGAATCAATGCGACTTTGGCTCAGAGTACAACTATTTTCAATTATTCTCTTGTTTACAAGATTTAAAAACACAAAGGCCTTAATCAGACTGATTATGTGTTTTCTCTGCCAGGGCTAAAGACAACTTCACCTTCAAGTGCCACAGGTCCAATGGGACCAACACGGCCACGCCACAGGACATCTACGCTGTAAGTTGCCCCGACCTTCTGAGACACTTTATCTTTAATACTTTAATACTGTGAGAGGAATGTTTCTCTTGCCCGTTAAAACATTTTCTTGGCTAGAGTATGGATAAACTTTACCAGTGCATGCAAGATTATTCAGATCATTTTTTGTAATTACTAGTGTTAATTTCATATTAATGTGAAGACGCTGCACACATGTACATCAATGACAGGTGGATACAAATTCCACACTTGTACTGCTACAGTAGAGGCAGGACTAGATGCTCATTGAATGCTGCTCAGTCTGCTGAATGCTAAAATGAAAATGTAAAATTTTGTTTTTTTCTTATTTGATATTCTTATTTTAATTGATAATGAAACTTAATTTTGTGCACATCTATTATAACAGAATTGTTTCTTTCTTTGATTTTAATTGTACTGTAATACTCACAGAAACCTTTTCCAAACTATTTGGTTGACATTATGGTTTGACCTAGAATGACCCTAGTGTGTCGTTTCACAAGCTCCATCATCAGAATATTGTGATGGACAGCCCAGCACATCTTTCACCTACCTCGTTCCTTTACCTCCATCAGGTGAATGCCATCTCCTTCCACCCTGTCCACGGCACACTGGCCACTGTGGGCTCAGACGGGCGCTTCAGCTTCTGGGACAAAGACGCCCGCACCAAGCTGAAGACCTCGGAGCAGCTCGACCAGCCCATCACAGCCTGCTGCTTCAACAACAATGGCAACATCTTTGCCTATGCCTCCAGTTACGATTGGTCGAAGGTGGGAGGCATGATGAACGCTACGTGAACAGCTGTTTGTACTCGATTATATTGGCTGATGAAGCTTGTCATCTCACTCTCTTCTGTATTTTCGTCTGAATCCCCAGGGCCATGAGTACTACAACCCCCAGAAAAAGAACTACATCTTCCTGAGGAATGCTGCCGAGGAGCTGAAGCCTCGGAACAAGAAATGGTGAGAGAAGGGCAGCTGTTGTCCATAATCCTGGAGACCGTGGTCACTGGATCTGGCTGCCCTACTTCCTCAGTGCCCTTGTGACTCTCGCTGTGGGGCTCCTTGGCACCCCATGGTGCTTGGCATGCAGGGATATGGGCAGTGAGGATTTCAGTACTGCCCATGTAGTGCTACAGCTAGTCATTTTCTGTGAGAATGGTGGTGTACTGACTTGAGTGAAGTCATTTCGAAGGGCTTGTTTGGTTACTGCTGTGTAGTAGTGGATACAAGCTCCCTTTGCTCCTGTAGAATCAGGAGTTTTAGGGGGGATAGGAGCTGGCTTGCTTTGACAGCATTTGGATTGTAAAATTGGTGAGGTTTTGCAGTGCATTCCTTGACACTAAGAGTTTTAAGCACTTTGTAATTTAATTCAGGAAAATACTGTGAAAAAGTACTGAGGAAATATAGGAAAGGCAATACTTCTCAATCAAACTTATTTGCAGGTATTGTTGATTTTTGTGTTTTGCTTGAGAGTGAAATTGTACTGATTGCTCTGTAAAAAGGGATGCACTAAACACCCTTTGAAAAATAAAAAAAGAACCTCATGAAGATGCTCTTGGTGACTGACTGCTCCTTCCTGTCTTTAGATTCGTCGTGCCAAGTCACATCTGTTGTGGGGAAACGTGGAAGACCTGCCTGCTTTAGTGTGTGTATACGCTCAAGACAGAGACACCTTCCTTTTGGCAAACACCCGGACCAATGCCGTGGCGCTGCGTACTGTGCATGGACCAATCAGAGGGGCCTACCCAACCCGGCATTGATGACAGCTGCGTGACAGTTGGTCTCAGAGGTCATCATAGAAAGGGGGGGGCAACATTTTTCATTCATCTTGGTGTGTTTTTTTTTTTTTTTTTTATTGTGTGCAGCTCTTTATTTTTATACAGCCTTCCAAAGACTTTACGTTCTCTTTTGATTTGCTGTTACTCCGTGGTGTAGCTACAATACTGAAACTGAGATGTGAAATAAATAACCTAACATCCTTTTAGATTTTTACATGTTTATTCCAACTTGAGGGAGTCAGTAGGTTGAAAGTGAATCTATTGTGCTCACTGTGTATATATATATGTTCGTTGGGAGTTTACAGACCTGTATTGTGCATGCTTTACCATGGACTGGACCAGGATCTCATATTACTGCTGTAGAACTTTTCATTCATGTGGGTTTCTCCTTTACATTGAATCAAATGGATAAACATTGAACAGCAACTGTATCACAATGACCCCTCGTGTCTGCGTGTTTCAATCCAAGTCACCAGCAGGTGGCACATTCTGTCTATCAGTGTATTAGCCCCTGCCTGTGACCTGGTGAGTTACTGGGAGCTGAGGTCAGGGAGGCAGGCCAGGCCAGACAGGATCAAAGAGCAGGGCAGTGGGATTCTCCATCCAGGTAGGTCCTTTTGACAGGGAAAAGGGACTGGAGATAGGGGATTTATCAGGAGGGTATGAATAAGGGAGTGTGGGCAGCTACAAAGGCCACGGGTGAGAAGCGAACCAGTTCATAGAGAGGAAGGTGTGAATTAAATGCCTTTTTATTGAGGTCATTAGAGTATCACCTCACTGTTAGCCTGACCCTGGGTACTTAGCAGTGGCACTCCAAGGCACCGAGGGCAGGAAGAATCTCGTGGCTACCGTCCACTGGCTCTTCTCGTCTGTCCTGAGGTGCTGTTGGTCCCAGTCACGTAGGTTACAGTTTCTTGTACTGTACCCAAAGTGTCGATACCTATTGTTGACATCCTCCCTTCCCCCTCTATCATTCCAGCTGCAAGGAGGCGCTCATTGTGTCACAGTTAAGCTAAAGCACTGTACCAGATTGTACCAGATGAGGTAGTTGAATAGAAAGTGCTCCAGGTTGACCCACATTCTCCTTTCAGTTGCTTGTTCTGGCATGTTCTTTGCACTGGGCCTTGAGAGAATGATGTCCATTTAAACAATCAATTAGTGTTATGGGACAACAGCTTACAGGACTTTTACTGTTTGAGTGGCCTGTTGCTAGGACCTTGTATCTACCCATCCCTTAACCTATCAGTGTTTGAGAGTGCCTTAACAACTCAATAGTTATGAGCTTCAGTGCACAGTTGTTGCCATGCTTGTAAAACCTGTGAAAACGTTTCTTTTTATGACGGGGTCATAAGAGGCGGCTTGCCGTGGCGGGTCTGCAATGTAATATATCAATATATATTGTGCTTTATTCTAACCAATGCATTTCAGAAATGGACTGACAATGATACTGCGTCTTTCATATTGTTTTTGCAAAAATAACCAATTAATCCAACAATACGTTTTAGAAGAATATGATATAATTATCACCAAGACCTTTTCATACTTTATGGTATTTTTCTCAGCTGTGGTATCACTATAATATTCCACTATAACACATTATTACGCTATAATATGGAATACAGTTGCTAGAATAGGAGATTTAAACAAAACAAGTACGATAGGGTCAGTATAACTCACTACAGAGTACAACAGCCCCCATAACAATATTAAAAAGACACCACCATGGGAGATAAAAAAAAAATACTATAGTATAAAGTACAATAAGATCACTTCAAACTCACTATAGCATAGTGCTTACAATACTATAGTACCACAGTCCCTATACTGGGTATCCAATGTTGTGCTTTTGTTCAGGCTAGGCTGTAACGCAACAACTTTGTGAATTGTAATGTAAATGGTTTGGTGTCTGGAAAGGTAAGATAATAAAAAAAAGTAAAGGTAGAATAGATGTATATAAATTGTTGCCTTTGTTATTCTTGAAAGTCCAACTCAAGCTAGTAGTCAAGACAATTACTTCTTCCTTACTGTGGCACAATGTACCATGTGGCCGAGCCGCGCTTTCCGACTGTAGAGGCTTTTCTTTGTGTTGTAAAGGACAAAAGCAGGTGCAGCACAGCGCCTGTAGGCGGACCAATGGGAGGACCCTCTGCCCAAGTTGGCATTCGAAATCGCTCCTGATTGGCCAACAGTTGAGAGGCGGTGTAGCCGGGCTCCTGCCATATATAAGCCTCAACGAACGGTTTTCCTCAGCGGCAAAGCAGCAACCCGTTTTCGTGTGACTAGGACTTGAAGCAGTGTGAATCCTAGATGTCATCAGGTTGCCACAACTTTTAGGAGCACAAAAGGGGACGCCACACCGCGAGAGGGACGCTACAACACACACTGCACTGCGATATTGTGTTTGCTTTATTGATGCCGGGAAGTTCCTAAGCGCTTAATTCATTTCCAGTCGATTATTGGTCTCGTGTTTCCGGCTGACCAATGCTTCTGCATCAGTTCATGAACGGAGCCCTGGAAGTCATGCATTCCACCGCAATTCAAAAAGACACTACTTTTACCAAGATTTTCGTGGGCGGCTTGCCTTACCACACGAACGATGCCTCCTTGAGAAAATATTTTGAGGCCTTCGGAGACATAGACGAAGCTGTGGTGATAACGGACAGACAGACCGGCAAATCCAGAGGATACGGCTTTGTAAGTAGCACAATACAAAGTCATGCACTATGTCTGTCATGCCATTGACACGTTGTGTCGGCGCTAGTTCTCATTCAAAACTTTCAACATCAACAAATCACTGTCCTATTCACCTAATTGCTTTATTAGTGTGATATATTTTGAACCATGGGGATTGTTGTTGAAAATATTTTCTAAGTGTTTGTTTTGTTTTTTTTTGTCTGAGAATTGAGCCAGTGGGGGACCGAAATGTTACGGTTAAGTATCTATAAAAATAAATATTTAAGATGCTAAAGTTGCATCTCTAACATTCTGCAATCATTCACATACAAAATAAATCCTCCACTGAAGCTTAAACGCACTAATGCACAGCTTCTCTCTTTTTTTTTTTTTTTTTGCCTTGCTGGCTATTATTTTATCTTAATGAGGATGAGGGATCACATGAGTTGATGGGTAACTAAGAAGATTATATCTCAACATATGTCTGATGTCCCCCTTAACACCCCATTGCTGTCCCCCCAGACTCACAACCGCCCGGCTTATCGTTTTCTTTGGGGGGGGGGGTGAGGGTGGGGGGGGTTCACTCTGCAGATCTAGCTTGCTTTATATGGTGATTTTGTAGCGGTGGGGTGGTCGACCTTGCACATTCTGCCCTTCATTGTCAAGGACTGGAACAGTTGCATGTGATTTACACTCAATCTTGAGCTGTTGAGAGAGCCTTTCCAAAGATGAGCTTATTGGCCACGCATGTGCTACATTGGAGATCCAGTGAGCTCTCTGCTAGTCCCAGTACTTCAGTTGTATTTTCCTTTGACCCCATTTGTTTTTATTGAGTGTGAGGACTTTCCAAGCCACTACAGGAAAATACTGACTTTGAAAAGACTGATTATATGGTTGAGACGAAACCTGGATGCCTTCTGATCGGAGCTCACAGTGTAGGGTGAGAAAGAGGGTTAAGGTTAAAGGTCTAGCAAAGTGCATTGATCATAACTTGATCCTCAGCCACGGTTGTTTTCAACCTAACTGATGAAAGACCATCAACTGATAGGTGACTTATCCTGTTCCAGGCAGATAAAGACAGATGTTCTCTCTCTCTCTGACACAAAGACCAGAAGCAGCACAAGAAATGCAAATATTTACCAGATCCTTGGAAAGACGCATCAGCATTAATGTACTAGCAGGCCAAAGATGGACTGGAAAATCATTATGTGTGCGTGTTTACTTCTAACTGCAAAATAAGTAAGACAATGGTACTTGGTGTTTACACATCAGCGCTCTAACTCCCAAGAAAAACTGCCCTGTGAATCCAGTTGGCGTCAAACGGCTGCTGAGTGAGCCTGGTGTTTCAGGTTGAACAGGCTTAGGGCAATGTGGGTGCTACCTTAGGCCTGGGAGAGACACACTTATCCTGAAGTGCTCAGCACCTTGCTTAGGCAATAAGCGGCCAATGTTTTTTTGTTTTTTTTCCCCCTGCTCACCGATGGAGCAGCCTGCTAATCCTGTTGCTGTGCGTTCCAGTCAGAGGTAGCTGTGGTGTGCCGGAGCCAAGCTTACCTTTTTAAAAAAAAAAACCACTCCAGAGGTGGATTAGTAGAACCCCTACAGCAAGTCTCTTCACAGTGTAAACATGGCCTCGTTCCTTCCTGTGTGTTCACAACAAAGGCCCTGAAGTGGGCTCTGTTCCCGATCCTTCCAGTATGAAGAGGCATACAGTTTTCAAAATGTCTTCTAAAACAATGCAAGACGTGGCCTACATTCACTGCACATGCCACACACAGAGGTGTCTGAACCCTCTCAGTTGGCAGAACAGGGCAATCAAAACAGAAGGGCTTGTCTAATGCCAGGAGGGAGAGAGGAGGGGTGGACTAATAACAATCTCCTTAATATCTTGTCCCTAATTGGATAAGCTCCTTGTTATTCTTCCTAGATCCATTTTTCAGCAGGTCTGCCCATGGCTGAGCTGCTGTCAAGTGGCTGGCTAGCTGACTACTGCTGTTGTGGGTACTTCCCAACGGCTAATCATTGTGCTTGGTTTGTGGTTTCCTCTTCTCTGAAGAAAAAGGGGAATCTCAACAGTGGCAGGCCTGCAGGGGGATTTTCTTTATGGTGACAGACGAGAAGGGCCGGTTTCATATCAGTGTTTTTTTATTTTCTGCTTAGAGGGTCGAGGTGACCCTGACCACAGCATGGTGTCCTTCTTCTTTTGAGACCTTGTTGATGTGTGTGACTCTGTCATCAGGTGACGATGACCGACCGAGGAGCAGCAGAGAGGGCCTGTAAGGACCCCAACCCCATCATCGATGGGAGGAAGGCCAACGTCAACCTGGCATACCTGGGCGCCAAGCCTCGCAGCATGCAGACAGGTGAGGACAACACGGGTGAGAACAACCACAGTATTTCTTTTTTCATATTTTTATCAGATATTTACATAGCCATATCAAAAGTAGTCTCATTTCTCCAACTCGTATACATGTGTTACTATTGCTTAATGTGCATTTGAAAATGTTTTCAATTTGCTTATGGTAACACTGTGTGAAACAGGCTCTGTCTGTCTCCGTGCCCTCTGTGCATTGTTCTCCGGTCCTCCTCTGTAAATGCAAATGTGTGTCTGACAGCCGGCCTCCTGTCTTCCAGGCATATCCATCGGAGTGCAGCCCATTCACCCGGCGCTCATCCAGAGGCAGTATGGGTAAGCAAGCGAGAGTGGGCGGGACCGACCGCTTTCTCGTTACGTTCTCTTGTGTGACCCTATACACAAAGTCACTAGGCTACTATTTCTCTGACAAACAACACCTCTGGATGTGGATGTCAGTTTCTGTGTGCGTTTTCTGTGAGGAAATTGTGAACATGCCTGTGGTGATATCAGAACATTCCAGGGATGAACTTGTGACTCCACTTGTTGACTTCTGTCAGGCGTCTCTTGAGTTTTACCTGGCTGAGTGGGCTCTATTGATGAGAAAGCTCCCTAGAAATGACGTCTTGTAGAAACTGCCTGGATGGTCTGCTGAGCAGTTAATGACCATTTGACTCCTTCCCCCTGCAATCCTCAGACATCCATCCAGCTACAGCTCACAGCCATACGTATTCTGCACACAGCACTCAGATCTCTCGGCATGATTGAAGTACCACGAGTAGTCCGGTGAACCTGAAGTGGTTTTAGTGTTTTACAGAGAAAAGGAAAAGAGACATACAGACAGAAAAAGAGAAGACAGTACAATTTTGAGACAGGAGTTCAGGGCATGTGTGTTTGAGGGCTCCAAGGAAATACCAGGACCGTCTACAGGACCAAACAATAAATTGAAGTAGACAAGAGGCGTTTGGGAGTCTCGGGGGGTCGCTGACCCTGGAAAAGAAACCTTACTTTAACTGAGAGCTTAACCTGACTATGAGGAGAGATCAGTCATATCGCAGTGGCTTGGAGTGATGAATCCTGAGGTCCAGTCCTCCCAAACCCACCAGCGACATGTCAAATCATGTTCCAACAGTTGAGGAGGGCAGTGGAAAGTCCCTCCCATGTCCACGCTCCTACCACCATAGTAACCACGGATGGCGCCGGAGTCCCGAGGGTTTGAAGCATGGAGCACTGTGCTGCTCTGTGGCATGTGTCTGACAGGTGCTGGCTCTTATTACAGCCTTTTACACCCCCTTAATCTCCCATGACCACCGCCCCAGAGAGAGAGAGAGAGGGAGAGACACACAGCACCTGTCTGCCTGCCTCTGAGGTTTCTCTATGTGCTGGTTGACAGACACATGCCTCCCTAAGATGTAGAGCACACAAGCGGCCTTTCTTTCAGCCCCGTCTCCCGCCCAAAAGCTCTTGACGACAATCTCGCAAAGTGGGATTTTTAAGCCGTGATGGAGCATTGAGTGTGGCGGTGGCCAGTTTGCACTGACGGGTGTGTGTGAGTGAACAAGCGAGTATAGCTGTGGTCAGCAGCTGTGGACTGTGAGGACTGGGGGGTGGGTGGGGGGGGGCGGGTCACTGAGGCCAGGGACACTGTTTTGACAGGGACAAGAGGAGAGGGGGGTGGGATGGTAGGAGCTTTGCATTTGCAGATTCATCCTCTCTCACACATCGCCTGAAGTACTAGCCTTGTCATGTTTATCCCTTTTCGGTTCCTTCTCTACTGGTTCCTGTGGAGAAATGTTTTTTAGGTTTCTCCCATCACAGCAGTGTTTCTACCAGGGTGTCAGACGGAGACACTGAAAACTGACACCTCTGTGAGACTGGGAGGAGGCGGAGGGAGGCTCAGGGGGGGTGTAGTTGTGGGGGTTTAAGACCAGAGGAAGGGGGGAGGGTGTCTAGGGGTGTATGCTGGGACTTTGTAAAGGCCTAATGCTTAATGAGGCAATGCCCTCTCTAGGAAACACACCTCTACAGGTGTCGAACAAAGCACCCCTTTTTTCTCTCCTCCTTTCAAAGAACATTTGCAATCCTTTTATTTTTCAACTCCCAGGCTGATGGCGGGAGAGGAAGGAGTATTGAGTCCCCCCCCACCCCCTATTATTTATTTATATATATATATATATATATATATAGCCTCAGCTCTTGCAGTTCTACCACTAATGCATGTTTCATTATGTACCATGACCTGTATTTGTAATAGTTTTAAGCATCTAACGTGTCCTGGTGAGTTTGCCTTTCCAACCTCTCAGCCCGCCACCCCCAGAGTGGCAGTGTGTCAGACACACACACACACACACACACACACACACACACACTGGCCGTCAGCGCAAAACCAGCTGACCTCTGATCTTTTGGCCACCAGCCACATTCCCCTGCCACTGTCCCAAAATCCACCATCAGTCTGTTGTCTCCATGGCCCGGAGGCTCGCTGCTTCTCTTCCCCCATCCCTCTCGCTCTCGGCGGATGGATGCAAAACCTGAACTTCTTAATCTCTCAACATCTAAATTTAGTCAAACAGGAAAGGGAGTAGGAGTGCTGCATCTCTCCTTAGCATCCTTTAGACTTACATCATCTTCTATTCTGCAGTGTTAGTTGGTTTTTAAGCCCGGGTCAAGAGAACCTGCCTGTGGCAACTCATACAGCTAAGGCTCATTATATGTGTAAGTGAATGTAGGCTACATACAGTATGCCCCACAGCACTAATGTATGGTCATCTTTGAAAGCTGTGTGTGTGTGAATGGGTTTTTTGTTCGTAGCTCGGTAGCACAGTGAGGGTAAAGTGTAGCTTGCGTCCGTGGGTGGGGGTTGCCTTCATTTGCTTATGCTTGCTGGTTACATGGCAGTGTAGTCTCATTGTGCGAGCCCGGGGCGCTGCCCGTAGCGCTCTTCCCCTTCACTCGGCAGATGTGTCTGCGAACCACAGCGGGCTTCTTTAACGTGCCTGTGTGCTGCTATTCTTTTGAGTAATATGCCTTGAATCTTCTGGAAAAACAGGTCAGTTATGCAGCTACTCAGCTAAAGCGATCACCAGCTCTGTTCTCTCTATTTGACTTTGTGTGTGTGTGTGTGTTGTGTCATTTCACAGATTGTTTTTGTGGGGTTGTTGGACACACAACTCCTGTTACTTTCTAATGGCGAGATTACTTTTTCCTGCTTGTGCCTTGCTTGTTTTTGCTCCATCCCTGCATTGACTGATAGATTGACACACATCATGTCACTGCTAACGGTAATCACTCCTGTCCTCCTTATCCAAACCTGTCACGGTTACGCTCTGCTGCCAGCTGAACCAGTGCACCAGCAGAGGAAGAGAAGATGCCCAGAGTGCAGGACTAGTCCAGAGGAGGGTTTGACAGAATATGTCTGCCCCCACCCCCACCACCCCCCACAGCCAGCTCCTCTCCAAGGTGCCAGTGATGGCTTGAGAGTGCAGTGCGGTGTGCAGTGATGGCTTGGAGTGGCTTTTATCTTTCCCTGTGTGCGCTATGAAGTGAAGAGGCTATGCTGATTGTGGTGTGACTCTTTCCCTATTATGGCATGGTTTGGGGTTTGCAGTGGTGACTGTGGTTCTTGTCTGAAGTGTGGGGGGAGTTTTGTGTGTGTGTGTGTGTGTGTGTGTGTGTGTGTGTGTGTGTGTACTTCTATCCATGCATGCTTCCATATTTTGCTGTGTTGACTTAATGGCTGCCTCTCATTACTCGTCCATTACTGTCCTTATTCTTCTCCTGGACGCCGATCCTGGAAAAACAGGTACAATGACGAGGCTGAAAACTAAATACAGTCCAAGTAAGGAAGCTGTGTATCAGTAGTGAGACGCAGCTGAAGAGTGAGTCGAAGTGACGTTTGTTGTGACTAGCCTGTCTTTGTCTCAGCGTGTGTGTTTGTGTCTCTGTGGATCCCCCCCCCCCCCCCTCCCTCCAAGCTGTAGTATCAAGGGTAAAGGCTCTCAAAACAGTCATCATATTACATCACCCCTTACATGGAGCCATAGCCCTCTAGAGAGGAACAAACTCCAAGTCCTAAGTAAAAATGGACGATCCCCTCACTCTCCACGGACGGAGTGGCAAAGCGAAGACGGGAGGAGGAGAGTAGAGTCCCCAGACTTCACAGGTCTAATCAGCGATGTGAGAGCCAGCCCATGAGGCTCCCAGCGCTGATGAGCTCCCTCGTCACTGTTAGCTCCCCCAGCTAGCAGCATCACCTGTGACAGTCAGTGTGAGATTTATAACACCAAATGGGAACTAGGAGTCCGCAACTTCTCCACCGCCTTTGCACACTTCCTTTGTGTGTGTGTTGAGTGTGTGTGTGTGTGTGTGTGTGTGGTTGTTTGAGCGTGCTCAGCGAGTGAAGAGCAGCAGCTGTTAAAACACTCGGCTGGTGCCTGAGTTTGAAAACCTGCCAGTAACGGCTGTCTCTATCATTTACCCCCCCCACCCCCCTTTTCTGTGTCTCTCAGGGGGCCCTACCTAACAGGTTTTGTAGGTTTTTCTAACTGACACAGAGGGTTGAGTCACCTTCACTTCCTAACCTCTCTAGCCTCCCGTCTCTTATTTAGTCTTAGTGACTGGATGGTGGAGTGTGAGAACCATACACAGTAAGTTCAGGACACCTACAGAGTTTATACTCCAGCCCGCTAGCCCTGTGGGAACCGTGTAAACGACGGAAGCCAGGCCTCGGGACTTTGCTTTGTTCTGGTGCTGCTGCCTCTGTGTCTAAATCCCCTGTTTGGCTCTGTCTGTCTGTCTGTCTGTCTGTGTCCAGGTTGGCCCAGCAGTATCTCTACCCCCAGGCCTTTGTCCAGCCCAGCCTGGTGCTGCCCACTCAGGTTTCCAGCTCGGTCACCTCCAACCCCTACCTGGATTACAGCACAGCCTACACCCAGTATGCCCAAGCCGCCTTCGACCAGCAGTACCCGTACGCTGCCTCCCCGGCCGGCTTCATGGGCTACAGCTACGCCCAGAGCCCCACGGCCGCCGCCGGCCCGGCCGCCACCGCCACAGCCCCGGCCACCGTCCACCCCGCCCTCCCTTCCGCCGCAGGCCCGGGCCCTGCCTTCCTGCACTACGCCCCACAGCAGCACGTCCAGCCCGACCGTATGCAGTGAGCCAGGGAGGGGCGGCGGGGGGAGAGAGAGGAGGTGGTGTGGATGGTGGAGAAGGTAGTGGCGCTGAGTGGCTTTGGACCCAGGATGGGGAGATGCCCCTACGGGTTGACCCTGCTGTCGTCAGCGGGGGGGGGGCTTTCAGGAAAAAGGGTGGGACTATTGCACTATACCATCAGGATGAGCCCCTTCTTCATTGGTGGAAGGGCAGAGGGGTGGGAGGGGTTTGAGGACCGTGTCAAGGTTCAGGTTGGGAAGCTAAATGGCATAAAATATGTAGTCGCTTCCAAGGGCTTCCAGGAGCTGACACTCTTTTTTTATCATTATTTCATTATTAGTGTCCTTTTATTGTATTAATGTCAATGTTTGTTTGTCTGTTTGGCTCAATCAGTGGAAGTCATGCGTGTCCATGGTACATACTTTATATGAGCCTTCTGGGACGTGTATCACCTCCCCCACCCCCCCACCCCCAACGACTCCAGAGCATCGGGGGGGATCAAGGGCACTGCTGCTTTAGGACGCTGGGAACGGGGGGGAGGGGGTGGGGGAGGGGGTTAAGATAGCATGGTGATTTGGGAGGCACGGAGCCACGAGCTACAGCCTACCAGCATATCGGTGGTCCCATCCTGGTGCCATCCACACTGAGGGAGAGGACTGCACCATGAACAAACCCCCCAGTGTTCAGCTCCACACAACGGGGATGACAAAGACTCTGATTTCACTGACGGGAGATTTCAGTTCAAAAAAGGACAACATGGAGAGTTTCAGTATAAGACTTTGGGAGCCACTCCCTCACTTTGAGACTGATGTCAGGACTACCTTTTTTAATTAAAGAGGCCTTAATAAAAACTCCTTTTTTGAATCTCCTCTGTTTTTACAAGCGCTCCCCCGCTGCAGCCACCCACAGAACCAGGTGTAGAGAGTCACCCCAACTGGCCAGACTCCTACTGTCTCTAGCTGTCACACTGATCTGACTCACTTCAGTCTCCATGATTCTAGATGGATGTAGATAATCATATGCAGTATGTGGGCGACGGGGGGGCCTGAGAGCACCGGGTATTGATGTTGTAAGGTAGCTGACACTGAGCTCAACCAGTGTTGTTTGTTTTGTTATTTTTCTTGTCTAACTTAATCTAAGATTGTCACAAACTATTGCTCTCAAAAGGACATTCGTGTACAGCATTTTAAAATGTTTTCAGTTATCAAGTACATTTACAATATTTATGGCTAGGTATTTATAGGAGTTACTAAGTTAAAAAAGAGCTTTTTTGTTACTATGACTATAGTTGTGGCACTGAAGTCATTTAACTTGCATAGGCATACCTGCAGATCCACAGATATGGATCCTTATTCATTTAGTTTTCATCCTGTCACCATATCGGTGGTTGTGCCTGTGTGCACAGCAACTAGATGCTCCTTTGTAGCCCCTGACTTCTGTAGATTTTTTTTTTTCAGTAAAATGTCTTTTACAGTCCCTTCAAAGAAGCCATACCAAAAAAATAAAGAATTTGTATTTAAAAAAAACTTGTTCTTTCTTAAAGTGTCTGTTGAAATGAAACACCAAAACAAAAAGGCACCCCTCACCCCTCACAGCACCACTTGACACACACACACACACACACACACATTGTTGCTGTGAACGTTGTATAAGAAGTAAAGGAGGTTGTCAAAGCTGCGAGCAACACTTACACAAGCTCATGAACAACAGGCTCAGCTAGCTTGGTTCCCGGTTGCATTTCCACATGTTTGTGCTTACATCATCCACTTTGTGAGATATTTCACCTTTAAACCACTTAGGCCTGTTTTTAAAAACAAAAAAAAAATGGTACGGTTGTGTAACTGATTTCCCCCAGAAAGATTTTCACCAGGGCCTTGAGTTCAATAGATATTTAGTTTTGCTTTATGATTTGAAATCCATTCACATGTCTGCCTATGCAATTACTTGGAAACAATTTCTCCCGCTGTATCCCTCGCTTCTTCATTTCACCCTTATTGGACAAGTTATCTCCCAGTACCTCTCAGACCAAACAAAGTTCAGCACAATGTGTGAGATGAGGCATGAAATATATTGTGTTTTGGTGAAGTGCATCTGTGTTTGTACTGAGGAGTCCTGAAGCATGACTTGGCCTGGCTGCAGGGAGCCAGTTAATAAAACTAGCGGAGGCTAAGCAGGCAGAGAGATAAAGGTAAGCGCAGCGGACGGCAGCACAAAAGACGAGTTGCTGTTTTCGCTGCTGACTCGTGTCACAGGTTTTAAAACACACTTGTGTTGAGAGAATTGATGTCTGTGATGTTGTGTACCGGTAGTGAGACTGTTCTGGTGTCTCCTTCCTCTTCCTCACTGTCCATGCTGCACTGTCCTTCACCTCCCTGTCCTCTGGTTGTGTTCTCTCTCTCACATATATTTACTCGGCGTGTCTGCCTGTCATTTGTGTTTTCTTTTTTCTCCCCCGAATCCCGCCCCCCCCCCCTCCCATGCAAGCGGTGCTGTTTCTCCTCACGCTGCCGTTGTTTCTTTCTCACTCCCTCGCTTTCACTCCTCCCTCTCTCTCTCTCTCCTTCTCACTTCTTCTTTCTCCTTATGAATCACAGGAGAGAGGAGGAGAAACAGAGCCGGGTGTCAGCTTGATGAACGAGGTCATATAGGCCCAGCGGACCTTGGTATGCTGAGTCACCACTAGGTCCTCTCTCTCTCTCTCTCTCTCTCTCTCTCTCTCTCTCTCTCTCTCTCTCTCTCTCTCACGTGCACACACAAATTGGGCACAGTCAAATCTCCCTCCCCAGATTGCCCTGTCATGCAACTCTGCCATCCAAGGACTCCTCCTAGCTGTCATAAAACAGTCCCATCTTGTCCCATCTTCAACTTTAATCACAATCCCAAGTGAAGCGACCCCGTTTGCCCCCGGCTCAGTAACCCCACTCCGACCGGAGGACTTATGTCAGCTCAGTGAGCAACACCGTCCATTTGTTTTTTTCGTTTAACGTGATATAAGAGGGAGTGTTACATCACGGTTATTGGCTGTAGGATTGGAGCTGCAGCACACCAGTGCCAATAACCATGATGCAGCACAACCTGAAGTGTGTTATTGCTCTTATACAACACTAACAAGTATCAAACGTTAAACCAAGATACGTGCTTTGGGTTTTAATTTGTTTTATTTTTATTAGGTTATTTTATTTTGAAAATTGGTTTGCTGTTGGTTAGCAATAAACATGCTAATAATGTAACAGATGATGGGAACGGAGTGACTGAATCAAATGTAAACAAGGTGGAGGGATACCGTTGGCGTATTGCAGTTACAAGCACTAAATGCCTCTCATCTGATCACACTGTGGTTCACCTCTCTTCACCCTTGTGGTTGGCCAAATTCCTGGCTGTGATAATAAACCATAAACTCTGTTGGAAACCTCATATAAATCATGTCAAAACAAAAAAATCCATTGCAATGCTACAGAAAACCAAGGTCACACTGAATCATAAGTCGCTGTAGTTCCATACATTACTTACTGTGTGGAGATATGGGGAAACAAAACAAAACCTTCACACTGCAAAAAAAAAAAAAAGCTATAGGAATGATCTCCATCGCATGCCTTAAAATGTATTGACATAGTAGATTTTATAACGGTACAACTAATGGTTAGAGCCAACGGTTGTTTACACTGAGGGAGGGATGGAGTGAGGGGAACTTATATGTTTGAAAAAAAAGAGGGGGTAGGGACAAATGTGAAATATACATGTGTGTCAGTTATAGCGGTTGAATTGTGGAACAGCTGTAAAAATGAAGTAACGATGTGTAGTACACTTAGTACATTTACAGTTTTACAGTACAAAACTATGGAGTGATCACTATTGAACAACATATGTCTGATACTTTGGTTTTGTTTTGTTGTGCACTTTTTCCCCCTGTTTTCTTCTTGAGACGATAAATGTTGTAATGTCCATGATAGGTTGGGTTTTTTTTCAGTTTAATGAAGTAAATTTATTTTGTATTAATTTCAATGCACAAACCCAATTATGGTGCACAGTGACGGAAATAAATCTAAATAGCAACTTTTTGAGCTCATGGTTTGGTTATAGGGCATGACTATGCATTGGTGTTGTTTACGTCAGCCTGGTCATGTGAAGCTCCTCTGCTAAATGTTCTCTACCTAAACCTTGCCAGTCCCTCTCTAGGTCCTTCCCTATCTGTCTGGTCCGTCTGGGCCTGGGGAGTATCGGTGCTGTGTCAGATAGGCTCCAGATACAGGCTATATTTATCCAGGCTGAAGTGACCAGACCTCAGTATCACCTCATGTGCTTTCTGCTGTGGCCACTTCCCGCGCCAACAACCCATTCAGATAACATGGACAGGTCTGGAGAGAGTCAGCAGGAGAGAACAGGTTTTGGGGGGGGGGGAAGTGAGGTTGAAAGGAGGTGTGATTGGGTTGAAGGGTGAGGGATAGAAGGGGGGTTGCCTCAAGTTTGGAGAACTGAGCTTATGCCTGGAGGTTGCTGGTTTAAATCCCTGGACTGGCTGTGAACATCTGGGCAGAGAAAGTGAACAACTGCACTACCAGATTCCCTTGAGCAAGGCACCTACTCCAATGGGGCTGGTCAGTGGACAGCAGTGAGAGACTGTGGTGTGAACACGGCGTTATACTAACAACTAACTTGCCTGCATACACACACAGTGGAAAACAGCTACATACACATTTGTGTATACTATAGTTTGTATTGTTTGTCCTCCAGGTCAGCAGGAGCTCTTTAAGAGGGAAACCTCTTCATGTGAACAAGAGCAAGAACAATGGCTGCGGTGAAGGAGCGAGGGAATGCTTTATCAGTCATAAAGGCAATGAAGTGGAAAAGGAAATGGAGATGCTTTTTCCACGAGGCAACACAACCGATCATGTGGTGTTTTAGATCCATTGCAGACAGCCATGCAGTGCAACGAGTTCAGCCAGCAGGCCCGTGCACGCTGTGCAGGCCGAGGCCAATGCAGGGTCCTTTTGTCTGTAAAAGCTTTGTGGCCTTAACTGTGAAGCAGGGAGCAAAAAACCAAAGAGCAAAGGCTAAAGGCTTAAAATGAATCAGTCAATCAATCAACCTATCAAGTGTAGCCAGGGTTCTGGAGTCTGAACATGATAAAGGGTGAGACGTGTGTGGGACAGGGTCAGGGTGAGGTTTCAGCCCTGTGTGCTGCTCACACCTCTAGGCTCCTGCTGGGGCTCCCAGTGGGGCTCCCAGTGGGGCTCCCCGTGGGGCTGGTGATAAAGAGAACAGCCAGAGGAGATAGCCCACTATGGCCTGATACTGCTGGTTCAGAGTCTGATAACGTAAATGGAAGTGGAGAGTGGTTAATTAGTCACACACACACACACACAGAGGTCACATTACCAGCTCATGTATGGCTCGTCTCTTGAGCGTGGTCGTCGCCGGTCTCTTGGTGTCGGTGTGTGTGTCTCAAAGCCAAGTGTGTTCATGTATGAACCTTTATGTGTGTGTTCATGGAGTCTCAGTGTCTTCCATTACCACAGTATCAGCTCTCCTCGCTCTGTGTCTGCCCTCCGATCGTCTCCGGGACTGTAATGTGATCTGAGTGTGTCTCAGTCAATTAGCGCCTGGGGAGGTTGGAGCACGAAGCCCCCCCCCCCACCCTCCATAAACGCTTAACGCCTCACATCTTTCCCCATGCCCATTTCACACCATGCCACAGCAGTAGTCTACATACACACTCACGAATCCCCCACCCCCCATCTCAAGCAAGCCTGTGTGTATATAATCAGCCCACTCACCTACTTTCAGACATTGTCTTTGCTGTACTTTGCAGAGGGAGGAGCGTTTGTTCTATGTGTCGTCCTGCACGTCAGCCGCTAATGTAGCATGGCTAACTACTGGATGAGACGGTGTACAAGGAGGCAGCGAGGAGGGGAGGGAGGGACGGCAAGTGCCAAGGCCAAGGGTGAAGAGAGGTGGAAGTGTTTATGCTACTGACTGCATGCCCACCCCACCCCCAGCTACCCCGCCCATCCCCAAACATTACCCTATAGCACATGTTTTACCCCATGGCCCCATTCTTTCCCAATGTTTGCTGTGTGGGTGTGTGTGTGTGTGTGTGTGTGCGTGTGGTGTGTTTTCTCCGCAGGGGGGTTTCCTTGGTTCTCCGCCAGATTCCCTTATCTCTGGGCAGCATGCTTGCACCGAGGAGCAGCGCCTCCACCTCGGCCTCCAACCCAGCCTCTGAGAACCGCTGTTGGGGGGGGCAGAAAGGCGAAGGAAGGGAGGAGAGGGGAGAGGTTAACTGCAGCAGGACCAGCCGAGAAAGAGAGAGAGAGAGAGAGAGAGAGAGGCCAAGATAGAGGCAGACTCAGGGAGACAGAGAGAGGCCCAGTGCCTGACAGCTACTGACAGCTGAGCTTCCTCTCTCAGTGGGGCTTTCACAACTAAAAACTGACACATTCATACAGCATACAAACACACACACACACACACACACACACACACTCACACTCTCACACTCACCCAGTGCAGCTCTACACATAGCAACTGAGTGGTCATGCACAAAATCCACCCAATTTCTCTCTCATGCAGAGTTTGACATTGACTCTGTCAGACTGTGCTGTGGAGTTGTCTGTGTGGAGGAGAGGCTCTTATGTAACTAGTGCTGATGTTGTGTGTGTGTGTGTGTGTGTGTGTGTGTGTGTGTGTGTGTGATGTTATTTGGGTTTTCTGGGCCTGCCTTTGGTGCATCCTAACAGATCTCAGCTCAGCTCAGACAACCAGAAAGACACCATTATGTGTGCGCGTGAGTGTGTGTGTGTGTGTGTGTGGGTCCACAGGGGCCTTAGTGGCCACACACACACACACACACACCAGGGGAGAGCAAGCAACAGGTGTAAAGAGGACGTTAAAAACACACAATGAACCTTGTTTCTCCCATTTGACTGTTGAACCTTTGTTGTCACTGCTGGCGTACGAGGACAGCTGCAGAAATGACCTCTTGTTTACTTCAGACAGAGCGTGGCAAACGTGATATCTGTGTCAATACTGGTAGCTATAATTGACCTGTGTGTGTGTGTGTGTGTGTGTGTGTGTGTGTCACGTCTAGGCATGTCTGATTGAGGTACTTGTGTTGTTAATTATGATAGTCTGGTGGGATCGGAGAGAGCAGCTGCCTGATGTCAGTGGCTTACAGCTGGGAGAGGCACGACGCAACGGCACACCACGGGACAAGCCGTTACTGATAACGCTGCCGCAGACAGACAGCGACAGTAAAGCAGGGGATGGGAGGAAATCACATTAGACACTTAAAATGGTGACACAGCTGTCGGGGTCCTGAATTCGCATGACTGGATTAAAGGGGAAAGTCCTGCGCGGGGGTCACCGAGGGGTCGCCCGTCAGCGTGACGCTTCACGCAAACCTGAATTTCATGTACAGCTCACATTTTCTCACTTTTGACTGTTGGAACGATTGACCTCTGCGTAAGACGCTCCTCTAAATTTAGATGCAAATGCAGGAGAGTCACGGGACGGCGAGCCGAGGGAGGGGAAGAGAAACAAAGTGCTCAGAAATGGCATATTTTTGAGGCAAGTAACGAAGAATGCTGTCTCTCTCTGCGGAGAAAGCTTCAATGACTAGAAGTGAGGAAGAGGGCATCGCTTAGACGGAGGCTGTTGATATGAAGACAAACATGCATGCTCTCAGGTCTTTGTGGTAAGAAGTTCCTCTGAAACTCACTTCCTAATCTGCACTGTCTTGCACGGTGAAACCCCCACCCCATCCCTCATTTATACCATCATTCTTTCTCGGAGGTTTCCTCAAACCTCTCCTATTTTAGTATGCTCCGCCAAACATGATTTCCCCTCTTGTGTAAAGATAAAAACACTGTTAAGGACTCTGCGCTCTCTCTCTCTCTCTCCCACTCTCATAAAATGGCCAGCAAAGTTATATGAAGTCCCTATGTGCGTGTGTGTGTGTGTGTGTGTGTGTGCGTGTGTGTGTGTGTGTGTGTGTGTGCGCACGGGCACGTATGGCTGTGTTCCCAATCCTGGAGGGAGCGATCAGCTCTCACTGGAGCGAGGAGGATAGTCCACCCGGATTCACCAGCAGCTCTTTATAAGGACAAGGGAAAAAAGGCCCTGCTGCCTCTATATTTAGACAGACTTTATTGGGCCTCTTGTCTCCGTTTCTCTCCCCCCTCCTGTGCTGCTGTTCTCTCTCACCAAAGCCATGTGGGCGGCCGGCCCTCCTCTCCATCGCACCGAGGGGAGAGTGAACCTGATAATGATCTGGGTGATAATAACAGAGCAGAGGGAAAGAGAGAGAGATGGGGAGAAGAGAGAGAGAGAGAGAGAGAGAGAGAGAGAGAGAGAGAGAGAGAGAGAGAGCATGACAGAGAAGTGGTGGGTGGCCAGAGAAGTGGTTTTCATTGTGTCTTCATAGCGCCTCAATAACTGTTATCCAAATTGCCAGCCCCCCCGCTGTACTATTTGTTGAGGCTGAGCTGGTAATAATTGTTGGGATGATGAGTGGTGTTGAGTTGGACTGTGTGTGTGTGTGTGTGTGCATCTCCATACATAGCCCTCTTCGGTGTATATTGCCTCTGTTCGCCCTATAGGTGCCCTCTGCATACCTCTGCTATCTGGCCTTATCTCCACAGCAAAGCATATTTCTCAAGAGCTTTGACCTCTGCTGTCCAAATTTACTGCCAATGTCAAACGGCGCTCCTATACACCTGTCTGTCTCTTATCTCACTCACTATTGCCTGGTGAGTCTGACAGCAGTGTAATCACACAACCGTGGCACCGTGCCAGCTCCTGGGAGCCTCGCCACTGGTCCGGAGCTGGAAGCAGATTAGCTTCAGAGGAGGACTGGTCATGGAGTTGGCGTGAATTGAGCCCTCACAGAACAAAAGAGTCATATAAAACATAAACCTAAAGTGAGAATTGAGTGTTATTATTATAGTGATTTGTGTTGCAGGTCTGGAGTAACAACTTCAGTCTCCAGGTGTGTCTAAGATCAGGTGGTACAGATTAACAGGAGGTTTCTCTCTAAACATCCAGACGTTTTCAAGTTTTTCAAGTGTTCAGTTGCTGTTGAACTCATGCAGATTGATCTCAACTTGGCTCATGTGCTCCAGATACCATGAACACAACAATGACTCCCCAACGCCAGGCTCCACCGACACAACATTAACAACCCTGCAACATATAGACAAGACTTAGAGAGCATTGTCCCAGTGGAATGCCAACTGTTGAGTCCTCTTAACACTGTAAGTGAATGACTGGGCTGTGAGTGATTGTGCTAATCTTGTATCAAATGCCCTGGAGGCATGACAGGGCGAACCGGGGACTCAAGGATCTCTTTTTACGTCTCTACCTAAACCCCCGAAAACAAAAACCCCAGCCAGGCAAGGCTGAACGACGCAGGGAAAAGTTGGATTTGCATGAGCTGTCACGTTCAGGAGTCACACAAGAAAAAACGTCAACTGCCATGCAAACGGGATGCAAATGAGATTCAAACTCGGCGCTGAAAGAGAAAAAGGGTCAAAAAAGGTGAAGTTCACTTTGTTTTTGTTGATGTGATGCCTGTTGAGTGTGTGTGTGCACGTGCGTGTGTGTGAATCCACGCAGCCGTTTGTGGTTTGGACTCCGGTGTAAAGTGTGTGTCAGTTTTTTTTACCACAACAGCAACAGCAGACCTCTGGGGAATGACACACTATGACATCACAATAGTGGAAGCGGCGCTGAAGACAATAGTTCTCTGTGAGGCAGAGAGGAGCCGAGGCGTGGCCTGGCCGGACAGAGGCTCTTCTCAGTGGATCAGCCGGCCGCAGCAGCTGTCTCAACCTCTGTCTATCTCTAGCTCACTTTCTCTCTCTCTCTCTCTCTCTCTCTCTCTCTCTCTCTCTCTCTCGCAAATTCAGTTCAACACACTAGCATGAAAGCTGAGGCTGATGTTACCAGAGCATCAGAACAAAGGATCAACACTTTTACATGAAATCCCTTTACCCCCTTGTATCTGCGTATGCATGTGTTTGTGTGTGTGTGTGTGTGTGTGTGTGTGTGTGTGTGTGTCTGCGTTTCAGCCTCTCTCTGTCTTTCTGCTCAGCTCCAGCTCTGGAACGCAGGGATGGAGGTGGAGTAGGAGGAGAGCCCGAGAGAGAGAGAGACAGACATGGTTCGCACAAGCTGGCAAACAAAGGGCCAATGGACAGAAAGGCCCCCACTATGAGGAGATAGGAGGAGATAGTAGCATAGACGAGTGTGTTTGCACACAAGCCCATGCAAGGGTGTGCGTACATAAACACACACACGCACGTACACACACACACACACACACGCACACAGTCTGCCCACATGCTAGCATTGTATTCACACTGTATTCACCCCCGTCCGTCGTCAACTCCTGAGGAGGCATCCACAAGCACGGCCCTCCACACATGAAGCCTCCGTGTGCCTCTTCTACTCCTTGGTGTTGTAGTGAGTCGTATTTCTTCACCCTTGCAGCCCTCCTGAGGGAGAGCCCACTTCTTCAAACAACCATAAAGGTTTACAGGCCATGACAGAGAGGAGTGAAGAAGCTCACCACAGAGCTGAATTTCACATTAGGGGGGGAGAAAGCTACGTGGCTATGTAGAGCTGAGGCCAAAGTTATTGCCTCGTAGATCCACGACAGCCCCAGGGACAAAGGATTCTGGCTAGCATTCAAAACCAGAATATGGGACGTGCAAACACCGGATGAGCATCACTGAGTATGTAAGAGCACTGTATCAACACAGAACCCACCTGCCCTTCAGCTCAGGTCTAATGAGAACAAATGCAACAAAAGCCCCGTTGCAATACGCCCAGCCTCAAGGCCTCGAGGGGCTGCAGTCATCTAGTCAGCCTCTCATTCACCTGAGAGGAGGATTCAATAGGTCCAGCTGTTACTAACGCTTTCATAGAGATGGCTGTTGGCATTATGAATTTGCCTAGAGGACACAGGCCTACACACATGATGTTTAACAGGGTGATTGAGCCGACGCTTTCTAGCTACATCATTGTATAGCAGCATTGTAAAGCTCCGAGCCCACACACAGAATGAGTAGGATAGTCCAGCACTTAGTCTGTTGGTGTGTTTGACTTCTATTCTGAGTCCATTCAGGTTAACAGACTCCTTGTGGTTCCTGTGCTGCCAGTGTAGCTTGTTGTGGCCATGTGATGCTGTAGTCTGCTGTCCCTGGTGAGATACTCCTGGACGGCTGTGCCTGTCACTCCATAGGATGAGCGTCCTCTGACCTTACACAGGGGGGATATAGTGTGATTTAATATAAAGCCACAGACCCAGGCTATTATTCAATGATATTCAAGAGCAACATGGAAGTGGTGGCAGCCGTGGGCCTGTTGGTACAGAGACGGTGTTTGCTTCACTTAGATAAGTGCAAGCTGGCCTGGTCAGTTAAACAGACATCGACTGCCATCTAGTGGTGCACCAGTAAAACGTTTCACAGTATTCAAGTCAATTAAAGGGAAGGGGAAAATTGCCACCTAAAACTGACACATCTTGTTGTTGTTGTTGTTGTTGTTAGCAGTAGGAGAAAGAAAGAAAGAAAGAAAGAAAGGAAGAGAGAAAAGGCTTGATGATCACATTTCACGTGGCTGGTTTTGAGCCGAATTTCAGAGAAACCAGAGCCTTTGTCAGAGGTGTTGAGTGTCTGTCTCAGATGATGATGTTGGATTATTTCTGAGAGGACATGATGAACTGATTTAGTCTTGTATCTACATGAGGAAGCCATTGGAAAAGTTCCAGACCCAGAATGTAAAACTCCCTGACCGAGCTCAGAGATGCATACTCTTTAGAAATGAAGGTTGAATGAAAGGGCATCTCTCTCACACACAGGGCAGCAACTGGAGTCTATTTCTTTTCAAGATCCACAGAAAAATCCCCTCTCACCTAGACACACCCTGCTGTCTCCATTCTCTCCTCTCCTAATGCAAAACATCTGTTAATAAACTGTTGACGTGGTGAAATTCCAAGGCTCACACTTTGTCATCACTGTTTATTTAAGGTATTATGCTAACATAAAGCTGCTACTTTCATGCCGTTTTGTGTGACAACACGCCCTCCTGTGGGGTTGAAGTGTATTGTCACATCACTGAGTATCAAACCAGTAATAAGTCATGTTAGTGTGATGCCTGGGACATTTTCAATAGAAAACAGAGACAGAGAGAGATGAGAATACACCAGCCCTAGCCCCTCCTATTTTATAGAACTTGGCCAGTACTTCATAACGTGGTATCAATATTTTTCAAATGGAAATATTTCAACATGTTTAAAATGGGCTTGTTGATAATTAAATGTTAAAACAGGGAGCACCAAACCTTCTAGTTTGTTAAAAGGTGTAAGACACAAAAGATGGTGAAAAACGTGGCAGACAGACTGAAACTGATGGACTAGTTGAAGTGAGATTTAACTTTGTCAAAATGAAAAGTGCAGTACTTTTGTTGCCTACATACTGAAAAATGACTTAAAAACTCTTCGTATTAAAAACGTCCAATTTCAAAATGAAGTGGAATCTTATCTTACAACTGTTTACTTACTTGTCTATTTTTGTGCTCTTTAATAATAAAACATCATTTGACCGACTTGTGAGTCAGTAGCAGCGGTATATAGTCTGACCATAAACCATCATGCATCCCTTCTGGATAGTACATTTGTTAAGACATGAAAAAACGCTCTCTAGTGGTATTGATTTATTCAAACATTCAGTTGTTGACTCTCATGGTTCTACAATGGTTAACAAATAGACAGCAACATACAAATTCAACTGAAAAATAAAACACAACGCAAAGGAGAAATAGTCTCTGATGCATACTGAAATATACCGCATGAAATAACTATTTGAAACATACAATACACATGCTACAAAAATATCCCTAGTCATATCACACAGGCCTCTCATCAACAGTATCATACATTATCATTACAGCTGTCATAGGAACTGTGGAACAAGCCAGTGATCACCTCCATTCTCACTGTTAATAAATGGAACAAATGCTTCTCTCCAAATTCTTTTCACCTACAACCCAATACAAACGACAAACAAACGGCCTCCGCTACCCATCCAGCAACTTGAGGATGCTGTCCCTCTCCTTCAATGCTTTCCAGGCCTGGTCTTTCTCCTTCTTGGTAGGTGTGCGTTTCTTCTGCCTGGCTGCCATGATGCGCCGAAATCCCTCCATGACCTCATTGTCAGACACCCTGACTCTCTGCCTCAGCTCCTGTTTACGCATCTCCTCCTTCGCCAACCTATGAGGCAGACGCCACAGACAGATAAAAAGAAGGTCATCGTGTTGTGTGTCATAGTAACTCATAACACTGCTAGCCAGTTCTGTTACGATTGTGTCTGCATCTTTGCCACCCAATCTATCGGTAAGAAAACGTTTAGTAATCTCTACATCTGTGTCCTCACCGGAGCAGCTCCTGCTTGCGGGCTCTGTTGTGAGCACTCAGGGCTTTGAGCTCCGCTTGTCTCTTGTGAAGCTCTGCCAGGACCTCGTCCTCAGAGTCTCCTCCTGGTCCAGGTCGCTCCTCAGAGTCCAGCAGCCCCTGGGAAACCAGCTCCTCCTTGATCCGCGCCTCCAGTGAGCGTGTATGGGGAACACTGGGAGATGGAGATGGAGACGGTGGAGAGGAGAAGGAAGAAAGACATGTTAAGGTGAAAGACTGAGATGGGAAAGGCAGGCAGTCTTCCCGAGTGCTTCATTGACTCCCATCTTGCAACTGCAAATTTCATTCAAAAATATCAATTCAAGTATAAAAAGTATAAACATGACATGTAGTAACTAGAATCAACTCTCGCTGCCTGACTCCCAAGGTCGAACATTGTTTGCCATCGTTGTTTTCTTGCCGATATAAACGCAAGACAACAGGCTCACCACCAATTTACTCTCATATTTCAAAACATTGAGTGTACAGATGTTAAAAACAGCTGGAGTCAGCTAAGCAAGCGAGCCCTTGGTAAGGAGTTCTGCCTCTGAAATAATATTTTACTCATGAAGTGATGAAGCCAATTTAGGACATTTAGGACATTTCAATCAACTGGATGACCAATCATGCCTTATCCGTAGCAGTGCATTATGCATTATGGGGTTAAGGGGAGCACTCAGCATTGTCATGGTGGTTTGGACGTTCGTAATGCGTGACTGGCGCTAAACTACGTCATGTGACACCAGCACAGAGCCAGTGAAGTCCTTCCTAGTGGGGAGAATTTGTTGATGCTTCAGTTGTTTAGTCCATTTCAGGTACCTGAGATTTTATCTTAAATCCACTGCTCTGGATCTGTACATGTTGCGTGCAATTGGCCATTTGTTACAAACCCCGCCCCTTTTATGTGAATATGCTCATCGCTGGATTGGGAAAATCCTGGTCGACAGAGCGAGTTGATGACCAGCTTCGTGAGATCGGTTAGTCGGGACTGCTGTTGTTTGGCATCACACAGATACCCTGACTGTGTGGGAGACAGACCCCTGATGCAAGGATAAGGTGCTGCAGAAATACCTAAAAGCTTTGCCCTGGCTCCGAGGAGAGGTCCCAGCGCCGTCATTCGCATCCTTCCCTGAAATGTCTGGAATAGGAGAATCCTCCATGGGGGATATAATGTTCTCCTGGAAGAAGACTCCAAAATTACCACCTACAGTCTCAGTTCAGTGTCACACGATTCAAATATGAATATGTTTCAGATGCCATATCGTAGACTCATATATCATTTGCTAAAGCTGCAGTGTGCTGGATCACAAACTACGTCTAACCTCTACAAGGGCCTGGAGCAGACGCTGTGTGAGAGGGCCAAAGGGACAGCCGTCTTCTGGGGAATCATGTTGGGACTCTGACTTTTTCAGCAGGGAGTCCACATCTAGAAGAACACGAGGATTAGAAGCTGGAGACACCACGCTGTGCAGTAACAATGTCATGGGCGGACACCATACAGTCATTCACGCACACCAGCTGCAGCGTTCCCTCACCTTTCGCGTCCAGCTCAGAGAGAGGCCCTCCCATCAAGTTCTTCTTCTTGTCGTTGGCTCGCGCTCCTTCCCTCTGCTCCTCCAGCAGGTCCTCCTGAGCCCACCGCTGAGAGTAGTGTTTCCCCAACGCTGGGATCTACAGTTAACACACACAGCACCGTAGCTATCATCAATACCCTACTCTTTGCCCATTTGTCCCCAGTATAATAATGATACATCATAATAAAGTAAATAAACACCCAGGATATCGCCACGCCCCGAGTGATGTTGTGTAATAACAGTTACAAAGGGGTTTTATATCATACTTTGTAATATTCAGCTTCATCCTCCGGGGGTTTCAGAAGCTCCTCTAGCAATCTGATCTCTTCATTCGTGATGTCAGCACAGTATGGCTCCACTGATGCCCAAAATCTGAAAACCAAAAACATCATTTCAAACACTAACATAGTCAGAAAGCAACTCATGTACATGGCCTGGTCAAACAATATGTAGAAAAAACATGTGAGTAAATTATGATTTGCGGTCTATAACTGATAAGAGTCTCTGATTAGCCAGGTAAGGTCTAATCATTATTTGGGTGTTGTCTTCTATCTTAAGGTCACTGAAATCCACTGCAGGTATCATATCCGTTTGAATTAAGGAGCAGAGTGTAAATTGAAGGATGAGCATCAGGCAACTACAGCATAACTTTTACCACTATTATGAGGAGCTGTTGCTGCTGACCTGTTGGGGGCATCAGTTTTAGGAGTGCGGGGAATATCTTGTGGGTCCTCTGTAAACTCATACTCTTGGACTTTAGCCTGCAGGTTTTTGGACTTGGGTCTGCCAGGACCAGGCCCTGGCCCATGACTGCCTTTGCCATCCAACTTCTGCTTCTTGGGTTTGTGGCGAGACGAGGCAGAAGGGTCTGGATCTTTTCCCAGCTTCAGGAAGCGCTTATCTCCCTTCTTGTCCTGCCAATCTGTGAGGATCTGAGAAGCAGCAGGCACCAAACAAAGAGAAAAGAGGGGGTGAGAATAATGGCATATTTGAGACATATAGCATCTTTGTTTGGGGGTAAAATTAATGGATAACAGAGTAGTAGGAACAACAGCTTTGCTGCAGGAGGCTGTTTCCGTTACCGTACTACCTGTCTCTGTTCCTCCAGGGCTCGGAGGCGACGGCTGGCGGAGGACAGGAGAGTCTCCAGCTCCAGCTGCAGGGTGTCCAACTCCTCGATGCCGATCCCATCGTCCTCTGAGCGGCCAAGCACAGCAGTGTAGCGGGGACACACCTTGACGTGCTCGACGGGCTTAAAGTCGTAGTACTTCAATGGTGGACAGTCCTTCAATTCACTCATGACGCTGTCTAGCAAGACCCCGCGATGTCTAGATGAATAGGGATACAAGGGCAGGGACAGTATGGTTAATGGAAGATGAGGACAGTATTAGTACTATCTCTCTCTCTCGGGACTATCGTTACCTCACATATTGCCAGGTAGCCTCGCTTAGCACATCTGCTCCATGATATGACTATAACTGACCAAATCTCTCATAAATTTAAAAACGGACCTTTATGATTGCACATATGATTTTCAGATGTGGGATTTAAACACATTAGACGAATTATTTGGTATGAATTGAATATTTAAGAGCAACGTTATTTACCCTCAGTGAACGGCGTCCATGATGGATGAAACCAAATGGATGCGAGGGGGGGGTATAAAATCCAGTCAGATGAAACTCTGCTGCACTTTCGACAAAATAACAAATGTAAGGACGATATGAAAATAAACTCAAATTAGCAAATTTTATATGAGCATTTTTTGTCCTAATGTGATTTAAAATTATCAAATAAAACCCCACCAGCTAGAAAAACACAACCCTATAGTTTGAATGGTATCCTCGGTAGAAACCATATTCAAGGTGGAGGTGTATTCAATTAGATAGCTAATCATCAACCTCATAATTTGGCAACAACTCTCAATTGTATTGTATATATTTTTTATAAAACATATATATTTTTCATAAACTGGTTATAAACGATCAAAATGACTCATGGACCAACTGTCACTGAGCGCGAGGTTTCCCCTTCACGAGCGGAATGGAAGCGTCCAAGAGTATGCATGTTTTGATACACAATGTAAGGCTTACGGGAGGAGTTATCATCGCCAACACAGGCAGCATATACCAAGGGTGGAGCTACGCGCTTCCCCCAAACAAGGAAGTATTACAAAACGAACGCACCCTATCTTTAGTCGGCGATGTAAGATTTACGGAAGAGGAGTCCCAGGCGTGGCAGAAGAACTTCCGCCTTCTACAGCGCAAAAATGGTACGTCTGTTGCGATAAATATATCTTTTTCATTTATCCATATGCCTATGTTAGCTGTGACTTCACATCCAATGCCAGGTTAGCCGACCCGGTGTTGTTATCTAAAGGGGTTTTCTGGTTGGTTGCAATGATATGGGCGTGACGACGGCCATACTCGATATGGTTTGCAGAAACTAAAAGAAGGGATTGAGCTGAGCTGTCTTTCTTCTTGGCCTGTTCACTTTGACTAGTTCTCCCAGCTAAAACCTTGTCACCGCTGAGCTGCTGATAGAGTTGTGAAGGTCTCATGGCCAGTGTTGTTAGTGGTAGATAAAAGGTGGCTAAACTACACGACCTGCAGGAGGTGATCATCACAAAGCATCACAAACGCTACTACAAACAAAAAATCAATTATGTTTTCAGAAATCTACATCAGTTTACTATGATGTATACTATAAATGTGCAGCATTGAGGTTTATTTCAGCCTAAAGGGGTTGGTAACCTCTATTCTGCAAATAAAACGGTGGGCAGACTGAGTTTATGTGGGTTTAACGTCCCGTGCATACCTGGCTACAGCTCAGTCAGGTTACTGATCAACTGCAACTATGGATGGGATCACCTTGACTCATGGAGCTCGCCCACATAGCCTGATCTTAATAACAAACATGTGATTTGACAGCATGTCTTCTGTGATGTGACCAGACATTGATCGTATTCAACTTTTTCCCACAGACAGCGACACTGCGCCCCTACTTGAACGCTGTGAGGGCCACCCTGCAGGCAGCCCTCTGTCTGGAGAACTTCTCCTCTCAGGTGGTGGAGCGGCACAACAAGCCGGAGGTGGAGGTCAGGTACGTCTGCATGCAGCAGAGACCCTGCCTTCCCCCTGCCTTGCTTCCACCTGTTCTGAAACAATTTGCAGATCACCACTGTTCTCACACAAGTGTGGACCTGCGCAAACATGCATTAGAAAATCCAGGGGGGTGGGGGCACACAAGCATGGGCTAGACCGAGGGATTAAATTGGCCAGTAGGGACTTGTGGAGGCCCATTTGCAGGTAGCTTCCCACTACACAGAGAAGATAAGACTTGTAATGAGTTACTCTCACCTCCAGGTAGCAGCAGGTGTGCTTTCATTTATGTCCTTCAAAAGCATTGACATTTATGTTCATGGTGCCAAGAACCTTTCCACCCCACAACAATATACCTATGTCGAGTCTACAGCAGAGTGATGGTTATTAATTGCACAACAGTTTAAAATTGAGCAAGCCTAATTTGTAACTGATGGATTATGCTTTGGTTACAGGAGCAGTAAGGAGCTGTTGCTTCAGCCTGTGGTGATCAGCCGTAATGACAAGGAGAAGGTTCTCATAGAGGGATCCATCAACTCTGTCAGAGTCAGCATTGCTGTCAAACAGGTCAGAAAAATCTTGGCCTAAACATTTCTCAGTCACATTTCTTGAATTTGCTTGTTTGCAGTCAAAGTTGCATTGAATGAAACGTCTGTCGTGACTGTTGGCTATTTTAGGCTGACGAGATTGAGAAGATCCTGTGTCACAAGTTCATGCGCTTCATGATGATGAGAGCAGAGAACTTCTTCATTCTGAGGAGGAAACCGGTAGAGGTGAGCGAGAGGGGAGACAATACTGTGCAATGTGTTAGATGGAAAGAACGTCATAGATGACTCAGCCAGCCACGAAACCAGAGCATCTGAAGTGGCACATTTACAAACAATAAACCATTATATACTAACATACACATTTACAAACAATAAACCATTATATACTAACATACACATTTACAAACAATAAACCATTATATACTAACATACACATTTACAAACAATAAACCATTATATACTAACATACACATTTACAAACAATAAACCATTATATACTAACATACAACCCACTGTATACTGTAAACTGTAGAATATTTTTTTATGAACTAAGGATATTACAAGACTAAACACTAATATTACATGACTGTATTCTTATTGATCGTCTCACATGTTGATCGATCTCTCTCTCTCTTTTTTCTCCTCTCTTGGCTTTCCGTGAGTCAGGGCTATGACATCAGCTTCCTGATTACCAATTTCCACACGGAGCAGATGTACAAGCACAAGCTGGTGGACTTTGTCATCAACTTCATGGAGGAGATCGACAAGGAGATAAGCGAGATGAAGCTGTCCGTCAACGCCAGGGCCCGCGTCGTCGCTGAGGAGTTCCTCAAGAACGTGAGCCATATGTTCCCTTCACATACTTGCATACTCATTGATCACACGCACATTCAGTTTGCAGTCCACGAAGAACACACCTTGACATGAAGGATGCAAACTTTTTACAAACCCCCCGAACTTATCAAGCATTTGTGTGTTGCCCATATATATGTTTGTGGATGTTATTGTGTGATCTGTTGGTTCTCTGCACAGATCAGACGTTACATTCACAACCATCGTCTGCATGCTGTGTGTTTTCATAGTAAAAGACGGGAACGCTAGTATGGAAAATATGTCTGTCTTCTCCCCAGTTCTGATGACAAGGTGTCCTCCCCTGGTTCCACACAAGGAGAGGAACGCTCCCAAGGGCCAATCAGCACAAGGATGGAGAACCATAGGAGTCAACAGCCAATCAGCGAGAACCATAGAACAGGACCAATCTGGCGACGATGCGCTTTGCACCCGTCTCTCCAGCATTTCCCTGTACTCATGGATATCGATGACTGTATATAATGAAATATTTACCAGTTTCATTCTTCTGCCACTTAGTACAAATCCCCAAACCAAGGCGGGTCCTTAAAGTATTAATCAAGTTGATATCCATGAATACAGGGGTACTGAGAATGTGTTGTTGCAAATCAAATGGCCTGTATTGTTTTATTTTTATGTATGTCTGTACGTCTTTATGTCCCGTTCCCTGTCTCTCAGTGTCGTCATCTTGTTTCAAATTGGTTTCTAAAATTCTCTGTTCAGGGTACCCATGTTTGAGGGGAGGAAAGTAACCACGTGGAATATGAAAGAAACCACCAAAAAACATGTATGAAAATATTGAATGATGAAATAATCAATAAAACTCACAATTGTTTATACCTTTTGTTGTTCATGTTTAGATGAATCATTCTTTGCTCACAACCTCGTCCATGTCTGTTTGACTGATTCGGTTGAAAACTGTTGAAATCAGCACTTGCGTCACATATGAGCCTGATGCGGGGGAAGTGTGTTATTTCAGGTGGTAGGAAGGGGAAGTAGTGAAACGTTGCAAGCCCAGACACTGTGTGAACCGATGTATTTATTCAGGACACAGCACATTCAAGACGTATCTTAAAGGAACTGAATTGTACTTTGCCTGCTGGAAAGAAATCAAAACCTTGTCAGATTGGGTTGAATGCGTTTTGTCTTAACCTTTATTTACCCGGGGAATGTCTGCTGTGCATGAATGCTCAAAACTCACAGGAGCAGTCAAACCTGCTGCCCAGTACAACCGTTCCACTTTTAAACCTCTGAAGCTTTTCCCAGCCAGTTTGGGGATTAAAACCAGCAACTTCCTGGTCATACTCCTGCTTCTGTCAGCCCCTATCTAACGTCTCTCAATCAAGGAAATGAAAGAACGTGGACGGAGACACTGAACGGGTCTGTGTATAAAAATAACACCTTTATTAGATTGCAGTGGCGCTCTGTTGCATTTCCCCATTTCAAATGCTGGATGAACTCAGATGTGTTCTTCACAAATTCATGACAAACAACGTGGAGGGCAAGTGTCAATTTCTTTGAACACACGCTTGTAGAATGAGCACCGTCACTTCTCCCCCGTTAACACACCGGTCTCCCAGAACAGGCCAGAGCATTTATTTGCTGCACACCACACAATTAAGCCGTTATGCCATTTTACCAATCAATATAACATTTCAATTATGACCATTTGTGTTTGCACCTTAGAAATACTATTAGTGTTAAACGATCAAGTCCATTCACTACCATTGAACCACCACAGTCAAAATAGATAGAATAGTTTCATAATGTTTTCCAAATAGGTTTGAAACCTTAAAATTGCACATATCAGTAAAGACATCTTGACATAACGCAATGATTGGACAACACAGAAATACGTCAAACATGTACCAGTAAATCACATCTTGGTTAAAAGGGAACACAAATGTTACAGTAACCTTTAGCATTAATGCCACGGCTGTGATAAACACACAAACTATATAATAAAATAGACCAAGGAGATAAGATTACACCGTGACCCAAGTGATTCAACGCCCTGTGCAAGACAATAACTCACTCATAAATAGACTAAACCAGCTGAGATGCTATGTAGCTTTGAAATATGGCTGCTGGGGGACAAAACACTCTTCATGTGTCGTGTTCAGGTTTTCCCCACTGGCTCCTTCACAGTACCGAGCTCTTTTGAATCCCTTATTACAGACGGAAACAAGAGCAAAAAAAATAAATAAAAGTGTGTTCTAACAGAGGCAGGAGCATGGCAGGGCATGGCGCCCGGCCACCGGCGTGAGCAGGGTGAATAAACCACAACAGTCCTCGGAGACAAACGGACACAGAGAGGCCCAGCGTCAACCTCACTGGGTTACAATTCAGTAGCCAGTCAACGGTGAGGTGGGACGGTCTGCAAAGCATCTTCAGATGTACGCTGGACGTTTACATTCTGAAAAGAGGAATGCAACAGCGTCAGATCCCTTTTTCAGAATGCCCCGGCAAACCTCCATGTATGTAGCGCTGCATACATCAGTGAGAGCATCACTTGAAATGCAAGGAACACAGATGGGTAGGAGAGGCACACATATATCATTTAAAGTTTTCGGAGCTGTTACTGCATAGTGAACAGCATTGAACAAAAGGCCTGCATCATCATACACATGTATGTTGCAGAGTAGTGGTGGGTGTAAATGTAAGCTAGGCAGAAGGAAATCACTGAGACAAACAGTCAGTGTGTTGTGCTGTCTGATGAATGGCAGTGCTCTCTTGTTCTTCCCAGTGCAGCCTTTGCATATGAATGAATGTGGAAATGTGTGTGTGCTCAGTTTGCAGAGCAGAACAGAAACACAGCCAATGGAGGGCACTGCACCGAACAAGTAGCGGATACGGAGGAAATCGCCTGCCTCCTCTTTTGAAGTTGTGCGGGACAGATATACTCATCTCACCAACCTAGAAACATTTCCCCCATAATCAAGCCTTGAGGAAAAGAGTTGCTACAGGACATCATGAATTCCTGTTGTTTTGTGTGTCTAATCAATCTCCAAGTCGCTCATGTTTAGATGTAAAAAGGAATTTTGTTTTCATTTCAAGCGTGCCACAATAAAGCAGACAAGAGGGGGTTACGGATGCATGAAATGCAGCAGCACTGGTCAATCATTTATTTAGAGACAGTAAACATTAGAGAAAGGACTTCCTCTTAATTCTGATCTGGTTATGAAGACAAGAACCTTCACATTATTGAACAAAATAATAAATAAAACAAAGTACTTCTGTGCTCCCAGGATCCTCTCCAGACATGAAGTTAACATCCTAAAACTATAAACTAATGGAATCAATTTAAAAAGGAACTAAAACAGACTTGATTTTTATGTGCAAAATGTGGCAAAGTTGTGATGCTAAGCCATTTCAGCAGATTAGCTTTCTCTCACTAACAGTACATACAAAGTACACAAGACACTGAAACATTGTGAAATCAGTTGCAGAGACAAAATTAGTAAGAAAATAAAGTACCACTTATTACTATTTCAAACTTAATATTACTTCAACTGAAAAGGAGTTTCATTGCTTCACAGTTGGGAGTGTACAGCAATGATTCACAAAACTCAGCTTTTCATTCATTCTCCAAAAATGAGAGAACAAACAGGACACATGACCCGTGTCGTAGGTTTAATAGTCAAAATTAGAAACTGGATTCCAGTTAATTACCACCGTATTATCAAGTACTCAAAGGAAGGTGTGTGTGTGCATGTGTGGGGTAGGGAGGGGTGTGAGGGACACTGCCTCACTGATGAGCTGGCACTGTTAGCAAAGCCTCCTCTGACATCCGCGACACCTCTACGTTCTGTTCAACGATAAAAAGCACAAGGAGGGAGGGATCAAACACACGGGACACACGAGATCTACTGCATACGCTAGGCGAGTGGCGAGAGGATGAAGGGGATGGAGATGTAAAAACGGAAGGTTCAGGAATGTAAGGTTTATTTCTTCAAACATGGAGGAATGAAACCACTGCAAAACATCTCTTAATGACTGACTACAGCTATGGAAGTAAGAGGAACTGTTTCATTGGCCATTGGGCTTCTCAGCAACACCAACAACATTTTTAATATCCTATGAAGGGGATTTATTAGCGATATACAAGATAAGCTTCCAAAAATCCTGAACTTTCCCTTTAAGTGTGATTGAACTATCCGGTATATCCGTCTTCCAAGCCTTAAATCGTGTCACATTTATCGTCCAGTCATCGACCTCACTACTTCTTTACGCGCAATTAGACACTCCAGCATTTTCAGTGAGCGAGACATTTCTCTAGGTAGCATTAGGTTGTCTTGCTCTCGGGTGTCACGCTGTAAGGTAATGTAACACAGTCCACTTGGAAGCATGTTTATCTACAGGGTGTGGGGTTGAGCGTGAGACGCATTAGCAGCAACGGCATTGGTTAGCCTCTCTACGTGTGATAAGCTGCAGCAAGCATAATCCACAACAACACAGAGCTCACTGTTACTTAAGACCACTGATTCTGAAGACATGGCGTGCAGGACTGACTGCTGAAAGAAGATGCAGCTGTGAAATAACACAGAGGATGTGTAGCATCTGCACCCATCTATCCCACCTGCATGTGAGCAACTGGTGGCCCACTTACCTTCCACAAAATGGGTCAGTTGTACAGTGTGTGTGTGTGTCTTTATACCCACCTCTGGTCTCTCTCTGTGAGTGTTGACTGCATCCACATTTAGGCTGATGGACTCCACCTTACAGCCTGAGGATGCAGGTAACAAGGTTTCTCATCATTAGCTCAGACAGCAGAAGAACAATCATCACTAATAAATGGACATTGATTCAATAGGTGCAGTAAGCGCCAGGAGGAGGCCAGTCTTACCATAGGCCACTGGTGTTAGCTTCAGCACAGTGTGCAGGGGGCACTTCAGGTAAGGCAGCTCCTCTGTTTCAAGACAAATGCACAGTGGCAACAGTTGATGAAACCACCAGGGATGAATGGACAAAGGATGGGCAAGGATTATAGCTTCCTTTCTGGGACAGTCTCTACCCAGCCAGCATGACAGACGGCCAGGTGTACCAACACCAACCTTTCAGAACCGATAGGAGCACCGAGTACTTTATTAAGTAGATCAGCCGATACAAGTACCGGCCCAAGTACATTCATGCCTCCTACTATTGGCCTATTATAAAACAATTACAGGAAGAAGCGCTTTAGTTGATCAGAATATGCACTGACAATTGCGTAACAATCCTCAATCAAATAAAAGAAAGTTATACAGATGATAAAATGGAAATTGAGAAGAATGTTTTTTTCACCAATGACATTTTAGCATTTTTATGTTGGCTCGCCTACCTACCTTCTGATCAAAATTTCAGAATAAAACCCATATTGCTGAACATGTGCTATAGTTGTTGTTTTTTACATGAATTTATTCTGCTGTACAAAAGTGATAATGACAAACTTCATGCTTTTATTTTGAAGGCAGAATCGCCTCACTTCCAGTGTTGTTCTGTCTCTGGCCGATGTGAGGGAGCTGCATCACTCCTCCACTCTCAACACTACCAGACACCTTAGTTTGGCACAGCTGTATCTTGGGATGGACTGAAAAAACCCGTCCTCTCTACATGGCACAATGAAACTGTCACAGTTTCACAGCAACTGTCACAGTGCACTGCAAATCATTTTCTACAAATCAAATGTGTTCTTTATTAAGCAGTATCCAATTAGGGAAAGGAGGTAGAAGTTGTATTATTGTAAAGCTTTACCTTCAGCTATGGCTCTTTCATATCCTCTTACACTGTTATACAGTATATCATCAATCTGTGATGCTCAATACATTCCAGGAGTTATTTTGTGATGAAGTGTTTCAATTTACCTTTTTGTTGTATCCACTTTCCCTCAACCTGCCTCGTCCAATTCTATTTCAGTTACTGATTTCCTATATTTCCCAAAATGCCTTTTGACAACCCCCACAGCACAGGCGTGAACTCGCTCCACATTATACGTGTCAGGGGAGAGAGCAAGAGCAATTCCATAGCAGCACCAAGAGAGTGAGTTTTGAGAGTGAGCCGAGAAAAAAGGAGAGTCGCACCCTCAACTCAAAACTCATGTCTTGCTGGCGTGTTGCACTGAGGTCTATTGAGGACACAGTCGGTGGAGAAACTGGTGTCCCTTCCTCTTCTAAGGACTGATGGATTTCTCTCATGGTGAGTCTAGAAAGTAACCCCCTTGTTTGTGTGCTTGTTTGCAAATGTTGCGAATGTTTTTGCACACGTGTCCTAATGTGACCTTACGAACGCCTACGCCCACCCCCCAGGCCCCCTGGGGTCCAGGAGGCGCAGTGAAGGGACTGACCTGCTGTCTTGTCCAGGAAGTAGGCCAGCAGGCAGCGCAGGACGGCCTGGTGACAGATGACCAGCACGTTCTCCTGCCTCTCCAGCTCCATGATGACCGGCTCCAGCCGCTGAACCAGATCCTCATAGGACTGAGGGAGAGCAGAGAGGGGAAACGTTAGGACAGAGGGAGGGAGACCAGAGCATCACCACCCCACAGACGTGATTTCACTGTTGATGGAAGATTATTTCATCTCAGACAGAAAACCAGTTAGACAAAGTCCAAAAATTAAGAAGAATTATGTGGTTCAAACTACCCCCCCCCTCCCCTCCCCTAATGGCCCTATCCATCTCTGTGTGACATTAATGGAGAGGTAATGGGCTGGACTGAAGGCGAGGACACACCACAGTAAACAAACTGGATCCATATTTGTCAGTTTCACAGACTAATGTGAGTCTTTGTTTACAGCTTCCTGGCACTGAGCCAGCTCCGTCCAAGAGGAGGCTTCCCAAGCTGGACTCATTAGCAGAGTTTAAGTGGCCATTAGCCTGGATGCAAAATCTGTGTGTGTGTGTGTGTGTGTGTGTGTGTGTGTGTGTGTGTGTGTGTGTGTGTGAGAGAGAGAGAGAGAGAGAGAGTGAGAGTGAGAGTGAGAGTGAGAGTCATTATATCCACAAACTAGAGGAAAATCAACGTAGCATGACAAAATTGCAAGTTTCAGACAGAGACACGGTGCCGACAAGCTGTTATCTAAAAACCACACTGACACATGCACGCACACACACTTCAGAAGCTACAGGACCATGTCGTAGCATCGCACAACACACACATTACAATGCTGACAGAACTGAATCAAAATGAACTTATTTCAGGATGATCAAGTCCCTGACCTCTCCCTTGGGGTAGCGATAGCGGTATTTGTCCTGGTCCCTCAGGGCAAACTCCAGAGGGTAGTTCTCCTGGATCTCCTCGTACATCATCTCCTCGCACACACCCTGAGGACATCACACACACACACACACAGGTTAAACTCTGCACAGAGGGATGGTAAATAGCTGTACGTAACTACAGAGGGTCCAGTACCTACCGCATCAATCTCGTTGAGGACCTTCCACTGCTCGTAGGGCACGTTGAGCGCCTCGGCCGTCTGGATGGTTCTCTTCATCTGACTGGTCCACACCTTCAGGGCACCGATGTCCTGGTCCTGGATGAACTGGCCCAGGTACTTCCCAAACTGAAAATCAATGAGTGGATGGAAGGAAGTGGAGAATGAGATCTTGCACCAAAAAGTGAACTCTACATCTATGGACGTTTTCACACCAAGTTCGTTTGAAGGGTTTCTTCTAGACCCGAGACGTTTACGCCGAAGGTTTGTTGGTGTGAAAACCGGTTTTGAACTCGGGTGCGGTCCAGAAAAGCGAACAGGGGTTTGCATGAAAACAGGTCTGGGTCCACTTCATGTGAACTGCAGTGCGGTCCACAGTCGGTAAGTAGAAGGATGCCTGTTATCCTATCTAATGCAATCCAATTTAGAGAGGAGATAACATATCTGACTGGAGCGGGCTCATTGTGACAAGCTAACGCCAAGGAACGCCAAGCATCTTCTTTCTTTCATATTTGCAAGACACAAAACGTGACGTTGATGACGTAGAGCGTTACGCAAACGCACCGTGGCTCCGACGAATTTTCATGTGTGTGACAGCAAACCTGTGAGGGTGAAAAACACGCCCAAGACCATCATGGGTTCGGACTCAAGCAACTGACCCAAGTATGAAACGCTGTATGTCGGAACATTTTTTCCTCCTATAGGATTGGTCAGTTCTCTCTACTATATTAATACATATTTCTATTGTGATAGTAGAAATGCTGAGGAGACAATATAGGGGAGATACAGGGGAGAAGGGTCTGGCAGGGGTGCAAGCTTTTTGACTCTGGCGTCTGAAACACTGGATTTTACCAAATGCTTTCACTTCCACCGCATCTGGATAGAATCAGGAAAACCAAATGCTTTGAAGACAAGGCTCCTGCGTTTGAGACGAGTGGGCTGTACCTCCCTGCCCCTGGGCGACAGGCCAGAGTCTCCTCCGATGCGCCCGTTGACGTTGAGGTCGCTCTCGCCGTGGCGGCACAGGTAGATGGAGCGCGGCGTGATGTGGATGTTCATGAGGTAGTAGACGATCCGGCTCTGGATGTGGTCCAACACCCGGTTCACCAGGTAGCGGCGGCCCACATCCATGATCTTAATGTAGGAGAGATCCCTGGGAGAGGCCGAGGGGAAAAACCACAGAGAGGTTTGGACATCGTGCCTTACACTTTAAGGAGGGGACATGCTGTGACCGAGTCTAAAATGCTGAGAATACCCAGCTACGTTGTTGTTTTGGGGCCATTTAAAACAACATATCATTGCATTAACCTATTGAATGATGAATGATATAATGTAACAAATGATACAAAAGGTTACTTTTCTTTATGTGTTGCCACATTGCTATATGCAATTTTCCCCATTGACCAATCTAGATTAGCAAAGCAAACAAGTGCACTAGTGCTTTTTAGGCTCTCAAGGGGTGTGAGTTACTGGAGTGGTAAACAACAACAGGAAACCAACATGGTTGCACGTCTCAAATTCTCAACGCCACCTAGTGTCGCACTGGGGCTAGTCCTGGTCGTACATCCTCACACACTGAGCCCAGCTCTTATAGAGGTGCTCAGGACAGAGCACCGAATGAACCACAATGTACCAGAAACGACGCCCAGCTCCCCCTCACCTGTCCAGAACCTCATCCAGAGTCTCGTAGGAGTTTTCATAACACTTGATCCTCTTCATGAAGTCTTCCACAGCCTCCTCTGTGTTACAGTTGGTGTAGTCAGGGCTGCCCAGCTTCACTTGCTGGAAACACAGAAAAGGCAGGGGACTGAGCACAACATGGAAGGAAGCTGGCTTTCTCCTGAAATAAACAGACCTAGTTAGTCACTCACCACGATGTTCTCTTGTATGACGTCGGGATCTTCACAAACAGACTCTACAAAGAACACCTGAGAGAAGAGGGGGGGGGGGAAAGGGGGAAAGATCAGGCTTGATGCGTCTCACTTCAACGCAGGATCCTCACTGAGGACTGTGAGCCAGCACGCTACCTTAAAGCCATTCTGCTCAGCAAACTGGATGATGGTCTCCCTCCTTTCTCTGGTGGTGTTTGTTGCATCGAAGACCTGGATAACACATGGAACACGTTAGAAACACTAACTCAAAGCACGGCAAAACAAAGACAGCTTCACACAAAAGACACAGTTTCAGTTGCAGTTTCACAACCCCAGTGTGTTAACCTTTTATGCCTCATACAGTGTATTTTGACCCACCGCAACTTGGCCTCCTTGGTCTGTGAGGTACTGCCGCACATCGTTCAAGGCCGCTGAAGCACACTGTCTGCAGAGATCACAGAGAAATTGCAGTCAAGCACGTCACATGATAGCGGTGAAACAGATTGTAACGCCTGACTGATCTTACTGTCTGATCTTCAGCCCCTCCTCGTTGTCTGGACGGAAGAACTCAAAGGACTTGTAGATCTTCATGTACTCCCTCCTGTATTGCCCAACGTTGAACTCTGTTGGGAAAGTGGGAGAGAGAAAAAAAGGAGGGACACTTCATCTTCCTCTTTCACGACTATGTTTCAGAGATGTTTCTTGGAAAGTATTGGGTGAAGCTGATAAAGTGGTGAGCTGGTACCTCTGGTGGGCACTCCGATCCAGTTTAGGTAGCGGGTCAGCTTCTTGGAGATGTAGGTCTTCCCTCTGGCAGGAAGGCCCACCGTCACTATGAGGGTGGGACAGTTGGTCATGCATACTGGAAATAAAAGAGGGAGAGGAAGAAGAAGAAATGGTTTGAGTCGATGAAACACAGTTTGTAATATCTCAGTATGGTGATGTTAGCCACACAGTGAATCACAAGGTTTCTTTCAACGGATTTGTTTTTCCGAACAGATAAAAATATCTACACCGCTTGCACAATTTGCCTCCTAGCCATCTTGCGTATTACATCGTTAACAAAAAAAGAGGTGAACAGTTCAGATCAAATATTAACACAACACTGTCCTTATCAGTGTGTGGAAACCCAGTGCTATCCAACATGAAGACAAAGTCACATCACGCCACTCGGGGGAATGTTGCCAGCAAGGAGCAGGGTCACGGTGTTACCAGAACGTGGCAGGGGAGTTGTGAGAACAACAACAACCCAAGACATCTGGAGACCCAACAGCTCGTCTCGACTGGGCCAGAGAGCACACCCATTCTCACAGGAGGCACTTCACCATATACGTTTATATATATAACACAGAACCATCCAGTCCAAAAGGCCCAGTGTACTTTTCATTTTATTTGGGTGTTCATGGCGCTTTGCTGATTTTACATTAATTCAAATTCTTGTCTTCAGTGTAGTGTTTTGTCTCAGTCTCTCTTGGTGAACCAAACATGACAGATTTTGGACTTTTTAAAGGAGATGTCCAGATTCACAGATTGGATATTGATAAATGTTAATCCTAATTGTTAAGTATTGACATTGTTAGGCTTGTGGGACCCCTGAATCCTTCCTCCGCCTTAGTGGAGAAGCACTGACCATACTCAGATGTGCTGTCAACGACGAGGAGAAGAACAGTTATAATGCATCCAGTACATCCACGGGACAAATCACTCACATGTCTGCTGGGATACAATTCCTGTTTACCAACAAGTGGTGACTGACTTGGCTTATAGTAACAAAGAGATGGACGGCCACACTAGTGCCTTCCCCTCGGGTAGCCTTCATCTGCAGTGAACACCAGCCGTGCGAGCCCTTCTTATGTAAACCAGACGGCTGCACTGCCAAGAGATCAGGCGTGGACAGAATTAAACGGCTTGCGCGCTTTTAACGAGACTAACGCCGGTTTATAACTAGCAATACAATAGACCGAGAGGCTGCTCTTTCATTTATCACGGCGCACGGTCAGGTTGCGCGCTCGCAAATGTTAACAAGAAAGAAATGAAAATATCGATTGGGTTTCAGCTAACCACCGGTTAGACCAACAAATACTACTAAGACCCCACGTCGTTTCACCGGGTTGCCACGTCGCGACACATACGCACCCTTTCTTTGAGAAATGTGTCTTTCAGGAAGGCCGTTTTTATATGGCATCCAGATCTTCTTCAGCGGGTTTTGGGTCAGTTCCCGCGTCGTGGCGGGTTTTGGCGGTGTTTTGTCCTCCATTCCGCGTCCCGACGTACCGGAGGCGGCCGCGGCGGCGACACGAGGCCTTTTCCTCTGATGCTGCGTTGAAGGTGATCGGGGTTTCATCCGCGCTGCTCGACGGTGATGGTGAAGAGGTCTGTTCGCTCTGTGGCTACTGTCACATGGTCCAGGCCGGGGACCGTGTAAACCAACAGCGCACCGTAATCTCTCCAGTATGCGCGCGACGCCTCCGCTGTTTAGGTGAGCCGTAAATGACACCGGCCGTCCTCCTCAACAAAACACAAGCTGGATGAATAGCATGCGCGAGGCACGGGGCGAGGAAATGGAAACGATACGACACAGCAGATGGCGGGGATTTACCATTATGATTTGATGATGAGTTTCTAGAGTCGTTTTACCGTAATAACGACACCAGAGACTGGATTGATTTGATCATGTCCACCAGGGATCCAGTAGGTCCAAGTGTTTAATGGGATATTGTTTTACAAAGTAAATGTCGTTTTAGCATTAATTGGTAGTCTCATTTAACTAAATAAAAAAACACTAAGTTAGAAGTCGCAAGCAAAACTTACCAAAACGAGCTCCACCTGTCTCTAGTGTAGTAGACCATGAAACAAGTCAACAGTGCTGTTAAAGCTGCACTAACTGCACACCTTGCATGTTGACGCCACTTCTGCCTGGTCTAATACATTACAGATTACTTGATATAAGGAAACTACTAACATTTCGGGTCTGATTCTGAAATGTGTCCTAGAATGAGGTGAAATGAATTCATTGACTACCTTATAAGTACACATTTCTACAACAGAGAGTGCTGCCAGGTTCATCAGCCCAATAGCTGATAAGTAAGTGTAAGACTTGACCCAGCAGTAATTTTTCCAATTAGCTCAAGGCTAAGGTCTGAAATTTTACTGTTCACCCTGCAAATTCAAGGCTACCCCAGCTCCAGAGTGGGGCTGGGCTAATGTGCAAGTCAGTGTTATAGATGGACCAACGTGAAACTTTTTGCCCAGGGACAAGGACCCAGTTTAACCAGGGTTAAAATGGTTAGCCCTGGCTACAGCCCAGACACTCATTCAGCTGCAGCACAATGCATTTCTTCTGTAGGCCTCATGATGGGCTGAGTAAAATAAGCATCAATGAGGTGCTCTATTGAAATGCTCATTTTCATGATCTAAATCTATACTGTGATTGCATTGCAGGGGGGTTTCTTTCGGAAGTTGCTTAAGCATTTCTGCAAGCTCCAAAGTGAAAAAAAGGAACTGAAAGGATAAAGGCCACTGGAATCACTGGACTAAAGTTTATCACGTGAATATTTTTTATAGCATCCCAAATGACCCAGCAGTAAAAAAAAAAAAATCAAAGGGAATTCCAGTTAATAATAGACTAGGCAATAGCCTGTTGATATTACAGCGTAATTGTGGAATGAGGGAGGGACATCAAAAGTAATGGCTATGAAGGCCATATTCAGGATAGGCTGTTTATATGCACCTTTAATAACCTGTTCTTCAGTATCTCTATGTCCACATACCACAAATAAACAGAATTCCTGCCTATCTGTGTTTCCCACCAATGATTTGGCAGCAAAGTAAGCTAGTTCCAAACCTGAAAGATGCCTGACCCAGTGGTGACTTTTGCAATTGTGATTTTTTTTGAAAGCTACCTTAAATAAATTGCTATTGCAGTGCCGTCTACCATCCAAACAGCCAAGAATAAATCTTTCATGATCAAGAGACAATTCAGTTTCCTCTTCACTGCCGTAGACCTGCAATAACCAAGGTTTACTGCCATGTTTTGACTAAAGCCATGCAAAACAGATCTAGCGCACAGCCTGCCAAATCCTTTGGTAAATGGGATAACATGTTTACATCCATCAGTATTCTGGATCAGAATATCCCAGGTACCTTATCCAGCTTGCTCATTGCCAGGAGAGCTTGTCCAGGTTATTGTAAATGGGATATGGCAGCTTCCTGTGCTAACTAATAAACAGAATATGGAAGAATTATGACCACCAATGGTATGTGTGGGTTTGACTAATAACAAAGCCTTTATTAGACAGCACCTACGCACAACGTCAACCTGCCTTCACCTGAGTGCTCTCAGTGGTAATACTGGAAGTACTCCATTCCAATAAACACAATACTTGAGTCCCAAATATTAAGGGAATATTATTGTGCACGCTAACGTAGCCAGTGACAAATATTGGGAGCCAATGGGAGAGTTGAGATTGTTATAGCTGGCAACGACAACTGTGGGCACTGGCACTCCTGACAGGGGCACCTCTAAAGACACATTTAATGCCAGGAAAACCTTGAAACTGAGACACTATGCTGCAGCGTTCTCTTGTCACAGCTTGGGTTTGGCCTCTTGTTTGTGGTCCTGTGTAGTTTTCAGGTACAGTGTGACACTGGCAGGGTGAGAGCAGCGAGGCGCTTATGGGGCCTCACAGGCACAAGTAATAGTAGTGGTTGTAGTACTAGCAGTAACAGTAGTAGTAACAGTAGTAGCAGTAGTAGTGGTGGTAGTAGTAGCAGCAGCACTAGTAGTAGTAACAGTAATAGTAACAGTAGTAACAGTAGTAGTAGTTAGTAATAGTAGTAACACTACTACAAGTAGTAGTAGCAGCAGCAGTAACAGTAGTAACAGTAGTGCTAATAATAGTAGTAACAGTAGTATCAGTAGTAGTAACAGTAGTAGTGAAACCCAAACACCAGGTAATTTAAGCTTCCAGTACATCACAACCTCATAACTAAATTGTGCGCACATGTCGACAACGTCCATAAGATGGCAGCATTGCTGTGAGTGTGTACGTGCGTGTGTGTGTGTGTGTGTGTTGAATGAGTTGTGACTTTACTAGTCCTGTCCATTTAGCTGTGCTCATTACTAGGGCGTAGTCTGTGCTACTAGTCAGGTATCATGGCCTTGTTAGTCTACTGATTCTACCCAGAATCAGACTGATGGAGCAACAGGGCCTGTGACCCAAATATGATGACATGGAGCCTTTCTAATTAAATGCTCTCTCAAATCCCCTAACTGCTAGTAGACTAGAATACACAGCAGGTACATCAGCTCCACAAATAGATGGCACACTAACTTCTGCAAAGGATACCTTTTTTTAGGATTGTCAAGCAACTGGGTAAACCAAACAGGGCTGAGTGCTCCTGCACAGAGATGTGTTTGCAGCATGTAAGTCGGTTAAGCAATGCGTATTATTCTCTGGGCTATTTGCAGTGTCTTATCTTATCTTATCCTACCCGAGGCATGCAAAAACGCCAGCGGGCAGTTTGGCTGTCAAACTTTTAGACTGAAACAACCAGACGCGTCGTTTTTGTAGGAAACAGAGTGGCTTGCACACCGTACTGGATCAGGAAGCAGCTCTGTGAGCTGGTTCACAACAGCTCCTCCTCCCAACAGCTGCCAGGCTCTGATTGCAGCCAAGAGCCTGAGAGAGTATACAAGTCATATCCCAATATAGTGTACTGATTTCACACTGTCAGTAAATCTGGTTTTAACGTGCTGCGTGGTAGTTTTGGGCCATAAATCATCTTTCTGTATCCTCCACACATGCATCGCAGCAGCCCACTCGGAGCTCTACAACCTCATACTCTTACTACAACCTTCAACACGACAAACAGCCTAAACATAAACAGCAGCAGTTTCTGCAGCGCTACATCTGGACTGTATTCTCTGTCTTAGAAAACACCCCACCAATGGAAAGCTGGCTGACGGGAGTATAGACTGCATAGAGCCTTTGCATTCTTGTTTTTGGACAGCGGTACAAAAGCATTTCCCGCGGGTTCAAACCAAACTGCTACAATTACAAACCCCGATGTTACAAATCACACATTTCGCCCGCTGTCCTTATGTAGGGTAAAGGTCTCCGTGACGGCGCCAACGCACCGAGATCACGTCGGCTCTTGTTTACGTCTTTTAGAAAGGGCTTCTCGCTGCCTGTCGGAAGCCCGGTTTCATCTGGCTAAGGATGCACGTCGTGAGCAAACGGACGCACGCGACCGAAAGCCTCGACAACAATCATTCTTACCCGTCCGCTCCAGGTTTTGCGTGTGTTTGGATCGGCTGGAGCCTCTCATCCTGGGTGTGTGATGGAGCGCACTGCCTGGCTATGTGTCCGACGACACCCTGCTGCTTCCTCTGAGCCGCACGGTTGCTGGCTGCACACACCCACTTTTCGGGACTTCAGGCCCGGGTGACGGGTATTGTTTTTTTTGTTTTTTTTTAGAAAGTGCATAGACTACGTACATTCCCCCCCCTCCCACTTCCCTTTACACACACACACACACACACACCCCCTTCCCTGACCAGCCTTGTCTTATGTCAACCTCCCATGACTTTGATGGTCCACTGTAGAAGTGAGTATTTATAACCTGGCTGACCCTTACAGAAAAACAACTATCGTAGCCATGTAATAAATGTTGTATGGATAGTAGAAAAATATCACAGCAAAACCTAAATAACATAAAAATATCCACAGGAGATGAACAAATAAAATACGATAAGGTCACTTTAAACTCACCATTGAGAGCTTTGAGTCGCCATAGGAATATTACAGGGCTGTCATAGTAATACCATAGGAGTTAAACACACCAGAAAATGTGATTACTTTACTCTAAAGTTACTCTAAACTCACTACTGAATACCACAGATACACTATACGCCCCTATAGGAATATTATAGGGCTAGATAGTAATACCATAGGAGTAAACCTTTGCTCAGACAACATTGTCCCCTCCAAAACAATCCGCTGCTTCCCCAATAAGCCCCAGATTAATGGAGACATCAAACTGCTGCTGAAGAGGAAAAAGAGCTTTCAGGGATGGGAACAGGGAGGAAGTCAAATGTATCCAAAGAGAGATGAAGAGGAAGATTAGGGAGGGAAAGGAGACACGTACAGGGAGAGGACGGAGAATCAACTCCAGAAGCAATGTGAAGGAGGTGTGGAGGGATATGAAGAAGATGACAGGCTTCAAACAACAAGCACCAGGGGTGAAGGGGGTCAAGGGAGAGAGCAAACGGGTTAAACCAGTTCTGTAACAGGTTTGACTTCCCGAGGCTGCAACAGGCTGCTCCGCATGTTGTACTAGACCGGGTGGCCAGTGCACTCTTCTTTGCTGTGGTATGTTGGGGAGGTGACGTCAAGGCAGAGGATGCCAACAGGATTAATAAACTGGTCCAGAAAGCTGGCCTGGTTGTGGGAGAGAGCCTGAGCCTGCTGCTTTCTTCTTGACCCCCCCTCCACACACACCTACACCCGGACCTTCTCAGAACTGCCCTTGCCACATACACACACACACACACCTCGACCAAATTGCACAACTGTAAATTGCACTAAGTTATTATTTCTTGCACTACCTTGTACATTACATACATACATGTACATACAGCCAGCCAGCCAGCCAGCCATCTATCCATCTATCTATCTATCTATCTATCTATCTATCTATCTATCTATCTATCCATCCATCCATCCATCCATCCATCCATCCATCCATCCATCCATCCATCCATCTATCCATCTATCCATCTATCCATCTATCTATCTATCTAAACACACCAGAAAGTGTGATTACTTTACTCTAAAGTTACTCTAAACTCACTACAGAGTACCACAGATACACTATATGCTCCCTATAGGAAGATTATAGGAAGATTATAGTGTTTTTTTGTTTGTTTTCAAGGACAGACAGTCTAACTAGAGGACCTTTGGGAACTAGAGTTGTTGATCACAGGAGAAACACTAATGCTGATACACACCCACACACACACTAACCTGCCAGCAATGTGACCCTCTACAGATAACACAGCATGATGTGACCTCTAGCCTTAGCAGCACAGTCTGTGGTAACGACGCTGATTGTCAGGCACAGGGCCTTGGGAGGGAGAGAGGGAGAAAGACTTGAAAGTTGGATTACCCTCAAGACCCTCTCCCCTGACCTTGAGTACATTGCTCCCTAAAGGGCAGAGTGTATCCCCCCGTCCCACACTCCCTCAGTTTGCCTCACACCCAACCCTCAGGGAGCATGCTGCTTTTAGACAAGCAGAAAGTGTGAAAATACCAGTCAGACCAGATCATAGCGTCGCTATGCTGGCATATGTTACATGGGCCATTGCAGCACAAAGCCTAACATTAAATACCAGACCAGCCTCAGCTTCAAAGTCAGGGGCTGGCCTACACAGCATGTAAAAACAGGACGATATATATTATAGGTAGCACGGCCGGAGGGAACCGGTTGTATTCTGCCCTCCTTTTGGAATATCACAAGGAGGAAGTGCGAGAGATTGTTGTGTCATCACTGCTGCTGCGTGCAGTGGTGTAAGGCTTGTCTACTAATGAAAATGGTTGACTCAGAGAGGAAAAATACCACAGCGTCCGCCTATGAGGAAATAGGAAATATGCAAGATATAGTAAAATTCCTACTACAATTGATGATTATGATTTCGCTTTCTGTCTTACTCAGAGAGCAAGATGTTTTATACTCAGGCCGGAATAATGTGACACAGACCATCCATAACCCTGTTGTTTGTTTGGGACAAAGATGTGTCGGTAATATAGGAGGAGGTAGAGCGGGTTGTCCTCTAATCAGAAGATCAGAGGTTCGATCAGAGGTTCGATCCCCGATGCCTCCAGTCCACATGTCGAAGTGTCCTTGGGCAAGACACTGAACCCCAAATTGCTCCCGATGGTCAGGCCAGCACCTTGCATGGTAGCTCACTGCTATCGGTGTGTGAATGAGAGGCATATACTGTAAAGTGCTTTGGATAAAAGCGCTATATAAATGCAGTCCATTTAATAAAAAAAAAAAAGATCTGTAAGTACTAAGCGACAGCTGGGAGGTCATGATCTATGTGGGCCACGGCTAATCATGGCTGATATCCCATATTTACATCAGCAACGCCAAACACAGTTTTATCATTAGCTTCCCCTGACCCATGCTCTAAATACCCCAGGGTGACCATGTGTGCTGGATGTGGGGGAAAGGTACTCGCCATATCATCTAAACATAATAATGGTGACCTTTTCAGACTAGAACACTGAGGCAAATGGCCGCGTCCCAAATAACTACTCCACTGTGGCTATTTATAGCAAGCTCATAAAGCTTCAGAGGCATGATTAGAAGAAAAAATAAATAAATCTCCCCAAGGACCAAAGCAAAAATATCTTGAGCGTGAAAACTCTTGCTTTTACTTTAGAAAATCTCATTTAGAGCCGCGTGGGCAAGTACAGATATAAGTTAGGGATACGTTTTTCATTGTTGAAGCAGTGTCCCACGTATGGTTTCATTTGGGTTGAAACAGAGCGGACGTGCCTCTGGAAGCGTCTTACTCAACACAAACACAAACACAAGCCCTTTCTCAAGGTAGTGTCACAACTCAACCGTGTAGCATAACCCAACCTTGAGCCACTACGTGTTACATAAGGCTGTGGCCTCAGGCAGTAACAGGAACTTGCAGACACTGTGCACAGTGCACTGTCTCTCACAGCTCCATTAATAAGAAACAGCCCCAATCTGCAGCAGCAACACTGATAAAAAATTTAAAAAAACACGTGGTAATGTGGTTGAGGTGGTCTTATTATTGTTGCAGTGAAACACACTGAACTGTAGGTTATTATGGACACAGAAGTTGCTCTTTTCGGACGAAGAAAGTTCATTTCTGGTCGGTGTGTAGAGACACTTCCATTTTTAGTGACACATTTATAAAGTAATTGACAAGACAAGCAGTTCCAAAGTTTTGCTTTAATCCCTGAAAGGACAGGAGAAAGAGACAGGCGATATTAAGACAACACAGGTAACCTAGAGTGTTCCAGTTTCACAGTCTGTCCACAGTTGGTTCATCTACTGGGGTTGTGTGTGTGTGTGTGTGTGTGTGTGTGTGTGTGTGTGATGTGCTCACTAGTGCATGGGTAGGAGAAGAGACCTGAAATAGGCAATCCAACACACAAACACACATTATTATTAAAAATACTGTATGCACACACACTCTCTCACACTCTCACCTAACCTGAAGGACCTAAAGATCACACATATACATACATAAATAAAAACATAGGTCAATTAAAAACAGGCCCACGTTGAGCCGCTTGGTTTCTACCGGTGGGAGGAGACACAGCTGATGTCATCCCTTGATATGTCCTATAAATGTCCAACTCTTATGTTGTTGTTCCCTAGCAACGCCTCCTCCTCCTGCCTCTCCACCACTACTATTCCAGGGAAGACGTCCTGCCCATCCAGTCTCTTTAGAGTCCCGAACAGGTCTCTCCCCTCCTCAGCTCTTCTGCACAAATCAGATTTTCCTCCCTCCTCTTCCTCGTCGCTGGCTGTAGCGGGCCGCGTCTTCCGGCCTTCCTCGGCCTTTTACTGACTTTGGCAGACGGTGCCTCCACTCTTGCCCCCCGCCGCGGCCTTCTTGCGTCTCTTGTTGAGCAGCGGGTTGCTGGAAGTGTCCAGGTCTTTGATCTTCACCTGGTCGTAGTCCACGCGCATGGTAGCCAGAGCACTTGTCATCTCCTCCTGTAAGAGACAGGGCAGAGAGGGTGTGCGTCTAGTGCAGCGGTCTCCAACTATACATCACGGAGCGCCAAGAGTACGCCGGTTTTCAATCCAACCCAACACTATATCAGCCAACCTCACTAATGAACACACCTTCAATCAGGAATAGGATAGGACAGGATAGGACAGAATCAATTAGTGAACAACATGGGTATTGAAGGTCAGTACCTATATTTTTGTATTGAAGACAGCCAAAAACTGATAATTTCTTCTGATATCCAATATCTTCAAATCTCAACATGTACATGCCAAAAAAAAAAAAAAAAAAGACATGTATTCATTGTTTCCTCCACAGTTTTATTCTTGTCGGGGTGGAAATGCCTCTGAAACAGCGTTTAGATCGTTTAATAATAAAAGATCTGATTATAATGTAGAATCCATTCAGGTTGAGCTTCCAGTGTGGTATTGATCAATTCTACAATAAATATGCAATCAAACAAAGTGCATTGTATCCAACATACTGGAGGTGGACAACAATAACTGGGCAATATCCTATGTTTAATAAAAGGCCGATATCAGATATCAGTCTAACGCTAGGCTTGACCCTCATGCTCTAGAAAGGGATGTGTGCTGTGCATGATTTTTTTCTGTAGACACTATAGGGCCCATTGTTTTGGTGACTGGCCATTTCACACCTAGCATTCAAATCTTTCCACACCTGTCCATTCAGCTGTTGTGAAGGAATGTGTCGTTGCTGAACTATGGGTAATCATTGGAAAAATATGTGATTGCCCAATTGACACATTGGGGAATTTACCCTACAAAGACTTGAACTGAGCAAATAGTGTGTCTTTTCTTCAAACACGTCACTGAGGTAAAGTGAAAATGAATCTCAGACGGTGCTACAGGTGTGTAACGCGAGGCCACCAACTCGGGAGGCGAGATTGGAATGAATGCAATCTTGGAAAGAATGACGAGGAGAAGATGAGCTCCTTTGTGCTTTGTCTAAGATTATGTGGAGGGAATAAACTGAATGAGCTGGTCTAATACAGACCAGCCTGTGAGAAATGCTTCCCCCTTGTGGCTGTCAGGGAATCATCAACATGGTGACAATAAACACAAATTCTCCATTTTGACAAATCTATATGTAGAAGCTGAGATTGTAAACAAATCAAACTAATTTCTAAAAGTTGTGTTGAAATTAGTTTGATATTCTGTTTACAATCTCACCTTTTACATATAGAAAACAATTCAAATCGTTGGCTTTTATGTAGTAATCATCTCTTAATGTTGGGCCATTCTGAAGCCTTGGTAGTACAGGAGTAGGGATGTGTAATGTCTGTGTATGGCCAGAGGGGGTCGCTGTTGCTTTGCTTCTCACCTTTACATCGTCCCACATCTCCCTGTCCTCAGTCAGCACCCGGGTGGTGTGGAGCGGAGTGGAGGGAACCACCATGGACTGCTGCAGGGTGCAAACACACACGTCTTAAACACGTTCTGATGCACGCACACACACACACACACACACACACACCCACACACACACACACACACACACACACACACATACAGATGCACAGACATACGGGCACACACAAGCTTGACAAACAGGAAGAGGCACAAGTATACAAGATCTATCTATACTAAACAGATGATGTAATATAAAGTAAATAATTTGGTGTATTTGTATGTAACACACACAAACTCACATTGATCCAGGGGTGGTTCATAAACTGAGTGATGGTCATTCTTTCATTAGGGTCGGTCTTCAGCAGCTGGTGGATCAGATCTTTCGCTGGAAGGGCAAAGTCAAATTTCAAAGATAAGCATCAGTATTCAGTAACACACACATGCACACACACACTCTCATGGGCTCCGGCTGGCCTACTTATACAGAGAATAGGACTATTTAAAAGAGTGATGGATGAAGTGAAAAAAGAAATATGACAGTGTGCACATGAAATGCTGCCTGAGTCGAGCCCTGTTGGCCGACGAGGCGAAACCCTGACAAGGACTCTGTTTAGGAAGAGGGCACCAGTTGGCTCAAGTCTCTGGGCCGTTTTCCCAGTGAGAGATCCACCAGGGGACTTTCTGAGCTGCTATCCCTCAAGGGCATGGGCAGTCCATAGATGTGTAAATCCAAACCATTAACATTTTTATATGTGGTTGGTGAGTGTGTAAGTGTGGTCCCCAACCAAATGCTTGTGCATGTGCGGAAGTAATGATGTGAAGATCAAAGAAATGTTAGCACAGAGGCAATCAACTGGAAAGGGAAATTGACATGCTTTCCCACAAGGCAACGCAAAGAATCATGTGATATTTTTGACCAATTGCATAGGAGGCCACCAAGAATTTGATCAATTTGGCCAGCAAGCCTGTGCACACTGTGGAGGCCAAAGCCAAATAATGTCCTTTTGTTCATACAAACGAGCCAAATGTAATTTAGCAAGTGTGCTGCAGCATTACACTAACAAGACTCTGTCTTTGTGTTACAGGGTGGAAGAGGGATGGACACCTATAGTCTCACCTTCCTGTGACACCTCAGACCACTCTGGGTTGGGGAACACGTAGTCGCCCATCCTGATCCTCCTCTTCATCCCCGGGGAAATGGCCTGGCCTGTGTCGGAGTAAAATGGGGGGAAGCCACACAACCTGCAGAGGGGAATGGTGGTGAGATGGACAGAGAGAGAGAGACGGAGTAGTATTAAAACCTGGAACAAAGACATTTAACTGCACTCAATTTCTAGATATTCACATATACAGTACATCATAGAGCATGTGTACTGACACCCATGTGCATGCAAACAAATACACACACACACACACACACACACACACACACACACACACACACACACACGGTACTCACAGGATGTACATGATGACGCCCAGAGACCACATGTCACACGATTTGTCATATTTCTCCGGGCCCAAAACCTCAGGAGCTTATCAGTGGCAATACACACACATACAGAAATAGAAACATGTACATGGAGAGTAGAGTTAGACAACGGAAAAATAATGTGAAAATATGAATGCAAAAATAAGTGTCTCCACTATTAAGTCGTGCCTTACCGGCGTTGAATGCACTTATTGTAAGTGCTTTGGATAAAAGCGTCTGTAATGTAATGTAATGTTTTTCCTGTTTAAAAGAATATCTCAAACCCCACAGTGATCCTCAAATCCGGGCCTCTGGGTCCAGAGTACTGCTGGTTTTCTATTCTGCCAGGTAGTTTCCATTCTAGCGGTCTAATCAGGGATTGATTAAGACCTGATGCCAGGTGAATGCAATTAACTTCCTGGTAGGAGAGAAAACCAGCAGCACTCTGGACCCCGAGGCCCGGATTTGAGGAACTCACGTTAAAAGATACAGAATACATTACACTATTTCCTAACTTTATCGCAAACAGTAAATCTGTCAGGATGTAAAATAACATATTGCAACTTACCCACATAGTATGGCGTGTAGCAGGGGGTCTGTAGAGGGTTGTGTAGAGTGGTCTCTTTAGCAAAGCCAAAGTCTGTCAGTTTGAGGACTCTGTTGCGGTCTTGACTGGTGTACAGCAGATTCTCCGGCTGCGGGAAGGAAGAAAAGAAATTAGTGATAGTCAACATTTCACTGACTGAGCCCCGAGTGAATCTTATTACATTATTGAGTGATTCATGTGGTGATACTGTTCTCTGCTCACCTTGATGTCTCTGTGTGCAATGTTCACCTTGTGGAGAAAGTCGATGGCTGTGCCGATGTCCCTCATGATCTCTGATCCCTCTGGGAGGGGAGAGGAGAGCATTCTCTCTCAGACCACAATAATAAAATACTACAGAACCAAAGATTAACAAAACAAAGATGATGTAAAAGAAAGGTTATATATCAGTTATATTGTATTCTGTCCTCTTCTGTTTATTCCTGTCTAATGTTATCCAGGAATTATATCTTATATCATTCTATCCTGGGAATAACGGTAGAGTTTTTTTCCTCCTATATCCTTTCACTTCTTTATCACTCCATCCATCCGCCCATCAGTCTTCACCTTTCTCAGTGAAGGCCTGGTCTCCTCTGGCCTGGATCCGACTGAACAGCTCTCCTCCCTGCATACTGGAGACATGAACAGACACCGCTCACGTACTGTACAAATGGCACCTACACACAATGCCAACTGATGACACAATTGTGTACATACACACCTGACTTATTGTCTATGTATTATTTTATTGTTGAATTTACTTTATTTCTTGTACATTTTTTCTTGTATATCTCCTAGTTTTAGCCCCCTTTCCTTTCCGACTTTAGCATAGCGACAGAGTATACCACCGCGCATTTCACTTCACTTTTGTCCCACTATAACTGTGTATGTGACGAATAAACCTTTGAACCTTGAACCAATTAATTAAAGGTGCTACATGCAGCATTTTAACATCAATAAATTATTACCACTGGCAGCCTCTACCCTGTATTTTACATTGTGTGTCGTCGCCAGTTCAGATTTGGAGAGAAATCTGCTGGATTGCTTTACAGCACAAAACAGGAAGAGGGCGCTGTTCTTCCAGCACGAACACAGCTAAAGCTTTCAGAGCTGCTGGCAGTGGCAGGTGGTGGAACGACGAAAATAATAAACTTTATTTGTATAGCACCTTTCATACAAAAACATGCAGCGCAAAGTGCTTTACATTACAAGAAAAAAATTAAATTAAAATAATAAAAAAGGACAAACAGGAAAATAAAAGTCAAGTGCAATTATAAAAATAGAGAAAAAATAAACTGCGTTGTGCTTTGCATTAAGAAAGTATACAGTCAAATGTGTCAGTGTAAAGAGTGCTTATTAAAAGCTTGCTTGAAAAGATACGTTTTAAGCATTAAGTCCTTTTTGTGACAGGAAGTAAAGGGGTTTATAGGAAATGTGATAGATAGATGAATGATGAAATAGAACATGCTATCTAACATGCTATATATCTATTGTGAGGAAAAAATGTCACCTAAAATATCTGACTTAATATTTTTGTATGATCCCAACAGCAAAAACGTTACTATTTTAGAAGCAAATGTTTTTTCTTTCCACCTCCTAGCCCACACTAACATAAACACATATCCAATAATCGTCCCTGGTGCCTCACTCTGCTACGGAGAATGGAAAATGCTTTTGTATTAAGTGTAATGTGGATTAAGTGTGCATTAGGTAAGTGTGTTTTTGTGTCGTTCAGAAGCAAACAGATGGAGAGATAGTTAGAGCGAGAGGCACAGGGAGGTAAGAGGGAAAGTATGACTGTGTGTGCTTGTGTACAAGACTGCACTGAGCTGTGTTACTGCTCTGACCCTCGCTCATACAGGAAGGAGCTGACAGCAAGAGATTACTGAGCGCACACACACACACACACACACACACAAGGTCACTACACTAAACACAACTTGCTGCTGTTTCAACATATAATGGTGAGAAAAGATAATGCCTCATCTCTTAGGGTTTAAAATTCCCACGTACAGACAGTTAATGTGTCATTTTTCAACTTAGACAGTCTCTCACTTTTTCCACTGAATCATTACATCATCTTCAAGTTCAGAATGCGGATAATAAAAGGGACAGAGGTCAACCACATAAACGCATGTGTGTGGGCACATACAACACACACACACACACACACACTCTGAGTGTATATAATCTCCACTGGAGTCACTCAGGGTATCATTAAGGAGAGGTAGGTGTGACATGTGAGGCCCAGATGGATTTGAGTCTATCTCCCTCAGCAGCATCGTCTTCACCTCGTCTCCAGACATGCCAAGATTTATGACAACAACTATGAAGGCTCAGCCCTTGGTGGCACAGCCTGGCTTTATGGTTTGTCACTGCTGAGAGAGACACTCAGACCTGTGACTTCTGGGAATTGTAGTCATTCCGTGCTCAGTTGTTGAAAAAAGGTGCGCTTGTTTTGAAACGATGCTTGAAGCCTGATTATATCCATATAATAGAACAAGTACCTCTTAATGCATGCTCAGTGAAGGTCGAAGAAAGAATTTAGGCCAAGGTGTGAGGGTTATGGGTAATGATAGTAGAAGGTCCTACCATTCCATGACGATGAGCAGGCACTTCTTCCCATGGTGCATGTTCTCATACAGGCTGAGAATGCGAACAATGTACGGTCCTGCCGATACTCGCCAGTGAAGCTCCACCTCTCGTCTTGCCTTGGGACTGTCATAGATAATCTGGGAGAGAGAGAGAGAGAGAGAGACAAGATGAGCAATGAATGGAAAATGATTGCAGAAAATTCAGATTGTTACAGGATTGATTGACTCAGTGCACTGATTCATATTGTGTCTTCCCTGGAGGGCTTGTGTGTTTATGGCCTTGTGGGCTACCCTGAACCAAGCCACCGTCCACTCTGTCCTTTAAAATACTCCCACTTCACAGCAACATCTTGGAAATTCAAACAGGTATCTGGCAGGACATTCAAAAGTGCCCCTGACAAAGCATCCTTTCTGTCTTCACTGCTCCCTTAAGTCTAAGTTGACTCCACACACACACAGTCCTAAAGACAGCTTGGGTACACGACACACACACACACACACACACACACACACACACACACACACACACACACACAGAGCAGGTGGTGGACTTTGGCATAGCACACGTCTTCCATCAGGGCGTATTTTGGGATCTGACAGTGATGGAGAGCTCTGCTGTTCACAAGGCCAGCCTGGTGGCAGCCAGGGCTGGGACACATAACACTGACACAGTGACACTGACTGACATACTCATAAGTACTGACCAGTGGGTTTCATCCTGTGGGTGGTAATGAAGTGCACATTTCCCATTTCTTGTAAGCTACAGAGTGAAATTGGGGAAGTCTGGTTTCGCTGTTCAGGACAAACGTGACAAGAAACAGAACAGCAACGAATGTGCTTTTGTCAGATAACATGAAAAAGGAAGGCAGGCCATGTGTTTCAAGGCAGGGTGGCAAAAGTGGAAGTTGAGGGATTCTGTCAGCTTGTTTGCCTGCTCTACAACAACGAAGTCAGGGTAACCAGCGATGGCTATCCTTATGACTTTAATCGAAGCAGAACCCATTCCCTTAATTTCCTGTATTGGGCTATAAATGGGCTATAATAAAAAATGACTGTTAGGATTAAATATATGTCTAAAAACACTAAGGGGTAGAGAGTTAATCTTCTGATGGACTCATTTCTAATGCAAGGCAGCGTGTCCTCCCCATGTCCCACCATGGGGGCTAAAAGCACACCTGTCCTTGATCCCTCTCCAAACCAATCAACATCCTCATACTCCCCTGAACCAATCAGATCCCTCCCCCCAGCAGCTGTAACGGAGCCACTACAGACACTGAGACACAGTTAATCTGTATCACTCCTTCACTTTCTCTGTATCTCTCACACACACACACCTGCTGAATGTTAATAATCTATTAAATCTCACAGGCTGTCAGAGCGCTGGCCTATCTGACTAGATAAAAAGGCTGTTATCGTTACTTCTCCTTTACAACGCCTACCAATAAATCATTGGTCATAAGGTCCACAGTGACGTTGATTCAACTAGGAAATGATACAGTAAATCAATGAGAGGTGATATGGGCCCTATTGTGATTGATCTAGTGCGGTCTGAAAATTATGACTCTGATGTTTACATCACCCACATCGCCAGTCGCAAAACTGCTTAGAGTTGCTATTCTATACCTGCTTTGTACAGCAATAATAATACAACATCACTAGAATCAATAATGGACCTCAAATGGCCTTATCTACAATTATTACAAATTAATAATTATATTGACCATGATGATTGATATGTGTTGGTTTGCTACTGTCCCTACATCTCATGTATCTGCTGCCTATCTGAAAAAGTGTTTTTTTTAGAAGTTTAGAACAAAAAGATTAAAATTTCTCATAATTCCCTTGTAGTTTTATACAATTTATACAATGGAGCTTTTACAGGGTCCAAGGATCATAAAACACTCAACCAAACTGACACTATAAACCTTCAACTCAAGTGAGAAAAACGCTTACTTGAGTTGAGCAGTTACATAAGTTTTCCATGACGAAAGAGGTATACCAGATGATTGTATATATTGTATTATATTGTATATGGTACAGAGTGCAGGAGTAATCTATACAGAGGCAACTTGTAGAAAGATCCTCAACCACAAAAGATGGACTGTTTCTGTTTCTACTGTAATGCGGTTGCGTCTTGGTCTAATGGTCTTGTGTGATACAAGACCATTAGACCAAGACGCAACCGCATTACCGCAGCACATTTCCACCATGCTACAATCCAAGCAGATCATGAGCTTGAATTGCGAAACAAGGATTTGAAGCTTGAGAGTCAATGGATACTTATCAGCCCAGACCTCTCAGACAGATTAACTGCTGCTTTGACCAAGCCTGGGGTCTGAGAGCTGCTGTCACAGACAAGAGCTCCTCCATACGGTGAGGAAACCCAGATGGGCCACAAGCATGCCAAAGGGCTGACAACAGATCTGTACAGAAGCTGAGGGAGGACAGTGAAGACGCGCAGACAAGTGGAGGGGAAGATTGTGACTATGAATGGAAAGCCTGTAGAGAGGGAGCTGCAGCCGGACTCTGATGTGGAACATTCACCTGCCAAATATGAGCTCCTAATGGAACAATCAGTTAATGGGAGCCCTCAGGAGTACCGCCGCGCCACACCGGGTTTCCCCAGGTCCTCGTTCTCCTGCAGCCAGACCAAGTCCAAGTTGAGAGAGTCCTGATGACTGCACTTGAATTACATTAAAAGGCTGGCTTCCCTCCAGGTCCGCTGCAAATTGGATTAAACCTATACCCATTCATTACGTTAAGCGCTCAGAGCCGCACTTAATTAAGAAGCAAGTGAATTGGTCAACTCAACACCTCCCCTCCCATTTCCTTTCTCTATCTGCCTATTTGACGTGTGATTAAACACAAAGGGAAAGTCATAAATTAGCAGTGCCAAAAGTGTAAAAACACAGGCTGTATGAGGCCACTGCTAGGCAACTGTAGCTTTTAATCATACTCCATAAACAGTACAATCCCAGTTACAACCCAGCAAACACACAATCACCACTGAGACGCCAGCTAGGAGCGACAGTAGAGAACTTGTTGAATTCATGTTTTCTTCCACAAATTGCACCTTGTGTTTCATTTGGCATGATGTGTGTGTATGTGTGTGTATGTGTGTCCCCGCAGTCAAAGGTTACTTCAGTCTTCATGTCCTTAAACAGGCTCTTCAGAGTAGAGGGGGTTCTATTTTATTGTCAGGAGTGTTGAGCGTTGAGTGTTGAGTGTGGTGGGTCCACGCTGGTTTGGTTACCCTGACCTGGTTTTCTCTGGCAGTGGGAGCCACGAACTGTCAGGCAGCAGGTAAGGCCGGTATGGGTGCAGTCAGCATGTTATGTTGACAACACCGGTCTCTAAGCAGCCAACAGAAAGATTTCTAATACAACACACTCAGTTGCCATAGTCACATGATATTCACAAGTATATTCACAGTTTTCTTATGAAATCTGTCCTTTCTATCAGTTTGCCGTTAACATTAAAACATCTCCAAATTAATGCAGAAATTAGCAAGATTTAGGAAGTTTTTCAGCCACATAAGATTCATATTTTATCGTCCTCTCTGCTGTCCTCTCTAAGCAACGTCAGCTTTTCTCTGAATTCATGATGCTATTAATCCTCCCATCCCTCTTGGACTCTCATCTTTTGTTTGTGTGTTCTCATTTTCTTCAGCTGTTTATCTTGTTTCTTTGTCTTCCATCTCTCCTTACACTATGCCGGGGTCTACAACTCTGGTTGTGACACTACTGCTGCCTGGCTTGGCGACTCTGATCCAGTTGGATTACCGTAAACCAGTAAATTTCTCTGTGCCTGTGGCCTAGTGGTGACAGGTGACAGCTTGACAGCCCATGTATGTGTGTGTCTACGCATATGAGTGTGTGTGTGTGTGTGTGTGTGTGGATATGCCAAAGTTTCCACTGCTGTTGGAATACGGTGTCACTCTCAAAATCCACGTGTCGCTCTGAAGCAGCATAACATATCATAGCATATGGCTGGGTGATTGAGTGCATCTTAGCTTGCATCTGATGCAGTGACAGGCCCAGCTGGCCCTCCTTCCAGGAAGTCCACCTCAGCACTGTCCATGAGCCCAACAGGCAACATGCACATGACAAATCCAACGTGAGCAGCAGTATTCACACATATGTGCATACCCTAGCATAGACATGCACACACACACACACACAAACTGTAACTTGTAAGTCGCTTTGGATAAAAGTGTCTGCTAAATGACTGTAATGTAATACAGGATGAGCCTCAAGTATCATAGCACCATCACTTTAAGTTGATTGTACAAGTGTAAAAAAGATTGTTGTTACTTCATGAGCATTGTGGATGTGTGTGTGTGTGTGTGTGTGTGTGACAGAAATCTGATAAGAGACTTCAATAAAGGTCAAAGTTCTTGAATCTAGTGTTGTAAGTAGGCCCAGTTTCCAAGTGTTTGACATCGAACATAGGTCAAACATTAACGGTTCAACCACCTCTAAAACATCATTAGAAACATTGACGTGGTGTAAACCTGTGGGTAAACTATGACCATGAGGCATACCACCACCAATATAGACACACATCAACTAGACTATTTTGAGAAAGGCATTCATGCTTTCCCCCCCTCCTCATATAACTTAAAACCGTCTGTACCTCCATCACATAAGGTGTGTCAGCTGAGTTTACCCTCCACTACATCCCCAGTTATAACACAGGTATACTCATATCTGATGCATGCTACCTTCAGTGCGCACTTCTCTCCACTCTTCTTATTGAAGCACTCAAGAACTTTGCCGTTGATGCCCAAACCCAGAACCTGACTGGAAATCTTATAATCGTCCGTCACCGCGTTGCGCTTTATCTCCAGTTTAGGATAAACGGGCATTGGGAAGAGCGTGGACTCCAGGTCCGTGGCAGTGGGAGCGTCCTGCTGTGCGCGGGGGCTCTGCCGGGGCGACGGGCTCTGGTTCAGCCATTGGCGCTTGCAGCGGTTTCTCCTTTCCTTTCCCATTTTGTAGCATGGCGACACCGGCTTGGTGTCCCCAAGTGGTCCTCTGGAGGAGAAAGGATGAGTAATTCACCAAAGTAAAAGGATGACTCCTACTGCCCTCCGGTAAATGCGCAAAGTAGAGACGACTCTTTGGCCACCGCCGTCGCGCGGCTCGTCTGGCTGTCCCGGACACCAAAGCCCCGGCGAGGACTTCAACAAACTAGAATAAACTACTTGGGAACAAACGAGAACATGACGTACATTTGCTTAAGTTACAAAAAAAAATCTATTCACCCAACATAAATGAGCGCCTTTTCTATCAAGAGTTGCTCTCTCAACTTCACCGCTCAGATCGGTCTATTAGAGGAACTCGCGGACATTACAACATGTCTGAGTGACGCTCAGTACTCCAGTGAATCGTGTCTCAGTTCCCGTTCATCTGGATTCGTCACTCTGCAGGGTCCTTTGGTTGCTTTCACATGGCCAGTCAGTCACTGTCAGGCTTGTGTAAGCGCCACCCTCCTCCAGTTAAGTCATATTTCTCAACTGACCGTCTGCGGCCGCCTTAAAGGAGCAGCACAGATACTGGAGCTCAGTGGACTTAGCAAGAGAGCGTTGTGGGTTTGCAATACTGATATTCTGATTCCTTGGCTGTAGAAAGCATTGATGAGAAGGGGTGGGGTGAAGGAGGAAGTGGTGCTAGAGCATGGGCTGTTGGGGACCTGAAAAATCACACTGTTCCACAAAAGTGGAGCAGGATCCCTCTAACCAGACAATTTCATCAAGGAAAATAATGTTACATGACAGCATTGCATTACTATGGCATGAATCAAAGTTTATTACACAGAGTACCTAGACTGAGAGTGAACTTATCTGTAGTGCATAGAGAGTTCTGTGTGTGATTTGATGTTGTTTCCGCAACCACAACTACAATCAACTGCTTTGCAAAACATTTTCCATGTGCATATTATTTGAAAAAAAAAAGTGTGTCTTGTAAGGGATGTTATGTACATGTGAGTGAGTGAGTGAGTGAGTGAGTGTGTGTGTGTGTGAGAGTGTGTGTGTGTGTGAGAGAGTGTGTGTGTGTGTGTGTGTGTGTGTGTGTGTGTGTGTTCAGTAGTCCAGTGCACAGATGAGGGCCACTCCCTGTTTGATCCAGTGTCGCTGGGCGTGATCTGTGGGCAGCTCCACAGCGATCACGTAGTTGGTGGAATGACCGGTTGTAGACAGGGTCCCTAAAAACAACATACGGTTCATTCACACAAATGCAGAAATCTAAATTGTCTGTCTCTTTCCCTTCACACGCTGAGCCTGAGTCAAGGGTTTCCAAGAAGTCTAATCTGCCAGCACAGGATCGTGGCTGTGGGCTGAGGGTGGAAAATACAGAGCTTTCTGAAACTGGACACTAACTGGAGTCTATTTTGGGTGAGCAATAAAACCACCTGAAAGACACACACAAAAACCAGGGCAATAACTCCTACTCCCAATCACACTCACAAACATGACATGGGTTAAGCCATTTTCTTAACTACAAAATCCTTTCATAGATCTCTACTAAAACTAATTTCTTAGTCATGTACTAAGAAATCCAATTGCTACATTGGTTGGTTTGTAATAATATAGATGAAGCCAGTCATGCTAAGACGCAATATGTACTGACCAGCACGTGTGAGGGTCTTGTAGATGGGGCAGATGTAGACCCCAGAGGATGGAGGTTTGCGGTTGGGTTTGGGGATCATCCAGATGACGGCCATGTCCGTGTAGAGCTCCTTGGGCCTGGACTCGGTAAGTTGGCCTGCCTCGGCATCCCAGCGAGCGCCCTCCAGGAATAGACCGTGGATGTAGCAGCCCATGTTAGGTCTCTGTGTTATCTCTGATGCTGACTTCACCATTACCTGAGGGAGGAAGGATTGAAAGTGAGGTAGGAGGAGATGGGGAGGAAAGAGGATCATGGTCAATGGAAGCCTGACATTGAAGAAGAAAACATCAAAGCGGTTCTAATAGGAGCAATATTTCACATCAGACAGTCAAATACAGTCACATTAGAGTGGCTCTAGACATTGAACAATTCTCTAATTCTATGAGGTATTATGCCTGAAAATATGAGATACTATCGTTTTAACTCTTTTGTTCTGAAACCGTGGCGTTGAGAAGGACAACCGGACATCAAGCCTACTGTATGACCTCAAAGTCAAATCCAATGGTGTCGATGGAGATGACAGAGCGGCGGGCATAGTTCTGAAGGGTTCCGGCGAGGAAGGCCTGGGGGAAGAAGAAGCCGCTGAGCCAGAAGACAGCCGGGATGCCGTCAGAGATCCAGCTCTGCAGAAAACCGATCCTCTGAAGCAAGTCTGACACCCAGGAGGCCAGCGGCTTCAGAGATGGGTAGGCCTGGGGGAAGAAACCCACACAGACACACAGGAATTATGCACTCTAATAAAGCAGGGTCGGAAATTAACAGGGGCTCAGGGCAGAAATGCCACCAAAAGTTTATATACTGTAATGCCATAAACGTCAACACGTCAAATGTCAAATATATCCAAGCCCCACGCCTGCAACACAGGAAGTTAATTGTGTACTTTTGAGGGTTGAGGGTTGCGGTCTCTTAAAAAACAGAATGACATGTCATTTGTAACTTCCCCAAAAAGGGTTTCTGTACACATGGGTGAGTATCTATCTGTTTGTGTGTGTGTGTGTGTGTGTGTGTGTGTGTGTGTGTGTGTGTGTGTGTGCGTCTTGCCTTGGCCTTCCACATATCAGGCACAGCGTTGATGAACAGGCTGTTAGCCATAAGCTCCAGTTCTGATGACATCACCACTAAACCCTTCAGAGCCTTCACAATGTCGCCGAGACTCTGGGAGATGATCACCAGCAACCGGTTATACCTGACAGACACACGGATGGACTAGAGGTTCACCCATCAACTTTTCAGAACCGATAGAAGTACCGAGAAGATCAGCTGATATGAGTAACGATCCGATTACTACTCAATTTACAGTCCTTCATGTCGCCTAGTATTATAGAAATAAGTGCATCAGTTGTGTTTATTTATTCATTTGATTGCCACAAACCAATGTATAACAATTCTCAATGAAATAATAAAAAGTAATAAATAAAAATAAACTCAAATATGATTTCCCAAAAGTCCTGTTCACAGCATATATTTAGAACATTACTTCAAGGGGAAATTAGTAAAGTTTTACTGCCCCATAGCACAAAATGACCATAATATATCTGCCGGGGGTTGATAGGCTTGTTGATCAATACCTGTGACCCAGTGATTACTTCGCCAGGTGGTTAGTTGGCCTTCAGAACCCACTGTCCAGCCCCTACTCTGCCCACCCATCTACTAGGATGTTGCAATGAGCAAGACATTTCAGCTACAAAGGCTAAAGGCTAAAAAGCCTCGTTCTCAAGACAAACAGTATTATTACAGCATTATTAGGCAGAGACCTTTGTAGGTAATCTATGACCGATAGATGTCACAGATTACTTAATACCCCTTTAATTATAATTATTTCCCCAAAAGTGACACTTTATTTTATTAACTCAACACGTCTGGAGACGCCTTAGCTTGGCACAGATTTACTGCAATCATGCTGAAGAATCAGCACATTGTTTAGTAGAGTTTTCTTATAGTAGAGACGTTTGTTACCTGATGACCTCCTGGATGAGCACTGTATTCATGGACTCTTCATAGAGGACTGGGTACTTTGCCATCACCTCCTGGACACTGATAGGCTCGGGGATCTTTTCAACAATGCCTGCCACTATCTCCTCCACTATCTATGGGAGGAGGCACACCAACAATAGTCCATAACGAGTCTAACCCTGAAACTGATCCCAACTCATCACACAATCAGTGCAATCTATGAATCTGTAAAACTTAGTTCATGGAGAAAATGTGATACTGTTTATCTATTATCCCAAAACTCTTTGTTTGGATTTCAGTAATAAATACTATAATATGATACCAGTATTGAAACTAGTGAACTCATAACAGAAGAGGAAAGGAAATCAAGAACAATCTAAAAAATGTGGTCCTTCCTGGAGTTCCATTATTTTCCTAAGGGAGTAAACAAACACACATAGACACAAACACACGTAAACAAACACACAAACTAATCCCTACCTCCTCCCTAGCTTTGCCCCCACTAGATGCAACTCGAGGCTGGAGTTGAACCACGGCTCCCAGCAGGGCGAAGGTCTCGTTCTGGGCAAAGCTGATGTTAGCGTTGTCATGGAGACCGAAGATCTCAGGTGTATCATTGATGGGCAGGCCACGAATGTATGCCAGGTAGCCCTAGGATCAGAGTTGCCATGGCAACAGGTCAGTCACCACATTCAGTTTACAAAAAATAGTATGAGACATGTCAAATGGACCTAAAGCATACTAAGCTTAGCTTGGTAGTCAGTAATTCAGAACTTACATACTACACATCAAGGGTGTCTGCATGTTTCATCTAACTAAATTTAGACTTTTTAGCACATTTTTAATGCCAGTTAGAATAACATATAAGATCAGTTTCACAAATGAAATAAATGTGAAAATGAAAACGCATGTAGAGATATCAGAATATAGGTCTGCATTACTAGGCTGATTTCTCATCAGAAAAACAGAACATGACCATGAACATTTTTAAGACCTCTAAAACTCAATTTAATTAAATTGCTTGATTTAAGGTGTTGAGTTTAGATAATATGAGGTAAGACATTTTTAGACTTTTTCAGGACCTGCAGACCCTCGAACAACACAGGTCTAAGTGTAACCAGTATATCTCTAAACCCATGTCACTGTGGAGACCTGTATCTATTATACAACAAAACAATACTTACAATCTCACTTACTGTGTTTTCTTGTTTGTGAAAGGCAGCGGTAACAAAAAAAACATAATTTCATAATAACAGATTATTTTTCAAAATGTGACAGTGACAAAGTTTCTAATACAACATTTGGGATAATTTTCCCAAGCGGCCAATTTTTGTTTGCATTTTGCAAAGTGACAATACATGCACGTTTTTGTGCTCACCAACTGATGCAGAGCACTAATTCTATTCGCAAATCTCAAACTAATACTTTCAATGGCCTTACATATCTCTAACCTTGATATCCAGATGTGTGTCTATCTGCCTGTAGACTCCAGAGGGGGAGTAGACATGGTCGACACCGATCACAGCGGGACAGTAGAAATCCTCCAGCACGTTGAGAATACAGCGCCTGTCCCAGTCATCCGTCACACGGCCACCATAGTTAATCTCACCCGCAGTGTATTTTAACACCTGAACAGATGGAGGAGGACAAAAGGGAGAGACACACACAAATACACATACACACAAAGACTCATTCTCTGGCTTTGAACTGAGACAGAAATGCCTGTTCTCACTAAAGATACTGTATTTCTGTGAGCTGATAGTTTAAATGTCTGCAGTGACAAGATTTTGACAATAGCAATATTTCCAATGGACATGTGTAATACAAGAACTGGTTGAGAGGAGTGATTCATGGAGGATGTATGACAGATCAGGGAGGCTAAGAAAGCAGGGGCAGAGTGGTAAGATAGAAAGACCACAGAGGAAAAAGTTAAGAACAGCGAGAGAGAGAGAGAGAGAGAGAAACTACTACCTTGTATGGGATGTCCTGGTACTCGTCCAGGAACATTTTGAGCTGGCTGATACAGATGCGCAGGTCTCCGTCAGTGAACTCGTAGGGAATGTTGAAGCCCAGTGGGCCAAACTTCCTGCGCTCAATGGCATTTCCATGGAACAGACACAGAGACAGGAGCAGAGACTTGAACACTGTTGCCTGGACAGGACAGGAGGAGGAGAGGAGAGGAGAGGAGAGGAGAGGAGAGGAGACGAGACGAGACGAGAGGAGAAGAGAGGAATTACACATTAATGACACTACTAAATTAAGTTCTCAAAAACAATTGTTCCAAAGACACACATTCTCTGTTTAAAAATGAAGAGACAAGAGACCTTGGTGCATGATGTGATAAAGTCATTGGTGAGGCTCAGGTAGGTCTTCAGTAAGTTGGCCTTGATGCCCCGGGGGGGTTCGATGGTCATCTTGGAGCCATTCTGGAGAATAGACACTGGGAACTTGTTGCTGGGCAGACTGGTCAGCCACAGACGGAAGTCCCTGTGCACCTGTGGAGGGGAGGCATGGGGGGTGGGGTGATGAAGGGAGCAATTAACACTGTCAAAGTCGTGGAGAGGCTCTCTGTGTGTGGCTTCTCTAACATATACATCATCTAACACACCAGTTCATTTGTGAGGCAGTTCTGTCTTTGGGTAGTCTTTTTGTAGGATCTAACAGACACACACACACACACACTCACACTCACACTCACACACACACACACACACTCACACTCACACTCACACTCACACTCACACTCACACTCACACTCACACACACACACACACACACACACACACACACACAGAGTGTCTCCGTTCTGACCTTAACTGGGTCAATATTCTCAATGAGTCTCTCCAGGGCGGGCATCCAGCTGGGCGCCAGGTGACAGTTCTGGAAGAAGACCCATTGACCTCTCTCCATGGCACTGTGCATCATGGCCTCAGCCCATGGGCCCTGAGTCATGCAAACAGCAACACAACAAAATGTAGATATGATAAACACAAATCTGCAATCATGCCACAGGACTAGTTGAAATGTTGAAAGTTGAAACAAATGGGCAAGTTAAAAGACACCATACACTGGCTCCACTGGGAGAACTCTCCGTTCTCTTTCTTAAGGAGAGTGGGTAGCCATGTCAACATTTGACATTTTTCCAGGATTGTGGGGTGCAGCATGTCTCCCTACACTCAGTTTGACTATCTTTTCTCTCAGGAAGGCTCTATCAGTTCCCAACAATACAATGCAGATAGTCAGGAAATTGAGCACAGGCTGATGTAATAGCCCAGTCTGAACCAGTTTCAGCTCATGTAACTGCAAGAAATATCACACAAACATGCTAACATAATGAACCTACCAGGACAATCCAAAGGGAATGTGTAAATGTGTAGCCTGCCACTAGGCTTCAGTTGTGTTTGGGAAAATGAGTCTGCATTTCATCTTACAGCCTGCACAGGAGCTTTTCTGTAGCTGTTGGGTTTTTTTTAATCTTATTTGTGTGCATGTGGTCATAGTGAATGTGGCACATCTAGGAGATGCCTGGCACAAAGTCCTGTCCTCTGGCCTGAAATAGAGCACGCAATTAGCATTGAGGTGGCCATTCTTAGCAAGACAAATGAGAATGGCCTGGTTCTGTGAGAAAATGATTTGCATTTTTTTTTTTTTCCCTGGGTAAGAGAGAGAGAGAGAGAGAGAGAGAGAGAGAGAGAGAGAGAGAAGGGGAGATAAAAGAGACAGAGAGAAAACAGGAACACATAGCCTGAATGCTGGCATGCAACACTACACTGTACACTGTTGTTGTCAGATTCCAAAGCATAAGTTTTATGCACTTCCTGCATTCAGTTGGGAAAGTAATCTGATCCGACTACAGTACAAACTATCAAAAGTTCCAAAAATGAGGCATAGTAGAATTAACCATACAGTAGGCCTGTAGTACAGTATCTCAGTATGAACTGAATATAACATGGTAAGACATCATAATTATTAGGACAGATAGAGCATTGGATATTGCATCCAATTTACAATTCTTGCCATGATGTCAGCAAAAAAAAATAGAGAGGAGAAAGAAAATTCCCAGGCATTCCTTTGGCCCTGACCTGGCCCTGGCCCAGAGAGATGGCACTCATCTTCTTGGAGAACTTCATGACGTCAGCAAACTTGTAGAGGTCAGCGGCAGGGTCAGTTCCCGGGGAGAGGACAAAGATAAGGGGAGTGGAAGGGGACGACTCCTTAAAGACCACCGACAGGTCTGACGTCTGGGAGAGAGACGAAGGGAGAAGGGGACAGAAACAATAAATAATGCTGTCAGATGCATTAAAACAGACAAGCAGTGATGAATGTCGGCTACAGTTAACATGGCTGATTTTGTACCTCAACCATAAAACAGATGTTGCTGACTCAACCAAAACCACTTAGAGACGTATGGCCATGACAATATCATCTGACCTGCAATAAACACTGATATATGGTTGATTTATACCATTATTATTGCACATATATTGGATCCCACACAAACTGTAAGGCAGCACAGAGCGGAGGAATACTACCTGAGGCTCTATGAAGCGCTGGCCCAGCTGAGCTGAAACAAAGTCTTGCAGGCCGTGGGTGAGGCGGTCAGCCCTCAGGCAGCGCAGGACCAACAACTTCTGGAATGAGTCCAGTTTGGTGTCCCACTCTCCTGGGAGGGGCTCCCTACAGACAAACACACACACCTTGTCAGATGGCCAGTTGAGTGTGCACAATACAAATACAGAACACAAGTGTTCATCTGTTAACACAGTAGGCATATATGTGTGCCTGTGAGGCTGGCTGCTGTCGAAGATCCTTGTGAAGCTCAGCATGTGTTTGGGGAAGCTCTCTGCCAGGCTGCTGAAGTTAGACAGGGCACTGAGGCCCAGGATGTCCTGCCAGGCGCGCTCCGACAACCAGCTCACTGCTGGGTTGGTGAGCTGCTGGACGGGCATCCCCCCGGATAACAGGTAGAGCCACTCAGCCTGGCACAAACAAGGCAGGCAGAGAACATAGATTCATCACCTGTTTATAAATGATGTCAAATATACTGTATGAACTCCCAAGCGAGATGAAAGTGGTGAGGATGTGTCACTCACCATGTCAATCTTGTTCTCATTCATCATGATGCGGGCGCACAGGAGAAAAGCAAACATGAGCTTGTGCTTCTCGAACAAGCTGCGGCACACATTGCTGTACAGGCTGAAGGTGAGGAACTCGTTGATGTTGACGATCCTCTTCTCCAACGTGTCTTTGAGAAACGTGTAAGGGAATAGTCAATGGAAGCAGAAAAACAGTAGTTAGATACCAGTAGTTCCATCAGTATTATTTGAATTACTTCATTTAGTGTGAATCTTCTTTCTACCTGCTCTCTCAGAGTTGGCAATACCAGCCACGAAGATGCCCAGGAACCACTCCAGAGAGTATTGGTACATGGGGTCGACGTTGGACAGGTCAGACACACAGAAGAAGAGGATCTGGGTGCGCACAGCCACGGGTACATACCCCAGACGGGTGGCATCGATGTCCCGCTCTGTCTTCTCTGCTACCGCCACTTTAGCCTGCCAGTAATCAGCTTGCATTACTGGAATGTCCTACTAGAATAGCTTAGGACATCCACATATGTAGCTACTGAGGGGAGTTTGTATGTCAGATATGGCTGAGATATATGCTAATGCATCAGTATGAATTAACAGGTTCTACAGTGCAGCGTAGCAAATGCAATTAAATGCAATCATTTCTTTCCTCTGCTTCTAAATCTTTTCCTTAATATGCTCCTTGTCATTGCAACTTAGTGTCAAATTTCCACAAGTTATTCAAGAACAAAATATCAGGCCACACAAGAAAATAGACACAATACAACTCCAGTGGTCCCACTGTCTGACCTTGATCTCTCCAGCTTTGACCTTGGAGGCCCCCAGCACTTGGATGAGCTCCTCGTTGTCCACAGGGGTTTCCCTCCGAGGAGCTGAGTCGAAAAAGGATCTGGTCCTCGATCTCCTTCAGCTCCTGTTTCATCTTGGCGTTGCTGACGATCAACTGGTTCTTAGCCTCCTCCAGATCTGGACGCTCCTCAGCCACCACCCGGCCCAGCAGCTGGTCCTCCAGACCGCTGGAAATACACACACAGAATAACATAACCACATGATACACCCATAACGCCCCACATCGGGTGTTAGCCATATGTTAGCCAATGAATGGACTCTCTAAATGGCTTTTCACCTGAACTTCACCTGAATCAGAGTCTTAGGAAAAGAGGTCACAATATATGTTTCAATAGTGGTGATATGGAAAAGAGATTGAGCATAAGTGATACTGGGGTTTACATAATTAAAGTTGACATATTAAACTACAGAAAGTGTGTGTTACCTGGGTGAGAGGGTGAAGTTAATGAGGGTAACTTTGGTGGATATCTCAGGGGAGTAGTGTGGGTTAGGCAGCTTGGTGGTGATGTACATCTTGAAGTCATCATGGTAGGGGATGACTGTATCTCCCAGTTTGAGTACTGTGCTGCCCTGCTGCTTATATGTCTAAGGGCCACCACATGCAAAAGCTTGAGTCTGGGAGACCAATGCTTGTTAGGCATTTGCACAACACTGACATACAATTGATCTTTTTTCGTAATGCTGTATAAAGTGTAGCTGTACAGGTATGGATGAGTGTTTAAGTATTCACCTGTCGCAACAAGACAGGTTCTAGAGCAGGATCCAGTTCCTCTCCCACGTTCTCCAGGAGGCACGGTTTACCAAAGCGAATGGCGTTCTCAAGGCTGCGGAGGAAGTCACGATCACTGAGCTTCATAACATCCAATCCATTGTCACGCTCCTGGGAGAAAACAGGAAGTAAGCACAGGGTGAGCAGTGAATCAATGAATTAATAGCACCAGCGTCATTCAAATACAAATACTGATAAGCTTTCTGGAGCGGTTGTGGGCTGAACTCAAACAATCATCTGTGACGGGAAGGATGACATGTGGACATTCACAATTTAACAGCATAAGAGCAATTTATATCAGATCCTGTGTAGTGGCAAATATTGACACTGATAAACAAATATTACACCTGGTGGGAAGAGGTATAGTAAGATCTTGGTGTGGCCGTATTTCTCTGACTTTTTGTTTCACTGGCACTCTCTGTAGTTGTGGTCAAGTGCACAGACAAAAGAGTGTCTTCCTCACCATGTTTTTGATCCACTTGTTAGCTTGTCCCTGTGGATCAATGAACAGAGCCCAGCGCTGAGAGTACTGGGTGATCACACCACTCTCCACTGACAGGTTATCCTTGGGCAAACCTGCTATCTATACACATGAAAATGACAAACTATGATGATAATAAAGGTGAATGATAAAGCAAATCATTCAAATCATCATCAACCTGCTTGTCAGTATACAAGCAGATAGTAATAAGTCAGATGAATTACATGCAAAGATGATCTGACTTTGCAACATTTGCGATCTGCCTAAAGAGGCTTTTGGTCTAAAATCTTAGCTGATGAAAGGCGGGTTATGACCTGCCAGGAGCGGATCTTGACAGGGTCTCCCAGGGTGCTGATGAGGTTGGGTTCGTCAGTGTGTGGAACACTCAGCTCTTTGAAACCACACAGCCACTCCTCCGCCATGGCTGCCCGGTACTCTCCCTGAACACACAAGGACAAAGCACACCTTCACAGGAACAATACTGCTGCTACTGTCCTGCACTGATTAGCGCAAAAACACAAACACATGAAGAGACAGGCACACAGGCACACACTACTGCTAGCCCACTGCACAACAGTATTGAGATACAACAACTACTATTCTCTACAATGATCTGCAGCTTTGTATTGTAAAATAAGGTCTGATTTTAAGTTCAATTGAACAAAGTTCAGAACAGGTATATATGTATATATGTATGTATATGTATGCAACATGAATTGTGTAATCCAAACAATAAATTCATAGATTTATTTACATTAATTTTAAATTTTACATTCATTTCTTCAATGCCTCCTCAACAACATTCATGCTGCACAAATTAAATGCAGCTGAATTCATTCATCCATTTAGCTCAAAAGAATTCCATTGATTTTCTTTTATTCTAGTATTTTCTTTTAAAGATTAATTTTTTGGCATTTTGTCAGTAGAGAGAGACAGGAAAGATCAGGTGAGAGAGGAGGGATGACATGCGACATACAAGATAGTTTCAGTTTAGTTTTAGGTTTTTCACAAAGCCTAGTTTTAATTTTATCTCAGTTTATAACACCTAGTTTTCATCTTAGTTTTACTTTACTATAATAACCTTGTACATTGGTGCAACTTTTTGGCATACTAATACATACAGCACTCACACTCACAAACTCAGCTGCAACCCACTTACAGTGAAGGGTCCCAGGTAGGCCACATATCCTGCAGATAGAAGCACGTCTCCTGCCACATTATCGACCATATACTCCAGATGATGCACTGTTTCCTTCCAACGCACCTTTTCATCTGCCAGCCCGCCTATAAGCTGGGAGAGAGTCAACGCATCATCAGCTTGGAACAGACAGAAAGCATTCATAACACAATCACTTGGTGCCTCCTGTAGGTCAGTAGCTGTTGTTGTTGTTGATATTACAAGAAAATAAGCCAGAACAATTTAGACTGACAGGTTGCCAACAAGGTTTATCTCAATATGCATCTATAGGTATTGATACACTCAAAATGGATTGTTTGGTCTTGCCAAGTGAGAGAAGATATGGTGTCTTACTATCAGTAAACCTCTATATCTGTTTCTATCGCTCTTTCAATTTCTGTCTCTACCTTGTCTGCTCGGACCAGGCGGCTCTCACACAGCTGGCACTTGTTGTCCAGCTCGTCTCTCTTGGCCAGGCAGTCATGGTACTTGGCCTGCAAGGTGGTGATGCCCTCCTCCACTGCTGCCAGCTTCTCCTTGGCATCGTCCAGAATGCGCTGGGTCACAGCCAAGTCCTCCTGCGCCTCCTGGAGAGCTTGCTGTACAAACATTTGCATTTTTTACAGAGCAATTTATAGAGTATGATGGTGTCATTGGTAACACACAAAAATGTCTCACATGGATAACCTAGTCAATAGCTGAAACATGGATTTCAATTTATACCCTTTTAGGCTCCACAGCCTTGGCCACAAAGTGATACAGGTGCATGGCTCGCACCCACTGGCAGATGGAGGTACAGGCTCTGGAAACCTTAGCAATGGAAGCTGTCTGGAACTCCTCATTATCTATGTAGGGTTGGACTAATTTGATCACAGCATCTGGTATGTTATCCTGCAGAAAAGATTAGAGGCAGAAAGCAATGATTGAATCCCGAAAAAAACCCAATCCCAAACAATTTGAATTTGGAGAACCATATAGACCTCATATTAAAAGCAAATCAAGCAAATCAAATGCAAGTGGCAAAAATCATGTTATGGAGGCACATACAATATTGAAATGACCTGGCAATAAATCAGCTAGATATGCCCTCTACCTTATCAAACTTGAAGAGGCTCTCCAGAAACTTGCCAGGGTCCTGTAGCAGGCCCTTACCAGGCTCCCAGTAGTCATCTACCTTGGTGCCAGGCTTCTCTCCGGGTATTTTTTTGGGTTTGATGCCCTTCATGATGCACACCGCCTCAATAACCAGCCTCACCCCTTGGGGAGGACGCTGCATGGCTCGCACCTACAGAAAACACACATTCCCGAACAACCAATAACTTACAACACAATAAAAAATAAGATGCCAAAACAATCAGAGGTTATATTCTACACATATAGTAACAACATAGTCACATTTTAACAATATCTTGAGCATCATAGTAGAATCAAAATCCCTGACCTCAATGACATCATTCTTGTTGAGTGACTTGAGGCTGGTGAGGGCAGCTTCCAGGGCTGGCTCAGCCTCATCCAGGTCTTTCTGGGCATCCTCAGCGATGGCCCCCGCAACACGGGCCTTCTCTGAGGCTTTGGCTTCCTCTGCCTGTACTGCCGTACGGGTCTCCTCCGCAACCACCGTGTCTTTCTAGCAACATATAAAGTAGAAAGCACACCCAAGGTCCATAGATTACGAAGTTGAGTCACAATTTGTGGAAGTATACAACTCATGGGCATATATGGGACACGCTGCAAAACCAGCATGTCCACTTGGTCCCTGATCCTCTGCATTGCTGACAAGGAATCTTGATTTTCCAGTTGGTACTGTCTAGACCTGATAATCGATAAACTGGAAAGCATGTAGAGGAAATGTGCCATAGAAACATGTACAATGTTGATATCACAACTACAGTGTAAATTTCAACATTGATTAGTGGGACAGAACACTACAGTACGTGAGTCATGTCAGAGCCTAGAGAATGCTGAGACAAAGTATATGATCAATTTATATGTCTTGTCTGCTTCTGTTCCTCTATTTATCTTCACTTACTTTGATCTTCTCCATGGTGACCTCAGTGTCCTTAGCAGCCTCCTCCAGGAGAGGTCTCATCATCTCCAGCTCCTCTTGCATCTTACTCACATCCCCTGCTGTGCTAAGGAGCTACAGGATCACAGTACAGTATGCAGTCAGACAAGAGCACTAACAAAATGCAGACATACACAAATTAGACATTCAACCACTGTCAAATATAATCCTTCATCACTCTAGTGAGGAAAGAGATACTAACTTAATTGTGCAAAAACCTCATACAAACATACTGAACAAAGAAATCATTATTATGCTTTCTGTATCCTTATGTCTACTTTCCACTTTCCTAACCTTGTCCAGACCAGTCTTCATGCGCTGACGGGCACTGTGCAACTCCTGCTTCTTGTGCCCGATGAGATCTGAGAAAATGCTGAGCAACTCCAGGTAGCTCTTGGGTGTGACATAGTTGTGGCGAGAAAGCTCAGCCAGATACTGCTTACACCTCCTGGCTACCATCTGATGGATCTTCACACACATCGAGGTCTGGAGAGAGGGATGAATTCAGAAGGCATTCTGCTCAATCAAAAATAAGTCCTTATTTTAAGGCTTGCAAACCCTGCACTGAACCAGGACAGCATTCAGGACATTTAATTTACTGCAACATATCAAGATGATGAAATAAATTAAACTATTGAAAAAGGTAGCAAGCTGAAGTGTCCGGCTGTGCATGAGATACGCAAGTTGAATCAGGAAACTCGATCTTGCTGCACTCCATTGGTCTGCCTCTGCAGCCTCTGCAACCAATCACACACTCTCCACAAACAGGGAGAGCTATTTAAACTGGGCTGGTACTCACCAGGTGATATGAAAATTCTGCTGCTTTTGCACCACCACCCCAGCTGCCACCTCCCTAGATCTGCTTTTATGTACCGCAGGGAGGATATTATGTGTGTAGGGAGTACATAAAAGCAGATCTAGTCACTGCCAAAACCAAACTTGCACTGCCGTGTCATTTTTATTCAATTGTTATATATTATTGTATAAACCAAATAAGAGTTGTCCTGACTGAACTATAGGTATGTTGAAATAAATTAATTTGAATTAAATTATTTGTTTTGAGTGCTCTGAGTACAGTCCAATTAGTTTCTGTGGAGAGCGATAGAAAAATACGGTGAGTGGGGAGGACTCGCACGTATGCACAGAGAGGACCATACATCTTTACACACATATATACACACACACACAAAGCGTCCTCACCAGTCCCTTCATGGCTGTGGGGCTGGCCTCTAGCTCAGGCAGCTCATTGAGGAAGGAGGCCGCCACAGTCTGCAGGGCCTCTTCTGGCCAAGCACTGAACCAGTCTATGGTACAACAAGTCACCAGGGAGGGAAACTGCCTCAGCCGCGCACGAAACGCCTCACCAATAGGGCTGTAAGGGGAGAAAAGAAGAGAAGAGAATACGTAATAAGCAGGGGAAAAGTGAGAGAATAAGATTAAGGAGGAGGGGTAAGCAGATAAGGAGATGGAGCATAAAAAGTTATGTCAATATAGTGGGAGAAATTAAAAAACTTATTTCAGTTGTTTTGTTCTCCTTTTGACAAATAGATTTTTTTTTAACTTATATCTAAAGGTCCAGCCCCTTTCGATATAAGGTACCCCCAGCTAACCTCATGCAGAGTACAATGTGGATGTTGCTGCGGACCCTCTTGATGTAGGCAGCCATGAGGTTGGCTTTAGTGGGCTGCTGGCCCAGGTCCTGCACCACCGGCTTCATGGCTATCAGGATGCGCTCCTGCTCGTCCACTGCATACAGGTTGGGAACATCCCCAGAGTTCAAAATGTTGTTCACATCCTCCAGGAATGACTCACTCTTGATCTGGGGAAATAATACAAATGTACAGTAATTATGGGGAAACTGTTATGTGTTGAGGAGAGAATATAGATACACACATACACATTTGTCCCCGACTCAGAATTCCCATTCAAATCAAATATTTTTAGATCTTATGTGAACCAAATCTCAAAGTCTACTTTGTATTTTTGTCTACATTTAGATTTACATTTCAGGCATTTTGTTGATGCTCTTATTCAAAGTGCAACAGTATAACAGAATGATCATGTATGAACTAGATAAAGAGCTGAGTGAGGTAGAATATTAGAGCAAGCATATTAGAGCAAGCAGTGGAAGAAGATAAGGGACAGAAGCATGATATATTTGCTTGTCTCCACTGTGAACAACCTGTAAAATTGTAAGCCAACAGGCATAAAGACAGTGTATCTGACCGTGTATCTGACAGTGTATCTGTGTATCTGACCAAGCAGGTGGTAAAACAGGACTTTACCTGCGTATCCACAAAGAGGAAGGTAATCTGCTGGTGCTGAAGGCCGGCCTTCAGCATGATGCTCTTAATGTCTTCCCTCCACTCTAAGTGACTGTAGTTTTTAGACAGCTCAATCTGGAAACACTCATATTCTGACCTGAGGATAGACAAGACCCACTGTGAGGACTAGCTCATTAACAAAATAAATGAGCAGGGAAGTATGTAAAGGGTTAATACAGTCATTGTGTGTCCAGTCCCATACATAGGCTCATCTGTGATGCACCGCACACTTGAGATAGACATCGCCTGCTAGACAGGCGCAGTCTGACCTCACAAAAACCTGATATCGACAGAGGGTAATTGTTAACTGTTTTTTTCTCCAATATTGAGGATAATATTAAGTCTCACATATGCGAGGCCAACATGGTGAGGGACTGGCGCCCGCTGCCACCCACTCCCAGCAGCAAGGCATTGCCCAGCGGCTGGCGCAGGATGCGGCTGATACGACAAACATGCTGGATGGCATCCATGAAGAGCACCAGCTTCATCTTGGTGTTGCTGACCTGGTTGTAGTCATCCATGTACTCCTCCATCACTCTGGCCAACTAGACAAAGTAATGCAAGGGAAAAGTTAATACATTATCTGCATATTTCTCAACACATTTTAGAGACATGCATTCTCCCATTATCACTGGAGACATACACAGCATTCTACTATGCTAATCATTAAGTTGTTAGAATTACATGCCCCTCATTTCCTTGTTTATGAGGCCCGAGCTTGGTGAGAAAACATTTCAATCAACAATTTCAGTGATTTCAGCTAAACAAATAGATTATTTTTTTAACAAGAGACATTTACAAAGTAGCAGAGAGAACATTGAAGATATCTCCAGTGTCTCCACTTTTTTGCAGATTGGACTGGGAGGGAAGAAAATTGGATTGAGGAGTTGCACGGAGAAGTAGAGCAAAGAATAACTCCTAGTTTCCTACAATGCAAATCAGGCACAGGGCTGTTTGTTAGTGCTGCCCTCACCTTTTCCCTGTCTTCTATGAGTGTGTAGACTTTGTTGTCGGCTCCGGGGATCATGAAATCTCCATATAGAACGGGTTGGCAGGGCACAGCCTCTTCAAAGCTGCAGCCAAACTCCTGGATGCAGGCCTGCAGGAGCCTGTCAAACCAATCCCTGTCCTCAGCACTCACCAGACGGTCCTGGAAAACCCGGCAGCTCTCATGGTACCACAGCTGCAGCAGCTGCAATTTGTCCTGAAAATCATCACAGTAATGCTAGTTTTAAATTGGGGATTTTAAGCTGTACCAAAAAAGAATATCTGTTATAGTTAACCAGTACTGCAGACCTGAGCCAGATACTCCTTACAACTAGATGCTTATAATGTTGGTGATCTAGGAATTTAAGGTTATTCCACTGTTGCACTCATTGTAAGTAGCTACATTTCTAAAATGCTAAATGTAATGTGAACTTTTACGTAATAATATATGCATGATGATTTCAAATTGATTTTATTCTATTGAATTTGGCTACCTCTATCACACTAGCCTCAGCCATGAGGATGCCCTGGAAGACCTTAGACAGGTCCCTGAGGTTGAAGGTATAATGGGACTTGGCTGGTGTTGGGAGGAGCTGGGCGGTAATGGTAGAGTAGACTCGGATAGTGGCGTCCACAAGAGGCTCATTCAATGGCTGGATAGCTGGCACAGGTCCTGATGGAAAAGAGGGGGGTGAAAGAGAGAGGAGATAAGGTTGAGAACATGAAACCTGGGTGAAAATCTTTTCAATTTATGGGCTGGAGACAATGCTTTATCTGAGACACTTTCAACAACATAAAAAACAAAAGACACATTACAAATGATTTCTGTTAACTTTCTTAACTTTACAGCCTCTCCACCCTGCCACACCATTCCACCAAAGCTAACACAGTTAACATTGGATTAAAATACATTAGCAGCCCTGACTCACCCATCCAATTGCCTAGAATAGTTGAGAAAATCTTTTTCTTGCTAACATTCTCCATCTCAGTGAAAGACAGTAAGTTGAAGTGGCGTGTGAAGCGCTGGGTAATGGGGTTCCGGCCTCCACCCGGGGGGCCCATTGCACAAGCAAAGTTAATGTCCACTAGGCGCTTGAAAGCACCTGTGAGGTAAGGACAGGAAAAGATCAGCTCAATCTATAGGCTGGCACTAATACAGGAGTTTCCATGACAGATAAAAGTGCTCAAATGTTCTTACCTATCTGCTTCCTGTCGTACCAACCTCCATGGTCCATCCACTGGCGCAGCAGTTCAATAGGAGGCTGGGCACCATAAGTCTCCAATATGGGCATATTCAGGTCATCAATGAAGAAGATAAAATACTTTCCCAATGGAGGCCCAAACACACCCTTACGCCTGACACACAGACATGCATCATTGTAATGGTGAGTCACAAATATATATTATACTGTATATAATCTGTAATTGGATGGATACTGCGTAATTGTCTACTGTACCTTTTGTCTAGCTTGCTGTCAATGTAATCTTGAGTCTGGTTGGCTGAGGTGCGGGCAGAAAACATGAGGAAGTGTGTGATGTATTCAGCAGGCATGTTCTTTAGCAGCTTGTCTGACATGGTCAGGGTCTTCCCTGTGCCAGTTGGTCCGATACACAGCACCTGTCCCACACACAGAGACATAAACATTGACATAGTACTACAGTGTCTTTTCAAGAGAGTGTAAAGCATTTAAGAGTGGTGTTAGAATAATAACTTTAGTGCCACAATTTAACATTTCAGTTTGATGAGTTTTGCAAGTTTCACTTAAATGTTTGCCAATGATGCAGTTCAGTTACTGTCAAAGTACTCACAGGTTTCTTATTGGTCAACAGCATGTCAATCAGGAAGGACATTCTCATTGTGTCTGGGGTGGGAACGATGATGTCAGCGTAGCTTGTCTCTGGGGTGATTACCACACTCTGGGCATATTTCATCCAGCTGACCCACTGGACCTACAGTACAGAGCAAAATGATGATAAAAATGATAAATGCATCTGAAGTCTTGGTGGGATCCATGTGAAGTCTGTACTTTTAGGCATTATCTACCTACTTTTCTCTCTTTGTCATCCTCATCATCATCCCCAAAGTTACTGATCCCTGCATCATCAAGCCTGTAGTCATACACCAGGCCCTCCTCTGGAAAACACAGATGAATCTGGAGGACAAATACATTTAGTTTAAACACAACATACTTCTATCAAAAAAGAATGACGCTAGCAATAAAAAGTAAATTTGAAACAATTTGTTGTTGGAATCTCTAAATCAGTGTCCCTGGGACCTGACCTTCTCCTCTGCCATCTTGCCATGGAGCCAGGCACTGAAGCGTTGGCAGCTGGCTGCGTCTCCTGTGGCTCCTACACTCCACACCAGAGAGAAAAAGAACCAGGGCTCTATCAACTCCTTCAGACGGTTCAGTTTCTCTTGGGGCAGTGGCTTCTCACCCTACAAAACAACAGAGGCTAGGTGAGGAGAACAAAATCAACCAAACTCTGTCTTGCACATACAAAAAAGAATATAAAGACTGTTGCCATGTAGTTTTAACTGATAAGATTATAGATATCAAGATAGCAGCTGTGTCAGGTATTTATTTAATTAACTAGAGTGCATGCTGACGCTTTAGCACATGGTGCATGTTTAGTGTGTGCGGTATCTCTCCAAAGCACCATAACACATTAAATACTTGCCCCACAGAGCTGAAACCGCTACCAATCTTCTTGTCACACAACATATGTTGCTTCAAACAACTTTTTTGCTCAAAAGTTAATGTACTCCTTTAATGTGGGTTACTCTAACACAGTGAAGTTGTACACATACCTCTCTAGGGATGAAGGGATTGAAGAAGCAGTCCATAAGTTTGAGCAGACTACAGGTGAGGTTACTGTCCAGGGAAGTGATGACCTCCTTTACTGATTTGCGCACAAATGTGATGGAGTCCTGTGGAAAAACACAAAAAAAGGAAAATGTAGTCCCTGTACATCAAGGCAGTACTACTTTCATACTCGCAAGATCTAACATGTATACCTGTAGGAACCTGGTAAAGAGGGAGTTGAGCTGCTCTGTGTATGGCTTCAAGAGTTTGGGGACCTGCTTCAGCCAGCACTCTGTGAAGGGTGTGAGGCCCAGAATACTGGGCTCCAGGTAGACCATACCACAGCGAGACACTGTGGCTGGGGAGGCCACCGCAAGGTCCTGCACCTCAAACATCATGGTCATCACCTGCAGGAGGAGGACACACATTTACGAGAAAGAAAAACAAAAGAACTGAACTGTGCAAACTTAAAATTCTTTACATCAGTGAGCTTGATGATTTCTCCGGAGCTAAGGCAGAGTTTTTTGTTGTCGTCTAGCACAGTGTTCATGTTCTCAATCCATACGGCATCCACTGGCCCGTCAAACATGTACCACTTTTTCTCCTCGTCCATAGAAGTTGCCCCTCCACGAATAAGAGATGACAGGATACCGTCTGTCCTACAGGGATGGAGAGAAGGCTGTAGAGTAGAGTGTGTATTTGTCTACATTTTTGTTTTATCAAGAGCAAAGCATTACTTACCACTCGTGTGTGAGCAAGTCAAACTCCCCATAGAGCTGTCCCATGGTGATAGACTTCGGGTTGAGGATGTATGTGTGAATCGCCTCATACACACCGCCACTCACAGAGGGCTGGCCCTTTAGAGCTGTCATGGCTGCACCTAGTATCTCATAACACTAAAACATGCCAAAATATGTTACGCATGAGATTCTTTCCAATATATTTAAAAATGATCCTCACCTTTGAAGAAATACGGAAAAAAAACCACAATGTGACATGTAAAACACTCACCTTGGTTTTGCCTGATCCAGAGGGTCCCACCAACATCAGACCATGTCTCACCACAGTGGTCTCATATAGCTGAATACACTTAGTAATATATCCTGAAAAATAGAGTGTAATCATCAGAATACTGCCTCAAATTACAAGGAACAACATATCTGAAAACATATTTTCTTCCAAGCACACTGACCATCTACATCTTTGAGGTTCTTCTTGTTGCAGACGTTCCGTATGGACTCTTCCAGGGCGCCGTAGTCGATGGGTTCCTTTTTGGTCTTAGGGAAGAGATCGGACACAATACCGGTGAAGAGCTTCAAGTCATCCTGGAGGAACTTGGGTACATTGATGTCTTGAATGGCACGCAGACAGATCAACTCCTGGAATGCAGAGGGACAATATGAAAGGAGATGAAAGATATTAATGTTACAAGCATACTTTTTTCTATTCATAATGTCTGCCACAAGAAAACTATTTAACCTCATTCATGTCAGGATTTTCTCTCTTCAGGTTTCCAGCAGCTGAGATCACAGTCTTCACAGCTCTCATACCAAAATCATAGTGATCCTACATACAAACATGAGCAAAGGTCAGCACGTCTTCATATCTTAGTTACATTAACTTCAGCAATGAACTAAGCATTCATCTTTCACTTCTCATCACCCACTCTTACACACTGTACTTCTCATCACCCACTCTTACACACTGTACTTCTCATCACCCATTCTTACACACTGTACATCTCTATTTATTCTCAGACTACATAAAGTATGAATATATTATGATAACTATAAATATGTATAGTGTCAATATTGTGTGTATTTTCTACAAAACCTCTTGTCTGTTATAATATACAATTGTGCTTGTTTAAACTGCCCAGGTCAAATGTGTAGTCTAATCTAAATGTACTTGGGGATGAAACTGATTTTGATTCTGATCAGGCATGGACCTCCTCTAGGTCTCCACCTGAGAGCTAAGCTGTTCAGAGGAGAGCTTGAAGGTGGTGGTGATCTTCTTGGAGAGGACTTTGGCATCGCTGAAGCCAAACGAGTAGAGGGAGATCTCTGCTATCATAGCATAGTCAGGGACCATCATAGCCACAGGACGGAAAAGGGCCTGCAGATGGTAGAGTTGCATGTGTTAAATCCCAATTGCTCCTCTTTAATGGCATATATTTATTTGAAATGTCATTATCATATGAAAACCTTGAGATTGTCAGGCAGTTCAGCGCGGCCGGCATAACCAGGATTCATAGTAATGAAGACAGCACAGGAAGGGACAAGAGGGATCTCTACCCCTTCAAACTCAAAGCGCTCCACCTAAAAAACACCAGCAACATGCACACATGAGTATTGTAAGACTATCTTTGTGCGCACATTTTTGTGTCATCCATGTATGTATGATTTTGCTCCATGCTTGTGAATTTCTATTTACTCACCCTTTGCTGTTGGGCCTTCTGAATAGTGGTAATCTGTTGTGCCACCACAGACAACACCTCTACATCAATACGATTAAACTCATCAAAGCACGCCCAAGCCCCAGAGCTGAAAGGGAAAGAGACGGAAGTGAATCACAGTTGGATAGCAAGATTTGACAACACAGCTGATATTACGTTTTACAATTTAAGGTATGTTTCTCTTACCTGGCCAGTCCCTTAAGGAATTTGCCCATTGCGATGAAATCAAGCTGATCAGAGCAGTTGAAAACCACTGTCTGGATGGCCAGGGCCTTTCCCAGGTCTTTGGTGGTTTCTGTCTTTCCTGTCCCTGCTGGACCTGCAGGAGCCCCTCCAAACTTCAGGTGCAGAGCCCCTGTCAGGGTCAAGTAGCATCTGAAAGAGGCCAAACGTGTTTTCACTCAAAAGAGTGCATGGCATTAAGGCATAAACAGAACAGTAGATAACAGTAAACTTAATAGCTATGGGCCTACCTGTCAGTGAGCGGGGTGATGACCAGACGTCCGGAGTTACCCAAGTACTCATAGCCATACAAGAACTCTGCATTCACTGCTCGGATGTATAAGTCATCTTTGGCCCAGTAATATCTATAAACAATTAGTATCATACTCATTTGTGTTCCCACAATATTTCAGAATGCCAGTCTGCAAGAGGACGCCATTTCTGCATGAGTTAGTACAGAAATTTGAAAAAAAAGCCAGTTAAACCTGAGCTGGCTGATCCACTCAAAGTCATTCACGCTTGAGACCCCCTCCTCCACCAGTCTGGCTGCCACATCCTTAGCATGGACCTCGATGACAATGAGGGCAGAAAGCACTGCCCTTTGCATCTTAGACAGACGTCCTCTCACCAGTTGCACCAAGTCACCCAGCTACACAAAAGATATATATACAGTCAATATATACAGTGCACAATGTTCAGTGCAAATGTGAGCAATACATATACAAGACAATGTGCTTTCCAGGGATCGCATCTTGTATTTATGATGGGATATTTCAGAATGTGAATACCCCCTCCACACCTGTGTCTGTAGCTGGGGGTAGAGGCGGTTGGCCAGGTCTCCCTGCTCCAGGGACTCAGACACCTCAGCGGTCCAGAAGACTTGACAGCCAGCAATCACCACTTGACCCTGGCCACGATAACACCCACTCTGTACGAGGTTGCTGAGTGGGGACACACATAGAACTTTTAACTGAACAACCAAAATAATGCCTCAACCAGAAATCTTAAATACAAACTGAATAAGAGTTGGTGTCAGAACAGAAAATGTTAATTAGCAATGATCTTTTTTACTTGATCACAATTCACAAAAATGTCTGAAAAGGAAGGTTCGGGTCACAGACCTCAGGGTAGACTTTTAAGGATCGGTCAATGTTATCCTTCAAACTGGTCTTCATAGACTTCTCCACCTCCCTCAGCCAGTCCTCCACGTTCCCACTAGGCCGCACTGGCAGGAACAGCTTCACCTCCTCTCCCTCCCCAGAGTACATATGTGTGATCTGAAGATCTGACTGGAACTGGAGCTGTGAATCAACAGAGGTCTAAGTCATGTGATACAGATTTTATATTTCCAACTAAAAGGAGAGTAATTATGAAAAAACAACTAGCCAGGACGAACCCGAGCAATGTTCTCAAAGCATTTGCGCAAGTGAGGCTGTACAGCAGTGGGATCTTTGGTCTGGGACAGAATCTCCAGCAATTCATCATCTGACAGGAAGTAGAACCTACAAAGAAATATCCAATGTACAGTACGTTGTAATAAGCCTGTGCAATTATTAGTTGATAATAAGTATATTTTAGTTTCCACAATTAATAATTGTAGAATACTAGCATATCAGGATTACTGAAACATTTCTTTTCACTTAGAATATTTCAGGGGTTTTAGGACACTACCAGTGTGGCCTACCTGGGGAAGGAGCCTCGTTTGGTCTCCAAGTACTCACTGAGTCCCTTCTGGACCAGTTCCAAGAGCTTGTTACACTCCTTCAGACTGTCCAGCAGATGACCATCTGGGCATAAGTCAATGACCTAGAAAAAAACACAGACACATACATGTACACAGGACACACACACACACACACACACACACGCATGGGAACATGATGTTGTGAGAGCCCTGACCTGTCGGTTATCAAAGGCACGTTTCATGACCTTCCTCCACGTGCGCTCCATTTTCTGGTATCTCTTTCCCTCCACAGGCAGCTGGCGGTTGATATCATCAGAGCTGAAGATGGGCTCCAGGTAGAGCCAGGAGCTCTGGCACATCAGCCACTCCTCCAGTACATCCTGCAAACACCAGGAGAGGGCAGCAGCACAACATAGGTAACTGCAGTGACATGGCATGATACAAGAATACGTCTTTCCGTGTGTATGTATGCCTGTGTGTGTGTGTGTGTGTGTGTACCTGAGTCAACCTGAGCTTGCTCTCCCAGGAGGAGATGCGGTCCTCAAAGGGCTTCTTGAAGGGAGAGAAGGACATGCTCTGGGTCATGGCGATGTGGTCGTCCAGGAGCTGGGAGGCCTCGTCCGGGCTCTTAAGGATGTAGGTGCCTGTCTCCTTATAGGACTGTACATCGAAGATTACTGTCGACCATTCATGCTCCATCTTATCCAGAGCCTGGGTGGAGAGAGAAGGTGTGAAAGACAACACAGTTTAGTTTGACAGATTACTGTATTAAAATGTCACCACTCCAAAAATATATACAATATACAAGTGTCTCCAAACATGCATTGCAATGTCCCCTTCCTTTCTAGTATTATGATATACATTAGAGCTGCATCCGTACTCAGTGTGTGTTTGCCACCGCTTACACAGCTGACTCCTGTGTATAACAGCTCCAGGAGGCCCAATTCTAAAATTGGGTACCTGTTCAATGGCGTACTCTTTCCCGGCCGCCTCAGCCACGCGGGCTATCTCATCCACATGGTTCTGCAGGCCCAGCTCCAGGCAGCAGGAGAAGGTCAGGTTGGCTTTGGGCTTGACGTTCATCTGAATGTGATCGGAGAGCACCTGCCAGTGGCGGCTCCTCATCCCTGGGTTCCTCAGGCCCTGTATCAGGGGGATGTAGGGGCGGAAGTCCTCAATCTTGTTGCGGATATCAGCTGCCACCATCTGGCAGTCTAGAGTTGGATGGGGCGTAGAGGAAAAGAAAGAGAATAAGACCACACATATTGATCCCTCTAATAACTTAATTTATATAAAGATGCATGTGTCACTAACCGGGGATGTCCTGGAACTGTTTGACACACTTGTGCATGGTCTTGAAGGCATCTGTGACGTTGTGCTCCAGCTGCTCGGGGTCGATGATGGACAGCGGGTCATTCAACCAACTCTCGTGCCATCGTAGCCAGTCAGAAGTGGTGGCCCATAGGTCCGTGAAAGGCTGGAAGTCCTTTATTAGCTTCTGCAGCCGATCATACTGTGGCACACAACATTTCATTGTTAGAAAAAAAAACAAGGCAAATTGTGTATTCTTGGCCAGTTTGTTAAACACTTCAAATCTAGGGGAGAAAACATTTATGAGAAAAAAAAGGCATTCGGCGTGACAAGCTGTATCAATAAATTACTTTGTTAAAGATTTGGACACATTCTTCTCAACTCACATTAGTGATGGGAATCCCAAAGAGACGCTCTCTGTTGTTGTAGGTTTGGGCCATAGTCTGGGACTCCTTGAGCTGCTTACTTGCACGCCTCACCTCGTTGGCTGTCTCATGGGCACGATCAATGTCTGTGTGGGCTGCAAACCCAGCAACCAGAATCTACAAACACAGTTTTGGTGATTAACAGCCACATGAGATGAACTTACAATAGATAAACCAATGCCTAATGAAATTAATGATACAAGTTAAGCATAACTATACATAGAATTGTATTGAGGTTTCAGTGGCTTCTATAGATTTATGTTGGGGCAGTCTGTAGGTCACTAACTATTTAAAGGTGTTCCTTGACATTTTAAAATTTTGTTGGTTATTTTGCTTCACCAGAAAGTCATTCTTCAGCTGATTGAAATGCCAATACAGAGCCCCCTGCCTCCTCTTTGCTTGCAAATCATGGATCTCATTTGCAAATCCTTGCCCACACGCTTGCAAATCTTTTTGGCACTGTTTGAGCACTGAAACGTTTGCAAGGGTAAAAGCATAACTGAAATGAGTGTTTTGTGCCTGGTAAAGAAAGATAACTGACAAAATAATACTTAGATGGCCCAGCTGACCTGTAGAGAGTCAAGTCGCTCCTGGAAGTTGTTCTGGTCGACCAGCTGGATCTTGTGGAAACGTTCCTCATCCTCATCATGCTGGGCAGCTACTGCTTCCATCTGGTTCATTATCTCATGTGGCCACCCAATAGCTTTCCACCTGCACAAAGCAGGGGGAGCCAGAGGACAGAATCACAACCATTCAGTTATCTTTTCCCTCTATTCACTCTAACCAACCTCTAAAAATTGAACCATGACTTTGTATGGATCGCATTCAATGGTCTTACTTTCTATCAAAGTCCTCATCGGAGAGGCTGCAGAGGAATTCGTCTATTAGCTCGTAGTCTGACAGGGCCTTGCCTATAAATTCCTGTTGTGGACAGATTGGACAAATAGGATGTGTTGAGGAATAACCCTTCATGTGATGTATAATAGAAACATCTAGTTCATCTCTTCCATCTGCACCTTGTGGCTCTTGAGCTGGTCTGGGATTTGTTTCATCCAGTCCCTCTGCTCTGCCAGCTCCTCAATGCTGTTAGGCTTCTCATACAGCTTCTTGCTGATGAGCTTACACTGTTCACATGCCTGGGAACACAGACACGCAAACACACTAGATCACAATGCTCACATTATTCAGGGATGTGATCAGGAACACAAAAAGGGATTTGTATGTCAAAAAAACAATCAAATGTACATAAATACATAAATATAGAGAGCAGGAATTGTTTACAGGTGATATGTTACAACACTCAACTATACTTCACCATTACATGCCTTCTATTTTTCTGTTCTCTAAACTTAAGACTTACATCATCAACTTGATTGCGCAGCTTGTGGGCAAGGTGGTCTAGCACTGCACTGGCTAGAGCCCTTCGTTTCTTAGAGAGAGCCTGACGCACAGTCTTTACACTGACAGTGAAGGGGCCAATGACGATGGAGGATGGCAGAGAGTGGTCCAGTTTTTCCTGCTCCTTCAGGTGTTGAACCGCCTCTTTCTTCACTTCCTGGGCTGTCTGCTTCCCCTGACTATGAGCTCTGGAAGACAAACCCATACACACTGATGTATAAAAATGTAATAAAAAAGAACTATTAAAGCTGCAATATGCAACTTACAGATACAACATATAAATAAGATATATTATACATTAGCACTCTGTGTCTGTCTGTGACCTTGTGCCTACACCCCCCCCCCCCCCCCATCAATGGCAGGGAAGTCGTAGCAGTAACAGCAATGGTGGAAAGCAACAAAAGAACAGCGAAGCTAATCATGCGTCAGTCAAGACCCATTCAAAAATACAAGTGAACATCAACATTGCTTTTTTGTGTGTTGAGGCAGGAATTTGACCAACTGAAGGGGAGGAGGGTGGGACTAGCACTTCCTGCCTCAAGTTGCTGCATATTATATCTTTAAGTGGAAAACACCTCTGTTCATTTAATAACTAGGGCATCTTGACTGCACTACAAATCTTCACTGATCCTACAATATTACACAGTAATGTCCTTGAACTCGTGGGGGGGGGGGGGGGGGTGCAGTTGTGAAAATTTGAACAGAGGCTTACTTGAGGTGGGTTTCTACATCCAAGTTGTGTAGCTCCAAGTGTTTTTCATATTCAGCAGCATAGGCCCTGAGGGGTATGGCAGCTTGGTGCAGAGCCAAGCGAACCTTCTCTCTCAGCTCAGATACTGCTGGCTCCCACAAACCCACAGACTCCAGTGAGGAAATGGCACTGGTGAACAGTTTCGGCATCACAAACTGCCATGAACAAAAGACGCACAGTTAAATAGCACCATCTCCCTCAACATCATTGTCACCTTGTCACTGTCCTCACACTTGTCATCATCATCATCTTCCATGGACTGTAGAGCCTATCTCATGATAGGCTTCACCACTTTCCTTTATTGCAGTGTGATAAATAAATATGGTCATGGCCCAAATCTAATCTTACCTTATCAAGCTGCGGTACATTGTGCGTGGCCAGAATGCCTTTATCAAACAGGTTAATGATAGAGATCTCAAAGTTCTCCAGAGGAGTGCTGTAATGGACCCCAGTCTGATCCAGAACCAAGTCCACCAGGAACAGAGGGTTCTTCTTTGGCCTGGATATAGACAGTGAAGTAATATTACCCTCAAATATATTAAGGACAGTAATATGACATGTCATGCTCACAAGCAAACACTCATTAAAACTGAGTACATCATCTAAGACTGACCAGAGGATATACTGTGTGAGAGAAAGAGGAAATGAGATAAAGGGAACAGTATGTGTGTATGAAGGTGTATAGGTGTGTATGGGAATGTGTGCCCACGTCTGCACATGTGTGTGTGCCTCCTATCCTACTTGTAGGGGCTGGTGATAAGGTCATTTCCCCAGACCAGGTCCTGAGGACACGTCAGCACACCGTGACAGGCGTCCAACAGCAGCTGAGCCAGGCTGACCAGCGAGTCCTGCACCAGGAAGCGCAGCGAGACCTGAAGGGTGTAGCGCACCAGGGACATCAGCCTGCACAGCTTGGACATCTTGTACACCTCCCAACAAGACTCATTCAGGTTGTACCAGCCAGGGCCAATGTCCCTCAGGTTAGAATGGATGATGTTACACAGCGTGGTCACCCATGAGTCCCGCAGAAACAAGCCTACCTGGAGAAGGAGGAAAGTCTTCATTGCTGCTTTATTCATGTGGTAGTCCGGTGGTATTCTTAGGACCAGGTGGGTAGTCTTAGGACCAGGTGAATCTGGAATGTATGGTTGGGTTCTCTGGTAACACCCACAAAAACATCAGCAAAATTTAGCCACTGCCAATGTAAAATGAATGGGATTTGTAGGGACATATAAAGGATTAAATTATTAATTATTAAATTATATATAAAGGATTTGACCAAGAACTATGTAACAAGCCACAGATAACTCCTTCTCATTTAGTATTAGCAATGGTTTAATTTGGCTGATACTTGTGTGGTGAATTACCAGACAACCAAATCATGCATCCCAGTGTCACCTGGTTCTTAGACTACTCAGAGGCCAGAGAGCTGTCTTTCACAGAGAGAGAAATTCATTTTTCATCCTCTTTTGTAAATGAAATAAAGGCTATTTTGAAGTTATAGCCCAGTTAGGACATTATAAAAAGCTACTGGTGCGATAATACCTGTCCATATATCTGAGAATGGGTGAGCTCAAACTCCTCAAGACGCAGTGGCTTGGTGAAGGTGACATGGAACAGACTCATGGCTGCTACTCTGTTGCACTCGGCCCGTATTTTGGATAATACACAGATCACCTCTGGCTTAGTCAGCAGGGAAATGAAGGCAAATGCAGTTCGGTTCTTCTCAAAGGCATAGCCAGGGACTGACACACACCCTGTAGACATGTAGCATAATGCAGTGTTCAGTGTTTAGATTCAAGGTGAATGTTGGCCACTGGCTGATAATACAGTTCTTCCATCTTACCCCCATGGACACACACACACACATGTACACCAAGCAAATTGGCTCACCTTTTTGCGGTGTACGCTCAGGATCTTTCTGCGGCAGGGTGATGTGTGAGAACTCCTCTGGGTGGCTCACCACTATTTTGTCAAAACTTATGCGGTTCATGGTCCGGTCATATTCCAGTTTAATCTCCTTCTCCAGGTGTCCTATACACTCCTGCAAACTGCATACATAATAATGTTTCCTTTACCCTCCAAAGAAGGCCTATTAGGTAACAAATGTTAAACTCAAGAGCATCTTTTATAAACAGCAAAAATACATTGAACAGAGGAGGGAAATGATAAGTGATGCTAACAAACAAAGTCAAAGTTACGTATTGATGCTCACATTTTGAGTCTGATGCCGGGAGTGGAGAGGGCATGATCTTTGATGCGTTGGATGCTGTGGGTGTCGAGGGAGGGCGTACCACTCCAGATGGGCATGCAGTCCACAGACAAGTGGTAGAGGAGCAGGGCCTCAGTGTTCTTCCTCCAGCGCTGGGCAAACTGGACCCGCTGGGCAAAGACATGTGGGTCCTCAGCACTGAATAACAGCCTGATCCTGGGCACCCAGTACTGACTAGCTGTCAGCATAGGGGTTATTCCTACTCACGAGGGAGATGGTAGGAATACATACAAGGTAAACATGGAGGAAAAGAGACATCAGGAAAATATGAGACAAAAGCAGTTTATAACAGTAACAGTATAATTAGAGTGCAAAGTCATAGTGCAAACCACTAGCGGGGATGAAGCAGCCATGGAACTTGCCCTTTTCGTATCCTCCATTTAGAATAGGCTTTCCTTCATTGTTTCTCACTCTGCCATTTTTGTCAGTCTTCTGTACCAGGTACTGGCTTTTCTCCTTACTGTAATCAAGAACCGCGACAAAATGCCAGCTGTACTCCAGGAAGGGGCTTTTTGGGTCCTCTTCAGAAACAAGAGAGAGAAATGAGAGGAACCAAGAGAGAACAGAAAAAACAACCCTCTCTATTTACAGTGCCTTGCAAAAGTATTCACCCCCCTTGACTTTTTGCTGTGCTATTAAGTTATTTCATAACATTTCAAAATACATTTATTTGGGATCTTTTTGTCTGAGTTCTATGCAAAGCACTCTATTCTATGAAAGAGAAAACAAAATTGTTGAAATTTATGTGGAAGGATAACTTTAAAATAACACAGAAATCAAGTTTGCATAAGTATTCAACCCCTTTGCTTTGTTCAGGGTAAGTTGTCACACTAGCAAAAAGTGTTCAACATTTCAAATTACCGTTACTCAGATGTCAAATTGAAATTGTATTTAGCAATTCTGAACATAAAAACTTATGAACCATATAGTGCTAATGGAAGCTAACCATTAAGTCCCATTAAGTGAAGGGACTTGGTCTCAGCTTTGTTAGAAGTTTTTAAAAAGTTTGAAAGGAAACCAATGAATTCAGAATTGCCAAATACAATCTAAATATGATGTTGAACACAGTTTTGCTAGAGTGGCAACTTACCCCGAACAACCATTTTAACAATTTTGTTTTTGCATAGAACTCAGAAAAAAAATCCCAAATACATTTTGAAATGTTTTGAAATAATTTAATAACACAGCAAAAAGTCAATGGGGGTGAATACTTTTGCACTGTAGATGGTTCTGAAGGCAATTTACCTGGTGGACTCTTGTCAGTTGTAGGCAGCAGGGCTTTAGCAGGTATAGGTCTGCAGTCAGGTGATGCTTCAGCATAACCCAGGGCAAGCCAGTCTTCTGGAGTACGGCAGTCATACTCCTCATTGTCAAATATCTAGGGGAGACACAAAGGAAAGATGAGTCAGTCAAGGTGCTGTAATCCAAAACATAGAAGAGATGGTGGCAGCAACATAAATGTTAGCAGACTCACTTCCAAGGGCAGGTAGTTTGACACAGGAGGGACAGGATTGCCTGGGGTGGTCACATGGTCCCCACTATTTCTCTGGTATCTTGGCATCAGGAGGTTACAGTCTATGCCTTTTTCTGCCAGTAGCTGGGCAATGTCCAGTTTCAGGTATTCCCTTCTACGTCTAATGGGAGAGACACAATATAAAATGGTAAAATGATAGTGGCTGATTACGATTACTGGCCAATTACTGATGTGTATGTCATCTGATTTATCTGATTTATTACAGTAGACCCATGACCTTTCACTCCCTGTCTCTTTCTCTCACTCTATTTCTTGCACTTTCTCTATATTAAAGTCATAACGTATTCATGGGTCCCACAAAACCATCTAATGTACAGTAAGACAAAGAAGAAATGTATGCTAGCAGGAGAGATGCTCACAAGTCACTTAATGCAAGTCCATTTTATACAATGCAATGATGCCATTCTTTTACAGATTCCTATTGTTCACGGGTCACTAATCTAAAGTCTGAGTCAAGTCTGAAGTCATTTGAAGACAAGTCTAAGCCTAGTCTGAAGTCAATCTGCATGCAACTTAAGTGTGATCTGAGTGCAAGTCCCAAACTCGACTTGACTAGACTCTACAGAGTCCCATCTGACCAATGAATCTGGTCCTACACCGTCCACAGAACATACAAAGAGTTGCAAGCTACACAGCACCAGCTGACAGTACCTCTTCTCTCTTTGTTACCTTGGCACACACAAACATACCTCTCTATCTCTATCTTGCGGGGGACCTTTCCAGGCATGTTTTGGTAGGGCAGCTGGACCTTGGGTGTATATCCACCAGGACAGAAGTCAGTGATCTGTGGTTGCTGTGTGGTAGGTCCATGGTTATCCTTTTCAACCAGCTTGTATAGGTCAGGCGGAGTCTGGAAGGTTGTCACTGAGAAAAGAAGTGCAAAAGGCCAAAGATTTGACACAGGCAGATACAGTCTATATGCTCCGCTTAAAAACGTATTATGAGTTGGTGATTCAAACGTGGCTTGTAATATCTCACCTTTTGGTGTGTTAAACTCCAGGCTGGCTTGGCACAGTAAACTCTGCTGGGTTTCTGGTCCCTCTCTACAAGACTACTCAATAAGATAGTACTGTAAGTTTTTGGTCACAGCTTAATAGCAGCTTAATATTTTGCATGCACTGTACAACAATTAACGGGCTGTGTATATTTGAATGTGTGCATGGACGTGCTTTTACCTGGAGCTTATACTTGGCTGCTGTAGTGATGACATCTGAATAGAGCCCTTTCTGTTCGATCACAGGGTAATGTCTGATAGGAGGCAGTTTGCTCCTGTGACTTAGAGCTGGGGGCTTGGGCACTGGAGGTGTGTTGGGTGGATGTGGCACCAGGGCCCCAAAACCAGGCACATGTTGTCTCTCCATCTGGTAACAGAAATGGATAACTAACTTGTGAAACAATCTTTCAACAATCTTTGTTCAAATAAGAAAGCTGGTTTTCCTATTATGTTCCACAGTACTCAAATCATTTTGACCATTTGACCAATATATTGCCTCAACTGGCTTTAACACTTGGGTTCAGAACCATTCAACCAAGTACAATTTGTGTCAGATACTATTAATTAACACCATCCATCAGCTTTTTGCTTGTGTATATTTGACTGGTAAATGTGTCTAATCAAGATACAATTATATCTCCCACATTGACAAGTAACCAGATATTATTTGGAGTTTGTTTTCTTTTCTAAAAATCTATTTGGCCTGTAGAGGACTGAAGATATCAACGTTATTTAACATTTGAATATAAAATACACCAGACGCTGTGGTTGTGGATGAAAGTTTAGTTACTACACTCAATCCAAACTATCTCGTTGCTGAGTCTAATGCTAGCAAAACTCGCATGTCACAACACGGGCTATCCAATGTTAACCAACACTTCAGCTAATAGCTAACGTTAACTAATTTCTTGACAGCAGGTGCAACTGTCATCCCACGGTAGGGAAAACGTCCTGTAACGAGCCTGTCGCGCTGGCTGGATTTGATTTTTGTAAACCACTGACATACCTTATTTTAAATATATAACGCTTGCTTCGCGCTGTCCAGTTTTTACACAAACGGCTACTTTGAACTGCTGTCTCTGCTGAAATCTCGGTTTCCAGGTGGGGAAGTGTTGGACGCGGCGGGCTGGCAACGGTTGTCAGGGAAGCTGTTGACCTCCAGCCGGCACAGAGCCAGAGAGCCTCCGGGGCAAACTCACACCTAAAATGCTTCCAGTAAAGGAATGCCCACCATGTACAGCATTTTTGGCATGTTGGCACAAACGTTGATACTCAAAGAAACAATATTCTGTATTTGCAAACATCAAAGTTGTGATTAATACAGTTAACTAATAGATTCTAGTTAGATAACCAGTGCAGAAACTTGACATGGCATGTTTCTCCATGGGTTCCAGTCCTGCCTCCCATGCTGTTACTGGTGAAGATAGTGATGGTAATGGCAATAATGATAAGCTAATGGAAGCTGATTAGAATGGACATGTTCTACATCCTGTCACACCCATGGCGGATGTGTCTGCAAGGGGGGAATATATGGAGCTAGAACAGTGACTTTAAATTTTTGTGTTGGAAAAAAAAAATTGTCATTGAAAACAAAACCTGAACTGAAAAAGGAAACATTCGCATCAGTATTGGAAAAAGTTGTATTGGCATTGAAACAAGTATTGGCACTGAAAGAAAACCCACTGAAAAATAAAGCACAGCCCCTTAAGGGATTTTTTTTTTTTAGCTACTTTTGCATTCCTTCGCAATACATTTTGCGTTACCTCGCAACAAGTCTTGTGTTACCTCGCAAAGTTTGACATTCACCACAGTTACACGCAATTAACGCAACGCTAACTACTAATATAGTTTAACTGCATAAAACAATGAGCGGTGATAGCCAATGGGTTAAACGGGCCTGGAGTAGGTGGTGGAGTCTGTTCCCCGTCTGCAGGCTATGTGTTTCCCCTGAACCTGAACCTGAAGTAATTCTCATTCCTATCCCCAATCAGCCGTCTTTTATGATGCTTAATCTGACCCCAACCGTACCACAAATCTAACCAATTATCTCGGCCTACTCCGGAGTTTTGGAATCTATCCAACCGTGCCAGTTTTAGACTGCTGTTTCAGTCCTGTGTGTTCACTTGTGTGAAGACATCTGCCCTTTCGTTATTGCTGCATCTAAACTTTTAATTACAGTAACTTACAAGCAAGCACTGTCAATCAGTGGTTGGTTAGCCCATTAGAAGTTGCGAGGGAATGCAAAAGTATTGCGAGGGAATACAAAACTTATTGCGAGGTAAGCTAAGGTAAGCTTCTGCATGACCGCACAGCCGCACAGCCATGCAATGGCTTCGACGAGTTCACCTGGAACTCCCAAACCGCAGGTAAGTCTGTTTCTCTCTGCAGTAGTTTTTTCACATAGAAGCGGGCTGGTTAAAGTTAACTTTTAACTGACGTTATGCTGGTTTGGCAGAGGTCCGCTGGAACAAGTGCTGACGTTAGCTAATATGTGTTAGCTAGCTAACCTCTGCCATACCAGCATAACGTCAGATTTAAAGTCACTGTTCTAGCTCCATAGAAAACCCCATTGACCTGTGCAATCCCCACACTTCTAGGTCACAAGGGCATTGTATCCTGGTCTGTTTCCCATGGCAGATCACAGGCATCATGCACCCCTGGCCCCAGCTCTAGCCCCTGGCTTCTTCAGTTGAAACCCATCAGAGCAGCCTGAGATTGTGTAGCCAAGCACAAATGAATGGTCTCATGTGTCTGGACCCTCACGTGTCACTTGCAAAGGACATGCTGTTGTGTAGATGGAGATAGAATAAAGGTCGGAGGGATGCAGAGAGTACTTGAAGGAGCACAATCTGTGTGAAAATCAGAACTGAGACCACAGGAGGTCCTGCGCCTGGCTGTGGCTGGGATCATGAGGACAAGGAGGTCAGTGATGACCCACATTACTGTACTCAAGTGCTGTGAGAAGGACATGGAGAATGAGGAGTGCTTTATTGTGGAGCCAAAAAGTAAAGGTCAGATACATAGCATGTACCAGTATGTATCATCTGCGCATCAGTCTGTCATTACTCAAGATTGGGCCTGTTGAGATCTAAGGGGCCAGTCGATTCATTGGCTTCTTTTCAGTCGGGGTCAGCCTCAAAGCAATGACTTCACCCATTGAGGCATTGAGGAAGCCCAACCCAATGAAAGACTTCCCTGAGGGTCTAAATAACCCACATCTAATAATGACATTATCATATCAGAGTGGGCTCTGGAGTGGTCGCTAACAACCTCTCCTGGCCACAGTTTATTAATCATTACCAGGTGCCTAATTGTATTGATGAGATCAGCGAAAATATCTGGACTAGAGAAGATCCAAAGAAAACCACATAAGCCCCATGAGTCTCTGATGAGATGGTGGTCCTCAAAACATGGCTGCCTACCAAGGTTTGGCGGGCAGCTCTGCGGCCATCACTGGGGCCTGGAACCCACCACTGCGATGGGACTTGATCGGACAGATGTGGCTAGCAGCTCCGGCCGTGTGGGACTGATTAAATTCTAACAAGCGTGTTACAGCTTTGATCCACCCTGCACCCCTCTTTCTCTCTCACTCTGCCCCTCTCCTCTCTCTAATAGTCCAGCAGCAGCTATATCCTCCTTTTTGAAAGAGCTGGCTCAACATCAACCATCAAACGACTTTAAGTATTAGTTGCTCGCACGCCCACCCACTTCTACAATCCATCCCGTTGCTTCTTTTATCCCGAGATCCTTGCATTATTCATCCTTTTCTCTTCCTCACTGCGTCCTACTTTTCCAACACTGGCCTGTTGTGGGGGTCATGCCTGTGTGAATATAACTCCCATTTTACAGTAATGAGAGCAGCATGTGTTGCTAACTATAGTTCCTCCTGGGAACCAGATGTTGGTTCTGAAACACTGGCTGTCCCCCTCTTACTGTCACAGGAGAGCTTAGTGGTCACACTTATTACCACATACCTCTTTTACTCCTCAGAAACCCACACTCCAACCTCAAATGTGGGCGCACCCTTTTGTGTGAGTGTGAATATTTTTGCATGTGCGCACGAGGATGTAAACATAAGGGGGCGTGACGTTAACTTTCCGGTAAAGTCACACTCAGCCTTCATGCTTTATTTAGTTGAAGACGGAGAACAAAAAACATTCAAATCGCAGACATCATCTGCCCACTTTTCAACAGCCACAAAGCTAAAATATTATTCTTACTTATATTTTACACATTGACACTGCTTTAAAAGGAACGATAAACGGAAGATAAACCAACTGGGAAGCTGAGCTAGGCTTGGAAATTAGCGATGACGTCTGGGAAAGGTGTCTAGAGAAATGGGAACCAGACCGCATAGTGGCTATTTTAAGCTCAACAAACAACTATGAACTCAATAACGGCGTGGACAAATGGGCTGTTTACCTGGGCATGATACTAGCAAAGAAACAGATATTGCAGGTGTGGAAATCAGATACACTTCCTACATTTGAAACGTGGCTCAGAGGTTTAGGGGAAATCCTTCACCTAAGAATGCTTCACCTATACCGTTTACAGCCCTCCACCCATCACAGCACCCTATTTTCAAAGTGCCTTCCCTCTTTTACAAGATGTCTGCTCTCAGCCACAACACCACTGTGATATATGCATGTCGTTGGTTAATGGATGAAATAGATACACCATCAGGGCAGCAAATGTCACATTAACATCGCAGTGTTTTGTGACTGGGCATTTTACAAGAGCAACTTGAGACCAGCAACTTGAGAGGTCGCCCCCTGTGGAGTTTGGATTTTCCACCATTGCGTGCCGCATTAGGTGCTGTTGTTTAACTTTGACCCTTGTGCTTGGATATACATTGAAGTTGCCGTCTCGGGTCGGGTGAATCACAGGTGGACCCTTGGCATGCAAGTAAAGAGTTTGTTTAACGACTGGAAAAGGGCCTTAAAGCAGCGAAGGGGCCAGACATGAGAGACTGGAACTCGCAACCTGTGGCCCCGGACCCCAAACAGCTGCATTTGATTTTTCAATTTTCCCCATTTCTCAGTGTGACTTTTAGGAAGGGAACCAAAGCTCAAAGATCAGACATCATGGGTTGTAAAAATATTCAACACAGGGGAGAAGGCTCACTGATCTAAACTGACTGAGACTGGTGTGTGTGTGTGTGTGTGTGTGTGTGTGTGTGTGGGGTATTTATGTGAACATACATGTATTGTAGTTTTCTTTGGGCAACTGATGTTGAACTTCACTGAGTGGCCGGCGTGATTTGCTAACATCTCCCCAGCCTCATTGTGCTGACCTCCGACCCAGCACTTTGGTGGTGGTTGACCTTGTTCCCCTGTTTTACTCCACTCATTCACATGTCACTTTAATAATGGGCCAGACCTTTGATATCCTGGGAAGTCGTTGAACAGTTAATGTCCAAATCGTTATGCAACTCAAGTCAGTCTGTTTTATCTAAGTGGGTGTGTGGATATGAGTTGGAGGAAAGCATTGATGAGAATCTCTCACACATGTCTGTGAGTGTGTTTTTGTGGGAGAAAGCCAGTGTGTGCTGGCATTCAAGTTTGTTTATGTGGGTGGACAAGGGAAAGCCAAGAAAGCGTGAACAAGAAACAATTGTGTATCTAGCTGTGTGTGTGTGTGTGTGTCTCTGTGTGTGTGTGTGTGTGTGTGTGTGTGTGTGTGTCTTTGTGTTTGTGGTGTGTGTGTGTCAGTGAGTGAGTGGGTGAATAAAACACAAAAGAAAATGTTGAGCATACTGGTTGATAAGATCATAAACAGATGAAGAAGTCAGAAAGGGAATAAACAAGCAGACTGACAGGGCCAGTGGTAGGAATGTGTGTTATGGAGTGTTAGGAAGTGTGCGTGTGGGTGGGAGGTTCATGCGTTGTTCAATATTAAACAGGAGCTCCAGCTAGAAATAAGCCACCGCCACTCAACCCAAACCTCGTCAAATGAACCACTCCTCGTAACATTCCAGTCATTCTCTCTTGTTAAGAATTAATAAAGAATAGATTGAAACAGTTCAGCACAATCTCCCTACGCTGACACACATGTAATAGTTCAAGACCAAAGCTCCTCCGTGAACAGATACACACATACATACATACATACACACAGGTTTGCGCACACACAAGCACACATGCACACATTATTGCTATGGCAATCTGCCCCAAGCGTTCCACAGGGGCCTTGATTTGTCATCCTGCCTCATCTGGCCTCTATCAGTCCCTGGCTTGACAGCTTAATCTGTGTCATTCATTCTCTCAGATCAAAGAAGCACAGTATGCAATTTAAATCTATTACACCCACCAGTAAGGACACACATGTACACACACACACACACAAACAGCGGATGCACACACGTCAACGAAATCAGCTTTAAACTGACTTAAACTACCATCTCTGCAGGGTAGCAGAGAGGAGTGTCATATCACCAGAGAGGGGAGATTACATGAGACAGAGCAGCTCAAAGAAACCAAAAGAAAAACAGTCCTCCTCCTTTTATTGGACTTGAACTAGACCTTTGGAGTTGAACTGTCACCTTGACCTTTCAACTTCAAACCATGCCAACCGACACAAAGGTCAGGATGGACCCTCCCACCCCCACACCGTATCTTACCATATCTTGTCGGTGTCTCCCACCGTCTGTTGAGAGGAGCAGCTCTTACCATCTGTTTTAAACTTAGGTTCATCTAGCATCAAGACGTGTCTATGCTATAAGCTCTGCTGTTTTAGTACCTAATGTAGAACTGCCTGGATCTTAGACATATATCACCACATCGCTTAGCCATAACAACTATGACTCTTCCTTAAAAAATTCAACAGGACAATTAAACTCTGACCTCAGTACTCACTCAACCACAAACCACATTAACCATGGCATTCACTTGTTGCTCTTCTGGCCAGGGGGAAAACAATGTATGACATCAAGCCAGTGTGTCACTGCTCTAAGAAAGGATTTTAATTTATTGTGGAATAAACCTAATCTTTCTAAATCCAGCACATTACATTGACAATGACCGAAGAGATACGCTGTTTGGAGAAACACAACCGGGCCTGGTCACACACTGTAAAGTCATCTAAGAAGACACAAGGACCAAGACAGGAAGGGAGACAGAGATGGAGAAGTGACAGCATGTTCTTGACAGAAGCATTTATGAGCAGCCTGGACAAATATTGAGGATTAGAGGGGCGGAGGGGGGTCCCTGTTCGTCTGACCCCAACTCCATAACCCCAGCCTCCATTAAGCCTACTAAATGAGAGAAGTAGGAGCAATTAGAGAAGCAGTCATGGGGCAGGTAGGAGCTCTGTGACCTCCCCTGGCTGGTATTTGACCCCTCACAGCTGGGGGCCATGATGAAGACACACTCAGAACATTGAGAGAATGTATTGCAGGGACAAAGTGAATGGCAGAGTGAATTCTGTTGCTCTGCGGCCTTGATACTTTCACATGTTGTAAACAATGACTTTATTGGTTGTGGGCTGGCACTGCACTGCTTTTTCACAGAAAATTACCCATAATTACAATTTAGTCAATTAACATGTCAATGTGTTTTGCATTTTGCAGCTAAAATGAGCAACAAAACATAGATGACTAGTTAGACACACAGGCCTCTCTTAAAAATGGTTTATGGCTCACTTTTTCATTCTGTTGCAAACCTTGACCTCAAACCTCAGTGCCTTAATACAATTTTTAGATCAGACCTCTATTATATTCATGGTAATTGGAAATCAGTGAAATAAAATATGAATCATGTCATTGTTTCTGCTTAACTTTCCCCAGAACCAACCTGATCCTGTCTCCAAGAGTAACACCACAGCTAGATCCATTACACTGAAGATGTGAAGCAGTATTTTATGCACGGGTCTATTTCTCTCTCTCTCTCTTTTTTTTTCTCTCTCTCTCACACACACACACACACACACAATACAAACATCTCCTCCCATCTTGCAACATGTGAGAAAATCTGAATCTCCTTTCCGTGGGTCCCAGTAAGCCAGGCTAATGCGCTGTCAGAGAGCTGACTGACTCTAAATCAGCCTTCAGCAATGAGCAGCCAGAAAATACATCTGTCCGCCACTAGCATTACCAGCTAACAAGCTAATCCCTTATAAAACAGGATTAACACAATCTCCCATAAAGCTATTCATAGCATATACTGCACCACTGGAGTGAGACCAAAGGAGAAAACAATGAGATGTTTGAAGATGAAGGAGAGCCTCTGGGGTTTTATTGTATGGAGGCCTGCCAGACACTAGCTGGTGTTGGAGATGAAGATAAAGACCAGGGGATGAAAATAGACAAATATACAACAGATTGAGATGCAATGATATATGAGGTGAGTAGTGGTGTCTGTGGAATAGGGATGCGGGCCCTGTGTAGCTCATTGCAATATCAGCTGACTGTATTTCAAGCTGGAGCTGATTTTTGTAATCACACTCAGATTTGACTTCAGACTTGATTCAGTACCTTGATACATTTTGAGGCATGTAGATGGGCAACATTCCTGGGAATAGGGATTTGAAAACATTTGAGACAAGATTAAATAAGAAAACCACTGTTGGTTACTTTTAAAACAACAACATTTTCAGTCAGCACAAACATAGCGCATTATCATCGGCTCATATGTCATTGCATAGTGATTCTGTCTTTGCTCTCTGCTCTGTGGAAGAGCAGTCAAGCTGGCCTGTAAACACTTTGTATGGCATTAAAGACATTTATGGAAACCAATCCAATTTTGTGCGTCTATTCCAATTCTCTGAGCCCCTCGCATTCACGCTGAACCATAAAACTGAAGAGACATGGTGTTTATTCCAAGGGGGAATACATCAGCCAAAGACTGTAAATTTCCAAAGGCTGTGGATTTAATAGAAGCAGTGTGATATATCAACACTGTGAAGACCATGTGTTTGTTATCCAGTATTACTGTCTGTGGTTATAATTGGGACATGAATGGAGAGGGACAGGTCTTGCCCAGGTCAGCTACATGAAGCTCCAGTCTCCCTCATCCCTCAAGTCGTCTGGTCTTGCTGTGACAATGCACCATCAAGCTTGAAAAGATCTCCTCCCAAGACTATTTTTTGTTCTGCTTCTCAGGTTTCTCCAACTGAGACTTCAAAGAGACCTGTAACGTGGAATTACCACAGCTGAAAACCAGGAGGGAAGAAGTAGATAAACTAATTTCCTTGGCCTATTACGAGGCTCTGGTTAATGGAGGGTCCTGGTGTAGCTGGTATGCGCTGTGCGGCTGGTTCACATTAACCGAACTTCGCCTTCACACACGCTGCTCACGATCCTGTTGCGGAATCTCAGTGGATGAGCCAGGTTGGAAAGAGGCGTCCCATCCAGGGTAGCTGTGGTTTAGTGTTGTTGCGACGCAGCGTCCGCAGCGGGGAGGATAAATAGTGCGCACACTCTGTGCTGTGCGTAAACGGGAGAGGAGAGCTGCACAAGGGACACATGCTCTGACACAGAGCTCTAGGTTGGCTGCTAGTCAATTAATTGGGACTATTAAAAAGCCCTCGTCGTCGTTTGGTATACACGGTGATTAGTGTGCGCAGTAACCGATGCAGTAATTGCAGTCGTTTGTTTTATTGAGCAAAATGGATGGAGACAAGAATCTTCTATCATACATTTTGATATGACGTCAAGAGTGTGATTCTTGGACTAACTACATCATCCTATAACCTAATGATCCTGCTGTTATCCACAACTGACAGACTGGCAGACTGCAACTGGGGCGCACAATCCACTTCTGTCCGAGGGATGCACTTGAGGATGCTCTGAACTATTTCCACATTAGCACTATTCCTGGGAGGACATATATTTAAAAAAATACATCTCGAAGGACTCATGGATTCATCAGGACGCTGTGCGCAGTACGCAACTGGCCGCTCGCAGAGGAATGCGCTCGGCGTTAGATAAATGCGCATAATGTTGAGACTCAGTTCTTTTGGAAGGCGTATTTCGCGCTGTGTATGTTGTAAACACAGAAACACGGGAGAGAGTATCTAGTATGCCTGTTAACTGTCCACTTCAGATGCTGGCGCTCGTCTGGCTGTTTTTGGCGCTGACGCGCAGCGGAGCAGGTGAGTGCATCCTCTCTGATGATGCTCTTTGACTGAATTTCATGAACGTAGCTGAACGTTGTTGAACGTAGCTATGTTGTTGACTGGGCAGACTATTACTGTAACCTAACTGCGTAATTTGGGTAAGGAATTCACCACCTAATTGTAGCTTACATGTTTCCTTGATTTTTGATCTGCTGGTTCTTGCTGTCTTTACAGTAAAAGGGTAGCAGAGGTCATAGACTACCTGTTGCTGATACATTTGATAGGGCAATGTTGGCCTGCGGCTCCTTTATAGGTTGCCATTAGATGCAACCCGAGAGCCTTGATGCTGTCCCACGGGGGAAGGGCAGGATTCTGTGTCACATCTAAGCAGCAGCGCTACAATGGTCTGGCAAATTAAAAATTCATGGAACAACAATGAAGAGGACTTTGCTTTTGCCCATGATGTCAGTGCTGGAAAATCCTATCTGTCACCATATATAATAGCTCTGATGAAACCTCCTGAGCTCTGCTGCCATTCATTTCCTCTCCAAAATCATAATTCTTTCACTTCTTTCACTGTCCATCTGCCTCAGCTTCCAGATGTGTGGACCATGCCTGTAGTCCACCCATAGGGAACCTGGCTAGCGGCCGGACCCTCGTCACCCTGTCAGGCTGCTGTGGGAATGGCTCCCACCTCCAGAGCCCATGCCGCTCTTCTCTGACCCACCACCTCTGCCCTGGGGACACCCACCCACCTACCCACATGGCTGACGACCCTTTCCTGCACCCCGATACCTGGTGGGCGTCACGGGCAGGTACCGCCAGGCAGAAGCAGGAGGACCAAATCCGTTTGGATCTTGAAACACAGTTCTGTCTGACTCACTTGGTTCTGCAGTTCCGGTCGCCCCGACCTGCTGCCATGGCCATTGAACGATCAACAGATTTCGGAAAGACCTGGGAAACACTCCAGCTGTTTGCCCACAACTGTAGCCTGGAGTTTGGTTTCCCTGATGATCTTGGTCAGCCAGGCTCGCTGTGTACATCCCGTTATACTAGTGCTACACCCTGCAGTGATGGGGAGGTAAGGGAATATGCACAATGGTGTAATGCACATCTTATTGTTCAGAAGGGCCACACAATTCCACTCATACACTGTTTGATTCAGTATCAATTAGTGCTCTGTTTCTCTACCCAGGTGATACTGCGGACCCTCGGCCCCAGCAGTGTTAAAGCACCGGACCCCTACAGTCCAGAGGCCGTTGCCCGCCTGAAGCTTACTAACCTCCGCATCAGACTCTTAAAGGCTCAGACCTGCCCTGCACTTCCAGACACCCTTGCAGAGGGGCGAAGCACCACCAAGTCCACTACAGAAAGCCAAATCTCTGCACCTTATGCTATTTACACTTTACTGGCCAGAGGGACCTGCCTTTGCCATGGCCATGCTGAGTATTGTGTACCATACAATAGCAGCCAGGACACACCACAGGACAGCAACATGGTGAGTAGCTTATCCTTCCTGTGTGTGTAGGTGTGTGCCAGAGAGAAAGAAACCGTGAGAATAGCGCGCATGTGTGTGTTTGTGTGCGTCTGTCAGTCCTTGCGCTGGCCTGTGTTCACTCACAATGTCGTAGAGCAAAGGTGTCCAAATGTGAAATGCACTCAGGACTGATGTGAAAATCACCTGTCAAAGGGCTTTAAATAGCTTGTATTGCTCTTTATAGCAGCTGTCTGGATGTGCGTTTATTGCAGTCCGTCTACACGACAGGTGTCTGTAAGTGCAGCGAATGTAGGTGAGTTTATTGAGCAGCCCCAGATGTGTGTTGCAGGTGCCCGGCAGGTGTGTGTGTACTCACCACACAGCGGGGGAGCACTGTGAGAGGTGCGCCCCACTCTACAATGACCGTCCCTGGAGGCCCGCCAACGGCAGCAGCGGGGAGCCGAACCCATGCCAGAGTAAGTGACCGACTGCAAAATAGGATCATAAACTGTTGAAGAAGAAAGGTGCCAGCATGTTTCAGATGAGTGATGTTATCATATTCCATTAATATGTTTCACTGTAAATCAGTGTTGTATAGAGTTAAAGTCATCAGAGGTGGATAACTTTGATTGACTGCAAAAAGACTATGATTATGCATCTCAAAGTTTAGCCTCTCACCCGCCCTCCCCATTCAATCTCCCCTCCTCTCTCTCTCTCTCCTCCCCCTCTGCTGTAATATCACTCTGTGACTTCAGAGTGTCAGTGCCACGGTCATGCGGATAGCTGTCACTTCTCCCAGCGGGCGTGGCTTTCCTCTGGCGGCACCAGCGGGGGCGTTTGTAATGACTGCCGCCACAACACCATCGGGCGTAGGTGCCAGCGCTGTCGCCATGGATACCACCGCCACCCATCCCTGCCCCTTAATTCCCCCCACGCCTGCACACGTAAGCCTCGGAACAGGGGGTCATTGATGCTTTTTCTTCTAGTCAGAAAAGTTAAATAAAGTAGGCTTCATGATTGGCCATGAAGCAACACCAGCTGAATCTGTCATATCTGATGTATTTTATTTGACTTGGTGGAATTTTTCCAAAGAAGGGGTGCTTGGGAATTAAATAAAGGATAAATCGGCTTATGTGATATTTCTTTTGATGTGTGTGGGAACAGTGGGACAATGTCCAGCAGCACTGCACCAACAGTATTAACGTCCGGAGTGTCCCTCTGCTGGTGTATACCTGTAATTGCACATTGGCCAGAGGAGTGGAAGCCAAAGGAAAATTCAGTGTGATTAGTCTTAACCAGAAGACAAAATGGTTCAGATATGTTTAATACAGCTAAGTATATCTGTCTCTCTCTTTCCCAGGCTGCTGGTGTGATCCACAGGGCTCATTGCCTGCCCATCCTGGAGAAGAGGGACCCTGGTGCAACCCTAGGAACGGGCAGTGCCACTGTAAACCTGGTGCAGGGGGCACAAGCTGCAGCCACTGCCTGCCTGGCTACTGGGGCTTTGGAGGGGAAGGTTGCAAACCCTGTGCCTGCCCTCAGAGCTGTGATCCAACCACTGGACGGTGCCTTGATAGGTTAGTCATATGCTTTTCCTTTTGCCAAATTCCTAAATACAAAGAAAGCTACAGGAGAATTGTATGAAATTCTGTACATCAATTACGAAGAACATTGACCACATGTATCATGTATTTCCACTTCAGCAGCTATTCAAATAACCAGGTTTTCAATGTGCCCATTGGTGGAAAAATTCCTGATTTGGATCATGTGTTCACCAATGAAGGTGACGTAACGTGGTCAAAAGAGCTTGCAGTCTCTACGCTGCATTACACAGGTGAGTGTGTCATATAAACTTACATTTAACTAAGTTATGCTGTTGATGTCCATCTGCAATGCTTGAAACCACAAGGTTACAGGGTTTCCCAATGCCTGTACACAGGAAAGTGCAGCTGTAAGGAGAGAAAGCTGAGAAGTGTATCTGACCTCTGTAAGACCAAATACGCCTATGGTAAGAAATAACTTTTCAGATGTTTGAAATATGTTTGAGTCTTGTCAGCTATATTTCAACTGATCCTTGAAAATACTGTCTCAGTGCTCACCAACTCTGGATTGATCTGTCTTTTTTGCCCATGGCAGTGATCAAGGTCAGTGTGCTGTCTGCTCATGACAAGGGCAGCCATGCAGAAGTGCAGGTCAAAGTTCGGAAGGTCCTACGATCAGGTCAGGTGGCGCTGTCCCTGGGGACCATCAGCATTTATCCCCTGTCCTGGACCAGCCGCGGCTGCACCTGTCCCATCCTAAACCCAGGTAGAGCACTATCCAACACACTTTGCTGTATGATCTGTGTTAAAGTAATAATGTCCCGCGGATACTGTCCTACATAAGAGGGGCACACATATCAGAGGGCTCCAGGCATGGCTGCATGGCAGTTGACCAGCCAGTGACACAAAAGACAGACCATTTCAACCTTATATCTAAGGAACATATACTTGATTGAATCAACTTAACGTGTCTTCTCTCTTCCAATCCTCCAGGTATGGAGTACCTGCTGGCAGGCCCAGAGGAGGCTGGGACGGGGCGCTTGCTGGTCACCATGCAGAGTGTGGTGGTCCCCTGGACACCCGGACTGGGGACACTTATATCACAGAGCCTAAGGCATGGCTGTCCGTGACCCATATGCTCCTAAAATGTTGGGTCATACAAGGAGGATTTGACTATATTCACACGAGTCAGTGGACAATTCAGCAAGAGGACTGAAGATCATTGTTAATGGCTATACTACAGTATGTGATCAAAGTGGAAACAGTCCAAGAGTCAAACTCAAGTTAGGTCTAGGCCACTAAACTGAAGAGGTATGCCCCATGTGTGGATGTAAAAATTGACTGAAATGCTTCCGTCAGTAAGTATGATCTATGTTACACTACAAACCTTGGAATGTGGACATTATAACCTTTCCACACAAGATTACGCTTTTCTCCAAACTAATATATCATGAATATACTGAGATATGTGAAGGCTGTAAAATACGATGGCGTGGACCTGTCTTTATATACACATCCAAGTATCCATCCCCTGGCTCATGGTTCAACTTACCTTGGAAATGTCAATTTCAATCAGTACAGCTCGCATAAAACCTCAGTCAGACTCATGACATGAAAAGTAGAAGGGGTATGGTGCTCTGCCTTTCCACATTTACTCATATTCAATGCCCTGCAGAGCATGCTTCATGGTCACCTGAAATTCAATCCTAGTATTAGAGTACGAGGAGAAAAAGCAAATGGAAGTACATATGGTTCAGCGTACAGTTTAATCTGGACACGTTTGAGGGATAAAAGGTGAAGTCCATTAAGGCTTGAATAACATTCATTTCAAATGGTGACCGAAGCATCTTGATTGTGAGTGGAGCCTTAGATTGTAGAGGATGACAATGTTGGGACAATGAAAACATTCATACATTGATAGTTACACACAGTCACCCCCTCATACCGTTGCCTAGCCTCTGAGGGAAAACTTTGAAAAAAAGGTCCATTTGCGTTAATATCAATGTAAGGAACTAGACTCAGTTAGCCGTGTTGTTTGCTTAGCAGTGGTGAGTTACCTTCCCATAAAGGATTTGGGCATTACTTTCAAGTGATAGTCTATGGAAAAAAAGAAAAAGGGAATATTCTCCTTAGCTGTAGGGTTACTGTGTTTTGGTCTCTCAAGCAAAGGAAGAAAAAGGGATTCAACTGTAAAGAGGGAAAAGTGTCTTGGATCCATGTAACCTTCCCTCGAGACGAGAGCAATTAGGCAAAAGCAAGACATTGCTCAATTCAAAATCTAGTTCTTAATGCTTAATATTGATCTGTGAAGCATAATGGTTAGGCTAAGTCCAGTGAGCACGATCTAGTAGTCTGGCCACTAACGTTAACAGGACAATACACAGAACGGCACAGGAACACTCATCTGATTTGAAGCATGACAATACACAGCAAACTGAGTTCCTATTGCATACAAGTCTTTCAACCAGCATCCCTGCAGCAAATGTCCCATTGTCACTAAAACTTATCATCCCAGGATCTCCAGGTGCTCAGCAGACAAAGCACCCAATTTCTCTTAGGCTATAAAGTCCTCCTCCTGTGGTCTTTGTGAATATTGCCTATGAATGCCAGAGCTGTGCCATTCTAGGACCTCCGTTTATTTAATCCCTCCTCCCTTGTACCTAGTGGTGTTAAAACCAGAGGACATGTCTGGTCAATCACACCACACACTGCTGAGCTCCTGGTGGACAGTGATCCGTGCTGGGCAGTGCTTGTACACAGAGTGAATAAGGGACCGTGGAGGATGAGTGGTTGGCCTTAGCTAGCAGTCTGACTGTCTGTGGGTGATGTGCTGTCAGATGAGGGGGCAGATTCGGATGTTGATGGGGCAGGGGTAGAGTCACTGGGGGGCGCTGAGGCAGGGTCCTCGGTGGGGGCAGCAGTAGTGTTGGACTCTGCTTGGGAGGAGCTTTCACCATCTTCCTCCTGGGGATAGAGCTCGGGGTACTTCTGCATGCACTCCTGCATGTTACGGAAGTTGTCAATGCACTCAGAGCCCTTCACATCTTCCTTACTGTAGTGGAAGCAGGAGAAGGCCTCCTTGAACTGAGTGCCACAGGGTCCGCTGGCCATGCCACCCAGGCACGGGCAGTTCCAGTTGATCTCTCCACTTGGCAGGATCAGGCCTAGAGGAGCAAGAAACCAGACAATGGGAATTCAACAGTATACCTTCATAAGCTAAGGGACCTTTGGTGAAAGGGCCTTGATGTTCTGAAATGTCCAAACGACTAACCCTGTTCCTCGTAAGGATCGTTGGGGTCATCTGCAATCAGCTCAGCGTTGCTGGGTGCCTCATGGTCCTCCTTGGTCACAAAGATGATGCGATCTTTTCCTTGGGAGAGGGGGGAAAAGGAATTACAACGAATCCTAGAGCTAGGAAACCTAACCTTGAAATATATGGTAGGAGAACCGTGTACTGCCAGGATTGGGCCAAGAATAATGTTTGGTAGCTCATAACCTCAGGGAAGTGTCAAATAAGAATGGCGACTTGAGGGCCACTACGCTACGCAAACAGATTAAATAAGAAGCGACTTGAGTTGGCCTGCTTTGCCGTTTGGCACCCCTCCAAGCCCTATATTAGCAAAGTACATATCAAATTGCTACAGTGATCAGTAAAAAGTTAAATTATCATGACAATGGCAAGGATGATAGTTTGCCCACGTTGAGATATATTTAGCTGTGCTATTGCTGGGAAAAGCACGTAGTTTGAGCGAGCTAGCCTGGCAGCTAGCGAGTTAGCTACAGTAACGTTACACAAGTAGCTTAGCATGCTGGATCCCTCCATGACATTGCCTGGACAGGGACTGAAATGAATGAAAGACGGAAATCACCTTCTTGCCTGCAGTAAGACATGCCTGCCGATGTTTGTGTCCGCCGTGCTTCCTCCTCTGTGGTAAACAATGGTGGATTTGGAGGATCTAATTCAGAAATCGCCGGGCTTTCATTTGACAAGCCACCCGGCTTCTTCTGACAGCGATGTTACCACTCTGACCCACTCCGACCTGTCAATCCCACATCAAGGCGCACAATGATGACGTTTGCTGGGCTTCAAGGCCGCGGTCAAATGAGACGAAACCATACCAATCTACGTATTGATGGTGCATTCAAGTCGATAATTCCGAGTCGGTATTCCCATCGTCCAATCAAATGCGTTCCAGTGCATCTGCTCGGGAAAACATGGACGCCCGCAGCAAACTCCTGTTTGTATGGCAAGTCTCTGACTTTTACAAGCATCTAAAGAGGACCTACATCAACTACTACAGCGCCATTAGTGAAGAGAAACGGCGCATATCAGTGAACTAGTAACGTTAACAGGCTAGTATCACACGCTAGTAAAGTTGAGCGCAAATCACGGTACAAATGTAAACTACAAAGTTGTTTCTACAAACTACAAACATTTTTTCATAACAAAAACGACAAATTGATGCAGAGGGAATTGTGTTTACTGTTCACGGTGTACGCCGCTATATTGCTGTGACGTCAGGTGTGTATATATCGGCGAACTGGGGCCAGTTGGATCTTGCCCGAGTTTCCGACTAGGAATTTATCCAAGTTCCGAGTACAATGGAATGCACCATTAGACCGTTTGGCCTTTTCCCAACAGGAAACAGGAGCGGAAGTTAAGAAAGACGTGCTAGCGATATTTTCCAGACGAGGGGGACACGTCTTAAATACACGTGTCAACTAAAACACAGCAATAGATTTTGTTGAAAATCACCAGGCAACACTCTGTTATATAAGCAATCATAAGATATACACATTTATATCACAAAGCTATGTACTTGTACAGATAAGGTAGTTAATGTATTAGTTAGTTAAATATCAACTCATTCTAAGACATATTTCAGAATCGTACTGTTAGTAGTAATCTAATATATTAGGCAGAAGTGAACCAGAAGTGACTTCTATATATAGAAGTCAACTTCGACTATATGACTCCCTATATGATGTTAAATGTCTAACAAAAGGAGGTATAAGGATTAATAGAGCCTCTAGTGCTGCATTTTCTATCATTTCGCAACTGGCCTGAAATGACAGACAGAGAAGCACAGATGAATGTTGTTAAAAAAACAAAACAAAATATTATCCAGTTGTCTTCAGGGGACATCAGGACAAAGCACAGCAGGGATAGAATATGAATTAAGATACAAGTGTGTTGGAAAAAAACTCGTTTTTTTTTTTTTTTTAATAAACACAATTATGTCCGATACAGGAAGTAAAAACCAAAAATGAAACCCCTTTTCATCCCTACCAAACCCACCCTCATCCAACCATACCTCGGCAGTTTTGTGCAGCAATTCAGTCTGGGAATAAAAGAGCATGACGACACAGACCAACACTTCCCTTTAGGACCCAGAGACAGAGGACAAACATTGTGCCCTAGATAAGACCAGAGTGAATATAAACATAGTCCATGATTTAAAAAAACAAAACAAAATAAAGGTGACAACTGCCCAGAGCTTGTCTGAGATTTCCCAAAGCCATATCAGGAGTACAAGTATATTTTATTTATACTTTTCACATCCTAGTATAGGCCCCTAAAAACCTCGAACCTCATTCTCCTATGACCTGAAATGAACGTGACATGGCTTGCTTTCAACTCTCCCAAAATATCCAGGCACAGTGCTTTAATGCTTGAAATACACACTAGTTAACATGGTGTCACTGTCTTAAGTGTTCCTTGAACAAGCTGCAGCGAACAACGCCTGAGGTAAGTCAAAGACAGAACCTCACACTTATGTGCTTTTAGGCATTCTTCAGCATATAAGACAGTCAAATGTGGACTTAGGCAGCCTGCAGAGAGATGAGGATGACTACTGAAACGAGGACAGAGGAAACCCAATACTCTGCTGAACCTTGGGACAAAATACCAACCCATCTTCTCTGCATTCATACCCTAAAAGGATATGGTTGAGAAGAAAGATGGCAGAGACAAAGGACCTATCCCAGTTGCATGTATTGCATTGTATTGATTGTGCGCATTACATAAAATGCAAAATAAAACAAACTAATTTGTAGATTGTAGAGTGGATACTGTGTGTCTGGTGTGAGTTGGAAGATAGGAATTTTCTAGAAGAGCAATGCTCCCATGCTGCCCATTTCGCTCTGCTCCTTGACGAAGATCTCAAAGTATTGGTAGATAATAGTCACAGCCAAGAGGATTCCCGTACCGGAACCAATGGCACCCAGGAAGTCAGCCATGACAGACAGCCCTCCTATACAGAGCCCACCGAAGGCAGCAGCTGTGGGGATGTACCTAGGAAAAGAGGAAAAACATTAAGCGTGCTGGTAAAAACGACTAATATATCCTTCAACTAGCAAACCTGAAGAAACCTAGGAGTCTATTTCCAAAGTTGTACCTGTTTAGCTCATGCACCATGGAGGTCTCTCGGTGTCCCCTCATAACCATCTGCTGCTCCTTCAGCTGCTTAGCGACCTGAGACACACAGTTACAAAGTGAAATATGTGGATAAGTTGTGGCATGTTTCATCATCCTTTACATCATCCCATATAAAAACAGTAGATTATGTAGATTGTGCACGCTTCTACAAATACAGACTTACATCTTTGGCAGAGGATCCTGAGACCTCAATCCAGGTCTTGGAGAAGAAGGCGCAGGAGCCGAGCATGAACACAATGTAAATGGAAGCATGAACTGGGTCATCCAGAACAGAACCAAATGACTCCGGAGGAGAAAGGTAGTAGCAGAGACCACCCACTGGGTAGGCACGAGCTGGTCCACCACTAGTGGTGTCCTAAACACACAAAGAAATGTTGTTACGTGTAAAATTAAGTCTGTGCATGCACATGGCTTATAAGTGTATAAATGAGTCAAAACATGTGACATTATCCTCTCAGAAACACACAAATACTTATTTCACAGTCATAACAGTCAAGTCATCATGCTCATTCTTGTCTTGTTGTAAATGCATAGAGCTGAGTTGTCCTGCTCTTTAAGTATGTAACGTTGCATTGAAATTGGACGTGTTGGTGGGAAAGGGATGATGCAGCACCTAATAGCCCATTCAGGAGATATACTTACAGACCAGGTTCCCAGGAGGTTGACCAAGAAGTTGCCACTGAAGCGTGTAGAGAGCATCTGGGAGATGACGTAGAGATTGGATACCAGGGCAGACTGTAGAATGATGGGGATGTTGGAGGTGTAAAACAGCTTGATGGGATAGGTGTTGTACTGACCACGGTAGCGTGCTGACTTGATGGGCAGGTCCACCCTGAAGCCCTGGAAAAGTAAGTCCATTTGCATTAAACAGTGACCATTCCTATTTGAAGACAGCCAGCAAAACATTTCTTGCAACGGAAATCACTCTACATTAGTCATCAACAAGCTGATATTTGTTTCATATCTTGCATCCAAAACACCTTTAAAACATTCACAAAGCATCAAATGACTTTGATGTAATAAAAGCAGTCAACACAGAATATGTATCCAGATGGTGTCACCAGCTGACCTGGAAGTATATGACCACTGCAAAGACGAAGACTGTGGCAATGAGGTTCATGAGGTTGGGCAGGTTTTGTCTGTAGAAGGCCTCTCTCAGAGCGCGCACCTTGTCTGTGCGGGTGGCCAGCAGATGGAAGAGAGCGATGATGGCTCCCTCAAATTCAGTACCTGAAAACCCACAGGACTCAGGTTTACTCAGTGTAATACAGGGAGAGATCAAAGAGCTAATATCCAGTTTGTCTGCCTCGCCAATGCTCAGTTTCAAAAACTGTTCCTTGCAAGACAGTGCCCGTACCTCTACCAGTGTTGACAGTGGTGGGGCTGAAGGCCTTCCAGACGATAGTTTCACAGATGTTGGTCGCAATGAAGAGGGAGATACCTGAACCCAGACCATAGCCCTTCTGGAGCAGCTCATCCAGCAGCAAGACAATCAGACCTGCCACAAACAGCTGGAGAGACAGGCAGCAGGTTAGCATTGAGTCTGGCCAGGCAAACAAAACCACTCCGCACAGCTTGTTAAAACACAAAATTATGAAATCCGACGGTCAGCAAATCAAAGCAAAATAATAGCTTTGTAACAAACAGGGTCCTGTTACGCTGCTCTTACAAAAATATTTATTGCATTGTATATAAGATGTATCTAAATCTGTTCTTGTCTCTTTATTGAATATTTCACACAGTAGCTCATTCTAGACAAAAAATAGCACTGAAAACGGGTAGTGTGACATACGTATGTATCTGAAAAATTAATATCAATTATTTTGGCTGGTAATTTTTTTTTTTTACCAAGCCCTTGGCAGGTGAGCGAGGCAGTTAATTTCAGACTCTGCCTGCAGACATAGTAAATGTCTTGACTTTAGAGAGCAGTGGTGGGAGTGTTTATTAACCTGGATGATGATGACCAAGCAAATTCCAGCACCCATCTCTGAAGGGTCTCCATACATGCCAGTCATAACATATACAATGGCCTGTCCAATGGTGATGATCATTCCAAACACTGTAAAAGGACAAAAAGCAATTGGAATTGGTATCCTTGCAGACAGAAATCCTGCAAAATTGATGTTGCTGCCAAATAAATAGTATTATGAGACTGCAAGCTTCAAAGTAAACACGGAAGCTTCAAAGCTTCACAAGTAAGTGGCGAGTTCTAAAAATAGTGACAGTTGCAAGTAGGGTACCTACATTTCTGTGCGCCGTTGAAGAGGGCTCTGTCCTTGGGGGTGTCTCCCACCTCAATGATCTTAGCACCAGCCAGCAGCTGCATGATGAGGCCTGAGGTGACAATGGGTGAGATACCCAGCTCCATCAGGGTACCTAGAAAACATAGTGGATAGCATTGGTATCTGGCAATCACATTTACAATGTAGCAGTGGTAACTGAAACAATGCGTCAAGGCGTGTCAGTGTTATCACTTTTGATAAAACCATGACAAAGGTAAGGTGTGATAACAACATAGGAATTAGATTAGTTCTCCTTGCTAGAGTGCACAAGACAGTAAAATAATTATGTGAATAAGAATGACGAGTAAGAGTATGCACTTCAATCACCTCTGTTGGAAGCCAGGATTACTCTCATCCAGTAGAAGGGATCTGCTGAATCTGATGACATGATGCCAAACAGTGGAATCTGAATGGACAGGAAATACAGAGACAGTGTAACAAACCACCTCCACCAATAACATGGAGTCAATCATTTTTGTTTTGACTTGAGGTATCCCCTGCAATATTTAATAGATTCAGTATACCCCAAAGTAAATAAGTTGTCATTGAGTTGTCACGTCGGTTGATACTAACCTGGCAGCATACTAGAAAGATGAATAATGTGATGGCGGTCCATAGTACTTTTTCTCTGAACTGAATCTGTAAGGATTAAAAACGTAGTAGGCGTCATTTCACAGTCATTCAGGATTGCATGCACAGTACATAAATCTTAAGGAGCTTTTGTACACATTAAAAAACTATGTACCTTTCTTTCTGGTTTCTGAATCTCAGGCAGGACCGCACAGAACGGCTTGATGACTTCCAAAAATTTAACTGTGGAAAGAGATAGCCGTGTTAAAGAAGGCCAAAACAATATTGAAGTACCACAGTTAAATACAGTAGCCCTGTAAGTAATCTGACATAGGTTTGGTCCTCTTCAGCCAGTTTATCTTTGATGCTACGTCATCACAAACTACCAACTAAACATCTGCCAGCAAAGCTAAACATGGCAGTCTGGAGGAGTCGGCTAATGTAGCAGCAAGCAGAGTTTCCAACTATTCCTAAGTGGATTTGCAAAAATATGAACTTGCACAAGGTAGACAATAGTTCCACACGTATAATTATTCTTAGACCGTTTGCGATTGCTGTGTGGTCATATTGCCTTGGAGCTGATCACTTAGCTCTGTCAATCACTGTAATCGACTTTGACAGCGAGTGATTGTACATATGCCCTTCAGTTTTTTAAGTACCTGTCTAGTTAGTTAACCTTTGCATTACAAATTCGCGAAGTTAAATTGTGCAAGAAACAATTTTTCGAGCTGTCAAAAACATGAAATCTCCGTTCACGGCGTCTCACAGGTAACTAACTAGCTAGCGTGTTGCTAACTAAAGCTAATCACCAAACGAGCAGATAAATAAGCAACCAACAGGCTCTGGTGAATTTAAGACTTTCTGAAGCCAATTTGAAGGACATAAATACAACGTTAGAAAGTCACCACTGAGCTGGAGAAACGCACATCGGTGATTAACGGTAGCGGAACTGAAAATGGCTAGCAACTTCGCGTTAGGTAGCTAACGCTAGGCAGCTATAACTACCTAAGGTTAGCTAGCATGCTAACGAGCGCAAAATGTTCGTTTTTGAGCGAGATTCAAAAAACAACAACAGGTAATTCATATTGTCCTTAATACATGTATACAAGCTAAGAAGGCGACTTACTCCCCATGGTGTCCTTTAGCAGATTCCTGGTGTGTTACTGGTGCCACTGTGAATGCTCAGTAGAGTCAGTGTGGCTCCATCCAGCCGCTCCGTAAGAAAAGAGCTCCGTAGAGACACGTCACCAGACAAGCTGCTGCTACACGTCACTTCTCTGAGACGAGACAACACACAGGATGGCAGGATGGAGCGGCTCCGCGATGTTATTGCACACTAACAGCGAAGTCTTTTCAATTCGGAAAGTACATGGTTTAATGTGTAAATATTTTCTGGTATATTTTCATTTTACAGTTCTCTATTGCACAGAGCTCTCTCATCTCAAGAGGGCGATAGTCCAGACAGGACACACTGCTGTTACTGGAGTTTGAACAGCGATGGCGGCAAACATTATGTGCTGTGACTGAGTTTTAAATGGATCAGCATGTGTGTAGAGAAAGAGTTGTAGTGACCAATGAAATAACCAGGATTGCTTGTAGTAGAGGAAGCCATGAAAGCCTGGTATGAGATGTTGGTATGAGTAGTCCAGATTGTAGTCTAACTTACTTCAACTATCTAATCAACTCTTCATTTGTAGCTGGCAGGTAAAAGTTAAAAAAAATAAAATAGGTAAAAAGAAAATAGGACTCTGGCGCAGTCCTAGCACCAGATTGATTTTGTGTGAATTCATGCAGATTTTCACAGAAGTACGTTGAGGACGCTGAGTAATGAGACATCTCTGTTCACTGTGTTCTTCACTATCTAGTGTAGTATAAGTATAGTTTCTCATTGGCTTTAGCTGTTTCTAAACTTCCAACTGGGATCAGCCGTATAAACAGGGATTTACATTCTGCTGCAGTTTTAGATTTTTAACTATAATATTTACTAGGACTACCAGTAGGAGTTCTAGTTATGTGTGTATCAATCTACTACAGCAGCATATGGGATGCTGAGTACCACGTCACCATAGGATCTATACAAAAATTACTATCGAAATAAAATGCAGCATTATTTTAACTTTTAGGATGAAAATACACCAACCTTTTACCCAAAGTTTGTCTGATAATTTTTCTCATTTGTTTGACATTCTGTTCTGTTTAATGATTTCAGTTATTGTGGTTTTATTTATTTTAATGTGATATGAAATCATTAAAATATAATTATAATTATATAAAATATAAAATTCCAGTTTTAATACATTTATCCTCAATCTCCTCTGAATTCTGTCATTTGCTTATAAGGAGAGATGCTTTCTCATCTGTTTCTCTTAAGAGACTCTCTGCCACTAGGGCTCAGTGTTGTTCCAGTGATGATACCAAGCCATTCAAATAAAAGTACAGATTGTTTGCGACAGATTTTGTCTGTGTGTGAGCTGGAAACGGAGAAAGATAAATGAGGTTCAAATGATGCAGATGCAATAAAGAGAGCATTTGTACAGAGAACACATTTCTACACTCCTCCATAATAGTTCCCAAATTCACTGATTGTGGTATTGAATGGTAGTGAGCACATTTTAACACACTGAAGTACTGGTGGCACACTTCACCACTGACCCACAGTGTCATCACAAAACAGCACACCCCAAAGCTGGCATGATGATGATGATGTGATGAGCTGTCCACTGGTCAGTCCATCATTCTCTGGGCCTGCCATCATTCATTGTTTAACATCTATTTTTCACCAGAAAATAACACAAACGCAGAGGTAGAGGGGGATGGTTGAGAACCAGCTCATCATGCATTAGATAAAGAGATATTTGTTTCGTGTGGTTATATAATGTCCACACAATTGTGAGCTAACACAGAGGTGAGGACAAGCAAACAACACACAGGCCTCTTTCTCACGGTGTTGTGAAAAGCCTGTTATGTTCAAGATCTAGTTTGTTTTTTCTCCCGTCAATCTTAAGGAAATTGCAGGTAGAGTAACACTTTGAAATGTCAAATTGAGGTTATAATTACTAGTGCTGTGATTTTCATTGTGAATGAAGCCCCCTCGGTATCAATGAAGCTTGTGTGTTCCAGAATTAGAGTAGTTTTTAATAAGGCAGTGCTTGAATGACATCCCCAAAAAAAGATGACACAGACAATTACACATTGTGTGTAATCTGTCCCTGTGCACCATACACGTGTATGCATATACTGCATATATGCTGCAAATAGTCTGTTGCACTGTGCCAAAATGTCTCTTTCGAGATGCTGCTCTCATGTTTTGATCACCTTGTAATGCTGCAGCTCTCCAAGGCTGTACCTGTGCTTTAATCCAAGGAGAACACCGTGTCTGTCTGCAACCTTCAATTATGTAAACACTCCAGTGTTTCGGTGTTAATACACGAAACCCCAGAGCCACAGACGTAGACCTGGGCCACACTATTTACATTCACCATTTGCATAGATACTAACAAAGTAAGGGGACATGATGTGCCAAATGCATGGCTGCCATGCTCTTCGATGCAAAAGTGTCCCTGATTAACTTCTCTTTACTCAGGTATCCACATTCATTCTATTTCATTAAATTTAATCAAATCCTTGTTCATAGTTGTTTTTAGCAACTCTCAGCCACCCACAGATGAACTCTACAGTCAAATACTCCTGACACAAGCCCTTCATCTCATGTTGATATTCTGATCACAATCAGTCAATGGCTGGCCTTGGAAGGTTTGCATTTATTTTCTCAAACAGGACAAAGATCTTGCTTATCTAAATCAGAACAATAGTTCGGTCCTCTTTGCTGATTTGTTTCTTCAGAATCAGAATCAGTTTTATTGCCAAGTATGTTTGAATTATGACCAGAACGTTCAGATTTATTACAGAAGTTGTCGATATACAATGTCTGTATGAGTGTCAGGGGGTGTCAGGGGGTGTCAGGGACTTCTCTTTCAACAATACGCATCATCGTTTCTTCTTCCATCACAAGCTGGACCTATAGAGCTGGAGGTTTACAAAGCAGACCAAACTCATCAGTCATCTGCTATCAAAAGCCCATGCCAGTCCCCCTCAACCCATGATGCTGCCGTCCCAAATTACATACATACATGACATAACATCATCCTATTACCAAATGCTTTATGGCCTCAATCTCAGAAAAAAACTGTGCTGATCTTCAGTAACACTCGACCACACACATATGCCCACCCATAGTAATGTGCAAGAGTGATGCAGACACACAGTCTGCCTCAGTCTGAGGCGTGGGAAGCTGATATGGGAACAAGAACACACGGTGATGGTGGTACACAGCTAACTTGCGTCTGTCTCAGATGAGTCAGATCTTTTCTCTTATTTATGAGATGACTAAATATATACATATATATATATATATACAGTAAACTCAGCTGCTCTTCTAGGTGTGGAGGCATGTGGGTATGAGTCAGTCAATGGGCCAGTAGATCTGTCATGGATGGTCAGAAAGCAAAATGGCATGAGCAGTCACTGGGAGCTTGGAAACAAATTAAATGAAACAATAGGCTATTCACTTCAGCAGTACTCCATCAGTTTTATTCTGGAGATACATAAATTCATATGGCTCACCGGTACATAAACATGTGACATCTGTTGATTGTATAACAGAGTAGACCAAAGCCTTTTTTTAACTTATCGTGTAACTGAACACAAAAACTTCTCCTCGTTTCTCCCAGATAACTATATCGCTGTATTACTATCCATCATTACATGAGTCCTGAACGGTTCACCAGGTGGGAACGAGCATCAGCACATATACACACATGCACAAATAGGCTTGTGCTGTGTGTGCACATGCATATGCACAAACACCCATGGAGGGGTTATATAAACCCACCACTCAGAAGAGTCAAGCGGTAGGCTATCAATGGAGAGAACCTTGTGGTAAAAGAGAACAGGAGAGTGGGAATGATAGAAAGCACCACATTCTAGTACTTGGCTGCCATGGTTGAATTTTAATTTCAGAATATGTTCATAACAGCAGCAGAGCTCATCATTGAAACCATACCAGATTGTGGACAACAGAGCCACTTATGTCCAAAAGTGCTTCACAGTGATTTTTTTTTTTTCAATTTTAAATGTGAACCCTTGTAATCCCAACTAATCCAGTCTAGACCTGACAATGAAATGTGCCGTCTGGATGCGAGCCAAAGGTAACGCCCATGAGCTCATATCAGTTTGAGAGGGTAGTAAGGCTTCCTTCGTATGACCTTCACGGGCACGCCTCAATAAAGAGTGTGTTTAATGTTGTCCCCATGCCTCTGGTACTTCATTACTGTAATCAAGGGGTCAGTGTAAACTTGTTTGACAGAGTGGACCAGCCTGGGTCTGGCATAAGCCCGGGGCCAGCTCTAGCCCCAGCGGCTGGCAGACAGTGGCATGGTTATATAACAGTCTAATTACATCTTGACTCGCTTTGCCTTTCCTCTCTTCCTATTACTGTCTCTCGCTCTCTTTCTCTCTCCAAACCTCCATGCGCTTTGTTGTCATTTGAGTTGACGTTCTATTAAGTGATCAAGTTGATTCTATTAAGTGATTAAAAGCTACTGAACTAAACATGGTTCCCCTTGGTCCTCATTATGAACATGGTTTAGCCTTAGACATGCAACACACTTTAGTGAGAAGAATACAATAAAATAAGAGACTAGGAATGTATTGAATTGAACGAATCACAGCAGAATAAGGTTAGTCCGTGATTTTATCATCTAGTGCCAATTCATCTTTGGCTTCTGTTACATCAGGGAATATTTGTACTGATCATTTGGTAAACTATTCCTGGGAGCTGAGGGCTTCTCTACCCAGGGCACACTCGACTGGCTGTTAGCTGAGGCTGATGAGGCAGTAATCAACCCTGGTGTATGGCAACAAAAGGGAAGCCAGTGTTCCCACTGCTCACTCAAATGCACAGAGAAGCGGTGGAGTAGATTTTTCCCGCTTGGTTGGCACACAGTCCTGCCTCTGCCCTCTCATCCCATCACCTTCTGAATAATGTACATTTGCCTAGTCTCTCCCAACCTGACCTGAAAACCAACTTCACAATGCATGAGTGGGTGCGCTCTTACAACACAAACAATGCCATTGATGGCTTAAACCTCATCAGATGTGATATATAGGTTTCAGCGGGTCAGCGGATGAATCCCCTCAACCATCATCTTTATCACAGGAGTTTGTTTTTCTACATTCTGTCTTTCCGTCCGTCGCCTCACTCGTCTCTCTCTCCCTGTCGCAACATGAGCCCATTTATCTAACTGCCTGTGCAGGGCTTGTCAACATTCACTGCCTGAAGTAATAATGTTGGCTCAATTTAAAACCTGTCAAAACAGCCATTGCCATTTCCCTGATTTATCCCCTTCTCTCGTTATGTGGGAGAGGAGGTCAAGTCAATCTGCATACCAAAATCTGCCAGTGTAATGTTTCTTTCCTCACAACTTAGTACCTTGGAGAACATGATCTCTATTTCCAGGCTGCACTGCTCATTTTGGCATACGTCCAATCTATCCAATCTACCCAGCAACACTGTTTTCAGATTTCAACTTGTAAAAGTTGAAGCCTGGGACCTTGGTCGCTCTGCCAATCCTTCCTGTCTCTCTCTACTTAACCGTCCAATAAAAGCAAAAAATGCCCCCCCCCACCCCCAAAAAAAGCGTGCTGATTTGCACGTTTGCTGAAATGAGGAATGGACCCAAGCAATTCAGAAAAGGTCCCAAGTCATGTGTGTGTTAAAAAATATTGCACTGACAGATTTCAGCATGCAGCTTGACCTACGGGGAGAAACAGTACAGAGCTACCTCGGCCACATCAACACAGGCTGGTTTCAATAAACCCCCATTCTGTTTTTCACAGCCTGAGGAAGCAGAGTCCACTGCATGTTTATAAATTGCGTGATAGACAATGGAGCAATTCTCTGATGGCAGTGAAAGGACGCAGTGAGAGATGGTGCTTGGGGTCACATGTTGGTTGTGCATTGGACCCACACAGTTTGGTTATGTTCTCTGACATAATTTAATCTTGAACCTAGTAAAAAAGGGGAAATATATTGAGTTAATCTATGTGTTGGACCTGCCAGGCTGCGTGTTGTCAGTGCAGTATGTGTGTGTGTGTGTGTGTGTGTGTGTTAGAGATAATCATTATGTGGGTGTGTTTATGCAAGAGGAATTAAGCTTAAATTCTGTAGCATCCCTGATCCTTTATGTGAACATGTGGCAGCAGTGAGAAAATAAACCATAACTTCAAAGATTAACCAGGGTATTTATGGAGCTAGGAACACACACACACACACACACACACACACACACACATATATACACACAAAAATGCAAATAGAGAGACCAAAATAGAAGTGCAGTGTTCCTTGTGTTTGTATGTCGTATCAAGGATAAGTCCTACGCACCTCATATAGCCAGGATGGAGCAGGGAGGCTCTGTAGTAGACACACACAGTACGAAACATCACGAAACGTCATGGTACTAGGCACTTTGGATAAGTCAGTGCTTGTGTCAGTGCTCGTGAGACATCACATTAGAGCACACTTGGCTCATAAGAAGTGAATCATCACAGCAGAAACTGATTGTCACAATATTTGAACATATAGTGTTTTAAAGACATTTGGATCATCTAGCATGTGATTCCAGTGGCCCCAGAATCTAGGACACTATTTCATTCCCGGGTTTGATAGCAAAAGCTAAAACAGATACTATGCTGCTGTTGCCATAGTGATTTTAACCACTGTTATGCAACCAGTCTACATGTAATGGCAACTGTTGCAATGTAACAGGCTAGGACACGCACAAACATACGCACAGCACACACGTGATGGTATGCAGGCGCACACCACAGGTAGTATCAAAACATAAATACATGCATGTGCTACAATATACGTATGCATTCACACACACAACAAGATGGCAGAATGGGATTATTTTGATGGTAGGAAGCAGATAAAAACAGCCCACTGACCCTGAGGCTGTTACACAACGTCAACTACCAACCCCCCTTTTCCCAGTAGAGTGGAGATGGAAGAGCTTATCGCTGCTCCCTCTCTCCATCCACCATCCTCCATCTAGCAATCTTTCTAGACTTTCTTCGGCAATCACATGGCAAAGGCCACATCAAATACTTCTCCTGCTTTATCGCTGACAGTGGCTCTAAAGCTCTTCTCTGACACCCTATCAAACACGGCAGATATACTGTCGTGTGTTTCTTTGTGGTTATAACCCCACTTTAAAGATTAGAAGTGACGTTCTACTCGGTCATGACCCTTTACTGACAGAGGTTAGGCTGGCTGAGCATGAGGCTCTGCCCTAGATCGCCACAGAATAAGTGGATTATGGGAGGTAAAGTCTGCAACTGTTTTTTACTGTATATGTCAGATTTCATTGTACAAACTACCTAAGACCGAAGCCCAGCAAGCATTTGAGAGATGGTGACATGCAGGGGGTGACCGTCAACCCAAACAAGCACACAATTTTCGCAATATATCATGGCACATGGAAAAAGTCACATTGAAACAGTTTATACACAATAAAAATCTACAATGCCCGGCATGTTACAGGACCCTCTGAATCATTCATGGTATCGCCTCCCAATGGCACCACTGGTCATAACTTCATAACATGATGCAGGTAGCAGCTGTGGATGAATGTGGATATCGTCTCAACTTTCATTTTGGCACTATATTTACTTTTCAAAGTTGGTGCAGGCTGTCTATTCAAAGTCAAAAGGTTTGCTACTCAAGAGTACATACATTCTTAAAACCCCCTTTGAAACATGCTCTAAAGATTAGTGTCACAAAATGTACAATGACTATAGTACTGTGAGATGCTGATGACCCGTGCACACTGTTGACACAAGTCTGTGTCGGGTTAATAGCACTTGTTTAAGCAGACCAGTGACCTTCCTAAAGCTTATGACTGAACGACTGACTGGTGTTCACTCTGCCTCGGACTGGTTGGGAGAAGAACAGCGCTGGCGAGACAAGCCGGTTCAACCTCAGATCTAGTCGTGTCATCTCTCTTTGGCTGTCACACCAGTCATCATGTGTGCCACCTTCTGCCAGAACAGCCCTCTATCACGACTTTACCATCGCTGCAATAGCAGAACGCTTCTGAACAGCGATAAACAAGGTCATGGATATGTATGGTAGAAAGCCTCGTCTTGGCTGCAGTGCACAGCATCGGATATCTGCAGCTCTGACATGATATCAAAACACCAGACCGCCCAGCTTGGCATGCGCTCTAGTTCATTTTCCCCTCAGCAGGTGGTGGGACGGGGCCGTGACTGCCTGCTCCTATTGAGTTGCAGTCCCACCATACCTCCCAGGGTATCTGTAGAGGTATTAATCTTTCATCATGAGCTGCGACTGGCTGGCGCTCAGCATGCAGTCATTTGCCTCCACACACACACAGGGGCAGACCTTAATTCCTGTACATTTACATGACATTTGATTGCTGCCAAGAGTTCACATTATTTTCAGCAGTGCAGAATCTTCTTGAAACTGCTGATTAAAAAGTTCCTGATCTTGTCACATCATACATGCAAGGAACAGACAATTTAGCTCAAACCAAGTCTTTATTTCTCCTCAAACTGTGGACAACACAGATATACAAGATAGAGGTATCTGAACATGTCAAATAACAATATTCATTAATATCATTATTGTAACATTAATAACATGGAATGTAGTATTCTCCATTCATTCATTTTTTCTTTTTAGTTTATTTTATGAAACATGTCATAAATAAATATCTCTATATCATTTGTCTCTGATAGCTATATGAATATAGTCTCTTTGAATGAAGAGGAATGGGGAAGGAGGGATGATAAAATGAATAGGTAGAAGAATGGAGGGAGAGAGATCACTAAACTCCTGCTCTCTCCGATAGCCCTGTCCCACTGATGTGCACACAAGCCTCGTTTGTCGAATGTGTCTAAGTGTGCGTGTCTGTTGTGCAAAATGCTGGCACTTTCTTTGGAATGGGACACAGGGAAACCACGCTTACGGTCTTGAACTGCAAAACTGCTTTTTTATTTGCTGCCTAACTTATTGTCTTCTAAATGATGAACTGTGTTATAACGTTTTGAAACAGAATAAGGTAAGATGACAATGGGTAAATCACTGAACAGCAGGTCACAGGCTCTTCTATGTTACCTTCAGGTCTGCCTTTTCCCCCGTGGACGGACGCACAGAACAGAAACATCGAGAAGCACCGACGACTTAAACATGTAGACCCATGACAGGCCGGCTACGACGGGAGAACAGTAAATATCTCTCCTCCTCTTCTGTAGTCCAGACCGGCTGTTCTCTTCCAAGGGTCATAACGAGAGAGAGTGTGTAAAATATGTGTAATTGTGCATCTAAGTGGTGTGTAAATGTGTTTGTGTGTGTGTGTGTGTGTGTGTGTGTGTGTGTGTGTGTGTGTGCATGTGTGCTGTCAGTCTAGTCTGTGCTGTGGTCCTCCAGCTGGGAGATGATGGTGATCAGGTTCTGGAGACCAAAGATGTATCCTCTGTCCTGGCCCTCGTGGACAACGCTGTCCTCCCCGTAGTGTCGGCAGGTAGTGTGGGCAAAGTCTATCATCCTCACGTCCACCACAGGGCTGCGGGGGGCCGGTGGGCCCGGGCGACAGCGGACGACACCTGGGCTACTGCTGCCGCTGCTACCGCTGCTGCCGTTGCTGGAGGTGTAGCTGCTGCCGTCGCTAGACGTGGAGGAGCTGTGGGGGAAACCAAGGGCACCTGCTACTTCATCCTCCTCCTCCTCTGCTGCCTCCTCCTCTTCTTCTTCTTCTTCGGAGAGGCCCTCATCGGTGCGTCTGCGCGTGTGTGTTCGGTGGGGCTCTCCATCGTAGATGATGAGCAGGGAACTGGAGTAGAAGCGGTAGGACTCGCAGGCTTCCAGGGCAGCTTGCATTTCCCTGAGCCTGCGCAGCACCGGGGAAAGCAGTTCTTGACGCAGCCGCCGTCCGTTGTGGAAGAACTGGAACAGGGCCTCCTTGAAGTCTGGCAGGGTCAGCTTGCGACCCTGGTACTTGTTCATGAACATCAGCTGGCCTGAGTCAGAATGGTATACCTGCGGTGGGAGGTAGAAGAATAGATTTATAATAATAATATATAATATAATATAATAACATAATTGATTTTTTAAAAGTAGAACAGACTTGAGGTGGAGATTCTTGAGGTGACTACAACTAAATCCATCCAGATTTTCTCAAAAAGGCTACAAAATTTGTGCAAAATTATGTTTTGGCTCACCTGCCAAGGGCTGGTAAACTAAAGGAATGTCACCCTATCCGTTTTCAATGCTATGTTGTGTATAGATCCAGGCACTGTGTGAAACACTCAAAGTGACAAGAGCAGATTTAGATTTTTAATCTAAAACTTTCTCACTCACTTATGGATCTTTTTTGTCTTCATTGTTTTGATGGCCTCACAGCTCCGATGTGTTGTCACATGGAAATAATGTTGAGTTTAAACTAACGTTAGGTTAGTTAACCTTCCAGGCAGCAAAGAAACAGGAGGTAAACTCACGGTCACGAGTGTACGGTGATCAGCAGGGACAAAGTTTGAGAACAAGCAACGACCATAGACTGTGTATATATAAATATGAATGTCTCAAATTACCAGCCAGTGTGGCAGGTGACCCTTACTGATTTATTTGCCAAGGACAAATTTGACCATAATTTTGCACTTGGCAGGTGTCAATTTTGGATCCTGGCTGCAAGGTAGAAGCCAATACACACCCTAAGTATGTTACAACACATGGTCACGTAACCTGCCAGTAACTAAACCAGGAGCTCAGAACAGCCCCACAAGCCCCGTCTCTGCCTGCAGCCTACCTGCATGCCACCGAGGCGAACTCCTATGGAGGCCGACGTGCTCTGTTGGCACTTGCGGATCTGTATGGCCTTTTTCTCCTCCGAGGCGTCATCTCCGTGTTGCCGTGTGCCCATCTTCAGGTCCAACACGCACGGCACTGTGTGGTGCCACGTCAGGTTCTCTAGCAGGATGAATTCTGGGAAACTGAGTCAAGGGGAACAAGAGTGGACAGAGCGTGGACTTCACATGCAATGATATCAGCTGACAAAGGTTTTCCCCCCACAAACCTCAGTGACTTAGCTACCCATGTGCTATTGTCATTGACACCACAGGGCAAAGAAACTGACTCCTTGATGCTGTACAAGGAAAACCACTCTCAGCTGTGGGCATACACCCCTCTCCGGTATACATACAGCTCTCCAGTCAGTGAAAGGATACTGTACTGGTTGAGGTGCTTAGCATTCTCCTTCATCCTTTGCAGGTGCTTCTGGTGACACTTGAGGCTCCAGGGGTTGTGTTTGAACTGCGGGACGGCATTGCTGTGGCTGCGCTCCAGCCGGCAGTAGAACACCTCAGCCTGCTGCAGCCACTCCAGCTCCACGTCCGCCTGAAGCTTGTAACCGCTGGATGTCAGAGGGAGAGAGAACTTGTCAGCTCTGCATACAGGGCAGAACAGTACAGGGGAGCATGACTGGAGTAGTAGCGTTTGGTTAATTGTTACTGTGTGTGTGTGTCTGTCTGTATGCTTGGTTAGAGCATGTGATCTGGGTAGTGGAGCGTAAAAAGGAGGGCAGTGATCAAACGTCACACTCTATATAAAGAGGGGTCCAAAGGGAAATAAAGTGTGTAATTCATTCACCACCATCCCTCTGCCTGAACATCCACCTCCTCTGCCCTCTACCACCATCACCCCACGCCCTCTCTTCTTTCCTAAGGTCAGGACTGACTGAGTCAAAGCTCTGTGTGTAGGCAGATGCAAGTTACATAACCCAGTGCCTGAGGATCAGCTTCTCACAGCAGTTGGAGCCTGTTTGCATGAGGTTGTATGTATAGGTCATTGTGTGCGTCATCAGTTGGTTAGTGTGTCTTTGTTCTTGTCAGTCACGTCGTGTTGTGTTAGACAGGCACCGGCTTTAGTACCAAGTACCGAATCATTGGGTTAAATGTATTACAGTAAAATAATTGTTCTGAGGCGATCAATGCATCATCTGCCAACCTCAGCTTATTCAATATCATTTTCATGAGCCTTGCTGTCAGTCGATGCATCAACTACACCCCCTACCCTAACATGGGGGGTCCCTGACATTTTGTTTGTCCCTTTTCATTCTGAGTGTATTGCTGTCTCTGTAGTTGAAAATTTGCCCCCCATCTCACCTCTTATCCTTGTCTTGGTGGGAGTGACGGCTTCGGCCATCTTTGCTGTAGTTGTCGTCCACGAGCATGGAGGACGGCATCTTATTGCCCCACTTGAGCATCTTGCTCATGGGCTCACTGTCAGTCGAGGAGTCCTTGTTGTCCAGGTCCCCAGCTGGGTCACTGTGGAGGGGGTACGCGATGAGGCAAAGGTTCCCCTCTTCATCCTCCTCGAAGCTCACCGACACTTCACCTGAGAGAGAGAGAAAGAGAGCGATAGAGAGAGAAAAAAGACATCCGTCAGACATCTGTTACGGAATCAGTGCCGAAAATGTCTCTCTCATAAAGAATCCTCCCAGCATCAGAGGACAATAAAGCTGACAAGATAGAAAAAGCTGTGAAGTGCTGATCATCTCTTACCCCCACCTCTTTGTGCTCTGCAGCACAGTTACACTTACAAAGTAGTTTGTGCCTGCACCCACATCTCTTTGAGACATCTGATAGATATCCAACAATACCTGGACAACACTATGACAGAAAGAGAGGATGGGACAGAGATACTGAGCTCTCTGTAGCAAAACATGTGGACAGAAATGAAGCGTGAGCAAGACAGAGAGAAAAAAGAGAGAGGGAGGCTGGGGACAGGGGCAGACCATGTATATTTTCATATCAATTTGTGCACAGTGGCCTTTCACATTGTGCAGACCAATACACACAGCAAAAAACACACTTATAAACAAGCCTAATGCTAAAAGCATGCAGCAGCGAAGAGAAAATAAATCCAGCCCAAACACAAATGACACAAGGCTGAAAACATTTAAAAGGCACAATGCTGTTTATTTAAGATTATCACAAGTGCATCACAAACAGCATGGTGAACTACATATAAGGATAGCCATAACCCATACAGAAACCATAACATCACCACAGAAACAACTTCAATTACAACTGCCTTGTATAGATATGATCCTGACAGACTGCAGCTACAGACAAAGAGCACGTCAAATAACAATTTCCAAAGATATTCAGCCCCCAGAAGCCTATATTATAATTCTCACACAGGTTTTACATTTGCACAACTGCCCCAGAAACCACCACACCTTCCTCCCCATAGTGTGCCATAATATGTCTTAAGGATAAGTCAAGACAGGTTGAAGGGAAGGAGGATTGACAAAGGGAGGTAAATAAATTAGAAATAGGAGAAGAACAAGGGTTGTTGCTGCAGGCAGTTCATGGTAGCGCAAGGGAGGGAGAGAGGGGGAGACAGAGAAGACAAAGCAAATGCAACATTATCCTGTGAGCACATGAATCATTTTGAATTCTCATCAATTTCCATTTTTCCTGCGTTTTGGAGGTGAACATTAAAAGCAGCAGTAAGGCTTTTGGTGCCTGAGTGCCTGGTTCACCTTTCACTTCTCTACCAGGGACAAAAAGGGAAGCAGCTGCACTGACCCGTGAGACAAGTGTCTTAAAGGGGACGTGAGGTAGTTAAGGGGATGGGGAGTGATGAGGAAGCAGACACAATGGCAGAGATGAACAGAGTCAACCCAACGGCGGGCCTTTTAGGACCTTGAAGATTCTTACTCGTTGTCTCACTCACTGCATGGTGGATTTAACGCCTCTCTGACCCGCTGAGCTAGTTGGTGTATGTAGTGCATAATTGTGAGCTGTAGGTGTAAGGTGATACAGTTTACAGTGCCTTGCAAAAGTATTCAACCCCCTTGTTTTTTTGCACATATTGTTGTGCTATTAAGTTATTTCGAAACACATTTATTTGTTTTCGTCTGAGTTCTATGCAAAGAGCTCTATTCTATATAAGTGGAAACAGAAATTGTTGAAATTGATGTGAAAGAATGAAACTAAAATAACACAGAAATCAAGTTTGCATAAGTATTCAACCCATTTGCTTCATCCGGGAGGGACGAAGATTTGTTAGTAAGAAAGACAAGTTTAAAGAAATACAGCTAAATACAGTTTAAATATGACATCTGGGTAACGGTAATCCCAAATGTTGAACATATTTTTGCTAGTGTGACAACTTACCCTGAACAAAGCAAAGGGGTTGAATACTTATGCAAACTTGATTTCTGTTATTTTAATTTTATCCTTCCACATAAATTTCAGCAATTTTGTTTTCACTTTGATAGAATAGAGCACTTTGCATAGAAACTGTATCTGCCAGGTACTGTATCTGCGTATGTTATTGTTTCGCTTGACTTTGGCAGTGCTGACTTGTTACACTTCTCGTAAATATCACAACTAAGTGGAGAAAGCCTTTTTCTCTCAGACTGGCCCATCAGTTCTGTAGATCCATCCAGGGTTGCCCGTGTTGGTCCTTTCAGATGACCTCATGATCTCTCTCTTCAGCAGCTCTGTGGATCTTTGTCTCTTGCTCTAGTGGATCAGAGCGAGGTAGGATCTCGCCTCGTATCACTTTCACTTCTCTGGCAGGAGACACAGGGGCAGGCTGTGCACTGGACAGAGAAACACTAGCTCCCACCTGTCTGTATACCTGACTTACCTGTCTTAGTCTGGCCTCCTACACACAGGCCACCCAAGTGGGGTGGTGTGGTTCACACACAGCCAACAGGGACTCACTGCTACAGCGCCCTCCTGTGGCAAGGTCCAGTATAGCCCAAGCTGCTCCAGGCAGACACCTAAAAATGCTGGGGTAGGGGCAGGGAGCTCAGCCCTCTACGTTGTTTACACCTTGCAACAACCCGCAAAAACAGTGTGTCTATAAAAAAATATTTTCCCACTTGAATTCACAAGAGATTTATAAAGGGTGGTAAAAAGAACACAACATGGCAACACAACAGGAGCCACAACACAAGCAGTAAGCGGTTGGTTAAGGCTAGTTTGCTTTACCTCTGTATTGGGGGGTGAACTCCCTCATGGCAGGGGGCAGGCTCTTGTAGAACTGATGCTCGCGGGGGATGAGGGGCTTGCAGATGGTCTGCTCTCCAAAGCGCAGGACGCAGGTGTGGCCCCCCACCTGGTGCACGAAGGGCTCAAGCATCACCCCTTTCTCCATGTAGCACTGCTGGTGCTGCAATTGGTTCTGCTGCTGTGGTTGCTGTTTTTGCTGTTGCTCTGCGTCCATGGCCTCCTGGGCCTGAGCCTCCACAGCCGGACTCATCCTCCTCTAGCCACAACCACACGGGCATTAGCCTCCTCGCACACACACACCGTGGTGGAGGCCGTATCTGGGCAGATGGACACACACGCACACTCACACACTGGAGACCCGCAGAGAGGAGCACTAGTGCTGGTATCTTGCATTAAGATCTCAGGTTTTTGCAAGTTATTCTGATCCGTTACTCCTCCGGCGTCTTCAGAGGCTGCTGTGATGATCTAGTTCGTCTGTGCAGTGGGGGATTCTGCTGCTCGAAAACAAAGAGGGACAGGAAGGAGGAAACAGAAATAGAGAAACAGGAAGAAAGGCTTAGTGTTTGATGGATTAACTCCCTTTTTGTTTCCGTGTCTGGCAATTCTTCTAGCTGCGTGGAAATAGAAAGCCCTTTTTATGTCCTTTGAGTTTTGAAGAAGGTTTAGAACAACACTGCAGCGGCAGATAAGGAAGATAGACACAGATCCTGCATGTGTCTCCAACGCAGACCAAGAGCGATCTGACAGCCTAGTGCTGGCTCACGACTGGTAAAGCTCCCACTAGTCTGACACTCGGCCCGCCCCCATCAGCCCCAATCCACCAATCAGGATCAGCAGGAGCAGGTTGTTGGGTGGTAACCCTTCGAGGGAAGGGAGCAAGCAAACAAAGACAGGGGTGGGGTGGAGGGGGAGGGGAGAGAGGGAGGAAAGAAAAAAATACATAAAAACAGGGAGAGAGGACAAAACTGAACTCAGCTGTTTTTCTCTCTGTGTGACAGGAGCGGTTTAACAACCTGCAACACTATTTCATCTTATAGAGGCGGAGGGAAAGGAAGAAAAAAAAGAGTGGGGCGAACGGAAAAAAACTGAGGGATGATGAAATAATGCAGGTGTCCACACAGAGTATAAACACACCAACAGGTAGTCAAAACACCATGCCAGTCACGTGCTAACGCAGAATAAAAACCTGACCTGCATGATAAACAGCCTTGGCAGCACATGGTTACTTGATGATGGGAAAAACATGGTGCAAAATAAGGGTGCCTTCTGTTAAATGTTGAAAGTTGGAATCTAGTTAGTTGGTAAAGCTCCACCAGATGCGCTTTTTCGTTTGATGCTTAAATGTTCTCACACATTTTACACAGTATCATGACACAAGGACAGCTTTGTTTGGTTTTGATCATACAGCAGACTTCAGAAAGTGTCTGTTTTGAATTAATCCATGGCTGCATATAGGGTCAGGAATTTCCTCCAAGCTCCCAAATAATATTATCCGGTGATTTGGGGTAATAAATTGTGTTATGTTAAAAACTGTAATTCAATACAATGTCTTTTTTATTTTATATGACTGCAGTAAAAATCAGAAATACTGATTGTGCCAATGTCAAATACTTCTTTGTGAAAAGCCATAAAACTAGATAAAACATTTCCTTTAGAAAGATAATTTGTTAGAACATCACTGTCGCCCTCATTGTATAAAAATACTAATACTTGACAATAATTATCAATTCAATAACATGAAGTACTTTCCATAATTAAACACGGTGACTGGTTGTGGTAAGGGTTAGGGTTACATTAGTATAAATTTTATATTTATGGAAACCGGTAAAGCAGTAGTAGATTAGCATGGAGATGTCAACAGAGGCCAGGAACATGGACTTGGGAAGATGCGGTGTGGGGCTGAGAGCTTGTGCTGCAGCGGAAACTGAATGGAAACTATAATCCCTCCCTCCCTCCCCTTCTTGACACAGATTATCATGGCAGGCAAAATAACATTGGATTATGCCAGTCACCGACCGCTGTCATTCATGTGTGTGTGAAAACAGCCAGTCATACGGTGTGTTTATCAGTGTGCGTATGCATGTTTGTAGACTATGTTGGCTAAATCATCAAGAAATCATCCTATGTTTTTTGTGTATGCATGTGTGTGTGTGTGTGTGAGTGTGTGCATGTGCATGTTTGTGTGTGCAGTATAGTTGGATGGCGGTTGGTTGTGAAGGGAACAGAGTCAGAGAGCCCAGCACTAATCTCTCTAATCCAGCCTCTTGGAACACAGGCCATGGTAAACAAGTAGGAAATAAGCACTGTTACACTTCAAGGAAAAGTCCACCCTCAGATCCTCTTATACTGTTATGTCTTAATCTGTGGTGTTCAATGCCTTCCAGGAGTTATTTTGTGATGAAGGTTTGTAATTTTCCTTTTTATTATATGCACTTTCCCTCAACCTGCCTTGTCTACTTCTACTTCAGTTCGTGATTTTCTACATTTCACAGAATGCCTTTTGACAAACCCCAGAGAACAGGCATTATCTTGTTGCTGCTGCATTTGCGTCATGTCGGAAAAAGCGAGGAAGATGGGAAGATTTCTCATTGGTATGACCTAGAAGAGGTCACATGTTCAACTCGTTGGGAAGCATTTGATTATTGCTAGCTAGCCCCGTAGCAACAACTCAATAACCAGTTGCTTTGTCAACCAAATGAACTGCAGTAGCTTGTTAATCATAGAGTAAAGTGACAGACGCTTAGACTACGCTTAGACTAAAATAGACTACGCTTCAAAACTAGAATTATATATCTAATTTACTTAATTTTCACCTAAAACTTATCAATTATCAATCTACTCTACCCTTGACCACCCCTAAAACTAAGCTTAAATAGTGGCCAAAAATACCTCTCATTGATTTTTCTTAGTAAAATAGTGATTTTTGACTGGTTTGGCTAGATTTTTTTCCCAGACATTCAACTCAGGATGGACTGCAGGACACCAGGGTGACAAACTTCCAAACTAGATAGGCCAAAAACTGTGAAGTTTGTGGAAAAAAGAGGCATGAACTGTGTAGAACAGAATAAGCCCTAAGGGTGTCAGTTACATTGTCATGAACATTCATGAGTTAAATACTCATGAACGTATGTAATCACAAATTACGATGGTTTATAAGCAATACATCTTTAAATGTGCAAAGAGGAATTTTAGAGTCGCATGAGAGAGAGAGAGAGAGAGACAGAGAGAGGGAGAGAGAGAGAGAATGAGAAAAAGAGCCATGACCTTGATAGGAATGGCCAGAGCACAGCAATAGTTTTAGATTGCTTTCGAGTGCTTTTGAGGTGTGTGCCAGATGCAAGACAACATACTAAAACAATGTCAATGCTCAATGTCCTTGCAGTGTGGGTTCCAGCCCCACACCTTTACACACTTGAAATGAAATCATAGAGCAAAACAAGTGCAGTTAGAAGTACACCCCCTCGTAACCTCAGAGATTTTTCCAACCTTGGTAAAGGCGGAGGGGCAAAAAAATGCTGGGACAGTTTTTAATCTGTTTATCAAGGTACACAGAGGAAACGTCCTTTCAAATGCCTTGGGTTGTTTGTTGCTCTCTTCTCCAGCCTGTGGAGGCCAGACAATAAGATTTTCAGTCCCTTGATCATGCTCTGCTAGTGTTATCAATAAGGGCTTAAGACCCTTCTGGGCTCCTGACCAAGTTATGCAGAATTAAATGAATGACATGCAGTATGCCTTCGATGAAACTTGTTTGACTAGTAAAGAGTACACATACAGAATATATTGCACAAATAAATGCATGTCCACACAAGGATGTGGCTGTGTAGAGTGAGGGTGAGGTGCGGCCAGGGACATGGACAGAGGGCCAGCTGGGTAACTGGAGTGGGGCTAATGTGGAGGTGCTGAGTGAACTTAGATGGAAGACAGATGGAAGAGACCGAGGCAGCAGAGGGGGGAATGTGAAGGGCACAATAACAAAGATCTTACATACACGGCTCTTGCTCCTAACATACACACAATCCTATAAACAAACTACTCCTGAATATAAAAATAGAAAATATAGTGCTTAATCTCAGTATTTTGCCCAGTTATGAGAACTAGTGTGAGGTGCGCCATTGTTTACGAAATGGTGACCTTATCTCCTGCAAGAGCTTTAAAAGATTTAGGATGAGACAAATAATCTGAATGAGGTGACACGAGTCTGGATTTACCTATACTGATTATATACACGCGCGCACACACACACACACACACACACACACACACACACACACACACACACACACACACACACACACACACACACACGGCACTGTGGAAAAAGGCTGAAAGCGACTTACAAAGGTGATAGTCGACACTATAGTGCGAAACATCAATGACAGGTATCTTTTGGTCTACTTTCCCTGGTATTTGCAGGGTCATTTCCCAGACTGACATCTCACATTACATCACTCCAGATAAGCCTGCTAACCAAATCCTCATAGGTCACCATACACCTAAGCCCCCACTAAAAATACCACATGCTGTTGGCTATTCAGGCTGCCGAGTCACTATTAATACACGGCTCTGCTCCACACCATACACAGAGACAAACAAACAAGTAAACAGGGGGATTACAGAGGGGAAACAATTCAGACTGTCACCGTTGGTTAATAAGGCATGCATGGGAGTAACTTACAGTATGTACACATTCCCGTTCCAGTGAGAGTTAAAAGAGCTGCAAATACCCAATACAACAATGCAACAGGTGTGGCACTGTCCACTCGGTATCTACCTATATCTCAGTCTAGCCATCTCTATTTTGCTTGTAAACATGTGTATGTGTCATCTAGAATAGCACATCTGCATTACATTACTATGTGACAATGAAATGAAGTCAGCGAAGAGGTCATCCCACTAACACACATCCATCCTGGCCCTGATTCCTGTCGGACATCTCTAGCCTCTTCCTGCTCCCACCCAGTCCCAGGCTAACATGGACAGGTCAGGGACAGGGCCTACTGCCCCCCTCCTATCACACCAACAACAGGACAGGAGAGAGATGCACAAAGGACTGAGAGAGGAAATAGAAGATGGGGCAGAGACAATTGTAGTGTGGTGAGGGGAGACTGTAGGACTGTGGCTAAAGGAATACAACGGGTTTTTGGGAGATTGGCCCTGTGGTCAACTTACCTGTTGAGAACAAAGACATCAAAATCATTCATGTGTGCCCAGTAGATTGTCGGCTCCATCACTCCATGCTAACACTATAGCATACACTATGTACTGTATGCTGTAGATTCATAAATTAAAAAAGTAAATATCATTAACGTAATATAGCAGATGTAGCCAGGTTTAACCAGGTTTTTTTTCAAGACACACACACAACACAACTATTTCAAGTGAGCAACCACATATTCATCCGCTGTACAGTGACTTTTCATTGCCCACCACATTCACTTTTTATGGAACCAGGGAAAGTAGACCCTGGTAGTTCAAAACAGTATGTTATTTTCATATCATGTGTCATAACTGTGTGCAAATTAAATAGATGGATTTTGGTGTCTACGTTCTCATCATTTAACGGGTAAGATAACCAATGGGTCAATCTCCCAAAATCTTATATGAATAATATATTATTTATATATATATATATATATATATATATATATATATATATGTTCAATATGAAGAACGAAAGAAAAGAGGACACAGGAAGTCAGATGGAAGGTGGAGTTTGCACAGCCAGGACAGAAACTATGGTGGGTCAGGAGGATGGGGTATAGAAATGGAATAAGAGGTCAGGAAGAAGAACAACAGTCTAATTAAAGAATGTACCAGGGAGGGAGGAGGGTATGGTTAGAGCTGTGAGCGCTCAGTGGAAAGTGGGATAGATATAAGCTGGTTTGGAGGAAACCAATCTCCTTATCTGGGGATCTTTTTTCAATGACAAGCAACACTCACACCATTCAGTCCATCATTTGCCACTTTAAAATCAATGGGATTGTCAATGGTTTCTAGTATCTGCCAATCCAATGGTGGTATGTAATGTAAACCGTCTGAGCTGAGTTTGTGGCTGGATAGTGAGGCAGCAGATTAAGGGAGTACTAATAAAAGGGTAAAGCTCAGTGACACTGGACAGGAAACAAGGACGTCACACACAGTGGAGATTTAGGCTCCATCACATAATCTGTCCTCACTTCTTAGACACACACAAACACACTCAGCTTCACAGCCTTTGGCAACGATGACTGCTACTAGGGCTGCACAATTAATCGTATATTAATCAAGATTATGGTTACAGTGATATGGTAATTGTGAGAAGTCGTGATTACTGCATTCCATTTAATACTCCTGCTGTGTCACAAAAGTTTTTCCAACTTAGTTTCAAACTGCTCTAAACAGCAAACCATTACTGGTTCACTCGATACTCTGCACCTTTCTGCTGCCAGTTTCTCCCACTGTTTGAAGGATACCTTTAACCAACTGCACATTTCAGGTCTCGCCATGTGTTCTCAATGGGATTGAGATCAGGACTCATCGCTGGCCACTCCAGTCCAATGTTTTCTCTTGAACCATTCCTGGCTAATTTTGGATGTGTGTCTTGAGTAATTGTCCTGCTGGAGGACCCATGACTTTCAATTGACACCCAGTTTTCTGACAATGGGTAGCACATTTCGCTCTTCTGTTCTTTAAAAGCCTAATTTTGTTGTCTGTAAACAAAGTGCTAATATGCATTGCCTCTAGTGCTCTAATTTGGTTTCATCGGTCCACAGAACATTTTCCCAGAAGAATTTAGGTTAGTGCAGGTGAGTTTTCGCAAAGATCAATTCGGTCTTCTTGTGTTTCTCTTTCAGCAGTGGGGTCTTCTGTAGCCTCCGACCCTAAAGCCCTTTTTGGTTCAGCATCCAGCGTATGGTATAGGCTGAAACCATTACCCCAGACCTCTCCAGGTCAGCCTTGAGGTCTTTAGATGACATGCAAGGTGTTTTTTCAATGGCTCGCACCAACCTTTGATGACATCTGAGATCAAGTTTCCTCTTTCCATCATTTCCAATCAGGATTCAGACCACATCATAGTACTTTTGAAAGTTGTGAATGACCTCTGCATAAGCACAGATTCAAACTGCTTGATCTCAGCGCTGCATTTGACACTGTAGATCAGATGATACTGTTGGATAGACTAGAAAAATGGATGCGATTGCCTGGCTGGGTCCTTAACAGGTTCAGATCTGTCACTCTGGTGCCAGGACAACAGCCTCCTCTTGAATGTCACCAAAACTAAGGAGCTGATTGTGGACTTTAGGAGGACACATCAACAGAGGACGTACTCACCATTGGGGATTAATGGGACTACTGTGGAGAGGGTGAGCAGGTATAAATACCTGGGAGTCCACATCACCGAAGATCTCACATGGTCCACACACACTGACACTCTGGTGAGAAAGGCGAGGCAGCGCCTTTACCACCTCAGGCAGCTGAGGAAATTTAAAGTCTCCCGGAGGATCCTTCAGTCCTTCTACTCTGGAGCTGTAGAGAGCATCCTGACAGGAAGCATCACTGCCTGGTTTGGCAACAGCTCCGCTCAGGACAGGAAGGCTCTGCAGAGAGTAGTGCGTTCGGCTGAACGCACTATTGGAACTACACTCCCCACCCTGCAGGACTTATACACCAGGAGGTGCAGAACCAGAGCCTGCAGGATCATGAAGGATCCTCACCACCCCAACAACGGACTGTTTCAGCTGCTGCGGTCAGGCAAGCGCCTCCGTAGTCACGCTGCCAAAACAGAGAGACTGAGACGGAGTTTCTTTCCTCAGGCCATCAGGACTGTGAACTCTGATCTCACCAGGGCCCCCACCAAGACACACACACTGCCCCTCTTATGCACACACACACACACACACACACACACACACACACACACACACACACACACACACACACACACACACACACACACACACACACACACACACACACAGGTAACAACTACACATAATTTATATTACATACATACGATTTCCCTTTTTTACTATATACGTTTATTTTCAAAGTGCTCTTACTGTAAATATTGTGTTGTTTTTTTATATAGAGCTCTTACTGTAATATTGTAAATATTGTGTTTTTTTATTTATTGTAAATAGTGTGAACCTGTTATTTTGCCCTTTGCACATTTCTGTTGAGCATTGCCACTTTTTACATTTCACTGCACACCCCGTGTGTGTATGTGACAAATAAACTTCTTGAACTTGAACTTGAGATCCTATCTATTGGACAGACTCTACGCTGTCTCTATTGTCTCTCTCTTTGTCTCTGACAAGGTCACTGTCTCGTATGGGGTTCTGCAGGGTTCAATTCTTGGTCCTCTCCTCTTCAATCTTTACATGCTCCCACTTGGACGTATCATACAGAATAAGAATGTACAGTACCATAATTACTCAGACGATACACAGCTTTACATATCACTTTCCACTGATGAGCTTGGTCCTTTGGATTCACTGGTTCAGTGTATTGAGGATATAAATGATTGGAAGTGTCACAACTTTCTGCAGCTTAACAAAGACAAAACCAAAATTAATAGTCTTTGGTTCTTAAATCCCTCAATTGGTTCCGTGTCCGCTAGGATTGATTTTAAGATACTTCTTATCGTTTTGTCTGAGGTCTGACTCCTCAATATATTTTAGACATGCTTGTGGGTTATGAGCAGACCAGGCCTCTAAGGTCATCTGTCTCGAATCTCCTTGTTATTCCCAGGGTACAGTCTAAATCTGGTGAAGCAGCTTTTAGTCATTACGCACCCAGTCGCTGTGAAACACCGTACTCTGTGAAATGTGACCCAACTCTTGCCTGTTTCAGATACTTTTGATTAATACGCTTGCTCTATATTAAATGTATAGTGTATATGCATGTATGTAAAACAAGTGTTTATATTTATTGTTACCTGTTTTACCTATTTTTCTTTTTTATGTGTGAAGCACATTGAACTTCCCTGTGTACGAAATTACACTGCAAATGAGAATCTATTTTCAAATTGATTTGAAAGAAATTGTTCTAAAAGGGTGCCAATAATGCCAATGAAGTTTTTTTTTTTATCTTATTGTTTGATCATGTGCTGTTGTGAATGGACAGATGAATGTGTGGAGACCAAAAGTTGTTTTGGATGTGCATCTCAGGTTTTGATAAAGCCAACATGAGAACCTGTACAGTGAAATCCCCTGTAACCTATATCCCCTTACTTGTTTTGGTTCTGACAGTCTCCTCATACAGGCCTGCACTGGATTATTTCCATGACCATTTATCTGTGTTCCTCTGCTGCAGCTGACTAGGGTCAAAGAGCATTGGCTCACCCCCACTTTCCAGTTCACTTTTCCAGGAAGCCACATACATGTCACAGCATAGTGGAGCAAGCCCATCTCTTTCTTGACAGCCTCATGGCTTGGTAAAAGAACACCTCTGGCTAACCACCTCTTGGATAGACCACCCTCAAAAACACATTTCTAATTCTTCTCAGAGGAAACGTATGAGTTATATTGATGAGAACATTTTGCAAGCAGCTGTGCAGCCAGTGAGACTCGGAATGAGAGGTCCTTTCCAGAACAGTGAAAGTAAACAGCAACAGCTGTATCAGCAGTAGAGAAAGAGAAAAGCCACAAAGGGCAATAATGTTTAATATATATCACTCAAAGCCTTTTTCCTGAAAGTCTTACTACTAATTGCTCACAATACAAACTTAGCATCACAGTACACGTTACACTGTTAAGTGAGGCTTTATCATGGTAGATACTTGTATTCTTGTCAAACTGATCTTGACCCAGCAAGGCTGTCAACTGTGGAGGTGATTGTGAAGCAGTGGGTAGGTCAAGCCCAGATGTCCACCATGGTCTTTCTGTCTTGGCAGGAGATACACACCTTTGAGTTGTGTTACATTCTGTGAGGTGACACCCATCAACCTATCAGTATCACTAGCACCATGTCAAGATCCCTAATTGTGCTGTACTGGGGCTGACGCCCATGTTGTGTTACTTCTGTAGATACCGCCTTTCACATAGTTGTATGTCAGCAACACTCAACACCTCAGCCATTGCTTCTAGTGAAGTGCTGTAGCAGTAGCATGGGGACATGCACAGCACTACTTGAAGGCCTGCGAAGACAGACACACTACAGCATGGCAGATGCAGTAGCCAAGGACAAGCACAAGCCAGGAGGCATTTGTTTGTGTTTTGAATGTAGTGTCATATAGCGGTCATCAATTCCTGGGACACCTTTGCAATGGAAATGTTGGCCTGAGTCGCCTCCAGACATGAGTCACACAGTTCCCCAGTCCCAGCCCCCCAGTTCATGCATTTTGAATACCTGAAGAATGCACAAGGAGCAGCTGATTTACCTGATCTACATGCAATGCCTCTATTGTTCAAGCTGTTAAAAGTGTCTGATAAAATATAGCGAGCTATGGTAGCTCAAATATTTAAAACCATCCAAATATGTATATGTCATGTTATGGTTGACTCACTGCATAGAATTGGCAGAAAAAAAACCATACAATGCAAACCATGAGCCTAAAATCTCCAAATAATAGAAATAGGTCAACAGAGCAGTAACTGTGTGACCGCTGGTTATGTCTTGGTGACCTGGGAGAGACAAGAGAATCAAATCTGCTCGACTTGATATATGAGCCAATTTCAGATTTAGCCTAGCAGATCAAATGGAGACGTGGGAAAACATCACACATGGGCACAGGAGACTTGGGCTCAGCCTGACCTCCCTGTAAAAAGCTGTCGGTAGGAACGTGTGGAGGGGAACTGTGGGAATGTCAAGGAGAAAGAATGATTAAATGAGGCGCCTCTTTCTTGTCAACTTGACACCAGAGGCTCAGACATCTAAAGTGCTCATGATATTGAGCGAGTATGTTGTGTGTGTGTGTGTCTGTGAGTGCATCCTTGAGATTTCCTAACCACTAAAGTGTGTCAAGTCCCCCTGCCCACCTTCAACACATGAGGTGACAGGATGGAGGCCAGCACACCTCCTAGCTTGTCAACACATGTATCACACCAAATATAAACACACACAACTCTCTCACTCCAAATATCAGCACTCATGGACCATATCGCACACTATTAAAAGCCTGGGCACTGACTTTAACACAATGACATGCCATCAATGTTGTCAATCTCGTGACCAAAGCCCTTTCCAGACATTCATATTGGCTTGCATAGCCTAGGTATCCAAGTATCATTTGGATGCAGCTATTCCTTACCCAAAAAGGACAGGCCATAACATTGGTGACAGCACACATAACTTACGTGTCTCTCTCATGATGGCTGTATAAGGATGAGAGAGAGCCATACTCATAAGAAAACCCAGGCCCTTCAAGGTAAGATCAGGATACTGAAGAAGACACGAGGACGGACTGGTATTAGTAGACAACAAGGAAAGGGATTGCATGCTGGGGGAATGGGGTAAGTCTAATACTAGACAGCTTGAGGGAAATCTGACACCATGGTTTGAAGGCTAATAGTATATTCAAAGAAATGTGATCATTGCAGTGAGAAGAGGACACCTCATACAATTTCACACCCTGTTGGCTGCTAGCCATATGAATATTAATCCTTTGAAAAAGACTGCACATGCAGGCTACAAGAACGTAGCACGGTAATATAAGACTCTTAGTTGCAGCACAGTTACAGCAACTTAAAGTTAGAGGTGTAGTCTTTGTGCGGACCAATATCTAATACATGAACATGTGTGCACCCACCCACCCACACCAACCCTAACCCTTTTCTCTGTTGCAGCAATCAATTTGGCTGATTAAATAATGACCAAGGCTGGTGTATACTAGGCCTGAAACGATTACAACAATGATGACAATAATACATTATTGAATAATATTTCCACTGTCAATTTGTCATCAGAAATACTCAAGCTAACAGCCTCTCTCACTTTTTGTTTGCACTTGGGAAATGGCCAATGTTACAGTGTTGCGTTAGCATAGCATTTACATGTGTTTATTATGACTATTGTACAATGCAGAGCTCTCAACAAGCGCTAGTACAGTGCCATCTGTGCCAGCTAATGCTGGCTATCAAACTTGGCCATGCTCATTCAGGGAGTGGCTCAGTTTCTTCTCAGAGTAAGGTTAGACCACGCTAGCTCAGGATACTTAGCATTTTTTTTACCAAATGTCCTGTTCTCCCGGTCTCTAGTTTGGTTCAGTACGCCAGTGACAACAGTCTGAATGCACTTCTCTTTCATTCATTGTTCTAACCAGGAACTATTCAGGCTCAGTATGTACGACTACGTCCACACTAAGCTGTTTAAAATTGAAAATGCAAATGTATCTCTCAGTTTTGGCCTTCCGTCCACACTACCCAGCGTTTTCGAGCCCCGAAAACAGAGCTTTCCGAAAACGCACTTTAAATTTGAAAACCGACCTCACGTTGTAGTGTGGATGGCGCTGTAGTGTGAAAACGGAGACTTTTGAAAACGATGGCACTTGATGCCCATGGAAAGTAAGCGTTTTTGGTGGTTTAGCGTGGATGGCGCTGTAGTGTGAAAACGGAGACTTTTGAAAACGATGGCACTTGATGCCCATGGAAAGTAAGCGTTTTTGGTGGTTTAGTGTGGATGGCGAGCTTTTCGAAAACGCTTGACACGAAAATGCCGTTTTCAAATTTAAACGGCTTAGTGCAGATGTAGCATTAGTCTGGCTATGTTGAAGCAATGTTTAAGGAAGAAATGTTGCATAGATGTAATCACTAACAAACAATTTTACTTACAAAGTCTAAGTAAAATGTAATTGAGAATTGGAAATGTCAGTTCAGTAAATGTTTTTAAAGCATTTCTATATTTCTAAGCCAAAAAACGAGACAATAGTTTTGCAAAGTTAATTTCTTTTTTTCATTGTTTATTTTTTATTTTTGAGTATTGAACTGAAAAGAATAATTTGTCATTGCCCTTTATCGCGCATAAACAACAATTGTCTGATTAATCGTTGCGTATAACATAACTCAACTCCTGTTGTAATACTGCTGTAATACTCTGACCAAGTATGTTCAACAGCGGTTCCCCCACTGTTTGAAAATTGCACCCACTGGTACAAAACCCCCAAGACACTCAAGACAATTCATCATCTGAAATTATTGCTCACCCACAGCAAACACATATAGAGCAATATGGAATTGCTCTAATTCAATTCAAGAGAATTAATTCCAAACATCATCATATAAGAAACAAAATAAGAGCCATTTAAACCACAAATGCTACTGAAACTGGTTAGGTTAGGAAGCAAACCCTGGTTCAACCTCCGGAATAATCGCCCTTCTCCACAGTGACCAAAATTTGCGAGGAAACACAGCTCAATGTGGCTTTATAGTAGAGGTTGAGTGTGACATTTCAAGAAATGCTTATAGTGAGAGTGGGCAGTGACTGGCGAGAGGCATAAGGGTCCACTGTAGCGAAGGAGGGAAAACAGTTTTGAGGTTTATAGTAAGGTCTCTCTTAATGCACAGCGTGTTTACAGTGTGGGCAGGGACGCTGACTGTTGATACAAGGTAGTATGGGCTGTGTGGGCAGCAGCGCTGTGTGTTTCTGTGCCACAGACAGCTCTGCACTGCGATTCTAGTGTGTGCACGTGAGGGACACTGCACGTGTCGGTGGATTAAAGGAGTACCCATCCCTATCCCCCCCAGACCCCCACCCACCCAAATCTACACCCTTCACTGCACTACTGCAGCCCTCAATTCAATTCCTTTGTTAAATGAACATCTAGCCCTAAATCGTTCCCCAAATAGAAGCCATTATCCCCACCATAATGAGCACATCATCCCCTCAAACCGTCTGTCTAGTCAGCCTTCTGAAATGATGTAGACAACATACGGTCCACTACAAGTGATATTTAAAGGAAAAAACATTATTTTGGTCTCAACATTCTCTCTCACTTTTCCTCCGAGCACCACCCCCAAATCTCTTGTGGTATCCCCAACTCACCTCCTGTCCTTCTCCCTCTCTGATGCAAAAGTGGTTGGGTAGTGAGTGGTGCTGATGATAGATAAGAAGGGAAGTAGAGAGGGTGCTGAGGCTCCTGGGGTTTAGGGTGATGGGATTGATGATGGTTTCTGAGTGGGTGCTGATGGGAGAGCTGGGTCCTGCTCCAGTGAGCTAACCGGAGAACACCTGAGACCAGAGAGAGAGAGAGTGAAAGAGAGTGAGAGAGAGAGAGAGAGCGAGAGCAAAAGGATGGATAATCCACACACAGTGGAAAAGTACTGGAGCCTTGTATAGTCTACACTGCCGTTAAAGAGTTAAAGAGCACACCCACACCTGCATGCAGAATGCACACACAACCAGGCCTATCAACGTCAAATGGTCATAGGCCTATGTGCTGCGGGTAGCCTATGAAAGAGCAGTCTACAAACTCAGACATAATTAAGCTCGAAGATATGCATGCATTATCACATTTTGCAGCTAAATCGAGGGAGTGTGCTCACGTGTGGGAGATCTGATAACTGAATCTAAATGTGAGAAGGTGAGAAGTTGGCACTGTATATTAGCTGCTTGCAAGCCATGCTTCAAACACCTATGTCTTATGTATCTCTCTAGCTCCAGGCCCTCTACAGCGGTCATTGCAAATTTGGTTACCCAATGCAACAGCCAGGGACCGAAACACTGAATAACACTGATCTGGGCAACCTTATCCCCCTAGATCAATTGGATAATGTTGTTAGTCTATTAAAAATAAAAAGAAATACTGAAAACTTCAAGGTGAATGAATGAATGAGTGCATGGAGACAGAAGGTCTGAGGAGCCATAGTTCAGAGAATAGCCTGTGTCACATCAGCCCAGCTATGATGTAACATGGTTGTTACTATCAGTAGGCATGGACATACTAGCTAAGCTCTTGTAGACTAAGAGTCTATCCCTCTGATGATGGACTTGCGAGGCGTTTATGTGAGTCTTTCCAACGGGGCATACCAACTTTGTGTCCTTCTCAAAACAACAATCTCTGGATAAGCTCGCCTCCTTTCCTATCCAAACTTTGCTCACTGCACAAATCCCCATTCTGTCACACACATCCTCTGCAATACACCCTGGCCTAGATGCACACATATTGTATGAGTAAGCACACACAGACACACACACACACACACACACACACACACACCTCAGTCCAGTATTCTCCACCACCATAACTCAATCAAATCCATGTACACTGTCCAGCGCCCCCCACTCCTGCACTCCTTCCTTTCTCTAATCAGAGCCAGGGCTGTATCTGGCCATTCAGACGGATGCTTGACAATAGCTCCCGTGTGGTGTTTCAGTTAGCGCACCGGCCCATTTCTACTGCCTGGCGAGAATGTCTATCCATGGCTATATATAGGATACGCTATATATGTGGGTCTGTCTGCCGCCCCCCATCTCAGTTATATAACACTAACATGACCTTCCCTAATAACACCACAGACAGAGGGATGGATGGATGGGGAGGTAAAGAATGAAACTGTGGGCAGGAGATAGGGTAGACTACATCTAGTTTACATTTCCCCAAATTTTTAAAATACAAACTTGGTGTGAAACGCATCTTGAAATTAACTTCCTGGATTATTTCCTGGCAGAGGCTTCCTGTGGGTGTCAGGTGAATGCCAGTAAGCAGAGAGTAACATAATACTGATATGAAAAGACCCAACTTGGCCAGAATGAAATAACAATAAAACAGAAACTTTGACAAAACCAAATGAAAGCTTCCTGTTTACTGTGATGGATTATCCAGCTCAGGCAATTTTCAAGTCTGCGGAAGTTGTTTTTCATAGTGTACAAAAATGAATGGCAGCAAATGGCTTCTTCTGAAGGTAGGAAAGTGATCCCTGATACCCTGACTGTGGGCAGACACCAGGAATAACGTAAAGGAGAGAGGTAACCTGTGCAATTGACACAAACTCTATTATCCTTAATAAGATGAGTGAGGGTATGGAGGGGTCTAGATCCATGGTGGATGAGAGACCAATGAGTGGGTGCCCAGGGAAGTTCTGACCTACCTGAAACTGATGGCTGGTTCGCTGGCCTGGATCGCTGCCTGGCTCGATGCCTGGCTCTGTGCTTTCCAAGGACAACCCTGACTAGGCTCTCCGTCTCCTCTCCTGTAAAATGCACAGCAACATATAAATACACCTTCAAAGTCATTACAGTAAAAGTGAGAAAAGTATCAAATACATCATCCAGCCTGTGGTAAACAGAATGAATACAGGGTCTCTGCACCATTTTAAAAATCTAATTCAATGCCTTTTAAGACCTTTTTAAGACCTCAATACATATAATTTAAGACCCAAGACATTTTGGAACGATTTCTTTCATAGAAAAGTGAGACAATTTATTGAGCCCTAGCATTCTGAACAGTAATACACAGAAACATGAATAATAACAATCCATATTGCTAAATGTTTTTTTTTTTTTAAATGTGGCTATTTAGGGAAACTGTATATAGGCATTATGATCATGCAACTATGGAATTACCCTTATTCATGAATAGCCCTAAATGTAATTTGTCTTCTTCATCGTACCTGTTGGATGGAACAGTGGATATTAGGCATAACATGCCCAATAATCACATAATTACATGAATAGCAACTATGAATCATTACTTTTCAAGAACTCAACAGGTAAACAGACAGACTGACCGCCCCCCCCCCCCCCCCCTCGGGTGGAGATCCATTTGCTTGCTCTTTGTCGTTTTATCCATGCTTTCGTCGCACATTACGACATAGGGTTTCCCACTTAATGAACGAGGCGATGCCATATTTAGCGACGTAGGCGGTTTTATTTTCACCACAGGTAAACCGTGTGAAGAACCCACAGCACCGCAGCCCTTTGGGTTTCTGGCGGTGAAACAAAATTGCTCAATGCCGACTATTGAGAAGTTGCGAGTTTCGGGTGTGCTACGTGCAAACAATGCAGGCATCAGCATAGCCCCACTGGTTACCGGTGCGTACCGCTGGTGCTTTTCAGATTTCATGTGGGATTCAACTGCTTTCACCCCCATGGTCACTAACGTGAAAATCTTTCGGCATAAATTGCACCTTGCTTTGTGGCGGTCTCCTGCCTGTACCAACCACCTCCGAAACGTATCTTCCTCTAACTATTTGTCATTAAACTTGCATTTCCACATCTTGGCTCATACCTTAGCTTGTTAGCTGGCAACCTTGACCCTCTTTGATGACACGCAGCCAGACGCCAACGTAACGTAAACATTCTATTAATGGCGGAGTTTCTCATTGTCTAATACGATGTTATTTACACAAATACACACGCTATTGGACATTTTACGGTAGGCTACTGTGCGCGACAATTTTTCCATCAGCCTTAAACGCACCCTTTGCAAATTGAATACCTACAGCAAATTTAAGGTAAATTTAAGACAATTTATGACCTTAATTTCCATTATTTTATTTTAAGACCTTTTAAGGAGCCGCGGGGACCCTGGAATAGGTCATCTCAGGGGCATGACAAGTTGCTTACATATACTGCTTAGCAGAAGGTCAATAGGGCTAAGCACACACACACAGATCCAAACCCCCCAAAATAGAACTTGTTGTTTCCATGCCACTGACCTCTTCTACACTGACAGTTTGTTTCTCCATAAGAGTTGCTAAAGTGCATTTCTCCAGAGGCCTGACCCTATGGTGTATTATGCACATGGTGCTCTCTGCTGCATTCTCCCAGATGTCAACAGCAACTGACTGAGAACTCACTATTCTCTACTCTAGTGGGCCCAGTTGGACAGTGTGTTCCACAAATACATGTGTGTATGCACACACACACAAGTTCATCTGAGTGCAATCAGGCAGGCCCATTTCATCAGAAAAAGTGATGACTAACTAATCAAACAGGATGCAATGATGGGAACACTGAGGCGGTAATTCTCTGGGTACTCAAGTTCTGCACATGAGCCTCAACTGGAGACTTCAAGGGGACACACTAGGTATTGCAATCACAAAAATGGATAGATGGCTGGGGTGGGCAAAGAGAGAGGCAGACCAGGAGGAAGATAGAAGAACAGAGATATAAGATAGAGAGGATGAGGAGTAACTGAGTGTAGGGAGCCAGCCGCCAGACAAAGATATGAATCCTAACTATTCTGGCAGTGCCAACTACCACTTTGACAATCCAGTGAAAGTGACAACGGAGGTTAAATATAAGTAAAGTAATCCCTCAACAAAGGGCATTTAATGAGACTCTGGCTGGATCGTAGGATGCTAGCCAGAAAGAGATGGTGGGAGGAATGTGGTTGACAGAAAGCCAGGATTGTGCCACAGTTGCCTTTTCCACCCAGCCACTCATAGCAGGTTGGCCACTCATAGTGTGAAACGGCCTCATGCTCAGTGCCCTCTCAATGACAAATAGCAGGCTCTCCTTCTTTTTCCAACTGCTTTCCCTGGCATAGCCCAGATTAACACTGGCACTGCCACACTTTATGTGACTTGACTTGACCGTGTCATTGCCTAACTGTGCAGGCTTAGCCATGAAGGGGAATGATGGTGAATTATTCAGAAAGGTCAAAGAAGCGCTGCTGGCACCAGGCCTAGACCTTACTTTGATAGGGACCCAAATGAAGCCAGCTGCCTGCACAGTGTGACTTTCCCTCCACAACAGGCCCTGAAATGGTTTCACTCTCTCTCCTTCTTGTCCATATCCAGTGTCCACTGTCTAGTTCCCCTGTGTTTTACCCTCAGAGGGAAGCCCTTCTATGTTGGTGTTGATATGGATCAAGTTGTAATATCATATGATTTAACCATCCATCTCCCTTAAGAGAGAGAAAAGGAGAGGCAGATGAACTGGGGGACTCCTATCCTAGGTTTGTCCACCTGTTTTACTCTATGACGCCCATCATCAAATAATATGTCTGCTACTGAGCCAATCTTCATTGCGCTAGTTATATAAAGTTAATCTCTGGATGACTTCATATGCCTGTCTGCGTGCCAAGCCTTTTTAACGGTATGTGACCATGTCTCTGTGATGGCTTAGGGTGACTAGGCCTATACGTTGGAGCACTGAGCAGTGCCATGAAAGGGAAATATATATATATATATAGTCCATGTTGTCCAAACCGCCCTGGGTGGTTTCCCAGCTTGATAAAGCCTCTAAATTCCAGTTAGCATCATGCCAGCATAATTGGGCAGTGTGTGTGTGTAATCAGAGCTCTCAGATCAGAGTTTTGTGAGATTAACAGGGGGTGACTGACTCACCATGGGAAGCCACATGCCTAGAGGGAGGAGAGGGTGAGTGAGGGGTCAAGTGGATGAGACAAAAGAGTAGAGAGGAAGCTGAATGAGAAGAAACACCACAGAGGCAAAATGTGCTGGAATGCCTCTGACATTACATGAGACTGGTGCGGACAACCAGAGATAAAAGTTTTTTGTTTTGTTTTGACTGATGAGAGCATCCCAGATACCAAGCAAGTTTTGCTGTATGAGAACTTTCCAAAAAGGAAACTATCACTAAGGAGAATTCTGTCTTCTTTGCAGCCATTTTAAGATTATGTAGCATCCTTCATCTTTTGCTTTATTCAAACCATTTCCTGTAGCAGAGCGCATCAGTTTCCCTCAGTCCTATTCCCCAGCATGACCTGCCATCGCCCATCTATGAATGATGGACAAGTTGTCAGCAGCTTCCCTTTCTCTCCCTGCCGCCTTCTCGAAAGTCCTCAGGGACCTCTGTAGCTGGCAGAGGAGAGGGCAGAGGGCCAAGGGGTCAGGAGATCTCATCCAGGTCTTATGCCCCAGGGAAGGAGCCACGACAGCTTGGTTATTAAGTAACTCTATAGTAAGCATTCCCTAGTGTTGCTTGCTCAGTGTGCCCCCCTATTTGGTAATGGTGTTGGTTTCAGAAAGGCTTTTCAGTGCGTTGGCATATAGGTGTCATTCACAAAGACATAAGGTTTTCCGACCGCAGGAACCTGAACCTTTTGGGTACTTTTTTGAACAGGAATCTTCTCAGCAGGAAGTTACGCGACGACCCCCACAACCACAGCGCTAATTTCAACACAGACGTGGAGGAAATTCAAGCAGCTATGGTGTTGATCCACCACAAAATAAAAGGTTGGTCAATGTATAGAAATGTATCTAAATCGATCTCTAGGCTAACTCTGTGCCTGAGGTGAGGTCCCCTTGTATGAGACAGACCAGTAGACCGGCACTCAATCCAACAGAGCCTCCCGTTGTGAAAACAAAAGTAAAATTTAAAATTCTACAATTTGCTCCAACACTGCTTTGGTATGAACATGATATTAGATTAGTTTTTTGGAAATGAGAGGATGGATGGAGGATCATGTGCCTTCCACTTGAAAGACTTTGAAATCTAGCCTTTTAATGTAAACATTATTTACAAAATATAATCTGATAATCTAGATATCTCAAATTTGAATCTACAGAACAATGCTAAATTTAATAATTTCATCAGTGGTGGCACGCACTGTGTACTCCCATCAATCACACACACTTTGTTCTCAAAAGCAGTGCAGGGCGGCAGATCTCATCTTTTACTATAAATATGTTGAATCCCTTTAGTATTTCTTCAATTCAACAAAATATTTTGTCTTAAAATCTTCCTACGTACTTGAACATATCACAACAAATAGCACAATGTCTACAGCTGGCTTTAAATGCCTCAAGACAGGAATAACTGAAAGGTTTTGTGCTTCAGTTGCTAAATGTGTCTCTAACGTATTTGACAGTAAACAAGGTGTGAAATGGTTATACACTTTCTTGTTAAGTACAGCCTACAACAACAACAACAACTCTTATCTACCTGATAATAGGTCTACAACTGTGGTTCAGGGAAGGGGGGGGGGGGGTTCCAGTGACACTGAATACCATCACAGCATGTGAAGGCCAGAGGAGCTAGACCACCAAGCTGCCAGCCGTCAGGAGGCTCTCCTGTCTGAAGGGAAACTTAACATAGCTTGTGTTATGTAAGGACTAAACAGCACCATCTATTAGGGGATATCCCTGAGGTTTCTCATGTACGTGACTCGCATGCTCACTTGTTGGGGCATGTTTCAGGTTGCTGCACAAATCAACCTAGGAAAAATGTATTAGGCTATCACGTAGCATCTTACGCATGTCTAGTGGATAATCATGCACACAGCGAAAGCTGATAAGCTGAAACAAGCCTGGTACAAGAGAACATGAACTAATACCGGCAGAAGAGAAGTCGCCAAAGTTAGTGCTTGGTATTAAAAACAAGGCTAATAATGCAACAAATACCAGACAGCTGGGGTAACCAGTCAAGCCAGCTAAGGAAGGTTATGCATTATAGATGCTGGTACTGTTCTGCAAGTTAGACAAGGTCACCCTGAAACCGGTACAAGTATTTACATGACAGGACATTACAGAGAAACATGCACCTGTCTCTCTTAATACCGTTATTACTCAGTTACAAATAGACTTAAATGGCATCAATGGTAGGACCTACATCACGTAACGTTAAGTATTTCGGTAACATTAACGTTAACGTTACAGCACTAACAAACTAAAAAGCACATTAACGTTACACACAGTTTTATCTGGTACCCGTGTGTGACTATCTCTCACACACTGCTCATAACGTTATTCTGGTGGACTGAATATGAAGATACTGTAGGTCAGCAACAAAATAAATTTCACACTAATGTTAGCATGCACTTACTTCCTTTACTTCCATGAACTTATTTCCGTTAACGTTACAGAAAGCAACGTTCGCTAGTCGTCTGTTGTAGCTAATATTAGCTGGCTAGCAGTAACGTTGGTTACATAAGTTTGTTCGTTTGTTTAGCAAATCAAGCTTGTTTCTTGTCATATTGCCACTCAGCTAAACTAAACTAACATATTAGTTTACCTTGTATTCTATTTTTGCAAAAGCTAATACGCAATTTAAATAGAAATTACCTCTTTCCCCTTATGCAGCCGTATTTACAATTTACTTTTTGCAAATGTCTCTGATTGGTCACAACTCCGGAAGTGATGATTCGAATTATGAGGGCAGAAATTTACAAGGTTTATGCACTTGGCTATTCTGGCATCATTTAGGCAATTGCTACTATGGTAAATAAGCAATTAATCCCTCTTTTTGCACTATGCAAAATACTGGACTGAGGTGTGTGTGTGTGTGTGTGTGTGCGCAACAGCCGGTGAGAAAAGCATGCAGCAGTATGGAGGCAAATATGCACCAACCATGTGAGAAAACACGCACACACACGTGTTCAAACACATACTGACACACATGCACATAGGCACTCTAGAGAAGTAAGAAATACAACCCCTGACTTGTGTTGACATGGTGCATTAGTAACCCCAGTCATTAACCCATGGAGTTGAGGTGAAATTGGCATGTAGGTACAAGAAGTAATGCACGTGATGTGAGTTTTCAGCCAAAGGCACAGAGGACATGCAGTATATACAAACCTGGTAATGCCATTCTCAAGTCAAGTCAGGGCTTTACAAGTTTTACTAGGACAAGCTCAGAGCCAATTATCAGGTATCAAATTATAAATCAAATTATGACAGTCGTGGTATTTACAGAATATGAGCAATAGAAAATCCAGTGGATGATGTCAGTGATCTTCATCTGCTTACCACCAGTCCTCCAAAGTAGGGGTTATTATGCCGTACATACCCTCTCTGTGCCACTGACCTGTCTATGATCCTTACAGCTTTGAAGAGTTGCGAATAATGACTGGAGAAACAAAGTGTGCAAAATCTTAAAGACAATTGGAAACGTCTCTAAACTTTCCTGTTTCGCAAGAATCTTAGAATCATTAGTCAACTCTCAGCTACAAGCCTTTTTGGAGGTGAATAACATTTAACAGCCACAGCAATCATAAAAATAAAGGATAATGAATACTTTATCAAGTGAGGGAAACTTAAGCAGGGAGCACAATGAACTCAGAATGACAAAAACACTGTATGTTGGCCTTATCATGCTCATATTTGTGCACAAGTAAAATTTACCAGTGACAGATTTTACCACATTGCATTGCACATTTAAACATTCGATAAAATGTCCTTTAATTTCTTACTATTATTACGCAAGCACTTGGAGTTCAGTCATCACTTAGCCTACATTGTTCAGTGAACAATACAAAAGGGCAACAATTCACTGATTTCTAGCATTTCTCAAATGTAGCTTTGACTTCATGACGTAGATCAGCACCCAGGCATTTGCAAAGGTCAGTTCAGTGCAGTAAAAGATCAACACCAATCTGGACGCCATCTACATAGATTATATACAGAACAAGCCTCCCACTGTCCTTGGAGCCTGTTCTAGGCACAGTGAGTGGGTTAGTTACTTTCTACTTCGTCAGTCTGTGAAGACAATAAAGTCCCTTTGTCCCAAAGAACAAGAGGGTCATACTCTCTGAGAGAGGTCATACTCTGTCCCCTTACATGACAACCTCCCCTTGTCACATTTGGAGTGTGTGTGTGTGTGTGTGCTCTACAAAATAAGTCATTCCAGTATAGACACACACACACTTCTTTGAGTTACGCAACAGCTATTGAGCATCAATAGTTGTATTTGTTGTGTTAAAATGATAGAACATTGAAAGAGTAGCATTTTATAAGTGCTGTACCACATGTACTTGCATCTTGTTAGACCTGTAGCCCATTTCCCTCCCTTCATTGTGCCAAATTGTGTATGCGTATGGTAAAGGTGAATGGTGGCACGTTCTGCCAGGATGGATTTACTAAATTTGATAATTTGAGAACTGTTTCCTGACCAGGAAAGGTAAGTGTGATGCAAAGAAATTCATCAGTTGTCCTAGAAGCAGAAAAACTAAAAACATAAAATACAAAACATATTGGTGGCAGTTGGGTCTGTAAGTGTGGTGGACATGTGGGAGAAATTCACAGGTACATGACCAGTATTGAGATATCCAGTGCCATGGTTCAATATTATACAGGGGTCAAGTGAGTGTGGGTGGAGACCAGGAACATCAGGCTGTCCTCAGGAGGGGACAATGACCTCTGGCAATGGTGTCACTGCAGAGAGGGAGAGAAAAAAAGATGATTAGTGACAGCATTCGAAGTTCACTCATCTAAAAACAAACTAATAATTAAAATGGTGAGTGGAATAGCCAGACACCACCGCCATTGTTGGCCATTTTTGCTTCCTTTATATTCATTTTTTACCTTAAAATGTCCAATATGGAGTCACTATTCAACTTGCACGTACAGCTGGCCTGTTTATTTGGAGAGGCTGACTTGGCTGACACAGAGAATGTTGTTTCTTCCCAGACCCTTTCACTGCACATTTTGAGCACATTTGCTGCACCAATTGTATCACCAATAAGGGGTCACTTCTCCTTTTTAAATTTTGTTTTTTAGTGACTCATGTAAAGCATCCTATAACAAAGAGAGGAACTGCAAACTGGGATGATCACAAACCTGTTGAACATCTCTGACACTTACCTTACCTCTTATTTACAATTACCAGAGAGGGAATCCGTGGGGGACGGATATATCTTCTGGTTGTGTTACTTAACAGAGCTTAAACAAACAGCTGGCAGCATAATTAGGCTCTGTTTGTGGTTGTCACGTGGTGGGTTGTCACATCCACGTTGTTCGTTCCTACATATATGCTATAAAAATAGCATATATGTAAAAACATAACGTTGAAATACGAAAACCCTTGTGGCTCCAGTGGCTCACGGTGTAGAGTGGGTGTGTATGAATCACACCCCACCCATGATTCCTGGTTCAATCCAGATTGATTAGTTCCTCCAGAAGAGAGTGTGTGTTTGTTTCCAGTGTTTGTGTTCAACAACAGGGAACAGGGTAGGAATACTGTAAGGCAAAATCTAGAATTCATACTTTACTGGCAATATGAAGGCAGTGTTCTTGAAGGCTCTTCCACTCTGCAGATGGTGCTTTAGGTTTATTTACAGAATAGTAATTTTCTCATGTTATCCCCGACCTATGCTAAAGTTAAATCACCAAATATGCACCTGCTGTAGCTCAGTTTGTTAAGGCATTTCTCTGTGGACATTAATGTCAGGATTCAAATCCAGTTGAATCATAAAACATATACAACTAGTTTCAATTGTATCTGAGAAAGTTGTCATATAAGAGGTGCTATTCATTTGTGTTTAATCTCAAATCAAAGTTACCAAACAATAAAATGTAATTTTACCTTCCAAAGGTTTCTCATAGAACTTCTAGATGAAAGGGTTGCTGGTATAACCATTTGCCTGCCTAACAACCCCCCTGGACGCTTGCCAGGAGAAAAGGGTTTCTTAGACGCAAATGGTGATAGGTAGAACCCCATCTGTCTGTGGAGAACCCTTTTGGAACCCTCTTTCCTGAGAGCGTACCACAAATTACACAGGCCAAGTGTCGAAGAACAGGACAGAAAGGGGGAGAACTTTTGGAGAGAGCTGTTTGGAAGTGGAACTGGACTGAATAGAGTTTTGATTAATTAGAGCAAAAACATCCTCCCCCTGTGTCCGTCCATCTGTCTGGGCTGGGTTCCACCTGCAGGTTTCATTCAACTACCAAAATGAATTGGTGTAGGGCTTGACTGGCATCTTCGGGCATTCTCCCCAGGCTCTCCTGGAGCAGTGGGGACAAAGCCACCTAGAAACAAGCTTCAGCACTGGAAACACACGGCCATGCTGCAATCCACAGTGAAAAGGAGAAAGTAAGTGAGAAAGGGACTCAAAGATCTCTTACATAACCCACAGCACAGGATGTTACACAGCAACAAATGCAAGGTTAATTTCAATTAGAAAAAAACATGCAATTAATTTGTAATTGATTCATGTATTTACAGTATACACTCCAAATGTAATAGACAATATACAAGTTACGTGAAAAAAGTGAACTGTAAAGTGAAGGGTCATTTTGCAGGTTGCTACTATTACCTCCATGTTTCTAGTAGGCCTAAATTTTGTAGTCAAATTAGCCATATTCATTGAAAATCCTCATTTGCCTCCCCATGTCTTTGTTATCTCCCTTCATCACTAATCACCACACACACACCACATCCCTCCCCCATCAATCTCCCACCTCACTGGCTCGCTTTCTGTCCATTCATTATCAATGCACTGCTGATTGGTACATAATCACAGAGAGACAGTTGGCCATTCACTCAGGTTTCAATGGCGATGACGCAAATCCCTGAACCCATGTGGTGCCCTGTGGCCCAGACCTGCTCTCTCTCTCTCTTCACTGCACGCCTCGGCTGGCACTTAGACAGGGTGACCAGCACAGAGAGGGCCAGAACCTCCTAATGTACTGGAGTAGGTCCAGTAACCCTGTCAGAGTCCTGCTGATGCTAATGCTGCAACAGTCTAGGTTCTGTGTGGTCAACAACAACAACATGACCTGATATCTGCTATGACCCAAATCTCTAGGACAAGCCGTGGTTGTTACATAATTAGTTACTTGGTGTTTTGACTACACTTATTATCTTTACAGAAGTCCACTTCTAACCAACTATGTTGTTTTACCTCCATTGTAAATCTATGAGGATGTATAACATTCACAAAGAGTATTACTGTATAGCATCTCCAACTCTGTGTAAATAGCGCCATCTGTCTTTTCAAAGTTGGCTGAGGGTACACATTATTATTGAAAGAACAAGTATGATAGTAGACTACAAATAAAATTATGAAAGCCTATGGAGGATAGAATTGCCCATAATTTAAAACAAATTAATACATTAATAAATCTATACATAAATGAATAAATGAATAAAATAAAAATAAATAAATGTATACAATATTATTCAGAGAAATCTGTCAATAATATATGAAAAAAATAAAAGTGAACAGAATTCAATTAATAAACGAGTAAAAAATGCGCAATCAAGAAAAAGTGAATTAATTTCCTTAGTAATTTATTGCCATACTCTTATTTCAGTATTTATTTATTTCTGAATGTCTTGCTGTTTCAGTGGGCATGGTGAGACTCAGGTGTAGCAATCAAAACAGGAGTTCACTACTATTACTTCAGTTGTGAAGTAGTAGTTTATGTTAAATTGTGTTTATGGGAATTGGAATGCGAAGGTATATAGATGATTTTTCTTGTTCATGCATTGTCTTGCTTAAGGATTTATTAATCTGTGGTCATTATTTATATATTATTTATATACGGATACAAATACATTTTATCTTGGTAGTACGAATGTACTTTTCTGCGTATTCATTCTATTTATAATAACGGGCGACTCAGTTATAAACACGTGCAGCTTCACTTAAAGCCCAAAATACCCTCTAATGTCTGCCGAAACCCGGGATCGAACCAGGGACCTTTAGATCTTCAGTCTAACGCTCTCCCAACTGAGCTATTTCGGCTACATAAATATTTTACGAACGAACAAATGACCTTCTGAACTAACGCACGCATGCGTACAGACTTTTTGTACATGTGTTATCTACATACATTTGTGAAGTGAAGACTTCTATATGCCTAGATACCTTCCGTACATATGGCCATCTGTAGATCTCTTAATATGAATACGAGAACATTTTTGCACATCCGGCATGTATGCTTTTATGTTTATAATATAAAACGAGGTATCACTGTCTGCCGAAACCCGGGATCGAACCAGGGACCTTTAGATCTTCAGTCTAACGCTCTCCCAACTGAGCTATTTCGGCTGCATATGTACGATTTCAGCGAACGAACAGACGAAGGAACAAACGACCGCCCAAACGAACGAACACGTACACTTTTTGTACATGTGTTATCTACATACATTTGTGAAGTGAAGACTTCTACATACCTAGACACCTTCCGTACATATGGCCATCTGTAGATCTCTTAATATGAATACGAGAACATTTTTGCACATCTGGTATGTATGCTTTTATAATATAAAACGTGCCACTGTCTGCCGAAACCCGGGATCGAACCAGGGACCTTTAGATCTTCAGTCTAACGCTCTCCCAACTGAGCTATTTCGGCTACATATCAGCCAGCTACAACAAACGAACAACCAAACTAACGAACGAATGCACAAACGCTTAGAAGATTTTTTGTATATACAGCTCTGGAAAAAATTAAGAGACCACTCCAAATGTTTCTTAAATCAGCATCTCTACATGTATGGCAGTCATTCCATTCCAGTGTCTGTTAAATTCCAACACAGGCACAACTCATGTCAGTAGTTTGTAGAATAAAATAAAAATGTTCATTTTACTCAAACACATACCTATAAATAGTAAAACCAGAGAAACTGATAATTTGGAGTTGTCTTGGAGTTTTTTCCAGAGCTCCGGGAAGGCAGACTATCGTGCGCCGGGTAGAGCCAAGAGCCATTTCGGCTCGTACAACCACCCCTGGTGGGGGGGGTGTAGTATGACAGCCTGCGGTACTGCAAGAACATAGTATAGGGGGTGTACTATGATAGTCTGCCTCCAGAGGAGGTCGCTGATGTTTAAGATATTATCAACCATAAAACATTATCACTATAAACTTGACAAGATGTAAAAATGTATTAGTTGTTGTTGAGTTGAAATGTGTCAGTCAAAAGCAAATGGAGAAAATGTCCACAGCACTGAAATGCTGAGTGAATAGTAGGTACCATCTTGTTTCCCTTTTCAAATCTGACCATCCTAACCCTGAATTATTAACTTCAAATTCATGTTTGTTGTTTAAACAAACCATTGATATAATATAGAACTCAAGAGAGGAAAGTAAAGTAGTAAAACAACATTAAAACCACAATAAACAAACATCAACATTATACTAATCTGTGATACCTCCACCTCCTGGCATCCCTAGTGTTGCCACAAGGGGCCGTCAGTGACCTTTCATAAACACATTTTCTAATTTACCTTTAGTTTTTTATTGTTCGTGGTAGAAGGCTCCAAACCATTTTTTTGTGATTATCGATGCCACCTAATCACACAGCTTTGGACCTTGGATTTATTCATTTTCTGATAGGCTTTAGGTTGGAGATTTCACACACAGGCGTAATGCGAAATGTTCCAAGTGTCTCATGTCAAAGGTGCGAGGTAAAGTTTTCACAGGGGATGCTGGCGAAGTGTATGGTCTAAAATTGATCTCAGCCAGTGTGGTCGCAGGAGGGGAGGAGGGAAGGCAGACAACAAGAGGATTTACGAACCGTGCAGGCCTTTGTCGTTATATTAGACCTATTAGGCTACTATCTTCAAATCATCTTGCTGTGTTTATCAGCTGAATCGTCTCATCTTACTGTTATGCGTGCAGGCGTATGGAGTAGAAGCCCTGCGGTTTGCTGACTGTTCCTGCGTCCATCACCAACATAAACTTGCTCAACTGAGACGTCATCTAATCACCGTTTTATCATGTGGATTATTTTGGCGTTGGTCCTGGCATCCGCCGGTCCTGATGGGGGCTGGGGATGCCAGTTGCCCCACGACTGGAGACCGCAGACAGAAGCGTGCCGTGCCGAGCTGGCCGAGATCATAGTCTTCGCCAAGGTGCTGGCCTTGCACAAGGAGTCGTACAGCGTGTACAACTACCTGCCGTGGCAGCACGACACCGACCTGCTGTTTTCCGCCGAGATCGAGCTGCAGTGCGACCAGGCGTGGGGCAGCATGCTGGAGGTGCCCGCCGGCTCCAGGTTTAACGTGACCGGCCTGGGCTACTTCCCCTGCTTCTCCTACAGTGTCACCGAGAACAACTCCTACTACTTCTTCCTGAGGTGAGACTTTAACCCCCCATCGTCCTCGTAGTTGCGTTCCCTGCATTCAAACGACGAAATTCTTTGTCCGATGAGAAACTTTACTGACCCCGCCACGGCTTGACCTCCACCCGGTCAGCGTGAGAAACAACCAATAGAAACAACAATTATTTACTTTCAATTCCAGGAAAGCTTTTTATTATTTGTAATTTGCACCAGTTATGCCAAGATGGGTTTATGTGGGTTTACACTATGTCCCTGATTATTATTAATCCCTGATTATTATTACCAAGATAATATTCACACCTTAGAAACCCTTGGAGGGTTTCTAAGGTGTGAATATTATCTTGGTATATGTTAAAGGTTAATACTAAAGATGAGTGTTGTATTTGGCACCCACTTAAGTAGAAGCAAAAGTATTGCATGGCACACGCAGCTTAATGTTTCTTTCAAAAACAAATGGTGGGGGTTAAACCACAGCACACCAACGTATTTCACAGATTAAATGTATCATCATAAGTAATGTATCTACATTGGATATTGTAAGATGAGTCAATGACATTTAGTCTAAAACAATCATTTTGGTCAAATAAAATTCCACTTTTGGGGATTTTCCGACATTTCCGTGGACTTGCAAATGTGTATTTTAGTTGTAATTATTGATCATCTGAGAGAGATGGCTGTGCAGGCAAGGCCTTCAGTCTGTCTCCCAGTGAGACATGGGGCCATGTCGTGTCGCTGTCTGTCCCTCCTGACCTTGGGCACAGTGTGCACACCCAGAGGAATGGCCCCTTGTGAGAATGAAATATAAAAATTGGGGTGAGGTTAAGTTAACAATTCATGCTTAATGTCTTTACATCTTATTAACCTTGTTTGTGGTGGGTGGCCATTAATGAAGCTCTAGGAAGCTTTAGAGCATCAGCCAGGCTCTTTACAGTCTCAGTGATTGGTAATTGATGTTTTAGCGTTGGGTTTTGGCTGCCCTGACCTCTTAAACCAGTGACACTGCAGACCTATGCAGAGAGTAGCAGTGATGAGAAGAGGGGCGGTTTCTGTCAGGATTCAATCATCGGCTAGTAAGGAAATATTTGCTCCAAAAGGCAGGGGGCTTACACCACGCTTAGACGTTCCCTTTTCGTCAGTGTTTGTCCACTTTGTACTTCACCATATCAATGTCTGTGGTCAGGTTTTTGATTTAATGGCATGGCGATGTTTCCACACACATTCAAAAAATATTTTCCTGGTTAATACTGAACAACACTGGTGTACAGGAAACCTCTATGCATTCCAGCCAGTGTAATTACAGAGCCAGACGCTTCCCAACAGCTTGAAGGTACCTACAAAGAATTTGCACTCCAGCGGTTGGTAGGACCACCTTCTGTTTGCCCAACACGGCTGAATTATACCAGTCTACTGTTAACTGAAATGAACATGTGCCGACAGGTCTCACTGATGTTTCTCAAACAGATTAACAGTTAGACATGCGGTGGGGGTCTTTCAAAGGCATTCCTGTATTCAGTTATCTCGCAAGGGGGTCTGCAGCAGTGCCAACAACAATAATAGTATCAAAGTGTTTAGTGCACGCACGCACACGCACACACACAGTGTGCTGTAAGTGGGATGACAAGGCGTCTGAGAAGATGTAACTAATTTCTGTTAATTCCACCCGTTGAAAAGGCTTTGTCGTCCCCTTTAAGTGTAATCGTTGTGATGGTGAAAACATCCGGGTGTTATCCCTGTAATCATCAAGGGGACCACCACCAGGAAGTCCCTGAAACCGCTCACAACAAGGCACCATTGAAATGCAGACATGTTGATAATTAGGAGGTAATGACGACTCCAATGAAGCAATGCAAGACAACAAAGCCAGTGTTCATCAGGGGCGTAATGGAGGGTAACCCACCTAACCTCAGTTTACCCACCGTTCAGTGAAGAGGTAATCTATCACAATGCAAAATACTGTCTTATATTACTGCTTTGTCATTTGCTTTTTTGGCTCGAGATTGAAATGTATCGCGACGCCGGTCACTTGCCTGTAGCACTGTCCTCCATCACTGAGCAGTTGAAAAGTAGGTTGGGGGAGGAGATGGAGCGTGTCTTGAAATTCCAACAGGCGAGGAGTTTCGGAGTACAGGCTGGAAATTGAGTTTTTTAAAGCCAGAAATCTCAGCACCTGGCAAAGTAATCATCGAGCCGCTGGTATTGATCAACAACCCTAGTAAACCCCTTTACGATCATTTTGTTATATGGGACAATACAAATCTTACTTACTGAACCTTTAATACTTTTCTGAAAGTATAAACTTTCTTTTATTTATGTTGGTGGTTGTTTGCTTTGATGATCACCAACTGGAAGGCCTAGTTGACCTCACTGGGGCTCACTCAAGGTTACATGAAAAGCCAATGTCCCATCATCATTGAGCAAGAGCTGAGGTTGGTCAAACTAAATATCCTATTCTAACTAAAGTCCTGTTCTTTGGCCTTTTTGCAAACGTAAGGATCCCAGTCATAAACCTAAAACAGACGACTTTAGAGTTTCAAGGGTGTATTGTTGTGGCCGTTCTGCAGTACAATGTCTGAGTCCCAGACATTGTATCAGCAAACCAACGCTGAAAAGTTCTCATCGCAGTCTCCAGTGGAGTTCCATTTCCTGTAATAAAAGCCCCAACAACATTGTCTCAGACCAAAATAACTTTCCCCAATCAATCACAGGCGTAAGTTCCCAGGACAGGACGAATCGCAGCTAAGCATGGATCTCCCTCAGGTCCTTTAAACGAGACAGACGGAGTGTTCTCTCCGTCTGCGCCATATGCTCGCCTAGAAAAACTTGAACTCATATCTCACTCCTTCAAGATTGTTAACCTCACTGTCACAAGAAATGCTCTGAAACCGTGGCAGCAACGGAAATGCCTTCTACTGAAGAGAGTTGAAATTCTTACATTACATGTTTACAGAGCATCGTCAGAGGAAACAGGAATGAGACTCTCAGTCACTCAAAACAAAAGTTTGAGATGTGCCCGGGCTTCATTTGTGTTGTATTGTTATCCATATACCGAAGATATTTGTGGAGGTGAACTACATGCAGCGCTGGTGAAGATGTGTTCAGGGTGCAGTAGGCTTGTCTCTCTCGTGTTAGTTATTTCTCTGTTTCTGCTGTTTATGAGTCCTGTCAAGTAAAACACAAGAGGTCACCGACCCTTCCTGTGGCTCCACGACTCCTACTAACATCCATTCTACCTCTGACCCCCTTTTCAAGCAAAACATAAACCTTCTTCTTGCTCTCTCTCTCTCAACATCCCAAAAGCCCAAGCCACACACATACACACACACACACACACACACACACACACACACACACACACACACACACACACACACACACACACACACACACTGATGGACAGGGATAATCAAGCTTTTGATGTCCCTCAAGGGACACAAGATGGGATCCAGATGCATGGAAAACACGCTGCTCCAATGCTTCCTCTTTCACACACTTCACATAGCAGGAGAAGATATGTACCATACGGGGTGAGTCCCCTCGGCTTGTGACTCACTGGTTTGACTCATCCACAGAATGCTTGAATTTGAACAACAAAATGGGCCAGTGTCTATAAACTGCTCTGCATGTGCATGGGTAAGAATCTGGAGTGTTTGTGTTCCTCCTGGTCCAGTTGATGACTGATGATAACTGAAATTCATACGTTTCTCCCCAAAAGACGACGAAGTTCAAATATCAAATATAAAATAAATGTTTAATAAACAAAAAATGTTGCAGATAATTCACCACATATACACACACACACACACACACACAAACAAGGTTGGGAAGGTTACTTTCAAACACACACACACACACACACACACACACACACACACACACACACACACTAAGTAGTTAGAAGATTTGTTGTTTGTCATTTCAAATCAAGGTAGATGTCTAAATGTGGAATATATAAAGTAAGTTATAGTCTAAAACAGTCTCATTGCCGGCTCAAGATTTATTAGACCCACATAAACAGCAACATGACCTTGTTAATATAAGATGAAACTTGAATGATCCCTGTGGGGAAATTGGGTCGTTGCCGCAGCAAATAGTAATAGGATACACCTTAGAAAACTAGAGTATAAATAAAATTAGAGAAAATAGACGTTGTATAAACATCTGCAGCTGACAATTTGCCATAACATATTAAGTAGAAATGAAAAGTATGAAAAACGTATAGATTACAGTATTATGAGGCTGTGCAAAATATCAGCAGTAGAACACTCTTTGTTTTTAGTAGCCCTAGCCAAGGACTGAAGTAAATTTGGACTTACATATTAAAGAGAGAATTAAAATGAAACGTCACAGCCTGCAGGCGGTGGGAGTCCAGAAGTCAAACCCAGAATCAAGCTCTTTACAACAACAAGGCAACAAAACATTAGGCAACACCAACAGAAGACAGGAACACTGACCCTTAATTTGTAGTGAATGTGGTTTTGTTCTCAGAAGGTGAACTAACAGTGGGTCACTCAACACAGGAATATTTATTTTTGTCAGGGCGCTGTGACTCTGACCTTTGCAGTCCTTAATATCGATCGCCTGAAGTTTATTTTTTCTGTTGCACTCATTGCGAGTTGCTCTGGAAATTTTAAGCACATTAGTGTCATTAGTCACTGAATGATCCCCTGAGCATTTCCTACCAGATATTGTGGGTAGCATCAAGAAGGACAGTTGCTTTTAGCTCACTGCCAAATTAGTTTGCAATTGTAGAAAAGTACTGGTGGCCTTCACATTCTACATCTTCCACCTGTGTCAATAGCCATATTTCCTAAACGTCCTTGACTCCAGCATCAAAACACCTTGCAGAGACACATGGCTGGAGTGGCATAATCCTTCACTGATATCAAATTTACTATATAATATATACTATATAAGTTTGTTCATGTATACCTTTGTTCAAAACTGTGTTGATGTCATCCCTTTCTCCCATGTAGGATGGATGAGAACTACAGTATTATCCCTCATGGAGTGAACTTCCAGGACGCCATCTTCCCTGACACTGCAGAGAACCATCGCATGTTTTCCAGCCTTTTCCAGTTTTCCAACTGCACGCCTGGGACCCAAGTCCACAGCTACTCCCCGGAGTGGGAGGCTCAGGAGGACAGCCGGGTATGTAGCCACGTCAGCATCCATGTCAGATCCATGGTGGCTACACATGCTTTGGGGAAAAGAGTGCTTGAAACATAGACATCCCTATAGTCTTCTGGCATACCGAAAGCATTCAACATTACATCCAGTGGTCTTCAAAGGGAGACTATGAAGAAGCCTGCAACTGAAATATGCTCATAATGACTGGGAAACCAAACATGCATTTCTTGAGATTTCCCACCAGAAAACACTTTTAACCCAGTTAAATAACAGTTATTGGCAGTGTGGCTTGTATTTCTGGGGCATTTTTCATATTCTTGTGATTAATTGGCGAAGCTTAGACAACCTGACATCACGTTGAGAATATTTCCACTGCAGCTACGATAGAGCAGAACAATTTTCAATAATCTAAAACAGCAACGGTGAACATCAGGTTTTGGTGTCAGTCCCTCACAATCAAAGAGCAAGGGCTCAATAGACCATAATGCAATGCAGACACATGACACCTCCACCTGTGCATATAACTGAATGCAACACGTTTAGGGACATTCTCTGGGGTTGTCAAAAGGCATTCTGGGAATTACACTTCACAAAATAACTGGAATGCATTGAACATCACAGATGATATGTAGCAGTGTGAGAGTATCCAAGGGTGGAGTTTTCCTTCAAGGATCACGATCACTGCCTTGTTTTTAAAGTGCATTAAGACATTTATATGCACCTCCAATTTCAAAATGACTTAAATTAATAATAAGACGGAGGTCCAGTTCAGTCACTGTACAATTGATCAAAGCTCATTTGCACCTAAACACCTCAGACAAACTCTAAGGTCAGGTACTTCTTGACTAACCTGGTCTCAGTGTGTCAGTATAATAAGATCAAAACCAGCCTCACACCCCTGCCTCATCCCCTGTACTGAACCTACAACCTTGGTACAATCCTTGCAAGTCAGATCGGTCTTCCCCTGTCTGTTTCCAATCATTTGCTGCCTACTCATAAAAGCAACATCTGTCATGGTAAAGAAAATAAAAATGTGTTTCATATTTCCATTAATGACAAACTCTTAGGTCAGGTCTGTAATTACCATTACAGAGCTGCAGTTAGCTATCAGCACTGCCAGAATCCAGCCAGCTTTCTTACATCATCCTCATGATTAGGCTTCATCTTAGTAAAACAAAAACAGATTTGTTCTTACTGGTACGGCACAACCATTGGTACGAGAACTGACCTAAACTGACATCAGAACAGTTCATACCATACGCATCTATCGTAAATCAGAGTAACTGGCCTGCCCATTGATTTTGAGTGGTATGTATTCATCTCACATGCTTGAACACCCAGTTCTACCAACCATGAAAATGTTTTCCCCAACTGTTTTAGTGTACGCCTCGCAAACAGTCCTCATGAGCAACTGATTAAAATACATTTCCTAACGCTGCAAACTGTTTTCATCACATTCATGAAGTGTGTTAATGGGAAACATGTTTTCAGTGACAGCACAAACACTGTTCTGGCTTGGATGGCTGGACAGCGCAGGACTGACTGGATCCCATGAGACCACAACGCACAGAACGACATACTATAAATACCTGCCATCTATGCAACAAACTTGTTCACGTGCTTAGGATATGGTAGTTACTGCTCACATACTGTAGAGATTACAGTTGTCACTTAACTTGGGCAGACTTAGTTTGGCTTTAATGCACAAAGGATCTCATCTCATCTGTTTTCCCTCAAAAGAAGTTTCAAACATGCCTCCTCTGAGATGTCACAGTTAGGCAAGGGTTCAGAGTCTTGCACAAATGATTTGTGGATTGATGTTTTGTCTTCGTTTCTATGGAGTTTGGTGTTTGGACTCCATCATGGATGAGGAATGATCCCAGTTGAACTAAATTATTCCTTTGGAGGGTGGGTGTAATTTCTTCACCTGATAATCAAGCACTAGCTCAGACGTGGTACAACAAACTGAGAGCAGAGAAAGTGGCTTGTCCTTATCCAGGTCATTATTACTAGTGTCCTTACCACGTATGTGTCTTTTATAAGCATACCTTTTCTATTTCCTGGTTGGAATGTCCATGTGACGTTGGTAAAGCAGAAAAGCTTATCATTGACAAAGGATGTCTGCCACTCAGAGGCAGGGCTGTATTGTGTGTCTGTGAGAGGTGGCTGATCAGATCTCAATCTTGGCTCCAGACTTCTTCAAGGGCAATTACCCAAGTATTTGTCCACACATGAGCTTAGTCTGGAAAGACATTGTAGACGTGGAAATAGGAACCGACTGTAGGTGTCTGCATTTGCGTGAAATTCATACCTGGGTCCACAGAATAGGGATTGGGCATTTTATAGTTGAATGCTCGACTTGAAAAATACCTGCTGCTAAACTTCAGCCATTGCAGTATAACGTTCTATACTTCTACAGAAGTCCCGAGGACATAAGTAAGAACACATGGGGAAAATAGACAGCTAATATTACTGCAAGTAATATACTAACCAGAGATGTGGGAGAGCAGCCGGCAGCACATTTTTAACATTTCCTCAAAACCCTCAGCAGTGGTTATCTGATGGTAGGGAATTTACATCAATGTTTCACTCTGGTCCATGTGGAAGCATTAGGATCTGCAGAGGAAATCCACACTCAGGGAGACAGGCATGCATTCAAAAGCATCTGGGGCTAATTTTTCACCTATAGGCCCGAGTCTTTGAATCTATCACAGGCATGTTGGGTTTCAAGCCGTGAGGTCACGGCGCTGTCGTGCTGTGAAAGAGGTAGCATGTTGTGTAACCTTTTTCTTTACCTCAGATTTGTGTCAGTTCCTGAAACTGGAGCGATGTATTATCGCTGCTTTATATAAATTGTCTGATGCTTCCTCAGTAATTGTATAAAGAACAAGCCATATTATGACTACTCTCTTGGATAAAGATAGGATTTAAATTTCCTTAGTCTGTTCCATTGAGAGAAAACTACTTCACAATAAATTACATGTTTTGTATTTTTGCCTTTTGCCTTTTTGTTCAAGCTGCAAGCACTCATGCAGCTAGAGAAAAAAAAATCTGTCCTTTTGTGGCTAATTCATACGCAAACACTGGAATATGCTGAAAGACATACGAGCTGTTGGCACTGGTTGTCAGCCCAAAGAACATTCCAGAAGTGTTCTCTCATTTGACTTATCCCAAGGAAGTGTGGCTCCACTGACTATCAAAAACAGCAGGCATGACGATCTGTCAGGTGCTATATCATAAATGATGTGAACATGTATCAAATGTGACATGATCATTTAGTATGAGCAGTGGCAGCATGAAGCGCTAAAGAGTTCACTCAAACAACAGCGCAGTGCCTCTTGTAGTAGTAGTAGTAGTAGCAGTAGTGTTTCACACACACACACACACACACACACACACGATTATAGTAGTACATCACATCCAGTGAATCCTCTTTTTCTTCCTTTCAGTGATTTATTTAAGGAGAATGAACAAGAGGGCAGAAGACAAAAGCAGTAATTCACTTTGGTAGAACATCCTCCCTTTTTAATCAGCCAAGTGAAAAGCTTTAAGCATTAAGCTTCTAAATGCACTAGATGCATCATGCAATTCCACCCATATTTGTAGATAAATCACCAGATTATTAATATTTGGCAGTACATTTATAAACTTATAGTATCATTAAGTAGTTAATGCAGTAGACTAATGCAAACAATATTCTGTTAAAATGCTGTTAAAATGGGTCATCACAATTAATCTCATACTGATATGTTTATTAAATAAATTGTACACATAACTATTGAACTGTATAAGGCATACTCGATCAATGTTTTTCCAGATATTCCATATGTATTAAACATAACTTTTATTCCCAGGTCTGCTACATCCTTTATATGTTAACATGTCCTGACGGTCTCTCTACAGCTGTTGTGCTCAACAGTGCAGAAGGCTCTGTTTGAGGAGGAGGAGCGGGTGAGGACTCTTTCTCAGAAGGTGCGTTCTTTGGAGAAAGCCAACAGCCACCTAAGGGACAAGGTGAAGAACATGAAACGTCTGCTACGCCAGGCCAAACGGGAAACAACAAAGGAGCAACAGACCCTCAGCCTCAAACAGCTCTATGACTCAGAGAGTCAGGCCCACCCAGACCAGGACACCACCCAGGACCAGAAGAGCCCCCCACTCAAAAAGGGCCTCTCCAAGAAGCTAAAAAGATAACATTTTTTCCACTCTTTTATTTACAGGCAACTCATTCCCTCCCTATCCAGCATCCATGACATAGCAAACATCTAAAACTGTATGAGAAAGCGGTGTGTGAAAAGATGTGAGAAGTGACAGGTGCTCTAGCAGTAATGGGTAGTAGTGTTTAATAGAAAGTAAGATGATGGACCTTGAAAGTGTAGAGGCATCAGATTGTCCAAGCCCTCACTACCCACTCGGGTTAATAAACTCACTGCAAAAGGAACGGCGCGTTCACTTTGCAGAGGCATAACTCATTAGTTCTGTATGGCTCTGCAATGAAACTCCAAGCAACTTGTACCTGTACAACTAAATCTGTCCACTTTGTTTTAGTCTTATTTCATGAGAATATTGACTTGCACCAATGAGATTGTCAGCTACAAAGAAACCAATCATGCCTTTCTACTTCCTTATTCTTGCTCCTTGGAGCTATGGGTGGCTTTCACTTTGGTATGTGATATTCATCCATGTTTGGGTAACGTCTCCTTATTTCACCCCATCATTTCACGTTGGTCAGAGCCATCCTTGTCCTAACCCTCAGTTTTTACTTTTGACCCTCAATGAAATTCAATGGCAGACTCTGCAATGCATACATTTTCTAAACTTGGTGCCATGCATGAAGTAAAGACAATAAAGAGCTCATAGCTTGCAGACAGAGCCATGCACTATTGGAAAAATATGTGAACGATGTTGGAAATTGAATATCACTTTTAATAACTGTATTGTTTTTTTTCTGTGCTGGACACATTCATTGTTTAAGTATTAGAATTTAGTTGCATTTCTAGTTGAGAAATATCATCACCAAAATCAATCATTGTGTTTTCAATGTTGACAGTGTGACATGGTGATGTGAACGTGTCCCAGCTTCCTACCAATCAGACCTGCATAGGCTAAATTTCATTGATTACAAGTACCCCTGCTTGAATTGTACTCTGGTGAATTGTATTTCCGTCAGCAGGGGGAGGGCATGAAAGTTGGAGCATTTGTTTGCTTGTAAATATAGCCTACCCTATGTGTGTGTGTGTGTGTGTCAAGAGGACACTATAGGGAACTAAGCAGTTATTACAAGGTGTGAAACACGGTGATCTAGTGCTTTACAAGAAATCTGGCTTAACTAGTGGCACTCAAAATGATTGTACCTGCAAGACCCTTATGAACACAAATCGGCATGTGTGTGGTATCAATGGAAATATAATCGGCTTGCCTCTCATATGAACCCAGTTAGAGGGAAGAAGCTCTGCTGTGCTAAGGTAGAGGATGCAGGTTTGGTGGAAGAGGGTGTGGGACCCAATGTCACATCTTGTAAGGGGCCCAGAATTCTTAGCAATACCTTCCTCACTGAAGCAATTACGTTGTTTGTAGAAGTCCAGCTGTTTTTCATTTCACTTGTTTAATCTCTTCATACCCAGGAAACCTTATCCCCAAAGTGTAGTGATTCTTTAAACCCAGGGAACTTTATCCCAAAAGTGTACTGTTATTTGTAAGTGTCCTGGTTTTTGCAAGTAGTTTTATACAAGTTGTACTGAATGAAATGTTGTTTTTCTATTTGAAAATAGGGTGTTGAGCACTCATTAAGTACCGAACTGCGTGGTACCAAATTGTGTCAGTAATGAAAGTTTGCTTTAATGATAAATTCTATATCTGGCTTTCATTATTATTTTGCTTTCAACCAAACACATCTGGTTTGCTTTGGCCTTGGCATATTCATTTGTGTACTAATCATCTTTCAAAAAAATAAACTTTTACATAACTTTCTATGCAGTTGTTTTTACACGTGTCTGTCCTAATTGCAAGGGAATTAATGCAAAATGGGTTTGATACAGTATTTAACCTATTAAGGAAGACTAGCTATTACAGTTGACTTGCAGTAGTGCTGTGCAGCACATACATGTATGTTCCTCTAGTCTTGGTTGGTTTGGAGAGAACAGAAGGTTTTCAAGGGAAAAGGTAATAAATCCACAGATTATCACCTTCCCGAGAGCTACAAAACAGGGTGTGATATGCAGACATGATGACCCCTAAAGCCAGGAAGCTTTCAACACATAGATCAAATAAAATTAGTTCCATATAATGCAGAGCTGTAAAAGTAGCCTCCTCCCTCCAGCACCAGTATAGAAGAATTTGGTTCATGTTTTATTAGCCTTATGTGCCACATTTGGTTCACCAGGCTAGTCCAGTCAGTTACAGAAAGTGGCTTTCAAATAGCTATTTTAACCAGTACTGCTTACATTTCCAGACATGAATAGACATATTTGATAGTTGAAGCTAACAAGATTTAAACCTCTAAAACTCCTTTCATCTACATCAATATTTCAAAATAGATGCATCTAGCCAAAAATCTGAACAAAGCAAGCGTTGGGAGAGGCGTGGATAATGTATTAAAATGAATTTGTTCACAGACGAGAGTTAAATCAAAACCATAAATGGGATGTTTCCTGCTTCCCATGTATGACGGTTTGTGGTGATGGATGCTTTGTGGCCAATAACGTCAATGTGTGTCACACTGAAGTTATTATAAATGCTAATAAATCAAAGTTTTCAGAAACCTGGTGCAAAACATTAGACCTATAAATAACACAGGCATATTTTGACCTCTTCCTCTTGAGCTTTTGTTCAGTTTGGGCATAGCCAGAAAGAGAACAGGACCATTTCAGATGTGAAATAATCTTGGCAGACTAAATTTTCAACAACAATTTCCAGGAGAGAACTCAACCAAATTTCTTCCATATGGTGCTGTGTCTCATAAAACAGAGGGAATGGGAGGCAAGGTTTGCATGACGAGGAGAAACTAAAAATGTCGATATTTCAAACACATTTTTAAGTCAGTAACCCTCTTGCAGTTATAGAAACGTTGCTCTATATCAAATCTTGTACAATAGGATTTGAGCACGAGGGACATTTACAAGCGTCCTCCTAGCGTATTGCTTGACCTCTTGAGTGGAGAGTCAATGTGTTGCAGAACACAGCTCCCCATGCCTCCCCTCTTCCCCTCCTCTGCTCTTTATTCTCCCTCTGAAACCTTTGCATCAGACAACCTTGCCTGCAGCCAACTGTCAAAATCCCATGGACGTGGGCCAAAGATGATATACACACACTGCTTTCTCAACATAAACCACCGTGCACGGCCAAGCTGCAAAACAGATGTCAGACAATACGACTGCACAGTGGTGGTCCTTTCCAGAGGATCTGGGCTAATTGTAGACACAGTTTATTTGTTTTTGAATGTTGTTGCTTTCTCTGGTTGCTCTGGTTTCATTTTTTTTTGTGTTGATGATCTTGACCATTTAATACCACAGAGAATTCATCTTTTGATTAATTTGCTTCAGTTTTTCTCATTCAGTCCCTCGTTCCACTCTCTGCATGAAGAAATTCACAAACTTGCCCTCCAACCTGCCCTTGGTTTCATCTGTTTCTCTTGGTAGTTTCTCAGGTCTGCATGTGAAGAGCCATTGTTTCCTTTTAAACAAAGAAGCCTTCCTCTTTGTGTTTTGAATTAGTCACCCTATTATATAAAAAACATGGAAGACGTGCACTCAGTGACAGTCTTTGGCATAACAGCATGGTTTTTCTACATTCCACTTTTGAAGTTCATTTGATGAATCATGAATGTATCATTGTATGCAGAATCTGCAATTCATCACATCCATGAGAAGTTTTAGAAATAGCTCTGATGTTACGTTGGACACCGCTGCATGCCAATAAAGAATTGTTGGAGTGTATGATCAAAGATTTTCTCATATTCTGCTTTTCCCCACAGCGGTTTGCGCTTTTACTCACGGCTCTCCAAACCTGTCACCCAGAGCAATCGTACTAGTTCAATATTGATATTACCGGACACCTTCGTGAGCACGGCTTGGATTTGTATGAGGAAATGTTTTCTCATCAAGTCTTGACCGTCTGCACTCTGGCGAGGAGGAGGTGATTTTTCATCATTGCCTGTCTATGTCCATTTCAATAAGGATGACTGATGTGTGTGTTAGTCCTTGGAGGCCTCTGCTGTTCCAGTCTACCAAAAAATCACAATACCATACTCTTCGTCTCAGGCCATACTGGAAGTTGAATCTCAAAATCCCACGGAGGGAAATAAATCAATAGGTATCATGGCAAGCCAAAAGCCTTAAGCTCAATATCTTACTTTATGCTATAACTTTCTAATGACCATTTCACCAGGCCTGGTTATCGTACTCAACAAGGCTGCGGTTCAACAGTTGACAATTTTCGGTTTCACTGGTTTCTCATTGAGTAAATAATTGCTCATGTTCACAATTATTGACTGAACTGGCAAAAGATCATAAATATAACACATGAATGCTATTTTAGTGGTAAGGAGTAATGGAGTGTGTGTGTGCGTCGGGGGGGGATCCTCCGTGTGAGCATGAGGTTTGAGTTACATGGCTGCATGTATGTGAATGATTGCACGTGTGTTTCTTTGAGTTGTGCTCCTCTGTCATCTCTAGAGACTGTAGTTGTGGGTTACTGTGGGAAAGTGACATGTTTCTCCTCTGTGTTTCATCGTTACCATTTGGTCAAAGGTAAACAGATGTTGATATTACCTTCCTCTAATAACCCCCCCCCCACTGTTTTCCCTCCCTCATTCCCCACTTCCCTCCCCCCTTATTTCTCCCTCCATCCTTCTCATGTAATTATTTTTTCCTCATCTGGGTTTCTGGCAAAGTCCACAAGACAAGCAGCAGGATTGTGACTTCATGTGTTTGCTGTTAGCGGTGCAAAACTGTTTTTATATCCGTTGGTTGGACTCGGGGAAATTAGGTTTTACGTTCCCATATTTTCCACCCCAGATGTTTATAGTGTTCTTGAGTGATTGTTCACGGGGTTGAGGGTTTTCTCTGTACCACTTTGTACTGCGTAAAACCTTTCCTGTATGATTAGACAGAACATATTATTAGAGTGTAAATTATTCTCTTGTGGACAGTTTTACAAGTACACATAGCCCCACTGTTCCAAAAGCATGTGGTGGGTATGCATGTGTATTTGTATATATGCATGTGTGTGTGCATGCATGTGAGTAGGTGTTTTTTTACGTGTGTCCTCTTGTATATCAGTATATAAAGTAGCCAGCTAGGAGGTCAAATGATGCCACGTGTATGTTTATTCTGGTGTCCTTTGGTGTACTCTAATGTCTAGTCTACTATACTGAAGCTAAATTCTAAGGTCTGTCGAAGGTGAAAGTCTGCATGGACCCAGCTGTATCATGTTGGTATGTGTCATCCCCAGCTTTTCCTTTCAGTGACAAGGCCATTCCTCTGTCTGTGACACCGTGACGTCAGGCGACCCTACATGCTCTCCGCTGTCTGCTTTGATCCATTGTCCCAACGAAATGATTCAGACAGGCAAAGGTGTGGGAAAAAAAAACCTTTCACAACTCTCCTTCTCAGCATCTATCCATCTCTTTTCGTTCTCCCCTTCATGACACCAGTTTGTTTTAATTGGCTTGGTTGGAGATTCTGTAGTGTGGCAGCCTACCCTTATGAGAGAGTCGGGGCAAAACTCCCAGCAGAGGCCTTTCTTTAAAAAGAAAAAAACGTCCAGTATCAGATGTATTACTAATGCAAGTAACATGTACATCAAGCTTCTGGCTCGGTTTGGTCCCATTTGCAGGCAGAATTTCAAGCAAGTGGAAAATTAGTGGCTCTTCTTTTGCTGTCAGAATCTCTCTCTCTCTCTCTCTCTCTCTCTCTCACACACACTTTCTCTCTCTCACTTTCTGTCTCTCTCTCACACACATGCACACCAGTTTTGAATCCATCCTTAACTCATCTTAGAGAGTATTATTGTTGCATTAGACAGGCCAACCAACATACACAAAGAGCAGCATGCAGACCAGTAGCACGACTAACAAATAGATGTGTGGATAGATTTAGCATGGCTTAATGGAGAGAAAGCCAAATAAACACACACACACACACACACACACACACACGTACACATACACACACACACACACACACTTCCTTCTGTGTCTAATCATTGATGCCCAACTTATATCTAAGTTGGGCATTTGTTTTGGATACAGTGTCAGATAGCTCATAGCATCTTGGCCAAATACTTTCTTGGGACCAAAAATGAAAATGGAAAAACAGACAAAAATCATTAATAAGATTTTCCAATTGGGAGCTGGCCATTTTTCCATGTTCCTCTGGCACTTTTGGGATTACATTGTTTCAGGAGTGAATCCAGGTTGCTTGAGCTCAGCTTTTATGCCATCTCATGTCAAAGACCCTGTGGTACTGAGGAGCACGGGTGGAGTGGTAAGAGACCGTGTAGCTACATACAGTAATACATGTAGAATGACAGCACTTCTTCTTGTGTCATGTGCAATTTGTGAACAATTCATTCGTTTGGAATGACTCATTTTGGCAAATTGGGAGAGTGGGAGAATCTAAAGTGTCTAGAGTCTAAGTATTATTTTTCTACTTAGACAAAAAAGCAAGATGTCAAATCAGAACCAGAATCAGTTTGATGTTATTCAAATGCAATAAATGTTCAGGAAATTGTCTTTGTGAAGTTCATAATCACAGATGGAGACATAATGGCATTCATTTCCTTTATACTCAACTCTGTGTATCAGTTAAACTGAATGACTCCCAATTCCTGAATTTAGAGGCGTGTCTATCCGAAGTAAAACATTGGATGTCCATAAACTTCTTGCCACTCTCAATGCCAAGAACAGAAAAACCAGAGAAACGAGATGTTGGTTATTGGACCAGCTAGACATCGGTATCTGTTTGAGAATACCACTCCACATCAAGGACATTATTATAACAGTATATGCCTTTGTATTGTTGAGTCTTGATTGTTGCAACGTCCTATTCTCTGGTTCACCTAATACTAGCATACTCATGGTATGTTGTTCCATGGCGCTGCTGGACTCAGTAGTACTGAGTAGAAATGCATGGAGTATATTCTGGGTCATATAGCCAAATATGGTGGTTTATAAGGTTCTGCAAAAACACTACCATACTTTTCTCGCTTTTTTACACACATACCATACATACCATATGAGATGAGATGTAAACCTAATGACATTTTTGTGTGACCCCCTGATAGCTCAATGAAAACAGCATATACGTAAGGCTGGCATGTCAATTGAATTTGTAGTTATAAAGATCTGGTAGAGTTTATGTTTCTTTTACAAAGCCAGCATGAGTCTTCCATTTTTAGAAACGGAATTATATTTCATATTATTTTATATTTCGTTTCTTTGATGGAAATGAGTGGAGAAAAGTAAAAGTAAAAAACAACAACTTGTGAAAGCACTCTTGACCTATGCCAGCACAGACGTGGAAGGACTGCTTGGACATAATGGGCACCTAAAACTCCAGAGAGCATTGACAGATAGAGGCACAATAGATTCCTGATGACAGACAAGAGGGCAGTGTGTGTGCTTGCTCTTTTACTACACACATCATATATTTCATTTGCTCCCAAGAACTCTGGAAACCTTAACTCAACACTTTGACATAAGGTGAACCAGGTAACCTTCAAAATAAAGGTTTATAAAGAGAATTTTGATTTGAGAAGTACTTTTTTTTTTCCCCCCCCCCCAAAGATATCCTTTATGAACACACTAAAGCCCGTCTATCAGCTGCAATAAGCAATTATCTTTATGCCAACTAAATCACCTTGCCTGGGAGTGCCAAAGGCTTTTGGACCTCCTGCTCTAGAAAGTTAATGAGGAGATCATGATGTTCCTTAGGTAAGGCCCTAAAGTTAAACAGTGTTTTAGGCTTTCTAGCACACTCAGGTGTAACAGGTTCAATTCCCTTGACATAAGTATTTGATTTATACCACATTATGGAATTGAAATATGTAAGCATAGGAACAACTTTCACCTGCCAGAAAACTTAAAGCATCCCTCTAGTGACCTCATTACCCTGTTCACATGTCTGTAGCTTTCTGAAAGCACTCAAAACACACATTGTATGATTATCTGCAGCAATTGCCAGCAATGGTTGTTTGAAAAATGTTTAAAAGGAAAAATCCACCCTAAAATACTTTAACACTGTAAAAAAAACACAAAACACAGCTATTGGTGATTACCTTGCTAAAATATGCCAGCCAAATGTAGACGCCGTGATGTCACGTTGAGATATTTCCAGTGCAGCTACATAGCAGAAACAAATGTTGGGGTGTGGATGTGGTGTAAGCAGTGGGCATGACGGAAGAATCATCATCTGTGTGGCATTGCACTCATATTGCAAGAGAAATAAACCAAAGCACAAAAAATAAAACATGTTTGTTAGCTTTAAAAATGTGGCACATCATCTTCTAGTGCCGTCCTTTTTTACTTGTACTGCTCTCTGCAGGGCCAGGTTTCACCCATGGCCATGGTTTCATTTCATTTAATTTTTCCACTGCTCCATATCTAAACACTGCTTGCATCTTTCAGCACTTTCCTCCTTGTGATCCATGCAATTTCACTCCCATTATTTTGAACCAGTCCCTTGTTTCTAGTTTGACCGCATAATTTTTACTCTGTCTACTGTCTCCTGAATGAGGTAGACCACCAGACTCCCACTCTCTTTGCTCTAGACCCCTTCAGCCAGACCACAAGCCTCAATTACCCAGCATTCCTTGGAGAGAGGAAGAGAGAGGCCTCGTGTAACGGACTATGAAATTAACATTCATGACAAACCTCTCAACCCACAAAACTATTTTATGTGATCAAAAGTTGCCAAATTCACCCTTGAGAAAACTTTCACTCTATTCTATTCAACTCTATTCTAACGTTTCTTGAGTGTCTTGAGTGTTCAAGTGTGTTCAAAGAGAGAACGAGAGACGAAAGGTGAGAGGGAATGTGCATGTAGGGTCCATTTTGATTAATCAGGCAGGTTTCAAGTCCATTTAAAATGGTGAGAGATATACAGTAGATTCAGGACTGTAATATTGTGATGCCCTAATGGATCCTCTATACCTAATGGAGTGAGTGAATAGTAGTGAGTAGTGCTGGAGAGATTCTGGTTGATGTATGAGTAAAAACCTAAATGTGGTATATACACTGTATATGTTTATGTTGAAGATGGACAGAATATTTAGTTGATGAAAGTGTGATTTTAGAACCAAGCATCTTCAGATACAGATAGCAGCATCTGTTAGGGAGGGAAAGGCAGTTTTACAGGAGAGGAGGGGCGGAGGGGGGATTGCTCTTATATTGCTATGATAATATTATTGGTTGGGAATTTGTATGTACACCTACTGGTTTATTATTGGTTATATTATACTGGTTTCATAAATACGTTTAAATTCTCTGAATATTGTTTGTTTACTTACAAATCGCTTGTCGTGGACTGGAAAGTCTGAATAATCACGATGCATTCTGGGCAAGATGCACTCCTGAAGTCTACAATGTTGCCTCGCTCCCTTGGCGCTCGAAGGGTCGATCTTAGAAAGTTCATGGAATGGCACTTAAGTAAAGGGGCTTTGATATAAAAATACGAGAAAAAAACAATTGTTGAAATAGGTGTATATTATGAGCTAACGAGGTTCATTTCATTGTGACTGTAGGCTTTACTGATGGACTCAGATGCACAATGCATAGACAGGGATTTTAATTCACGCTTCACTTACAAATCTGTTCCAAGCACAAGTCATTGGCTTTGACACTGAGCAGTGGTCAATATTCAACAATCCATGATGCATTGCATCTATGTATACAGTAGGTACTGTAGCCCAGCATTTACAAAAAAGGCAACATATTTACGGTACAAATATTAATTTTTACAGCATAACTTTCCACACACTTTGGTCATTCTCTACAAGTGGTTCATGAAAGGTCAAAGAGAAGGAACAGATTGAAAAACAACCAAAGGAGGAGAAACTTACACACTATCATAGCCCCATATGAAGGAAAAACCACCTATAATGAATATGGTGAAATGTGTGTTCTGTAAAATCTAAGTATGAAATGGATATACTGTAAAAATGAACAATTTACTGCAACAGCTGTGGAACAAAGTAGGTATTAACCAGTTTGAAAGCAGAATCAACATATTAAACCAAGTTAAACAGTTGGGTGCAAGTTAAGTATGACTTTTTTTCCAAACTCTGATTCTAATATTAGTACCAAAACACAGCCCATGTTACTGTCCCCCGGTACTTTCCTACCAAGGTGGCTGAGTGGTGCGGTAATGGGATACTGTCAATATAATAACTTGGTTACATGTTACACCTTCACTTGTACTGCACAGTATATGAGATGGTAACCATTTGACCTATCAAATAACATAATGTGGAACCAACTGGACTACAGTAACCAACTTATTATAGTCATAATATTCTATTACAACAAGATTTGGCCATTGTTGGTAGGTAAGTACAGGAGCTATATCAAACCACAGGAGTCAGCAGACAGACACAGCCAATGATTAGTGTCCGTGGCAATGTGTCACATTAGGAGAACATGTTTGTGATACCATGAGAATAGCTAGAATATTCTCTCCCTTCAGGGGAGCAGGGGACATGCACTGTAGTTCAGGACTGCCTTCATGCTTTAGCCTTCCTGTCCTCGTGTGGCTATTCATTTGTCACAATAATTCATGAGGTACGTTAACTTCACAATGAAAATCCCTGAAAAATAACCAGGCTTTTTACTGCAGTTTTGAGTCACCAATAACATTACTGTCCAAACACAGTACAATGCCCACCCAATATGAATGCAGAATAAAGCTCAAAAATACTTTTGGAAGCAGCACTTTTAACTTGCTTTAACCTATTGAAATGTTATTCCAACTTGCATTGCTCTTTACTTGTCTGCATGACAACCCTTTCAAGAGGATTTTGAAGTAAAAAGATCTGATAGAATCCCCCATTTTACCAGTGGAAAGTGAAGAATTGTTTACAATTTTGTATACACACTATTCATCATTAATCATGGGATTCACAAATTTCAAGCCACATCATGCAAACATACACAATCAGTACCAAATTCTACGCTTATAAAGACAACATGATTGTTTCAAGGAAAGGCCAGCGTTAGAGGAGGGTGTGTAACCCTCACTGAGAAAAGTAGTAGTTCTGTATGCATCTCGCTGGAAGACCTCAGCATTCAATCACTTTCATCATATTCTGATGGAGTTTTCATTGGAGAGGAACGGTAAGTGGTGCAGGCTAGTGGCTGAGTACCTGACTGTAGTAGGCTGCAGAATGCAGTACAGAGCATAGACATTGTGCATGATAGCACCTCTACCACCAATACTGTAAACCCAAATATAGTAATGATCCATCTAAATGAAGAAACTGTTCTCTAGTCAACAGTTTACATCTTGGGATTCTTTACAACAGCCAATAAAGTGTGTGTTTTTATGTGTGTTTGTGCGTATACATGAAACAAAAGTTTATGAATCAACAACCACATAACAAAACTGACTACATGAGTACTCTTCGTGCACACACAGGTTGTATCAAAAGTAAAAAGCATTGATGGATGTAATGATAAAGTGAGTCAATGTGATGGATATTCACATTCTTTAATCCAAGCTCTCTCTGTACAGACTGAATGGACGTGGAAAAAACATGGTCATGAAAAAAAAAAGTATAAAGAGGAGGATGGTAAGGGAGGTACAGTTACATGGTGACAGCTGCATATAAGATTTTGGTTGCAGGTTCTGGCATCCACACAAGCTACAAGAGTCTCGAGGCAAGCTGACCACATTTAAGTCTGTTTGGTTAGATCTTAGTATCTTTATTGGATTAATGTTTTAGCAATTTCAAAACCAGGAGCCTCATCTATAAAAAATGCACTTATGTTTAATCTTCAATGGGAAATTAAATGAAAGTTCAGTTTCCTGGACTATAAACTAATTGTCATTATTCAGTGCTTGTTCTTTCTGTTGTGCAAATACACAATTTGCACACAAACTGTAGTGTAGGCTTTTTATCATAATATATGAATGCAGTTCTTTTACATTTGTCATTGTTGGGAGCTGGCAAAGAACCTGGAACCTGTCAAGTTCAAGGTTCAAGGATTTCTACATATGTGTATTTATGAGATATATATATAAAAGACCTTTCTATAAATGAGGGTCCTGGTGAAGTTCTCCAGAGGAGAGTTTTAACAATGTTATGTTTTACTCTCAGAGTAGGCTTAGTGGAAAACATCAAGAGGAAAAAACTGCTTTGACCAAGATGCATTCTTAGTCATTACAGGAATGGCAGTGAATGTAACCATGTCTCCCTCATGAGATTACAGTACTTAACTGTGACACAAAAAAAAGAAAACTGCATTTTCAAGCTGTTATAGTATCAGTGAAATACTGTACATACAGAACATGAAATGACAGAAAGAGTCAATGCTGACAGTGCTGCAAGAACTGTACAGAGATAGAAACGCATCCTTTTAGAAGCTACCAGAAAATAAACCCTTCACACTGTATATCCTAAAGGCACCTTAGACAAAGATATATCCCTGTACTGAAGTAGTTAAAGGGGTTTTGGGCTGAGAAGAGAGAAAGGGGAAGCCTTTTTATTTCAATTCCCTAACCGCTAGCTCTGAACACCATACCACCACAAGAAAGGCTACATAGTAGATGGACGGAGTATTTATTGAGTCGACGGTTCTGTCACTTATAGTCTAAAATTACAACTAAAAGATAAAGTATGTGGTTCTGCATTCGCTTTACAGTACAACTGTAGAGTTCCAACAACATTTTTGTTAGTTGTAAGTTCAGTTTTTGTAAGTGAATTGGAACATGAATTGTTATTCTAAAGCAGCCCTTCATATCAAATCCTGCAATATATCAAAATGCTAAAGAGTCTGTGAATGAGTCAGAGAAATAGAGGCCTGTGCCTTTAAACCTTGCACACTACTCTCCATCACATTTGCAATATACTGCAGTGCTGCATTTCTGCAACAGGATATACTTTAAAGATAATATCTGTTGAAAACATACATGGGCAAATTCTCTCCTGATCATGCAGATATCGTTTCTGGACTTGTACTCCAATTGCTAAAGGTACGGGAGAAAGATTTAAAAAGACAACGCATGAATATAAAAGATGAAACAAAAAACAAACAAAGAGACATGTTGAATCAAAAGCATGAATAAAAACCTTGTCCAACAAGCTCTGTCCTGCTCCCGCAAAAAACAATACCCGTGTGGGGTTGTCCCCCCTTTCCTCTATTTCCTCTCCCCCTTTCAACTCATCCTCCATTATCAGCCCAGTCTGTAAAAGTAATCGCTGATGCATCATCATCATCATCAGCATCATCAAGTCTCTCTCCTCTTTTCATCCCACTTCCCTCCTTCCCAGACTGGACATGCTTGCACCCCCTGCAGGCGAGAGGTTGGAATGACACTGTATTCCTACCCAGATGTGTGTATGTGGGGGGAGGGGGGGGGGTTGTTGATGCCTCTGGTTCCACCCAGGGGTTAAAATTGGAAAGTCACTAGGATAGATCAAGTAGGTCAGTGGAGCAGGGCCAGGGATCAGACCCTGCTGGTAGAATGGCAGCGGTAGGTGCAGTTGTTGGACAGAGGGTCTCGCTCTGCCCCGCTGTCTGCATTCTGGGAGCAGCCCCCCTCACACTGGGCCTCTGAGAGAGAGAGAGAGAGAGAGAGAGAGAGAGAGAGAGAGAGAGACAGAGACAGAGACAGAGAGAGAGAGAGAGAGAGAGAGAAAGAGACACTTTAAAATATAACGCTAGTCTTTCCTGAATACTTTTAGACAAATGGTGATATTTCCCAGCTCAGCTGTAGTCAGGTGGTTCCAGGTTCCAGTTATAGTCCTGGGGTTTTATATTAGCGACTTCTAAAGCGTGTGAAGAGTTTCCAGTGAAATTCACCTGCTTTGCTTCAAACTAAATATGGTATACTAGTGATGACAATAACTACTCCATAACTATATTGGCTGCATGTCTGCCTGCAACAGGACCTCATTCCTGCGTGTGTGAGATATTGAATGTACTGTAGTATCACTAGACACTAAACTGCTGCTGCTCTGCTCTTCCTCCTGCACGGTACCTGTGTGTTGGGGGTGATCCTCTGGCAGCAGCAGATGAGCTCGACAGGGGCTGGGCAGGGTAGGCGGGTTGGGCCCTTCATGACTGGTGCCCAGCTGGAGACGCCTCATGTGACGAACCACTGCTGTGGCGTTGAATGCTTGCTGCAGGAGAAAGGCCACAGATACAATAGAACACAATCTAAAACTGACCACTTCAGGGGAAGGGTGCAATAGGCACAAAAAGACACAGCTATACAAAAACAATTAATACTCAGTTGTTTTAACTTCCTTGATAAGACTGCGACTCATAGCATTTCGGCTGGGACTTGGACAGCAGCTCAAGGATTTGGGGAAGAATGTTTTTCCTAACTTGTCATTCTCCCAAGCGACCTCCATTCCCAAGTTCAAATAAACAAGGCTGTACTTTAAATATAAACATGAACTAATAAAAGTTCAAATTATTTAGCTGCCTCATTGGCAGAGGAGCAACGTTCAGACCAGACTTTCAAAACAAATAAACCTATGAACATAGCCTGTTCTCTGTAGGAGGGAAATGTACGACAGTGCAATACCAAAACGCAATCCCTATACTGTAGCTATACTGTATGCGCTGTGGTATGTATACTGAAAGAAGACTGCAATGTATATTATATGTATATGCAAAGCAATGCTGACCCACCTTCCACTTGCTCTTGGCAAAATTCTTCTTGATCTGAGCACTAACAGACTCATGGATGTTCTTGTCAAGGGCAGTATCCCCAGCAATCCTGATGAACAGAGGGATAAGAGAAAGAGTCAGACAAGACAACTGTCTTTGTGTGTGTGTGTGTGTGTGTGTGTGTGTGTGTGTGTGTGTGTGTGTAGTGGGTTGGGGTTTTGCTTCCAGCCAGTACCAGGGGTGCTGTAGAGCCTGGTCGCAGGTATATCGTATTCTGGGGTCTTTCTCCATCAGGTGGACTATGAAGTCTTTAGCTATAAAAAAGTATAAAAAATAAAATCCAATTACCATTCAGAAATATTATTACCTTTTAGTCCATTCTTGATGATTAACAGCAAAATACCAACGGTGACCAAATCTCTTTTGGTGTACTACAATCCTCAGTAGTGGTTCTATGTCTGACCATTGTAATACAGTAAGTAGTAAACTAAACAAGTCCTCAAGCGATTTCCTGACATGAGACGACTGACAAGGATCACTGATGATGACGACTGACTACATCGATCATAACACTGTGGGGGCATCATCATTCCCGATGATCTTAACAAACACGTCCTTGTATCAAACTGCACTTGTTTTGGAGACCTGTACATGACCTGTACATACACATACATGCCAATCTGTCTGTATTCTCTGTATGAAAAGTCAATCCCAAGAAGACTACAGATGAATAGATCAAAATCTTCCTTTACCTGAATCTGAGATGTCGTCCCAGTAAGGAGAGTCAAACTCATATTCTGCCTTCAGGATCTGCTCAAAGAGTTTGGCATCATTCTCATCGTAGAAAGGAGGGTAGCCACACAGCCTGAGACAACAGAGAAGGACACATGTCAAGTTTCCTGAAAAAACATGCAGGACAACTATAATAGCTTTTCCTCCTAGAAGCACCGACGGCTTCCCAGGAGGTCAAAACTACTGTCAGTGGTTAGAAAAGCATCTGGTTACAAGAAAAACCCCCAGATGATTTATGAATGTATACATGATAGATTTGGAACTAGACACAGATTCAACTCAGCAAAAAATCCTTCTACATCAGGCTAGGTCCATAACTGGAAAAGTTATGGAAAAAAAAGTTTGAAAAACCATCTGCATGAAGAGAAAACATCATGACCTGATCATGACAGAGCTTTTGTGTTTGAATGTGTGCCAGTTTGAAAAGGCAGTGATTGCACAACTGTTGTCCAGGTACTCACAGAATATAGGAAATGACGCCAATAGACCAGCAGTCCACTGCCTTACTGTAGGGTTTCTGAGCCAGAACTTCAGGGGCTGAAAAGAAATGAAGGCCAGAGAATTCAGTACTTTACTGAGAATGACACCACTTCAGGCAAGACTTAGTCAGCACTACTGGCACGCTAACTTATATAATTTAATAATAAATATAATTTGATTTGTAAAGTTATGCATTCAGCATCAAGTAAAATCAGAGAACGCAAATGTGCTCTCAGTAAAATTTCACAAAAACAAATGGCTTAAAAAAAACAGCCAAAATGAATTTCCAGTTGCCAGTTAAGGGTAAATGCAACCCATATTACATTATTTTATTACGGTATCTTCCTTCCAAAATCCTTCCTTTCGAACTTAGCTTCCCTGCAGCCACACCTTAAAATATCACCCTTGCTGACACAATGACAAATGGTGATTTGAAGAATAACAGGAGTACATTTTTAAATTGAATGACACAATAAAATCACCCATTACGAAAATGATTATATCTTGACTCCTAAACAGTGAAATACAAACAAAAACCTCCTGTAGTGTATCATCACCTTAAAGTACACCACATCATCCCATTTAATGCAGTGTGCCATCCTGTGCTTACCGACGTATCCGGGTGTCCCACACGCCGTAGACATGACACTGCCGGAGCCCTCGATTTTAGACAGGCCGAAGTCACTAATCATGATCTTGGAGTCTTCATCCATACTGTAGTACAACAGGTTCTCCGGCTACGACAATGGGAGACCAAACACCAAAGCAAGGGACGTAAATAAAGCACTGGATGCAAAGTCTGCACACTCAAATACATCCGCACCCCACTCACACACCAGTACACACTACACACTACCTAACTACTAATCCCCAAATGAGCATCTGGTTACGTTGAACTGCATGTAAAAAGGGATTAAGAAGACAACACTCCTTTCAGCTACTCTTTTAGTCTCATTTAGGAAATAGAGTGATTTTGTCTCTGAGTTAAGAGACTGCGTTGGATACTAATGGTACATTCCACTGTGTAGTGCTACAATACATGAACACAGTATGAAACAATGGAGTCTTTCTGCCTTCAGGGCTCGAGTTAAATGTTCAGAAAAAACTGCTCACGGCCAATCATCCGAGCTGATGGGCAGAAATAATGGAATGGCAAGGCAGCAAAGAGACGTACTGCTTTAGCTTTCTTCTTTCTTTTTGGTTTGGTTTCACTCTAATCATTTGGATCTCTGACCCCTGACTGACCTTGAGGTCACGGTGGACAATGCCCATGTCGTGGAGGTATTTGACAGCATCCAGGATCTGTTGGATGAGCTTGCTGGCGTCTTTCTCTGTGTAGAAGCCCTTCTCAATGATTCGGTCAAACAGTTCCCCGCCAGAAACCCTGGGTGCAGAGGGAGGGAGTCGCTGATTTGAAGTGAAGTTTGACAGACACACACGATAGAGATAACAACCGCAACAAGCAGACCGGGCATAGAGACATTTAGAAAGACCTGGAGGAAATAGAGGGAATCCAATTACATGACCACTAACTTAAAAATTAGATTTGTTGAGGGAAGGTACAGAGGGGCAGTAAGAGATTGTGAGAGAAAGTAAGGAAAAGGAGCAACTGGACTGGAGACTAATTTTAAGGTGTGAGGGGAAAAGAGGACAGGCAGGTATGGTGAGTCAGAGGAAGGGCATGAGGGATCGACTGACGAGGAAGTATAAAGTCTTTATTTAATAGGATAAATGTACCTAGACGATGGAGTTACATCATAGTTCATATACAATACAGTAAGATAGCTTGGGGTACAAAAGACACACTGGAATCCAATGGATGGATAAGATGTTATGGCAAAGCTTTCAGTAATTTCTATCGTGCACCTCATGACAAACCAGTCTAACGTGTTTCTAACAAACGGACACATGAATGCACAAAAGCATTTCATCCTTGTGGAGGACGAATAGCCACCTGCAGTGTAAATTCAACCACATTACAGTGCAATATTATCTTAATTCACTTTGATGTTAGGCTTCATGGCCACTAGATGGAGGCCTCGCTCTGTCTACAGAACTCCAGCAGCATCGCTTGCTGAATAAACTGGTGTTGACGTTAGCTGTGTGCCTCCCATGTAAACACACACTTACTTCTAGATGTTTTCAATCATACCACAAATGGAGAAAATAAATCAGAGGAGGAGGGACAGGCAGGTGGAAGGATACTGAGGTTAAAACGGAGGGAGCAGGTGAAATAAGGCAGAGAAACAGATAGAAAATAGCAGAGGGAAGGACAGGAGTGTGGGAGTCTGTTCTTGTACTTTCAGTTGTTTATAGGCTAAAACTGACTTGGCCTCTGGCTGTGAGCTACGGTGGACAACAACAATCCCCATTTACCCAGCCCACCTACTGCTTTCAGTGGAAACAGTGGACGGTGCTATGTTTCTCCCTTTACTCTCATTTTGTCTTAAGCCCTCTCTAGAAGACATACCACCAGCTGGACATATTTATAAGTGACAGCTCTCTTATGACACCCATCATTACACAATGCCTTTAGTTCCACCAGAGGTGGCCAAAGATCGGACTACATCTGTGTGTAATGATGGACACTCCTGCATCTTGCAATGTCAACAGATGCTTGTTTTCTTAAGCCAAAGTGAGTCAGAACTAATAATGTATTTACTTCTAAACTACTGGTAATTGCCACCTTGTCCCTTTAATTACCTGAGATGGTAATCCAGCTTTAATTAATATCATCAGAAGACCCCAGTGATTTCTAAGTGATAGTAGTGATAGTAGGAAAACAGTGACAGAGAAAAACAGGGTAGAATTCATGGGTGTGCCTATGAAATTATTAATCACTAATCCCCTGGTGATCGTGTCTGTCAGCCTTTTGAGAGGAATTTACACTCTCTCTCGCTCAGCCAGTCTCTTTCATTTCTCTGACTTGCCACTGACTACGAATATACAGATTATTTATTTTCTGGAAACTCTCAGCTAAGAGGTCTCTACATCTTTCTTTTCTATCGCGCTCTCTCTGTCTCTCTCTCTGACATTTCAGTAGTTGAGGCAGGTGGGAGGCGGACAGGCTGCAGGTGTGAGGGCGTACTCCCCGGTGGTTGTCATGAGTAGGCATGTTAATGTGTGTGTGTGTGTGTCTATGCATGTGTGTGTGTGTGTGCATGCACGCCTTGCGAACGTGTGTTACAGAGTGCAATTAATGGCATGTGACATGCAGTGTGTGGGAGACACCACAGGTAGGGAGTTTCAAACACACATCACACAAACCCACACACACGTGAATACTCACAGTTGCATGACAAGGTAGAGGTGTGATTTACTCTCAAAGATGTCTTCCAGAGATACGATGTTGGTGTGTTTGATCCTGTGAGGAGAGAAAGAGAGAGAGGGAAAGATTAAAAATCCAGTGAATAAAGTACCTTAAAATGTCTTCCTCTTATAATAATGATTATTATCAGCTAGCCTTGGGCATCGTTAAGGCGTCTATAGGGACCACAATACAGAACAATGCCTTGATTGGGGGCTCAAATCTTCCCCGTGAGGACAGGTGGAAGATGGTTTGAGAATTGGCCAACCTGCCAACCACGCCACACTGTTTCACCCAACAGTCAAATGTAAACCTTACTGGCTACAGAGTGGGCAACCCCGTTCCCTAATTGGCTGAACTCCATGTTCTGATGCCCCATGAGACCCGTGGGTGTGGTGACAGGGATGAGCAGATGAGTCACCAGCTCTGGATAGGTATTTTATTTCTCTGATCAATGTCCACATACAGTTAACACACCTAGTTCATACGCACATGCACATGCACACGCACACGCACACGCACACGCACACACACACACACACACACTAAACTACTATACCCTGGCGGTGTCTGTAGCTTGTGGGAGGGAGATGCTGTCACACATGACACACATTGTCAAATGCACATAGTCAAATGCACACATTCAGGCATATGTGCACATAGTAAACACAGGTTGTGAGTCCATCACAAGGCTAAGGACAGACAATCACACTCACAATTAGTCTTCAATGCACCTGACTTTCACTACGGACTGTGGCTGGAAACCGGAGCACCCATAACCATGCAAACATGGGGAGAACATGCAAACTCGCCCCATGATGCTATGAGCTGTGATAAATGGCTAAGGACCACACACATTGTGTAAACTCGTTGCTGATTGCTATTAGAAGGAAAATGACCATGTGACCATCTAGTATTCAAAACGTGACGGCTTTATGAACTTTATTATACATGTATATCATAGTTCCTAACTATGGGTTATGTGATAAAAACATTGTATTTGTCAATGAGGAAATAAATGGGAATTGCCGTAGGCATGAACGTGACAAGCAGACATGCTAGTTGTCACTTTGCTTCCCTATTATATCTTATCAGAGGAAATCTTCCTGTAACAACTAGGCCCGCAACTCACCTACAACTTGCAACTTCTCAATGGTTAATGATCAAGATTTTAACATTTCTAAGACATTTTAACATTTCTTCATTTACATATCAGGTTTAGGATGATAAAACCATCATATAGTCCTGTGCTACCATAAAGTTAGTAGCTTCATGTAAAGAGGTATGGCACACTGAGGGAAACTAGCTTACATGCTACCTACCATTGCCTTACCTGCTAGGTCAGTTTCTCAGTAACTAGATTAAAACCTGTTACTTGCTAATCCTCATTTTATTCATAAGGTGTGTTCAACTTCATCAGAAAAATGAATCATCTCAATGTGCCAGTATATTCTTATTTTCTAAAAAGGGGTAAGGAGTGTAAAGTCTTCTTGGTGTGAGGCCCTGTGCCACCACACCATTTGCAAAGCCCTAGTGACAGCTTTGATGGCAACCAATTTCCCCGCTCTCAATTTAACCTCCATCCCACCCTTTCTCTGTGGGCTTCTAACAGGGGATGAAAGGGGGCTGCTGAGGGAGCAACAGGAGCCATACCCTACAGACTGTTTCCCCATTAGCCCAAAGGTTGTGGCAATGGACTACAATGGACGACTAGTGACTTTGGGTGGCCTGGTGGTCGAGTGGATAGACTCTGTTGAGGCAAAGGTGTTGTACAAAGCCTGTGTGAAAGCGATAAACAAAGATAAACTAAATAATAGAACTGATACCCCGTGGAGAGAGAAGTTGGGCTTAGCCTCTGACACCCATTCAGCATGGGGAACACTGTATAAGCCTCCACTGAGTGAGTGGGCAGGAGATTGACAATGGAGGGTACTACAGGCTATCATAGCAGTTAGCACATATGTGCTAATTCTCGATCCCAATACTGACAATAGGTATGTTTCTGTTCCAATGTCAGAGGTCGGTCTAATTTTAGAGCGATATTTACCTCCTCTGGGTTCATTTTGGGAATTATACCCAGTACAAAGCGAAAAAGAAAGTGGCAACTGCAAAATTTTCTTCTTGGTCAGGGCAAGGTTGCAATTTAGTTGAGCAAGAAGCGGCGGGTGGAAACAGGTGGTGACCGGGACTTGGTGGAGATGAGTTGCGGGCATGAGTTGAGTTGGAGGTAGACCGACAATGACAACACAAGGCCAAGTGTCTCTACTGTACTAAAGTTAGCCGTCTCTGAGTCAGCCTGAGCTCATGTCAGATTACAACAGGGACTAATATTCAGGCTGCGATAAAACCATGAGCTATCTATGGATGGACACGCTCATTCATCTGCTTAGCCCTGGGGGGGGGGGGGGGGGATAGATGGATCCATTGGAGGATGAATGACGGATTACCAGCCAAGTGAACAGGCACACTCAGGCACGCATGAAGGCATGTGAACACAAATGTGCATATTCACATGCTTATAGACAGTCGTACTTTGATGTCGTAACAGTATTGCGGTTTAGTGGAGACCTTGTATGTCTGTGCAAGTGTGGTGGTGTGTTTGTGGGTGGGATGTGACATAGTTATGGCAACTTAAGGTGGACGCTGGTCAGACTGACTGATGGAGAAATAAACTGCCCATCCTGAGCTGGTGAGTCAGCTGCTCATCCCACAGGTTTCATGGGACATCAGAGCATGGAGGTCAGCCAATTAAGGAACTGCATGTCGCCACACGGGGTTGCAGCCTCTGCAGCCAGTAAGGTTAACGTTCAACTGTTGGGGAAGTTGGCAAATTCTCAAACCCATCTTGCTTGATTCTGTTCAAAACTGACAGGCAGCAAATGGCTTCTTGTGAAATCCTGATGGGAGTCCTGATGTCTCTAACTAAGCTGGCTGTGAGCAGGGCCTGGAGGCCTGGAGTTGTGGCAGTTGACTAAAAGCAGGAGACCAGAGGTCAAGAGAGTTTCTTAAGAAAACGGTTGAACAACTGCAAAATACCAGCGGCCAGAGAGCTATTGATGGTAGATAAAATGCTTGCACTGACTGAAAAAAACTTGGGGGACAGATGGAGGACTTCATGCAATATGCAGTCTCCTCAAAGACCAAGGGGAGAAATGGCTTTACACTTTTTAGGAGAAAATACAGCCTAGACTAGAAGAGTGGCTAACAACTAAATGACCCTAGAGTTATGAGGGCCCTTGAAATGCGGTCACACAAATAAGCCGCTCTTGAATCCTTAACCACTTTCTGATATTTCTGCATTAAGTCTTTCATAATATTGTTTAATACTTTCCTACATTCTCTCTTCACAGTGTTTTCATGTGCAGGGCTTTTGTTACTGAATTTTTCTTAACAGGCGCAACAGCATCAAGAATACTAGCATCGAGGCGCAGGCGTAACTTCACCCCAAAACTGACACCAAAATCCCACTGCGCCAGCTGGTTTTTATTGCGCTACCCAACACATCCCTGCACAAGTCTGTCCACCAAATTACCAAACTGACGACGGCGGGGAGAAGCTGTCATTGCGCCTCATGCAATTGCCAATGCGCCGGTGAACATTGACTGCGCCGCGGTCGCACCAACATGAAAATAGAGCCCCGACTCTTTACACCCTGCTGCTGCCTGGCACAACTACAAGTGATTTAGGAGTGTGTGATTAGTCATTGAGTGTGTGTGTCTGTAAATGTTTGGTCTAGATAGAAAAGGAAGAGGATGTGCTGATTCCTTTTATGGGTTTGCATCAGCCAACTAACCAGTGTGACGTAATCACACAGCTGTCTTGAACTGCCATTATGCTTAGCAGCCATGATCTTGCAAGGAGTGATTGGTGGCAGAGACTGAGTGTATCACAGGAGGATCATCAGGCCCATCTGCCCCTGGACTGGCTGGATCACACTTTCCAGTGGAACACTAGACTGGCTGTCGCCTCATAGGAAGAAGGATTTTGCAAGGCTAGTAAACCCATGCATGCTTTTACTAAAATTGTAAAAGTGATGGCAGGGTGGAGGTTAGAGAGACTGACCCATAACCAAAAGGTCATGATCTCTGCAACAGCCGTGTGGGACAACCATGTCAGTCCTTCTGTTTAAAAGCCTAAAGGCTTAGAATGGAAATGAGAAAATTAACTTTGGTATAGGCGTTTCATTCTCAATTGACTTTGGGAAGAGCAAAACCCTTTGTTCACCTTCCCTTCCATAATATACACAGAAATGGACCTTTACTTCATCTCATAGTCTCCACTTGTCTACTCACCCAAGATGACACCTGAGTGGCAAAATGGATGGGCAGATTTCACTGTTCAACAATATCATGTGTTTCCTCACATGGATGTAGTCGGTGCACAGCGTCTCAGAGAAGACTACTTTAGATAGTGAGCAGTGACATTCAGAACAAGTTTACTCCAGTTTACCCCCATTTGTCAACTCTGTAAATTAACCACTTGCTGCACCCCACCTCTCTCATTCCACCATCCTCACCTCAGGAAGTATGACTGTATATTGGCTAGAGTTGTGTGTCTCCTGTAACCCAGGCAACAAGGGCTCTAAAAATAACTTAGGACCCGATGTAGTTCAGCCATTTCCGCCATGGCCTGTAATTCCCCACATCTAAAGAGAGGTATTTGAACGACTCCACAATTACTGGGAGTGTTGTCACTTGCCTTTGTCTCTGAAATTGTTATGTATCCATAAATCTCTAGTAAATTGGCGCACTGGCCAGTTGAAGAGGAATCATGTACAGTTTGTAGGTGTGCATGCATGCACATATGTGTGTTTTTCCATGGACTAATGGTTGGACTCCATCCTACTAGCTAAACAACATACAGGCTGTATGCTATTAATTTAAAAGGCAATACTGTCATGTAAAGTGAGCTCTCACTGTTTGAATTTACTGTCTGTTTACACCATTGAAAGTTATGTATGCTAGTATGCCCTGACAAGTTAGCAGTGCTAGCTTTTTGTGCTAGCTTGCTAATTCAGAAATGTCATCACATCACATTTTCTTATTCCTTTATGTGATATTATTTCATAGCTATACATTAACAAAACTGCATGGCTACTACAAAACTACAGAGGCTTGGAATGCATTTATTATTATTCAACAAAATTTTACTTCTATTCTCTGATTTAATTATAAGATACATCATGCTATAGATTCAAACTTTTGCATTTAAAAAACCCACCCCGTCAAGTCTATAAGTACTAATTTGACAGCCAATAATGGAGAAGCCCACTCACTTGTGCAGGACGGCAATCTCATTCTCAATGCTGTTTTCTTTGCCCTCTAGGGCTTTCTTGGGGATGCATTTGATAGCCACCAATTTCTGGGTCCTCTTCTCCTCTGCCAGGACCACCTCGGAGAAGGCTCCCCTGAAACACAAACACACAGTCTGTCAGACCTGAGTCCATTTATCAGTGAGTGCTTACACAGTTCTACGCGATTATATTGTGGATGGGTAGAAAGGAAAACTCTTGCTTTGAAGTGAAATTGGCCTAACCATGGTGATGACTTGGCATTAGCTTCCCTGTCCTAAATAATACATTTAAATACTAAGAGATGCTACCCAACTGAGGCCAGATCAGTGCCTATTTTTAACTTCAGCCTCCTCCCAAGGCCTTTGCCAGGCTGAGTCAAGTGTTGGGGAGATAACAACTTGTTGGGAGTTTGTTTTGGTGAGAATTCACATATGTTGCTCCTTCTTTCAGTTCTCTTTCCTTGACGTTTTAATAAAACTTGTGATGCTTAAAATATTTTTAATTAAAAAATTCACCCAAGTGATATCCAAAAGGGGGCCAGCCTTTCTAGCATTTGCCAGAAATGCCAGATGACCACAGCGTACATTCTAATTCTTCCGTACATACAGTACATTTCATCTCCCTCTCTCAACTCTAAAAATAAATTCAAAACAAGTAGAGCAGTAGAACTCATTTGGTCATGCTTTGATTAAGCAAAAGAATTTCAACATTTTCCCATGACCCAAAAAATCATGGAGGCAGACATTTCTTATGACCTCTGGGTTTTTGGCCGAGGCCCAGGGTGCTTTGGCTGTACAGTAACTATGAAATCCTGCCCCATTATTATACATCTGCAGTCCTGAGGATACAACTCAAAAGTACATCAGACACATCTATACCAGTACAAAAACAGTACAAATCAGATACAGTAAGGAGAGGAATATTTTAATTGGTAGTGTTAGGTAGAGTGTGAGTGAGCTGGGAAAGAAATACTGCTGTTGAAGGTACAGTAAAGCAGCATAATACAATTTTTGTAGGTTATTTAAAAAATGCCACCAGCCCTGCTACAGTGACCCTATATTGTCAGCATTCCATTGTGAACAACATATTTCTCCACTCCACTCTACTGATTTAAAAAAATCATTTTCCAGTCTGACAGGAAACAAATCAAAGATTTGAAAATCTGACCTCATACCCCCAAACGAAGGATGTGACAGCAACGGTGGCAGATTTATTGCATGCATTAAAGTCCCTGCAGGATTTGGCAAGAGGTTCTCTGTGTTGAAACCACAAACGCTTGAACTCATGATGACTTGAAACACTGCAAAGCATGGCAATAACAAACAATCCCCCTTTGTTTTAAAAAAAAATGGACAATTTTTCTGTTATTTTTTTTAAAGTTGGAAATGGGATGTATGCTGTAAGTGTAAAACATTAACATCTTAAATTTGCAAGATCAATTCTTACAATGACAATAAGCAAATCAATGCATGGATTGGAATTATAATTGATGCAATCGTCTTTATTTAAAACATGATTCTATTTCTTTCCCTGTCTTTAGTCTGGATTGTGTTTGCATTTCAAAGAAACATCTGAGCCTGAATAACACGTTCTTACATCCCCAAATTAACTAAACAGGAGGCAACAGGGGTTTCTAGTGAACCCCTTAAAACGTGGCAGGTGTGTCATGCACCATGAAAAAACATACTGAATTGAAGGAAACATGAAACAAGAAATATTTGTGTATGAATGCGGATGCAAGGTTGCGCAACAGGTCTTACTTGTGCTTCCTCAGAGGTTTTGCAACTTTGTCACTCACTCTTCACCCACTTATAGTGTACAACTGCATTTTTGTCTGAAAATCCTGAAGTGTAATCCCTAGTTTTTGTATGTGTTCAGTGTACTTAAAGTGCTGTCACTCAATGTTGGCAATAGTATAGTTTGCTTAGGTTCAATCATGCCGCTATTCTCTTTACGCATGTAGTACCAGTTGAAGGATTTTTTTAGAGCTAGGCTATGAACACTAATCAAAAATGCAGCTGTTTCGCATTACTCCCTGCCTAAATGTCAGCATATTAATTCAATTTCAATGCATGTCTTTAGCCTGGATATCAATGTTAGACGTCTGGCCCTCGGTACAAAGATGAGCTTGCAATAATACTTACAATTGCAAAAGAAACCCTTAGGGACTGAATGTCATGAAATAGAAGATTATTTTTGTGTGTGTGTGTGTGTGTGTGTGTGTGTACGTGTACATGTGTATGTGTGTGTACGCATGTCAGCCATCAGTCTGCCTTATCTCCTCTGCCTCCTCTGCAACGTGTGGGCAGACAGGAACCATAAACATCCATGGGCAGGGTTTGCAGGAACCTAATCGGCATCACAAACAAGGAACGCCTGCTTGCCAGTGTCAAAACAAAAGAAACTATGTGTCATTTTACAACTATCCACTGTAGCACTTTTTATGTAGTACAAAAAAATCTAAAAGCAAATGAATACAACACACTCAGTAAACATACTGAGAATTTTGGAGGAGTGATATCCAGCACAGGTTGGAAATTCTATTATCTGATCAGCAAATGGTGGTTTTGTAGATGTGACAGTTCGAGTCATTTACCCCCTCTGACACACATCTCGGAGTGGATGTCGATGCACCACCTGAAGCTCAACCTGGACAAGACTGAGCTGGTGTTCCTCCCGGGGAAGGCTTGTCCGCACCGAGACCTGGCCCCTCTGAGGTTAAAAACTACAGACCGGTCTCCATTCTTCCCTTCCTATCCAAACCACTTCGTCTTTAATCAACTGTCTTCGTATCTCCACCAGAACAACCTCTTGGACACCCACCAGTCTGGGTTCAGGGTGGATCACTCGACCGAGGCGGCCCTCCTTGCAGTGACAGAGTCGCTCCATGCCGCTAGAGCGAACTCTCTCTCCTCCGTCCTGATACTCCTGAACCTGTCTGCAGTGTTTGACACGGTGAACCACCAGATCCTCCTCTCCACCCTCGAGGGGCTGGGTGTCTCAGGCTCTGCACTCTCCCTGTTTGCATCCTATCTGACAGGTCCCTCCTACCAGGTGACATGGAGAAGGTCTGTGTCGGAACCACGCAGGTTGACTGCGGGGTTCCGCAAGGTTCAGTTCTGGGTCCTCTTCTTTTCTCCCTTTATACAATGTCTCTTGGTTCTGTTATTCACTCTCACGACTTCTCCTACCACTGTTATGCCGACGACACCCAGCTGATCTTGTCATTCCCCCCCTCTGACGCACAAGTGGAGGCACGCATTACTGTATCTCATCAATTTTCAAGTCAAGACGTGATCAGATACAAAATGAGTTTGTTACCTGTATTGAACAAGCACGCCGGGTTACGCCATGATTTTTGCGTAGCTTATATTGACCAATCAGCGTTGTTCAGTACTGCAACTCCACCCTAATGGTTCCTGGTCCCCCAAAAAGTACTACCTTGTTTTTTTGGGTCCAGGAACTATCCAACAGGAACCTTTTTCGGGTCTAGTTCCCCGGTGGGAAAGGTCGAAGTTCCTGGAACTAAATACCAATAGTACTAAGTTCCTGGATAGTTCCTGAGGGGGGAAAACGACTATAGAAAAATGTATGTTTGCTTTGCACGTCTGGTTGGATTTCTATTTTATTTCAGTTCACGTAGTTGCTAGATAGATAGATTTAGATTTCGGTCATTGGATACCATAATAACAGATGACATAAATACATTAATTCACTGCCCTGCACTTTATTCATTCCCTTTCACACTTATTCATTGCCCTGCACTTTAGCCACTCTCATTCCCCTTTCACATTCATTCACCCATTACCATTCCTTATCTCTGTATACATGTACCATTCATTCATTCGCTCTGCCTGTTCATAAGTAGTTTTTTTAGGCCTTTTTTTGTACTTTGTACCTTGCCTTTGTATTTTGTACATTCTTGTGATACTGTTATGCTGCTGCAACCCCAGAATTTCCCCCTGCGGATCAATCAAGTATCTATCTATCTATCTATCTATCTATCTATCTATGAGCATGGGTTGTGCATTGAAAGGCTGAAGCCTCTGCTTATTATGCCTACCCTTCATAGCTTCATAGCTTCATATGTGGAATCTCCCAGTCACAAACATATTTTGTTCTATTGAAGTCAACAGAATGCTTGTCTGAAGCCATCGCCCAGTCAAACTAGTAACCATTCTGGGAGTGTGGCCTTTCGGACACGTCTCACTGAGACAGCAGAAATTCCACAGGATTTAGGAGTTTGGGAAGAAGTCCAGCTGCGAAGGAGGTTGTCAGAGGTTCAAATTCCTCTGTAGAATCTGGGACATTTAGTGGACATTCTCCATCCAGCCCCCGAGAGACCACGAGGGGCTCTGAGGATGTGTACACTCTGAAATCTGTTTGTAACATTTAAGTATCTTAAGGACCTTCCTGCTGTACATTATTTTTCAAACATTTTCCTGACATCGGAGCAACAGCAGAATTGAGATCCATGACTCAAACTTTGTGGGCTGCTTGGGGTCTAAACTCTAAATGACCTATATTTTGATATTGATATATATTGTGATGATATATATTCTATCTATAAATAAAAATAAAATGCATTACGGCAATTATTGCCGTGATTGTTTCTGCTAAGTAACCATATTCGTAAACCTATTAAAAATGAAAACAAAAAATATCATTATACTTCCTGTACTAGTCAGTCACTTCATTAACTGAGTTGATGACTATAAAAAATCAGTAGATGTTAAAACCCACTGAAAATCTCGCACTAGAAGTCCTTTTAGCATTCATTTAAATGAAATTGGATGATGCCAATGTTCATTATGAGCATGATGATAATGATAATGGCAGTGGCAGTGATCAGCTCAGGTGTGAGCATACTGTTATTGAAGTATGCAAAAGATCAACTCTCAGAGTAAACAGATTTCGTCTAACACTGGGACTGACAGATATAATTGATAACGTTGAGCAAGGGGAGGGAGGTGAAATGAAAAGGGCAGAAGAGGGCGGAAGAAGACAATTACTTATGAAAGATTTATGAAAATGCTGAGATGATATGACAAAGAGTTAAATGTTTACAATTTTACGTGAGGCAATAATACTGATGAAGAACATGCTTCCATACTTAAGCCCGATCCACACTAGCAGCATAAGCTGCCTTCTTGGCCAAGTGCATTTACATAGACCACGCTGTCAGCAATAAAAGCTAAACACAGTTTATTACCAACAATGATATTTTATTTCCTTCACTTAACAAGGTTTTATCTAAGCAGATCATGTACAAACAATGTTGAATGAAAACCCTTGCTGACACAGCGCAGGTTATGAAAGTATGAAGAGTGTGAGTGTGATGAATATTTGATAGGATCAGAGTAGTGTGAGAAGTTTGCGGATGTACAGCCTAAGCTTGGGTGTGGGTTTTGGCTGGAGTGTCAAGTAAACATTTGTGTTTACCAAGCTGTTCCTGGTCCTAACAGGATATTCTTATCGTCACCACGGGACTCGTGTCCAGGAAGAAGACACAAACACAGTACCACTGCACAGTCCTCAGTTACTATCCAAACAGTAGGGCATGTTCTCATAAATCTACTGTGCAAATACATTACATAAGAGTGTAAATATTTACATACCAATGGACTTACATGTATTCCAGTGATTGACATTTTGCTATTGTGCACCAAATCTATATGAAAACACCTTTTGTCCTGCCCAAACAGTACACTGGCGCTCTCACTGTTGAAATGCAAACCTGGGTTGGATCATATGGCCAAAATATTATACACATACAGTATATGAAATATTCCACTTTGTGAATTGTTTGTGCTTTGTAGAAATCACCCTGTGGCCACCAAAAATCATTGCCCTACAACCCAGGGGCTGAGAACCATTGTGTTATGATTAAACGCACTATTATCTTTACGACCAGCAAGTCGGTTTGTATAAAGTCGGTCTTAGTTTGCATGAAGAAGTCTATGGTTGACATGTCAGCCAGCCATGATGTTTAACAATGTAATGACATTGCCTTCCAATAAAGTAGACCTAAAATGCTAAACCTGCCAAAGCAAAAGAAGACTAGAAAAAAAACAGTTTCACTTAAAAATAAAGTTCAAATATTGCTAAAGGTTAATCTTATCCTACATTGTGCTAATTCTTAAGAGTGAGAGGCATCAGTGTTACATGACCTACCTCAGAGCAAACCTACTCGCTTACAATGAAGACTTGGTGTTGCTTAGTTTCTGTCGCTACAAGCAACCTTTATATGTGTGTATCCCACAGTGCCTTGCTATGTATATCAAAGGAATGCACATGCTGGCATACATGCATGTGCTCACTCCCATACGCCATACCCAGGCACATGACGTCAATGCAAAAACGTACATACAGACACAACTAAGAGGCTCTGATTACCCTAATCCTGCACACAGATAAAAAAACAACTAAACCCTAATGATATCCAGCAAAAAAACAACTGAACCCTAATGATATCCAGCAACAAGCTGCCATAACTAACAGATGACGTATGATAGTGCAATAATTAATAATAGCATATTATCATACACAATAATGACAACAATAACCACAATCATTATCAGACATTCACATAAAATCTCCACCATAGCTAAACAAATACGACTTCTAACCTTTGCAGTCGTTTTTGCAGACCCAATTCTCTGGATCAATGCCATTCTTGGAACAGTCACTTATAAAACTGTACATCTGTATCTTTGATCAACAATATCTACTGTAAATAGTTATCTAAATAGCTTATCCTTTTCTCTTGTAGTGGGGGTTCACCCTCAAGACCGATAGGGTCCCTTATCCCTCTTTGTTTTTTTTTTACCAATACACAGCTACAGCTACAGCTATTGCTGGATGGGATGTTAGATGAAAGTGGGGTAAGTAAGAGATATGTTGTGCTAAAATAAACTCAAAGAACATGTTTTGGTAACACTTTATTTGAAGGGGTGTGCATAAGACTGTCATGACACTGTCATAACCATGACATGACACCTGTCATGACCATAACCCTAACCCTAACCCTAACCGCTTCATGAATGTTTATGACTGTTGTCATTAAGTGTCATTCGGTAAATTATGTCATTGTTAATGCAAAGTTGACATTGTTTGAGATGTCTTTACCGAATGACACTTAATGACAACAGTCATAAACATTCATGAAGCGTCCTTCATGGTCATGACAGGTGTCATGTCATGGTTATGACAGTGTCATGACAGTGTTATGCACACCCCTTCAAATAAAGTGTTACCCATGTTTTAAATACCAGTGCTACTAATTGGAATCATAAAGTGGACAAGGAAGCATCACTCTTATACTGAGGTGTTTGGTGACTATCTGCAATGTTTTATTCCTATAAATTCAAAATTACTCAAACTCCGACTAATCGTGCCATCTGGCCTGCTGAGAAGTTTGATCAAGAAGTTATGGAAACAGATGACAAAATGGTAACTGTGGAAAGGTCAGAGAGACATAGGGAAGGACCATCTGGTCCAATCGGAGCTCAGAGACACCCGACTGTGAGTCTGGCTCTGAAACATAAAGGACCATCTTTACTCTGTGGGCCCTCCAAACACAACCACCTGGTTAACTAAACTAGAGTCACTGTCCTTGTCTGATTGTATCTATAGTCTGTATTGTATCTATAGTCACATAAATTATTGATAATTAGGTCTTTAATTGTAAAAGCACATAAAATAATTCTACGTTTTGATCCCATATTGAACAAGTTGACACTTTTGGGAAATAGAGGGGAACTGAGACCTGAGGATATTGTGACATGGCACTCGTGTCCATGGACCATTTTAAGACATTGGCTTGGTCAAATTCTTCAGACCTGCAATATTCCAGCTATAATAACAAGGGGATTCATTGAGTTTACTTTTAACTGAAAACACTGGTAATCTGCTAGTATCATCATGTTTGTTTCACTCTCATCTTGGGATAATCCCTTAGCAGGACTGTTGCCATGACGCTGGTACATTAGACTCACTGCCAGTAACTTTCTCCATTAGCCAAAGACCACAGTGCACACCACGTATTGGCTCATCAAGAGGCAATATCAAGAAATATGAGCAAAACTGAAAAGCATAACTATCAATAAAAGCTTTTATTGATCACACAAAAAGACACACACTTCTGATAGGGTGTTGATATGGCTGGAGTGAACAGATCAATCAGACACCTCAGATAAACAATGACCCAGTGTGACCAAGTTACATTGACACTGTATATCCAGCGTGCTTCCCTCCCCTCCCCCTCCGACTAGCTTCACAGACAGTTATGTTATTTGCATCTGCAAATCTGATGATGGGAATCACTAATGATTTCCATTTTCACCTCTGGTCTTTAAATCTGATAACATGAGTAGCCAACAAAGAACATTTGTACATGTGTATTAGAAGTGTGTGTTAGAATATCCTATTGTATGCTGCTGCAGTGAGCCAATTTCCCCTTGGGGATCAATAAAGTCCATCTTAATCTTACAGTAATTACTATGTAGTCAGTCACTCCCTTTAACATTAAGTGGTGCTAACATAGAGAAAGTCTCCACATATAAATACCTTGGTATTTGGGCTTGACGGCAATTTTACTTTTAAGACTCACACTGATAATCTGGCAAAAGAAATCTGAGACTGCAGCTTGATTTTCTGTACAGGAACAAAATCTGTTTCCCTATGTGCTGTAGACAGAGGATTGTTGAGGCAATGTTTCTTTCTGTCTTAGACTATGAAGATCTAATACACCTGTCTCACATTTGAGGTTGCTGGATGCTGCTCACCATTCGGCCCTCAGGTTTATTATGGGTGATGTTTATCGCACCCATCACTGTGTTCTCTACCAGAAAGTTGGCTGGCCATCACTTTCTGTTAGGAGAAATATTCATTGGTATCTGTTTATCTATGAAGCAAAAACTGCCACCATATCTTTCGCTGCTTTTACATCAGAGAATTGCTATTCATAAGTCTCGCTCGCAGGATTGGTTGTCACTTCAGGTTCCTAGGGTCAACCCAAATCTTGGAAAGACTGCTCTTAGATTCTGCGCTCCAGATACCTGGAATTCCTTACAGCAAACCCTAAAGCTAGATACTAGAAGCTAGAAAGTGTTTAGTGAAATGAAATGAAATGAAATGAAATCACACGACAGAGTCCGTCCCTGTCTGCCGAAGAGCCAAAGTTCATAAGGATTATTGACTGTGGCAACTGCTGTGGGTACGCGAGTGTAAATGCTTTAATTTTCCCTTCATTTCATTTTTATTTGTATAGCCTGTATAGCTTAGAGATTGTTCACATATCATACAACACATTTCCTAACACACAGTGATGCAATCAATGCTGTACAGCTAAACCTTTCCCTAAATGAAGCATGGGCACATGTTTGATGCATTGGACCAGCTCACATCTCAACAACATATTGTAAGCAATTCAAGCACAAAGCAACTTGTAATTACAGATAAAGAATTTGACCCTTGACACAAGCCCCCAAATGGCCACAAAAAATGATTTGGCCTTGGGTATTGTAAGCATATGTACTTTTACAGCATTCCTTGTAATTTATTTCCACCTAAATATTGCCTAATTCATAATCATTTCCTGACATCGTGTAAGGCAATGGTACAAAATGCCTCCGTCTTACAAAACAGAAAAAGGATTATGCAGGAAATATGTGGGTATGTAAAGGTTTTAACTTTCTTGTTTTGTTTCTCCTCCTTCCTGGTTTTTCTTCTCTCATCTAATCTGCCCATTCAGTCTTTCTTTCAGTAAAGACTGCTGATCTTACTGCATGCTACCTTTCTACCAGTTAATTCAGTTTCTACTCCCTCCCTTCCCAGTTCCCCTTGTTCTCTCCCTCCCTCCCTCCCTCTCTCACAGATACACGTATACACCATGCTGCAGGTATATAATGGTCTGACTTCCACCAGTCGGTGATCTTTTACATTGTTTTCAAGAGATCTGTGTAGCCTCTAGTGTAAACAGGTGGAATAGTAGGTCAAAGCGAGACTCAAATGCTGATTCTTCCAGTTTATGCAGCAACATAAATATCCCTCTCTCTGCCCTTCATCCAAAGTCTCTTTTGCCGCCAGGCTAAAACCATCTGTGATGGTAGTGTCCCATTCTCCTTCTTTCCTTCTCATCCTTTTCTTCCACCAAGGAAGCTATTAAATATGTTATACTTGCATCCCTTCAAATATCTTAAATTGCTGCTTCCTCTCCTGTATCCTTCCCCCCAGTCAGAATTAAACCCACCCTAGGCAGGAGAAATGGAGGATGGGAGACGAAGGACACAAAATAAGTATCACTTCAAAAACCTTTGTCACAAATAAAATATTAGCCCAAAGGCATGTTTGAGAGTGAGTAAAGAGGTGTGAAGTTTACTAAAATAGCTAGTGTTCTTGCTTTAAATGATGACACTGCATCCAATCTGACACACAAGCTTATTAAAGCCAGAGTGCTAAAAATACAAAAAGCATGTCATCACAGGTTTTGGCGAAGCTTACACATAAAAGGCATTCTTCAGAGAGTTTACAGGAGGTTTACTCAAATGAAAAAAGACAACAAAAGTCACTGAACACTATATAACGAACAAAATCCCTAACAAAATCATACTTCATACGATCAGGCTACAAAGCCTAGGACATGTCTCCCTCAGGATTTCTAGCACCTGAGATAAAAAGCCGCTGGAAAGTCATTTCACGCCAGTTCGCTGATTCCTGGGTAACCTCGTCACGTGGGGAAGAAATAATGGATAACAGTGGTGTGTGAAGCTGCACATACCAAGCCTGCAAGTGTGTGTAACATTGTTAGGAGCATATATTGCTGAGAGCAGATGGAGATGTGTAAGTGGGCCAAACAGTAGGTGTGTGTGTGTGTGTGTGTGTGTGTGTGTGTGTGTGTATTCCAGGAACTGCAGGCTATGCCATGCTGAGCTGTGCTGTGTAGACGCAGGCTTCTGCTAGAATTAGGTCAGGGCAAGGCTGAAGGGCTGAGGGGGGCAGAAGCAGGGATGTGTTTTAAGAAGAATCAGGTCCGGGTTGGAAACGGTTCCAATGTGCTGTTTTCAAAAGAACGGTTAAACTCTGACACTAATGGATATCTGAATCAAATAAATTACTGAGAATGCTGCAGTGTCAGAATGAACATGCAGTCCATCTCAAAATCAAACAATGTTATTGCTTGACTGGTAAGAGTTGACTTGATGATGCGGTGATGTTGGACGTTAACCCCGTTAGTTCGATTCCACTGTGGTTGATCACTTATCTTAAAAAGTAACCTTTCCATTATCTCTTTCTTGCTCTGCGTTTTCTTTAAGTTCGAGCACAATGTGTACATTTGTGTGTGTGTGTAGAGACAGAGGAAAAGGAGAGGGAGAGGGAGAAGAGACAGAGAAGAGATGAGAAGATAAAGGGGGGGGGGGGTGACAGAGGAGTGTGCTCTGAGCCTTACTCATTGTTCCTCTATGGGCTTATCAGTGGCTAAGACAGAATTACAAGGCCGACACAGTAACATGTTGTCCTGTACTTTCAGGTCCAGCATGGGAGCCAGTTGCTGGATAAAGCACTGTGTGTGTCCTCCCCTTTTCACAAGGAAATCCTTGGCTTAATCTCAGCTTTCAGTTTAGGGAAGTCTGTGGCAAAAGAAAAGAATGCTATGGCTAAGTAAGTCTTAAGAAGTGGTGGTGTCATCCATAGTATCACACACACACACACACACACACACACACACACACACACACACACACACACACACACACACACACACACACACACACACACACACACACACACACACACACACACACACACACACACACACACACCATTGGTTAAAAACAAACCAGTTATGTACCCACACATAATATCTGTTTCCTCCTCTGGTGCCCGTTCCCGGGGGCTTTCGGTTCATTGTGCACTTTATCTTTTTTACTGTATGTAACTTTTTATTGTACTGTTTGTAATTTGTCTTTTGTAATTGTGAGGTTTGTTTCGTGTTTTTGTGAGTACCTGCCTTGGGACTACGGATGAAATTTAGCAAATTTAGCTAATTCCGGTACATTTACATTGATGTGTAATGCTGATATGTTGATTAATGTGCACTGTCCCAATTCAATAAATAAATAAATGAAATGAAAAAAATGACACACACAGACACACAGACACAAAGAAAAGTGAATGAGAGAGATCACAGGAACGTGATTGGGACAGGATTCAAGAGAAATAGATGTGATATGATGAGGGACAGAGATGCAGACAGAGAGAGAGAGAGAGAGATGAATAATAGATGGACTGGGACAGCTCACCCGCTGGGAGACACCGCTGCTCCATAAAGGTGGAGATCTCCTTTGGTCTAAACTACTTTGGTAATTATGATTTTAGGTTGCTCTAATTCTGACTCACAACAGAGTGACAGAATCATGAAGAAGAGACAAAAACAGCACCCACAAAAATCACTCTGGGTTTAAATGGTGTCATAACCCATTTCTAGACTCCTCAGGGAGTGTCGACGCCTCAACGCAATTTCAGTCACTTGCATGCTGACATTGTACATGCAAATAAGCATGGCGACACCAGGATGACAGCTACTGGCCGCTTGGCTTGCTGACTATCTGGACATCAGGTAGACAATCATTACACCAACCGTGTACTACATACTAGTAGTGTACGTAGTAGTCTAGTAACAGCTGCACATCTAGTTAGAGCTAGCAAAAAAACAACATTCACATAACAGCATCATTTCCCTTACCACTGTATGCCAGTAAAATGAGAAAGATGAGGAAGTCCTCAGTCGCATCAAATATCTTAAGTTTCTACTCTAAATGCCCAACTTAAGCATTTCCTCATCCTCATTCCTCTTAATTCTGAACACACAGTTGGTAAAGTTAGATTGTGTGAGTTATCACAAACATGTACATGTGTTGCATCTTGATTCATTACTGGCTGGCGTTATCACTTCTGCAACTCATAGACTAAGTTGAGCAGAGGCTCTTCCTCTAGAGGAAACATAGCTTCATTACAGTAAATGTAAGTACATTTTTTGGCATTCAATTGCTGGCCAGTGTTGTGAAATGATATCAAAATAGAAACAACAGAATGGAAACTTCTCTGGTCTAAAGATATTTCATACAGCCAGGATCTATTGCCAGCATCTCTGCAACCCAGAGTGAGTGGAGGGCTATTGAAGCTTTCCACTCAGCAGCAGAAAGCCCTCAGACAAGAGCGGTAGATCAGTGTTAAAGCCCGTATAATGTAGCAGAGAGCCAAGAGTGTTTGGGAGCAAGTGGAGCAAAAAGTGTTTTGGCTGCCAGATTGTGTCCCTGACCAATCTACAATCTGCGTATGACATGAATAGAAAACCACAGATAGAAATCTTGTGAACTTCTGTGGAATTCTTGATCTAGGTTTTGAAACAGCAGCAGCGTTGACACGTTTGAAGCATCAGCAAAGACACATCCACTCAAAACAGACCTGGAGCACAGTGACGCCCTCTAATGAACAGGGTCAAATACTTAACACATGGCTAATTCATCTTGGTGTTGTTTTATCAGTGAGCAGCAACTCACTCTGAAGTCCTGAGACACTGAAAAGGAACTTCTGAGAAACACCGGCGTTTTTTATGAGGAATCTGTTAACAGTTCATCCAGAGAGATGGAGAGATAGGAACGCTGGAGGGAAAGGTCGTCACCAGGAAGACAATGTGTGTGTGTGTGTGTGTGTGTGTGTGTGTGTGTGTGTGTGAGTGAGTGAGTGAGTGAGTGAGTGAGAGAGAGAGAGAGAGAGAACCAACTCGCATGCTCATGAACATAAACATATACTGACATAAAACTGTACACTCTCTCACTTCTCGCCCCCTCTTTATAAACACAACAACCCACACACACACACACACACACACACACACACACACACACACACACACACACACACACACACACACACACACACACACACACACACACACACACACACACACAAAGTACTCCTTCGAAATCAATCCTGGCCAATCGCTGATCATGTGACCAGTGAAGGCAGGAGCCACTGGGTCACCATTCCACACGAGCGATGGGGACTGGCAGGGCCAATCCATCAGCCTTAACGATTTTAGATGATTACAACAACATGCTCCCCTACTCCTCCCCCTCTTCTCCTCTTTTAAAAAAAGAAAACCAGAAGAACATGCTCATTGCTCTCAGCGTGTGAACATGTGCAGCCATTTAAATGTCAGAAAGCCAGCATGGCCCATTTGCACAGCTTGACGGTCAGTTGAGAACCCTCAGAGCCAGACGCTGAGTGTGGGAACGTGGGAGACGGTAAAGATGTAAAGTAAAGATGTACAAAACCTGTTTTGTTGGACATCTGAACAACAGTAATGTAAAGCCACCGAACCAGCTGCACCTCTCAGCACCCGAGGGGCTGCAGGAGGAGTTGCAACAATGCAGTGAGACCACTGGCATGCCAATAATGTGATGCTAACAGCAAGTCAGCAAAAGGAGGAGCAGAGGACTACGAATCCTGTTCTTGAGACACTGGAGACAAACAGCTGCACACTGAATGCTATTTTGTACTACTTTGCTGAACTGACATTCGCTATATTGGACTTTGTATTCTTTGTTGTACTTTCATATCACACAATATTCCCTTATCAGTACAGAACATACAGAATATACAGACAGCAGGTCTCACTATTCATTGCTGCTGCCTGTCCCTATTCCCTCTGTGTGGAACAGCCTGCAGAAATATTTGAAAATCAAGTAGTAATTCAGTTTCTCTTACCGAGTTCAAAGTAACAGCCGGGGAATCGTCTTAGGAATCGTCTATGTGTTGATTAAGATGTTTAAGGATTGTGCCATTGTCCCTGTCTCTCTACTCTCCGTGACTGTCTATTGGTTACTGTGGAAGCTTTATATTGTCGTCTTGAGCGTAACTTCTATCCCAAACCTTCTATTAGATAAGATACAAGAACTTTTTCTCAGGTCACTGTCATGTCGTTTGTCATTGCCTTGTGAATGGGCTCAGCTGCAGAAATGGAGGGGACATGGAGCGCTGAGATGAAAGTTCTTCACAGTAAATAAAAGTAGATTAACACAATGTAATGGCATACTAGACTGGAAGGTTTGATACTGACATAATCGAGTTATAACATTTAGATTATCAATATCAATTTTTCCAAACACATGACCTTCGAATCTACGACCTGCCAAAAGGCAATGTACTGTACAACAAAAGATGGAGAGCGGCAGGACATGTCAATACTACTGTTTGAAATCAAGCCAAGGGAAATGCTGGGGAAGCCAAGGGAATCCAAACTTTCCAAGCAAGACAAGCTGGATGTGTGTGTGTGTGTGTGTGTGTGTGTCAGTGTCAAAGTCAGTGAATGAGTGACTCAGTGTGTATGTGCAACACATGGTATAAGAGTTTTATTCCAAAATACTGAGTCTAGTTCTCCTAAAATCTTACCATTTTGTGAGTGAAGCTCAACTTTTGACTATAACCGCTATGGCTTATTGACCGTAACCCTAAACAGGATCAATGAGTATGCCTAATGCTTGGCTGTGTTTCCTGATCCCTGTGCGATGAAAGCTCTCATTTCTGCTGCAAATCAAGAGCCGCAGGACACACTGGGATCCCGGTTGCACAGCTAATGTAGTGTGAAAACAGTAACTGATTATGGAGCAGCTGAGAGAAATGGGGAACCAAAATGGATCTGGATTTCTGATAAGACAGATGCAGCTTTGGGCTCGGTTGGACAGACAGACAGACAGAGACGCAGAGAGAGAGACAGAGAGACATGTAGACAGACACAGAGAGAGAGACAGAGAGAGAGAGAGAGAGAGAGAGAGAGAGAGACAGAGACAGAGACAGAGACAGAGAGAGAGAGAGAGAGAGAGAGATGCGTTCTTTCACATGCAAACTAAGCTACTCGCTCATAATGTTTATTAATCTGACATAAGGAATAAAGAACTGGGTTGAAAAACAACAAAACAACACAAGGATGAAAGGAATAATATGAATTATGAATAAAAAGCTGGTAAAGCAATGAAATTCTACTAAAGTATCGTCTGAAATAAATACTGTACTCTGAACGTACTGTGTTCAGGCCAGATGGATCAATGGGCTTTTGTGTAGTAGAGTAGGGATAGGAATGAGACCCAAAGCGTGGTGTGGACAGACAGACAAACAAAGAGGCAGGCAGGCAGACACATACACATAAAACACCCACATCTCCTCCATGGCCTCTGACAAAATGTCAGTGAGAGACGTTCCAGAAGTGTCGAGCAGCTCTCCGCTCTCACTAACACCGTTGTAAAGTGTTAATAAAGACATGTGTGTATGTGAATGTTTGCGTGTGTTTGTTGTGTGCGTTCCCTGTACAAGAAAGGGAGCGAGTTAATCTCTCCCACAATGCACACATATGCACCCGGTGGTGGATTATTAATAGCAAATCAAAAACTTTGTTTCCATAGTGACTGTTTGAGTCCATTATGGAAAGTGTCTCCTGTTGTTGCCAGGACAACCATCCAGCAATGGCAAATGAACGTGGCACACAGCTGAGTGATGTGTTGAGCTGGTGATCTCTCCATAAACAAGCTCCCACCACCGAACCAGGGGTAGGAGGAAGAATGGACATTGAGATGAATGAGAGGTAAAGAGGAAAGACAAACATCTGCATCCACACCCTTTATCTGAGCTATTCACATGAGCTGTGCTGTCAACGTCAACTTGATATGGAGATAAACACTGAATGCAAGTATAAATCTATTTCTTCTCAATTTTCCACTCATGTGCATGCACAGTTTATCAGTCAAGCTAGGCAAGGTGTTATAAATGAGGACCCAGAGCCTTACAAAAACAAGGTTAGGTTTCATCATGTTACATGGTTACGTTCAACAACTTAATTCCTGTACTAACACGGATGGGGGTGTGCTTAAGAAGTGCTTCAAATGTGATGACACCTTGAATAAACATCCTGCATTGTGACGCCCCAAATGTCAATGATTAATGACCACAGAGCCAAGTGTAGCCCATGACAAACACAGTCTAAAGATCCATTTTACTGCAGTATTTACAAGCTATTGAAGGGTGACATGGTAATTATTAAGCAAAACCATCTTCTGCTTCATATAGAACTCAAATTGCAGTGCAAAGCATCAAAATGCCAACATTTACTCTTGCCAACATGGAGAAGTTGGGTGCATGTTTCACTGTGGGATGGACAGGCGGACCGTTTGAACATGAGGACCAAATGAATCCAGGCATGAATCCAAGAGGCCGCAAATGGTCCAGCTTTGGTGCTGGAATATGCTTGGGTGTTTGGCGTGCCAAATTACATTTGGATGCTTTCCCTACCCAAGGGACGGGTTTGAAAAATGTAACCACGTCAAACCTGGAGGATGTGCTGTCAACACAGAGCATGGTACACAATTTGCACAAAGAATAAGCAGGATTCAATACAGAGCTTGGGTGAAGTATTCTTTGATTTTGTGTAAAGTCACACCTTAAACTAAAAGTGTACTATGCCGCCACCAGAATGGTGTTCCTGATATGATGACATGAGGCTAGAGAGAAGCAGGGATAATGTTAAGGTGGCACAAATGACAAACAGAAGGTATGCCACCATGTAGTCAAATTATAAACACACACACCCCCACACACACTCCCCCACACACACCTACACACACACCTACACACACACCTACACACCCACACACAAACATGAAAGTGACAGTGATTCCACTAAAGCCAATTAAAATGTCCTCAAACGTTAAGACACACAGCACACACCATTACAACTGAACAGCACCAGTAATCCTCATTACTGTTGCCTCTTAATGCATTACTATATGGAGCTATTTCAAAGCCTACCTCAGTCAGGCTTTAACATGGTCTCAACATACTGCTTCACCACAGACCTCAATAAAGGTGGCTATATGGTGGAATTAACAATGTAGTGCCTCAAATGCTCAAGCGCTGCTTTCCATCTTCTCTTAAGCCCTCAGTAGGGAGGGGGGCACCAGAAAACCTTCTGAGAACTGTTCCCTGTGTCAGGGGGTCAAATCACACATCATACACTAAGCACAAAAAACCACGGTAGTGAGGAATGTTCAAGAAGGCCACACGGGACCTCCTGGCACAGCAGAGCTGAGCTCAGTCTGACAGCTACTGGCTACACTCCTATGAAAACATCCTTTATTTGCTCATGGATAAACCTCCCTCTTTCATGTCTTCATTGGAAGTAAGGCCTTTCTAAGAGTTATACAGTTTAAAAACATGCCCCTGTATAATGCACAAAATCTTATATGAGTGACCAGAAATTTTGATAGTTGGACATGGACATTAGCTGCACATTAAAGAGAATATGATTTGATGCATTTCAACCAGCAGCCTATACATTAGATATCCATGATGATCATCATCCTGTACTGCACATGCCGCTGTCTACTTCATCTGAAAGTTTATATGTCAGAACTGCATTTGTGTTTTAGTTTTCTTTTGCACGCCTAAAAACTATGCCTTTTATCGTAGCTGGGAGTAACACTACTCTTCATTTAATTATCCTGCTAAAACAATAAACTCAAAGTTATGTCATCTTGATCTTCTGTCATATTAAACATCAAGCTGTATGCCCAGTGAAGCCCTCCGGTGTGTTGTCAGCGCTGGCACTTTGACAAAACAAGACAAAACCAATCTTCTTAGCAGGCTAACAGCACAGCATTAATAATAATCTAGCATTGGCAAGTGGCCAGCAAAGGCTGAGCTGAGTCTCAATGTATGCAGGTCCAAGCACGCCTTACCAAACAGGGTATAGCCAATCGTTTAAGAACAACAACAATTACCTCCCCACACAATAGTGTGATAATGCAAATCATTTCCATCCACACATCACACCGGGATCAGAAACGAAACACATCTTTTGTCCATCTAGGCGAACAGTTGAGCAATAAGCATCAATAAAAAAATCACACAAAAGATACACATTTTATCCAAACCATGCCAACATTTTCCAGAGTGTGTAAAAGCCATCACAGAGAGTTGAAACACAAGTGTCTGCCGCTGGCGCTGACACACTTACGTTCCCAGGATCTCTTTGAAGTCATAGTTCTCCTTCACATCTGAGGTCTTCTTTTTCCAGGCATGGCAATCGTCACCCAGTGGCATTTTCTTGTTGTGGCGGTCGGCAACAATACTGGTGCGGATGGGGAGAAGAGGAGGAAAAGGGGGGTAGGAAGAAAATTTTCATTAACACCTATAGTTTATCCTCCCCTGGCACCCTATTGGCAAGATAGTTGACGAATGTTACAACCCTCTTGCAGTTCAGTAACATTTGTAATAACATTTGAAACACAGCACCGTTTAGTGAATCTAAATTTAATTTGAGAAACAGATAATAGAAGCAAAAGAAACAGAAACAGTCAGAAGAAAGCAATTTTGTATTCTTGTTTATGAAAAAGCTCACTTTGTTTTCCACTTTCAGCCAAGCAAACGTCTTTAAATTACTAGTTCCTGCATTGTAACTAGACCCGTTATCACAATACACGTTTGAAACCCTTCAGACTGATACAGACAATTAGAAGGCTTTTCAGCTGACTAAAGAATGCAGTAAGTCCTGCTCTGTTTCACAGTGACACCTTCAGATGAACTTCCCTTTGAAAATAACCCACACTGCTGTTAAGTATTATCTGTTTGTAATGTGTTATGTGCTAGGTTCTGCCTTTCAGACCACAAGGAACTTAAATAAACTTGTGGAAAACTACAACGTTTAACAGATTTGGGACAAAATAAGATATAGATGTAGATATAGATTAGATATAGATGTATAGTAGAGTAGAGTATAGATAGTAGTAGTATAGATTGCAGACATGGTGAACTTCAACTCTAAGATGACATCGCTGACTAAGCGGTGGACCAAAACCTTAAACGAAGACACAAACAATGTAAATTCAAGTATTGCCTTATTTTACTTTGGTCTCAAGTGTTCACATTCCACGACATGAGCTTTGTTGTCCTCACCAGAGTGAACATAGAGGACACTGCTGTCACAGCCATCATCATCTAAACCAGGAAAGTGCCTAACTCAAGACCTCCAAGACTAAAATAGCCCTGTTCATATCAGCACGCCTCACTCCTCCTCTATTCCTGCTGCCTGCCTGGCAACCTCACAGTCTCTCTATCTACGATGATGTAACACATTGTTCTGGTTTGTACCAGTAACATTTGGTACAGGGTATATACTGACATGGTTAACCATATTACAGCTAGCTCATGGTCAACTCATTTAAGTGTTGAACGTGTGTGTACGAGTTGAATTCTTCAACAGAAAGGGGGCAGGAGTCTGTCGGTCTTAATGCTGCTGTTGACCCAAATGTTAATAGCGCATGACCTCTTCGTCTTGTAGTGAGGTGCAGTCACTGACTGTTCAACACATTCCCACACAAGCACAGACTCTCATGCACACATGCTATGCCTTTACACACACACACACACACGCACGCACGCGCACCCTCTCGCTGCCTTTACTTGTGTCTGAAGTCGGCTTCATATGTGTCATCGTGGGAATCCAAAGGAGCTTCTATGGTATGGTGGGGAGGCTAAATTGCACTAGTGTCTAATGGCAGCTAAGGTGGAAATCAGTTTAGTCACTTTGATGGCTGGCTGCAGTTTGAGTAATTATGTTTCCTATAAGTGGCCACAAAACCTGCACAGAGGCAGCTCAAGGCCAGCTATGACGTGACTAGTTATCAATCTAAAGGAGCAAACACATCAGAAACACCGAACGATGTAAAATGATACAACTTTGTGGTTTTGACCAGGCCTAGACTACTTTGTGTTCATCAGTTATGTTGCTCCATATCTGTAGTCGGACCACGGACCAGGTCCCATCAGATTCTAAATGCTAAACTGATCATTTTTGGGCCCCAACATCGGGACGCACTAAAAACATGTTTTCTTGCATGATTTAAGATACACTCCTGTGTGCATTCAGCTAATGACAAAACTTGTTATGATGTTGAATCGTGCAATGAAAGTAATGAGGCAACAGCACTTTGAAAACGGCTCATAGTTTCTCATATAGTTTGAGCGTTATCAGTTTCTGATTTGTTCTGCATCATTATTTCCTGCAGTTTTGCATACCTTTGAGAGCAATTCAACTAAAAACAAGCATGGATATAAAATAGACATAGCAGACTGGTATGCAACGTGATGTGCTTAGGGGAAGTGGTAAGAGGAAGTCTGTCAAATGTGTGAAAGGACTCTGCTTCTAAAGGAAATCTTTATTAGGACGGTTGCTGATAACTACTGTAGACGAAAAAACACACAATACATATTAGGCTGCAACTCTATTCCTGAGTGCTTCTTCGACTCGACACCAGCTCCAGACCTCTCTTCCAGGCATTTTTTTTACCAGTGCTTTCACTGAAAAATGAACTCTCCATTATAACAAGACTAGTGATGTCTAGTGGTGTCTAAGACTAGTGGTGTCCCTAGTGATGGCTGGGCCATTCTGGTGTATGGTTAATGTGAGCTGCGCCTCCAGGCACGCACACTTCAAAAGGCTTAACACCAGAGCAACTGCAATATGTGAAACATCTTTTGACTTTCACTTTATATATAATCACATTATTAGTATATATAATAATAATGTCTGGGAGTTCAGATCTATTTTTAATGCAAGGAAACTTTGGAATTGTCTGACAGACATTTGGACAGGACATCACAGGTGGCTCTATTTAGAGGCAGTCTTAACCTACATGCTAAAAAAAGATTTTCTGAAACAGTGAAAACACTTAACCACACACTGCTTGTTTGCAGCATCTCACCTTGCTCACATGGAGATTCATGGAGATTAATGTAAATTCATGCATTGAGCATGTGTGATACTGAACATCAAAGTCATAATGAGTCTATGAATCCATCAACCCTGGCTTGTAATATGGTGCATTCATTTCATTGACTACGTATTAAAATACCTCGCTAGAGACCACAAATATCAACAAATCAACTTTAAGACACTTGCATTTCACTTCAATGGCACAAGCATTTGGATACATTTCACAATAAGCTACCCGATATCGCATTTCAAACAATACATTTCAATACACTGGGGTTCTAACCAAGGTTAAGGACGTGGACCGGAAGTTCAAACATGAGCAAGGGGTTGTGGTTTTCAGGGAAACGCTATGGACAGATTAAGGTTACGTTGTAAGAGACTTGCACAGGGGCAGATAGGAGGTGAATTTAAAGAAGCAGGAGCGTGGAGGAGAGGTACATGCAGGTACAAAACGAGCGCTTAGAGAGCCAAAGCCTCTCCGTTCGTTTGATGACATCACTTGTGGCCAAAGGGAAAAGTTAAGCTGCCCGATCCTCAAGAGCCAATAGGATCAGGGAGGCTTGAGGTGTAAGAGGGAGATGCACAATACTGAACCAGAACCACATTCCCTAAATACTACAGGGCATGCAGGATTCACCCTTGTTCAAGCTATACACGGAGAGAATCGCTGTACTCACTGGTTTCCCATTCCTGTGATGTGCAATGGACAGAAGAAACACATACACACATACACACACATACACACACACACACACACACACACACAAACACACACACACACAACACACACACACACACACAAGTGCAGTTATGTAAAATGCAAAAAAGTAGATAAGGTTTTGGAGAGCCATGTGTGGTGTCATTACTGGATGTTGGGACTGTACTGAAAATGTTCAAAATCTCAACAGCACTTGAATACTCACCTGCACGCACACACACACACGCACACGCACACGCACACGCGCACACACACACACACACGATAGCTGATGACAAAAACTAGATGTCTAAGAATTAAATTAAACTTGGACCAAACGGAGGCCCTGAACACATCTCTAGACAAATTCAATTGTTTCTCACTTAACTTGGCAACCTCTCTAACAAACTAAAAAAAACTCATATGCCTAAAAGCTGGTTCAGTTTTGCCTTTGAAACGAATGCTTTTATATCGTCTCGCCTTGTCTACTATAATTCCCTTTTTTTTTGTCTCAACCGATAAGTCCACAGCTCCAGATTGTGCAGAATTCCACCACCAGGTTATTGACAAAGACTACATGCATGTCACAGGATCATATTCCCGTTATTGCAGCTTTACTACATTGGTTTCCTATTAGTTTTAGAAATGTTTTTACTTTAATAAGATTTTACTTATTGCTTTCAATGCTTGGCTGGGTCTGGCTCCTAGCTACATCTCAGATATTTTATCCCCTCAAGAGCTTGAGATACAGCTTGAGATCCTCAGGCTGACCAGGCATTTACCATCCAGGCCTCCAGGCTTTGGGGCACCTTGCCTGAGGAGCTAAGTCGGCAAATTAAGTACAATTTATGAATAATTTTTTTTACAGCCAGGCTTTCATATTTCTTTCTAATTTTTTTTGACCTAGTTTATTGTTGTTATATTTGTTTTCTTCCTCAGTAAACCTGTTTCTAACTCATGTCTACCAAGTTATTGTTTACCATATTGGCTTCATTGTCTGCAAAACATAATCTGTTTCTGATTATGATCATAAGACCCAGATCAGCAGCATAAGAATAGCACAAGAAAATGCTACATCGAAATTCTCAAACTGCCCTTATGAAGTCTATAAATAAGTATATCAAGCCATAGTGCAAATCAGAAAACAAACCCACTAATGTACGCCATCTTTAAAGGTCCCAAGACAGATGTCAACTACTTCACATGGTGCCTGTTTGCATATGTCCCCCTCACTGTCACATTCTGTGCACCCACTGGCTGGCTGGCTGGCCAAGCGAGCGAGAGAGCAAGAGAGCGAGAGAGAGAGTCTTAACAGTCTTATTCCAACCAGCCTGGTCAGCTGGGGCACTGGTGTCCATGGCGCAAAACAAATCTTCTTTCAAAGTGAGCTTATTAATTGATAAGCAGACTTCTTCTGCTGCCATGGAGAGAGCAGGTGTGTGTGTGTGCGTGTGTGAGAAAGAGAGAGCAGAGAACAGAAAGAGGGGAGGAGAGATGGGGAAAGTAAAAGCAAAAGCCAAAAATACCTCAAGCATTTTAGTTCAAAGAATGCATTAGGCACAATGGAAGAAATGATACACCTCGAGTGATTTCTACTGAGATACCCCTCGACCCCCTTTAAAGATGAATAACAGCATAGTGGATGCATTCTCACGAGATCACAGTCGTTCAGAAAGCACTCTGCGCTACTTTATATGGAAGAAGACAACTAGCTCTCTAGTCTCGTGCATATTCCATGAATGTCAGTCTCTGATCTTCGAAACTGCACGGCGGCTTGAGTTACATACAGGCAATGTGGCAGTGGTGTGTCTGATGTGAATGAGAGTATAGCTGTCATTTACCTTCCTGCATGACCAGCCAGTAGGCTGCAGTTAACTTCAGCAGGCTACACTGTGGCAATGCTACGGGTGATTCCTTTTGATATATATAGTTACAAAACCTTAGTCATAAAATCTTCATTTAAAGCGAAAGGTCCTCATTAATGTTAATGCCGAGAGCTAGTTGCGGTACAGACATAGATGTTGGTTGGGGAGAGCTGCCAAAAAGCTGTCAAGAGAGCACGTTTTGCGTTATCCGTTCCGGCATCTACCTGCCCTTTTTGTGGGGAAATGCAAAATTAAAGTTTTAGTCGTAACAATAAAACAGTCGTTCCTACCTGCAATTTGACGGTCTCAAAGGTCGGGTTGTGTCCTTTCTGTCTTTTCAACTCAGAGCGCGCACCGAGAATCTGTACTTTACAACCTCACCAGCAGCGCTCTCCCTGACGTCACAACAGGGCAGAAGGCAGAGGGCGGGGCCACAGCAAAACCGACCTATCATCGATCTGGCTGTGGCGCACAGGTAAACAGTTCTGCTTCGCTATTAGTCAGTCTGTGCGTCCTCGTTTTTTGTACAGCGATAACAGCCTATTTCTAGGATAAAAGGGTTTGTTAGTGGGCGGTTTTGAAATGATCATTTATATTATTGGGCTGAAAGTTAGCACACTCAAACTATTACCATTATATTATTATCATCATCATTATTATTAGTAGTAGTAGTAATAGTACTATTCTCTTGACATACTCTCAGGGAGACTCTGTTCTAACTTTAAAACGTCCAGGAACTTCTGGAGATGTGCAGATGTATTCAACTTTTTGATACTCTATACTTTTGAAGATATTTAACTTTCATTCTCATGTTTTTCCCATTGAAATGAATGAGAGATAGTTAATAGTTACATCCACTGGTAAAATTGACCTTAACCTTTCAAGGCAAGCAGGCTGCTTTCAGCTAGCCGGCACATTTCCTCCAGGATATGTACCTTTCTAGTTATTATTAGGCTTATTATTATTGTTATTAGTAGTCATAATAGTAATTTGCTAAATCTTGGTGACTGGCTCTTGGTCAGCAATTTATTGGTTTGATTCAAGTATCAACTTATCTATCCGATATGAATTTAACACATTTTTACAAACGTAACCATTTTTAAAGATTGCTCAATTTAACCTGTCAAGCAGAAGCAAGTACATTTTCAAAATCCGAAGCAAAATAAAGATCTACTGGGATACAAAGGTTGTGAAAATTAATTTGTCTCCAACAAGTTCACTGTTCACGAATATCTGTATAAACTGCACCCCTTAGTATACTATACAATAATATATTCACCATGTTTTACCTTCAGTTGTTTTATGTGGCTGTACAGGACGGATAGCCTATAAACTGGGGAGTCCAAACCTCTGCCAAAGCTGAACAATTCTACAGCTTGCTGTTACTCCCAATGATATCATTCATATCACTTAAATTTAAGGTTTTTTTTTAATTTCTTGACACAACGAATACACCCTTAGATTTTGAATCAAGTCTATCTCTGTTAGTTTCATAGTTGTGCCTAAAAAACGACTAATGGCGGAAATCCAGAGCCAGATCACCACCAAAATCTATTCAATTGTTCCTCGGCCGAGAGCCTACCGGTCTACCAAATTTCATGGGAATCAGTTCATATGTTTGTTGAGATATCCAGGCAGGCAGACAGACTAACGGGGGGGGGGGGGGGGGCATAATCTCCTTGCTGGAGGTAGGCTAATTAAGTTATACATAGAAATAGGCCTACCACTTTGGCAATTCCAAAATTGGTTTATCTCTGGGTGGTGTCGACTTGTGGTCTAATGCTCCATCTAGTGGAAGATAGGATCCTCATCAGCCAAGAGCTATGACTCATTCCTGTCCACCACCGCACTGAAATATTCACGGTCATATACTGAAATAGTTTCTGCCTGAAACTAAGATCGACAATGCAATCCTGGACAGCTAGCCAACCAAAGGGTGAACAGAGCACTTCCCCTTAGGAACAATAAAGTAGCACAACAGTGTGAAAAGTAAAAGACAGTTGGGGTTTATATATGTGTTATATATGTTGTATGCTTTTTTTTTTTTAAAAGACCTTGTTCACACGTAACCTTAATGTAAGCACGTCGAACATAATGGTAGGCTATGCTGTGGATCCATATCGTGGAGTGGATAAACTATATTTCCCTAATAAAAGGAAGGTAAACTGGCGAATTTTCCCTCCATTATTGATGCCTAAAGAAAAACACCACAGTAATCCTATAGGGATGTATAGTGGTATAGTGGTATAGTGGATGTATAGTGGTACTCAGTACTATAGTGACTTTATCTTTATACAATACTTTATGGTATTTTGTTCATGTCCTATAGTATTACAGGTTTTTCTCGTAAATTGTAGGATTAGGCTTACCTAATGTAGCTGCATAATAGCCTTTTTAGAGTTTTGCTGTGATATTCGTCAAGTATACTTCTAAAACTGTATGTCATACATATATATTATTGGGTTTCTGTAGTTCTTTTTAGTAAGGGTTTGCGGAATGTATGGTGAAGTTTGTAAACAATCTGCTCCCCTTTCCGACTGTGGACGCTAGGTGGTGCTGTGCTATAAATGGCGTTGTAGTTTTGGCTCAGTTGGCCCCTCTAACCAACGTCGACAGTCAAGTGCCAGTTGCCTAGTGACGAAAAACTAGCTACTGATGATTTCCTGTGTTTTCAAAATCTGATGCTGGCACTTAGCTACGTTTTTTCCCCCAATCAGTTTTCACATGTTAAGATTACTTTAGGACCACAATATGAGAAGAAATAACATGAGAATCTCCTGTAACGTTTCAGCGTGTCAGATTGCGTGATGAAGACTTGTGAAGAGTGATGAATAATTATATTTTCATCAGAGTCGTTGGGAAAGGGAGCTATGGAGAAGTGAACTTGGTGAAACACAAAACAGACCGAAAACAGGTGAGAAGCAAAAGTCTATTGTATTTGGAATTAACCGACATAATGTTACGACAGTTAATGTGTGCAACGTTTACATGTGTAAGTACATTTGAGTAAGTACATTTGAAGCCACACACACTATCAACCAAGCTTGACGCTAGGAAGGCAACCAGCTAACGTTAAGATAGCTTAGCTAACGTCGGTTAAAACAGCATCATTTTATTAAATTTGTGACAGTCGTTAGTTGATTTGTCGAGCGAACAATGATGTTGACACGTCCAGTGTGTTGAGATAACGGATGTTTGGACACAACAATCGTGTCAAGCGACTGGACAGAAAAGGTGAATAACACTCAATTTTACAATTCATGAAGGTCGTTCCTTGCGGTCTAGGACACCGATTCTCACAGTGGGTTGCTTGAGAGGGTTGAGTGGGTACCCAGAAAACACCAGGGATAGTTTAATTTGACAAGTATTTAATTTACTACTAGTTAGCACAATAAGAAACTGTTTATGATTGACCGTTATGACAATAGGCGTTCCTTTCTCCATGGTTATCCTCCACCTACTGAAGAGACAGTTATGTAGTTTGAAATTAAGCCATAAAACATCTTCATTTTCTCATGTTCAGAAATACTGATGATTGACACATATGTTCTCCTTGAACTCCATTCCAGGAAAAATGAATGTGCGTGTTTTTTTTTGCTTTTTCCAGTATGTCATAAAGAAGTTGAACTTGACCACTTCTTCTAAGCGGGAACGGCGTGCTGCAGAGCAGGAGGCCCAGCTTTTGTCCCAGCTGCGACATCCCAACATTGTGACCTACAGGGAGTCGTGGGAAGGAGATGACTGCCAACTATACATTGTCATGGGTTTCTGTGAGGGAGGCGACCTCTATCACAGGCTCAAACAACAAAAGGGAGAACTCTTACCTGAGAGGCAGGTGGTGGAGTGGTTTGTCCAGATAGCTATGGCCCTCCAGGTGTGCTATAATTGTGAAAGAAGCCAAGTGAATTCAAACATAATGTGGCTTTTAAATGGGTATATCTGAATTGACTGTTCTGATTTCGCTCCGTAGTATCTGCACGAGAAGCACATCCTTCACCGGGACCTTAAAACACAGAACATCTTCCTGACAAAGACCAACATCATCAAAGTGGGAGACCTTGGCATTGCACGGGTTTTGGAGAACCAGAATGATATGGCCAGTACACTCATAGGGACGCCTTATTACATGAGCCCAGAGCTCTTCTCTAATAAACCATATAACCACAAGGTATTTGATATATCTTTTCATTTGATATCACCATCATTTTTGAATAGATATAGAATAAAATAAGACAAACCGTAGGAGCAAGTTATTTTCTTTGTCTGTAGGACATACATTACTATGTGTGGTTTTCTTCTGGATGACAATCGGCATCACTTTACACTTTACAATTAGATATGCTATTTTTTTTCCAGTCAGATGTATGGGCCTTGGGATGCTGTGTGTATGAGATGTCCACACTGAAACATGCCTTCAATGCCAAGGACATGAACTCACTGGTGTATCGCATCGTAGAGGGAAAGGTGGGTTTAACCTTGGGGTCTAGCTTATATTCGTCTTTTCAACAGATTTGTCAGCCGTTTCCTGAGAAACTATTTTCTAGAGAATGTCAAAATTGTTAGGAGTAGTCCTAACACTAGTGCTAAGTAATACTTGGAAAGAGTGTAGCTCTTGGTGAGCTTGGCGATCTTGATGTCAGAAGTTCCAGAATAAGGCTTTTAATAATTGATTTTTGTATAGTGAAGATGTTATTTATGTCAACCCAAATACCTAGAAACCTCAATTAGGGCAACACAGTTTCACATTGATTCCTAACACTTTCCCTTGGTTTTCTCATCAGTTGCCACAGATGCCCAGTAAGTATGACCCCCAGCTGGGAGAACTGATCAAGAGCATGCTGTGTAAGAGACCTGAGGACAGGCCTGACGTCAAGCTTATCCTCCGACAGCCCTACATCAAACGACAAATTGCCATGTTTCTTGAGGCCACCAAAGAGTAGGTGACCCTGTCAGCAAGCTGCCTAGCTGAAATCCTCAATTTCTTTCTGTTTCTGCATTTTACTCACTCTATCATTTATCTATTTCTCTGTTTTTTGTTCTCATTTTCCCTCCCTCTTTACATAATATTAATGTTTTTCTAGAATCAGCCAGTGCCCACACCTCTACCACAATGAACTGCTAACCCTATGTAGGAGTAATTGATCCCTTCTTCAATATTTGTGTTTGTTTTGGTTCTCACCGCACCAGGAAAACTGCCAAGTCAAGAAAGAAAGATGTGGGAGGCAGTGGCGACAACAAGGCCAACAGTGCAGCATCATGTGTAGTGTCACGTCAGCCAAAACCAGAGAGGCTGCCACTAAGTCCTCAGTCTGAACCTCTTGCCAGGGGGAAAAGGGTGAGAGAATGGAGACTAGCTAGGCTACTTTGACACAGAGGCTTTTGTGGAATAAGAAGATTACAAGTGCATATGATGCAATTTCCCTGCAATTCTGTGGTGTAAATACACCCTTTGCAGAACGCTGTATCTTGATAAACAGTGTCCCAAACGAGAGCTCCAATGTGACATTGTAACCTGATATAAAACATACCGTCATCTATAGATTCATAACATGTATATGACAGATTGCATACAGTTTCTTAGTGTTGTCAAAGTCCCGTGACCATTTGTGAATAAGTTTCCTCATCGTCCTGTGTTTATTCTGAATAGGTTTTTGTTTTTTTCCCCCCCATTCTCAGAAAGAGAATTTACAACAACATAAAGATAGAAATGGTGTCACAGACCGACATCCAGCCCAGACACCTCCAGTGCTCAAATCCCCTTCACCTGATGCTCTCAAAGGTGGCACTGTGTCCCTGGCAACCATCAGCAGCATTAATATTGATATCCAGCCACAGGAGCACAAGGACCTGATGGAGAGACAGGCTCAGTCTCAGCCTCAGTCAGTTGTGTCAAACCCCCAGACAGGTAATGAACCTGTAACTGACAGTGTGCCCACATACAGGAAGGGGAGAGGGAAACCAGATCCTTCTCCCCCTCCTTCCCCCCCTCCACCATCCTCTTAAGCCAATATCAGGTGTTGGGAGCGGGGGAGGAGAGGAGAGGAGACCATCTGATGGATTGTTAGGCGTTCACCCACAGGCGCCACTGAACCCTGGGGATAGATTTCCTGCCTTTGTGGAGAAACAAATGTTGGATGTGGATTATAAGGACGATACCATGGAGTTACTCAAAGAGGTTGAGATGGAGAACCAAAAGCTTGAAGTTAACAGACAGGCTGCTGTTTCTAAAAGTGTCCCTGAGCGGAGGTCTGCACATAAACCCAGTATACAAAATATCAGGGAGACATTGGAAGTGAATGTGGGCAATAAGAATGACACTGTGACCCTCCTCAAGGCAGCTCCAACACAAAGCTACACCCCAGACACCCAAGTAAGTGGTGGTGGTGAGTGAGAGTGATGCTTCTCCTATTTAATTATAATGTATGAATTCTGTCTAATTTTTATGTGTGCTAACTTTTGTCTTTGTAGGATAGCTTTGAATCCACTGAAAAATTATTAGAGCCCTTTCCTCCTGCCACAGCACTGGTGAGATTTAAGATTCTTGTACCCATTCTGTGATCTTTTGTCAGAACAAAGCCTATAAGCTGACTGTATAACATTGCTTGTATAGCATTGTTGGTAAATGTTTGCCACAGTGTAAAAAGGACTGTGATTGTGTCTCTTAAGGAACCTTCTCAGGAGGAGTTCCCCTCACAGGTCGCCAGGCCGGGTCTGTCCACTCCAGGCCCAACTCCCCCGTACTTTTCACTGGAACCTTCTGTCTCACAGCAACACAGACAGAGGGACATGGGACGGACACGGGACCAGGACAAGGTAAAGGCAGACAGGACGTAATGTGAGGTAGTTGACACTCAGGAAATTCCAGGATAAGATTTTCTTTGTCTTGCGATTAATGTACTTAATGTACTACGGTATAATGTGTTCATACATCATGTATATGAAAATTAAGTTATCTGCTTTTAGCAATATGTCACTTACTGATATTTTTGGACAACCCTTCTAGGATGTCTTAGGGTCACCCGATGAGCATGTACTCCAAATGTAGTACTTGTTGGATAAGCAGCCTTTCCATCAAATATTTCATGCTCTGTTTCAGGGGCTGAAGTGCTCTTTCTCAAACATTGCATCAGATTGTATCTATCAATGCACACTTAAAATGTATGCTTAGTGCACTTTAATGGCTTCAAATAAAATAGCAATTACATTATACTACTATACTGGCTAGCCAGTTAATACATTAATTGGCGTTAATTGGTTTCATCTGGAGGATCTTGTATCTTGTTTTTCCTTCTGTTAGTCTAAGGTGGCTGCTCCTAGACCTTTGCCTCCCCCTCCTGTTGACGCCATAGCCATAGAAGGGAGGAAGAGGAGCAGAGGGAGCACAGAGAAAAAGAAAGCTACTGTAGCTGCGTCCTCCACATCAGTTAGTTCCTCTAAGGACAGAGTTTTACCACTGCCACAGGTGAGAACGCTGCTCTACTCACATATTGTACACACTACACACTGTGTGCTATTCTTACTTATGTGCCACATTACCGCACACCTGTGAATTATCCACACTGCCCCAGGTCCACTTCTTTGGGCAGAATAAGAGGCTAGAGCTACAACTAGCTAGAGCTACAACTCAGTCTCATTTATAGGTGGCCTTCCACTCAATTATACAAAATTATATTGTTACTTTTTAATGGTCTTCATGGACTCTTGGGTCATCAAACTTATTTAGCCGAAAAAGAAGCTTGAACCCTAAATTCAAGGGTTAGGGTTCAAGTCATCAGTCTTACAAAGTTTTTCTTGCAACAGCAGCGATGCATAAGAAAATACTGTAGACGTTAGTACTGTTCATCCAGAAAGTAAATACAAACAGTAAATAAAAATAAAGTAAATAAAAATAGCCTTTGTTGTCACAATTTGTATAATTTCATATTGAAAGTTAGCAGAGAAAAAACACAGAAAAAAAGCATACAAATAATATCAAAACCTGTACTTCTGTCCAAATACTGCTTGTGATAAATAATTTTGGTATATAGGTCTCTGGCTGAAATCAATAGGTACAGTATATCCATCACATGTAAATTGTCTGGGTCAATTTCTTTTTCCCAGGATCGCCCTCTGTCTGCCAGAGAGAGGAGAAGACTGAGACAGTCCCAAGAGAACATCAGCCAGCCAGGTAAATAACTCATTGTTATTATTAAGATCAATATTTAATTGAACTAAAACAATAAACAAAAGACAACACGAGAACAGCACTAGCCCGGAGGAAAAGGGGACAGAAACAGGACAAGAAGGAAAATTCTAATGGATACAAGTACAGAAGCCGTCCATTCCCACGGTGCCTAGCTCAGCTGTTGCTGCAGTTTAAGTTACTACAGTCCTGGAGTCAGGATAACCACATCAGTCCCCCAATGTTGTCAAGAAGAACAGATTCACTCTGCTATACTGCTAGGTAAGCTGTTTTTCAGTATCATAACATAGTAGCCTGTTAGACAAAATGTTGTGTTAGCATTGGCCAAACTTAATTAAACTCCACACCTGTTACACAAAACTGCTTGCACTGTGGGAAAAATGCCAGAGAGAAAATGAAAACAAGAAAAAAAGTGGGGAGAAATAATAAGAATAGGAGAAAGAAGCCGCATCATTTTTGAAGGTAAACTCTTTTTCCAGCAGGTTAAAAGTATGATTGGTAGATGTTTATGAGGAGTTGGGGGCTACTTTCCCTCATCTTATAGAATGATGAAATAGAGAAGTAACTGTCTGTCTGTGCAAAATGTTCTAAAAGGAAAAATGGTGGGAGAAGAAATTGGGGTGTTTGACAGAGCAACTGGCTACACGATCAACATGGATATAATCTTTCTCCTCAAGACGTTATATTTATTAGATGCCTCTGAGTAAATTAAATATTCTTCATATTTACATGACAAATCTGTCGAATCTGTAAAAATAAAAAAACAATAGTTGGTACAATTGTTCTGTTGCTCACTGTGTTTTTCTGCTCTTCCACAGGTGTTAGTGCTGTAAGAAGGGCGTCTTATGATTATGTCACTTCCTCCAAGGATGAGCACCACCATGTCCTGGTTAGCCGATCTGTTTCAGAGTCTATCACCGAGGCCAACAATAAGGTATAAACTACCTAGATGAGCTGATGGTCTCATGAGTGCAAGATCTTGTCTGGCTTGTGAGGCTAGCATGATATATTATAATGAATTAAAAACAGAAGTCTGTATGGTGAGCTTTATCGAAACTATAAGTTGTGTTTTTTAACAGCAGGGGCGAAGGTCAGATGAAGATGAGTGCAGCTCATCCACAAGTTCCACAGAGCGCTCAGAGGGTGACTACAGAGAAAGGTGGGATCAGACAAATAAACAGGGTGAAAACGCTGCGCCTGTTCAACTTGTGTTAACCTGTTCAAAACCTCAACTCCAACAGTCACTATACTGTATGCCATTCTTAATAACTTCACATTCCCTATGCAGTTTTACAGTGCATGTATTTATGGGTTCTCTGCAGGAAGAGTGATTCCAAAGACATGCAGGATTTAGTCCAGATGATGACCCAAACATTGCGAATGGATGGCAGAGATAGTGTGAACGAGCTGGACAGAGGCAGATATGGCTCTATTGCGTTGCCGGAGTTTAAACTGAACAGGAAGTACAGAGACACACTGATGCTTCATGGGAAGGCTGAAGAGGAAGACGAGGACTTTCCATTCAACGAATTACCAATGAGTTAGATGAACTATTAATATATTTCTATTGTTATCAATCAGTCATCCACCCTGCCGCTTTCCTCTGTTTAACAAATGCTTCTCTCCAACAGGCTCCAAGTCTGGTCCAGCCAAGATTCGGCGGGCCATCGAGCACCTGAGGACAGATGTGGTGAAGGGCCTAGGGGTCAAGCTGCTGGACAGAGTCCTGGAAATCATGGAGGAGGAAGACGACAACAAACGTGAAGTAGGAAACCCAACTACTAAAACACATCAGGCACGAGACACAAGATCACACCTAGACCAATATACTGGCCCTCATTTATGAAGCCAATGTAGAAATAATTATAAATTCCAAGGGTGGGATAATTCTAAGAAACTTGATTTTATGGTTAATTTATGGCTAAAAATGGTTAATTTGTGCAATTTACATCACTTAAATTTAAACACAAGATCCAATGTGAATGGTGCATTCTCTAAACCACCAAAATACACTCATATTTGGCACTGCCTTCTAATAAATACATGTTTGAAGTAGACCTCTACTGTTAAATATATCATGCAGGCTCATTTGTTAACTATCTAGGGTAAATCACATGTCGTTTGTTACCAAACATGATCTCAGTTGAAATCTTCTTGTCTCTTGCTGCAGCTGTGCCTTCGGCATCAAATGGGAGAGAAGTACCAAGCCTATGCTGTGATGGTGAGGCAGCTGAAATTCTTTGAGGATGTTGCCTTCAAAGTTTAGAAAACACTGTATATGCCCAAGCATTAGCTGATTTTGTATAGGAACTCAAATGTAAATGTCTCTGTAGAAAGTTTATGTACCTCTCAGTAGAAATACAGAAAATACTGACTATAACTTCCATGATACCTATGCAAAGATTTGGAGTCATTTTGAAGTAGTCTAGTTGTCATTCTACGTTTTTGTAGTAGAGTACCATTTGGCTTATTAATAATGCAAACCAGAATTCAAGAATTGTACTTATGCTGTATCTCTAAAGACACTAGATCTCATTTGTGATGATTTGTTTTTATATTTTCTTACACAGGATAATGTAGATGTATTTACATTAGAATCTTTCTAATAAAAATGTATGTATTTATTTTTTTCTGTTCACACTTGTTTTCCAAAATGTTGATAGCTGGAAAAAGAAACAAATTGATGTAAAGTTTTAACCAACCAAAACAAAAATAGAACACTAAGGCATAAATGTCTTAGTGTGCTGCTAATCTTCTGACTCATGGTATATCCTCAATAAGCCTTAATCACAAAAGAAAGGTTTCATTTATGAAACATACACAATGTTTGATGTTTATTAATTGGACATGCAGGTATTTCACCACCGACTGACACACATTTGAACACAGTTATCCTTCCAAGTGGAAAAACTCAAAACAATATGCAGTATAAAAAGATGTATTGGCAGCTGGGCAAGGATAGTTTTGAGTTACTTGTGCTTCTTCTTCTTGATGCTTTCCTGAGGTTTTTGACTGGTTTCCCCACTGCTCTCTGGCATGGCTGGCTGCCAGGACAGAGGGTTCTTTCTGTACATTGGCCATGGGGGCAGGGTCAACTAAAAGCATGAACAGAAAAAGAAAAATGTATGAGATAGTTTTTTGGCCCCTATCAATATCAAAGTCGGTGAGCCCTGGTATCGTAACAGAAGAGAATCAGCAGGATTTATATTGTACACAAATTTTGCCTGAATGTTCCATCTATAATGCTTTATGTGTGAAGAGTGAATGGGCTGTTTTTTGCTAATTATCTTAACTCATGGATGTTGGACTGTGCTGGTGTAAAATGCACAGCTTATTTATACATTGCTCCTTTACACAAATGAAGCAGAGAACAATGCAAAAAAAATAACTTACCACACAGGACACAGCAAAACCGATCAATACTATATACACGGTCCACCCAAATTGTTCAACGACCAGACCATATATGAATCCAATCACCTGAAAAGACAATGCAAAGGATATCAATGACCTGTTAGCTGAATGCAGACTAAAGCACAATGCAATTCTAATGAGATGTTTTAAATGAATAACATCCATATTATATGGATACTTACCGCTGAGATGAGTATTATTCCTTGGAAAATCTGTTCAGCCAGCTTCTGGCCTTTATAATCCTGTGACAGACAGTGGGCAGGGAAAATATCAGAGCATATAAATGACACCAAGTCAACACAAGATAAAGTAGTGTAGTAAGTCCATATAAGATAGAGACAACACTGGGTAAGCATCTGACAACCATTGGTCACAACCATATGGTCCAGTTTTACGGACATGGAGTACGGCTAAATATCAGTCAAGAACTAACAACACCTTTCAGTATAATACCACAGCGGCCTGATGTTGCATTAAATGTTACTCTAGTCAATCGCCCTATTAATAATAGTATCATTATTAACTGACTGACTACTGTGACAGCTAATTGCGTATTTGAGTAGAGTTGTACAAAGCTATACTATAGCTATAAAGAAAGCGTCGGCTGTAGGGGGTAGCTATAAAGGATACAATACTACAGAGGCTGTTAAGAAACCAACCACTGATGAGGTTAGTTAAGTTAGTATTTACGTTGACTAACATTAGATATGAAACAGACGGAAAAGCACGTTAGCTAGCATAGCTAGCTGACTGAGCTAACGTTACAATATGGAAGAACATTAAACCCAAGAAATATTGTTATTACATTAAATTAAGTATTACCATGTGCGTTGGAATGGAGTTGAATATTGCCAGCATCGTTCTATTTTAGACAAATACGTTTATGGAATATGGTCCAAACCGAAGTATGCCTGACTTCCGGTTTCAAAAAGCTACGTATTGCTGTGGAGGACCCAAGCGGCTACTCCCGAGTGTTATAACTTTGCAGACTTGCGCAGGTTCCCGAAGGTATATCGACCAGACGATTGGCTGAAGTGCTGTAGTTTACGTCGATTGAACTGAACCATTTGGTTTGAAGTTAGTGAAAATTGACGTTATACGCTTGAAATGACCGCCAGTCAGTATACATCGCGTATTACAATGTATTATATATAATTTAATAATTCTATAATAATAATTTCCACATAGCATCAAATTATCTGCATATTGAAAACTGCTGGATAATGGATATAATGTAGTTTAGGGTGTGTGAGTGTGTATGTGTGTAAGTGAAGGGTTTGGGATTTAGATTTGAAGTCTATTGTCTGATCCACACTCCGGAGCAGAAGGTGGCGGTAATGCACCAATAAGCTAGATGCCAACCGCCGTAAACCAAGAAGAAGAAGAAGAAGACGGCTGGATATTATCGTTTTACAGTCAGGCAAACAGATAGGCATCTATTACTACGAGCAATTCAAGGTAAGGGATAAACTTGTTGATGTTGAGTTGGCACTTTGGCTTTAACGTGAATTAGTTTTGTAATTGCGACTGACTGCGTGTGCTTTGCGCAAATTATGAATTAACACATGCATGAAAAGTTAAAAAGGACGAAGTTTTCAAACAGCCTTGAATGTGTAACGTTAACGTTGTCCAATCGCCACGCAGCGGTGCAGCAATTCGACTTCTCCCCAATCTTTATTAGCTAGCTAGCCAATATATTGTGTTCAATTTGTAGCTGCTATTTTTTTTTCTCCATTCAACATACCTGCCAGAGGGACGAATGAGGCCGTTATCATGACATTGAGGAGAGGTGAGTCAATTTGGATGACTTAGTTGCTTTTTCATCAATGGAACTTGCGTCTCTGAAACATCTGTCATCTCTAGTCTAGATACAATAGGCAGCGTTTTGGGCAGTGCAAGTGCTGTTGGAAATTGGGTGATGTACCTTTTTATAATATGTTCTTTTATAATTAAAACAATACCGAGGAAGATCGTTGGGCACTAGAGATGTAAAACATATTTCTCACCAAACCGATTCAATTATTATCGTCCTTCACAGTCCCCAAATTTGTATATATGCTTGAAATGAGCGCCAGCGCCAGTCAATATACATCGCGTATTATATTTTATACATCATTTCCGTCTTGTATTTCCCATAATTGAAACAGATTAGATTTGATGGTATGTAATGCACAATATGTGTCTCTACATACGAGTTCTTCATTGTCTCTTTCAGTAAACGTGGTCATTCTTGTGCTGCTGGCTGTGGCCTTCCTGATCATAGTTCAACGAAATCTCCTAAATCTCAATGACTTTTTACAGAGAGAAAACCCAGGTATGTTGGTGTTGTTCAAGGGTATGACCACAACTGTCACTTGTCCTGTACCTGGATGTGAAGTTGACATTTCAGTTTTTCTTGAGTGTATCTGTTATGTTCTTGTGCACATCAGCTCAGACAGGGAACATTAAGAGAGGTCACAAAAATGTCTTTTTCCAGATGCAGTGCCAGGTGTGATTCTTCCCTTTGAGTCTGAGTTGTCTCCAGACCTCAGACTAGAGTCAGTGAGGACAGGGGAGGAAATCCCTGTTGTCATCACTGCTGCTGAGGACAGGCTTGGTGCCGTAGTGGCTGCTATGAACAGCGTCTACCAGAACAGTAAAGCCAATGTTATCTTCAACATAGTGGCTCTGAATGACACGGTGGATCATCTAAAGTAAGACAATAAAGCAAATGTGTATTGTTACATGCACACCGTTGAATTGCCTCTGGGCGACACACAAATATGACTAACGAAGAAGAGTTCATGATTGCTTCATCTGATGTAACCCTTTTCTCCTTTTTTATCAACAGACTGTGGCTGAGTAAGACGAAGCTAAAAAATGTCAAATATAAGATAATAGTTTTCAAGCCTCAGCTCCTCAATGGGAAGATATCTAAAGATCCCAGAAGGCTGGAGACTTTAAAACCGGTGAGGGAAAAACACTATTTTCTCATAATGTACATGTTTACCTACTGCGGGGACAGTTTTTATTCAAATTGTTGGTTTTTCAGTTGACTTTCGCCAGGTTTTATTTGCCTGTGTACATACCTGACGCAGAGAAGGCCATCTATTTGGATGATGATGTCATTGTTCAAGGTAGGGTCCCACCATTTCACTAATTAATTTTATAAATAATGTGAAACAGTAAGGAAAAATATCCGATCTCTAAGGAAGAGTATGATGAACTTGACTGTTCGGTTTGGTCCCAGGTGATATCCAAGAGCTTTATGAAACCAACCTGAAGACTGGACATGCAGCTGCCTTCTCAGATGACTGCGATTCAGCGTCTGCCAAGGGCATCGTTCGAGGGTCTGGCAATCAGGTGGGTCCCTCTTAACTCTAGAGACAGAAGTCATTGCAGGGCTCATGCCTAGTTAAAGCCTTGCCCTCAGCTAGCGATCTTCAGTGATGATTTGCCATCAAATGTCGATGACAGTGATTCACAATTGACTAAATGAAGACCTCTTTCCCAATAGAATAACTACATAGGCTTCCTGGACTTCAAGAAAGAGGCCATCAAGAAGCTTGGGATGAGGGCCAACACATGTTCCTTCAACCCAGGGGTCATCATCGCCAACCTGACTGAGTGGAAGAACCAGAACATCACGAAGCAGTTGGAACACTGGATGGAGCTTAATGTACAGTAAGTCTTTCCCACTGTGTTGAAAAGAAGGGTGAACTGGACCAGACTTTCACTGACCGTCTTTCCCACTAAAGCCGGAAGAATCAAGATCAGGGCCCTCATATTTTTTATCCCAGTTGATTTCTAATCTCATTGGTCTCCCCAGGGAGGATCTGTACAGCAAGACACTGGCGGACAGCATCACTACCCCTCCACTCCTCATCGTCTTCTACAAACATTACTCCACCATCGACCCCATGTGGCACGTCAGACACCTCGGTAAGTGCTGGTTAGTTACCGACGAGAAACTGGAAAGAATGGGGAGGTTTTTCTTTAATGAACCATCACCTGTAAATGTAACACTGACATTACCAGTGGACTCATTTATTGTTAGTCTGGGAACTCTGTCTACTGGATACTTCCTGTGCAAATTTTCTCCTGTTTACGCTTCACAAAGGAGAAGCGAGGAGCCCGTAGTGAGGCTTGACTTGTAGTTTTCACTGTTGACACTATAATCTGGAGAGCAGGTCTCTCTCTCTGCTGATCACCAACCCAATGCTTTAATCACAGCACCAAGTGGGAATTCCAGCTTGGAGGTCCAGTTGACAGCAGAACTAAAGTCATTTTAACATATTGTTGAAATCTCACAACATTGTTCAATTCAAGCCGAAACATGCATATTGACACCACACAGGGTGAATGGTGTTAAGTTCAATTTAGCGAATGATGGCAAATCTTTTGTTTTTAAGGCTCTACAGGAGCTGGACACCGCTACTCCCCCCAGTTTGTGAGGGCAGCCAAGCTCCTCCACTGGAATGGACATTATAAGCCCTGGGGGAGAACAACCTCCTTTCCTGACATGTGGGACAAGTGGTACATTCCAGACCCCACAGGAAAATTTCACCCAGTGCGAAGACACACAGAAGACAAATAGATTGAAGCTGGGCATCATGAACCGGCTACGCCAGCCCTGTTCCAGCAGGATCACGCCTATTGACTTCTCAGGAACAACGCCAGTATGATGCAAGGCCATTTCATTTGAGTTTATGTTCTGCCATCTTTCTGACAGGCAGACCCATACTCTCATATGGCCGTGAAAGCATAGAATTCATCTTCGTCTATTCCTACCCAGTCTATCTAATTGTTGATGGGAGTACCCGTGTATCACACACATGGGAAAACCAAGTGATTTTACATATTTATTGTACTTGGCACGGTGCTGTGGAGTGTTTCAGTCAATATTTGGTGCAGAAACACGATGCCTTTCAGATCGCTACGGTCAATTTGAAAAATGTTCAAAGCAGCTTGTTTGTCTAGTAGTGTTGCCCAGCGGTATTGGACTATACCCTGTGACGATGTGCCAAGACCAACACATACTTAAGCCAGCAGCATGTCTCCACCTTTTATGCCATTATTCTCACAAGATAGTCAATGGAAGGGTCATCGAGTACGTTTACACGCAGCTTAATAACGACTCATTTACTTTTATTCCAAACAAAACGATTTCATACCTCAAGTGTAAGAGTAGCTCAGTTGGCTGCAACCTGACTGAGCTGGTTGAAACAGTGAAGTTTCAGACTATTAAGCAAGTAAATGCCTGATGTCATTACCTCACTAAATACTACAGCCAAGTCAATTTTTTAACATGTCTTAAACATTGTTGAATAGGTTTATAGAAGCTTATTTATCAGACTTCAGTTGACCACATTTACATTTTGCAGGGATTATCTGTGCTTAGTTTAGTTCCAATTTCTTTGTACATTGTGCAATAACAATTAGAAATAACAAAACATGCAAAAAATACCAACTATTAATTATGTAAGTTGTTAGTCCCACAAATATAAACTCCACTGTAACTTTAACTACTGCAGTCAGGTTAATGCAGTTAGACCCTGTGTCATACCTGAACAGCCCCAGCTAAGTATACCAAACAACCAAGCCCAAATAAACACTAATACGATACTGTTTGAACATCAATGTGAACTCTTAGTTGTTTTTAGGCAGGATTTTTAACAATGTAATATGCAAACCACTAGTCGAATCACACTCTGGAACAAGTACAGCTCCAGAGTTATCATGGTTCATTCCTTTGTCGGGATTTTTATACTCTTTACAAAGCAGTCACCTTGCTGGTGTAAATATTTGCCATCCTTTTGTATAATAGATGAAATAAAGTTGTTACATTTCTATCATTAGAAACTTGTTTACTCATCTCTGATGTATTGCTATGCATGGCTGGGTGTCTTTATTTTTCAAGATGCAGTACTTCCAAGGTTGTTTCCAGCGTGCAGCAGGAGACTCAAGCAGTCGTGGCTGTTAATTGGCATGAGTCAGGTGTTGTGCCTCTTTTCTCCTAACTTGAAAGTTTTAAAAATACAATTCAAGGTCACCAGGAGGAGGGGGTATTAAAAAAAGAACCAGGTTGAGGCATAGTAGAGGGTTCATTTATTACATGTACTGTAGGCTATATACAATCTCCATGAACATCACACACCACAAATTACCCCTGGACACTCAAAAGGGGTGCTCTGTTCCCCGGCAGTTAAAAAGGAAAAAGTCACTGGTTAAATATGAGTTAACATTTCTTCCAGGCAGGGAAAGGGCAGACATTCAACACTAGTGACTCGTTTAGGTCTAGTCTAAACCCAGTCAACTAGCCCATTACGATGGGCAGCATCTTGGTGAGCACCCCGTACAGTGATTCTATATCAGCGTGGCCATGAACCTGGACCTTCCCCAGGTCTGCACGTCCACAAGGCATTTGGGTGGGCGAAGTCTGGGGTGAGGCATGAGTTCAGTAGCAGCGTGAGAGCAAAGATCATTTAAAATCTGTATTGAAGTCATAGGCGTCATCTGTTTTGGTGGTAGAGAGGGTGATGTCAATTGGGACAGACTGGAACCGTACTTGGACTGGTTTATCTGGAAAGAGGAGGCAAACTATTTCAAAACATGGCCAATGAGCATCAACCTTACTTTTTGATCTATAGGGAATAAGGAAAAGTATAATTTACCTTTGACTGGTGTCTCCTGTGGTTCCTCTGCTTCTTCCTCCTTTTCTGACTCCTCAGCAATATGCTCAAGCTGAAAGGGCAGCAGTGACATTTAAGACTTCAACAATCCATGAAGATACACTCATTACTCTGAAAGGGTCTAGCCAGCAGGATCAGAGTTGGATTAGAGGTCTTCATCAACAAATCAAGACTTGCATTATTGTCCTCATTTCCATGCTGGTGTGCAGACCACAGTAGCCTATGATTTTTTTTAAGCAGCTATAGTGTCTGGCTAGTTTTCCAGCCATCTCTTGATTGCATGTAAGCTCACTGAGGTTTAAGTCACTGGAGATTCGTAAAATATGAGTCCTATTAATAAGATTTTGCACCGATGAAAGCAATGTGAAAAAAAGAGGTAGCGACGACGGACATGCCTCAATAGGCTGCAGAAGAACACTAAGTATAATAGTTATGATAGTGTATTGTAGTTTGGCTTCAGGTGTCTAGCAGCTATGCAGAAGTGTACACTATAGTCTCTAAAATCAGTATTTTATCACAAAATGCAGGTATCACAACTATGGTAATGGATATGGCCCATGGACAGGCTGATGTTTGCTCTTCAAAAAAAGCACTTCTGACAATGTAAGCAGAATTATTTGAACTTTCATCTTAAGGAGCTTAGGTCTCCTGAGGCTTGTGAGAGGGAGTTAGAGCTCTCGGCTCGGCCAGTCTTGGATTTTAGTAAGATAACAAACGACCAATACAAACATTCCTGCACCACGATAGTTCTACATAGTTACCTCTTCATTCCTCATCTCTGCCTCCCCCCCCTCCTGCTGCTCCTCCTCCTCCTTTGTGGGTGCAATGCCAGGTTTCTCTTCAGGGGTGTCAGTGACAGTCAGCAGGCCTGCAGTGGGGCCTTTAGAGATGAAGCCTATACTACTGGCCTGGTTGGGGAACTTAACACCTGAGAAGCAAAAGTTGGAGTCAGCAGTTAATCATCTTTAGGTGGCTAGATTATCAAAGGGGAGTGTCTTAAAGTTAAAAAAAAAACTCTTGTTACCATTTAATTTTGAGAACATATTTTTTGACTTCATTGGACAGTACACAAGGGTGAGACAGAAAAGACTGGGAAAGGGGAGATGACATGTGGCAAGAGTCCCAGGATTCAAACCCAGGATGTTGCAGGTACATGGTATGCACCTTAGCCAACTGCGCCACCAGGACGCCACATTTTTAGAATATTTTCAAGGAGTCGTTCATATATTGATGCACCGAGGACATGGGCTAACAAGGAACCAGGGGGAACTGCTGTCAGTCTTTTGCAGGTAGCATAACTTGTATGGTAAGTCATAATTTATACTTTGTTATAAATGTAGTCATGCTTTTCATGCTACATCACCTCAGCCTAGTGAGGGAAAAGTTTATATACACACATAAGAAATTTTGCCTGTCAGAAACTTAATTTGAAAGATCACAACATTTTCTTACTGTAAATGCTTTGTGAAGAAAAGCTTGCTCAACCTCAGTTGCGTAACATTTTGATTGGCATCTCTTAGCCAGCTTGATGTGCTGTGCCAGGTGCTCATTTCCAAAGTAGATGAGTATACACACTGTTCAGTCTGTTTGCCTTTACCACAGATTGGCATGTTGCTGAAGCTTAGGTAGCATATTTAAGTATCAGGGGAATTCACCAAATCCCTATTTTGGCCAATGCCAGTTTGGGCAGCGGTGCATCTCTAGTTGAAGAAATAAATGCCTGTACCTGTCAGAGTCTCCTCGTTGCCTGTTTTCAGCTTACTGAGGTCCCAGCCCTTCTGCATCTCAGCAACCACATCGTCAGACAGGTAGGAAGGGAGGCCGCGGTTCTCTGGTGCCTTACAGTGGTAGCTCAGCTTGGCTCTGACAACACACAAAACCAGTGGCACATACAGTTAAACTGAATTTGATGAAGACGTGGCTGCTCGTCAAGTGGGACCTTCAGCACTCCCTTTAGCCTTCTATACTGTTAATAATTGCAGTTAGCCTGGCATAGAGTTTGGATCAGAGTTGGATTAGAAGTCTTCATAATATACTCAAGACTTGCGTTGTTGTCCTCATTTCCACACCGATGCACAGACCACCGCACAACCTCCTGATCAATAGCTTGAATAAACTCACCCTGTCCAGTCATCAAGGAAAGCAGTGGCTGCTTGCTCTGTGTTAGGGACTCCACCCTTCACCAGATAGCCACGTTTTTTGGCGAACAAGGTTAAAAACTCCAGCGAGTTTCTGAAGTCTGGGACGTTGTACTGGAGCATTATCTGAAACAAGAAGCATAGATGACCTAAGTTACAACCCAAAACACATTTCCTTCTTTACAGAACAATTCAAAATTGCACCTCCCCACTCTGTACAATATACAGAATAGAAAATTATTTACTCAAGACACCTGCAGACCCGAATCCCTTTATCCAATTTCCACTCATTAAACACATCATGGAGACTTGTATAGGGCATGTACCCCCTCCCCCACAAGAGGACTAATTGCTGATATTGTCTAGAACGACTGCTGCACTGAACCACTACCATTTTACTGTCCCTCCTTACACCTTCTGTGTACATTCTGATGTAAACACTTGTCACTTGTGTTTTCACCCATAATCTGGCTGGATAACTCATTGATACATTTAGAAAGACTGCCATCCTAAACCACCTCATTTATCCAACAACCTCAAGATGCTTATGTTGGACAGCAGTACAACAAGCCCTCTGCATGTCATAGTTACCGAGCTTCTTCCAGTGGCTAAACGCTATTTTAGATGCTAGCAGTTTTCATCCCTGCATTATCCAAATTAACAATCTGCCTGTGGTTAGGTTTCTGAAAAATGACTTTCCTGCTTTGTTCACAAACAACACTCATCAGCCCTGCTGTGTCACACAGAGCCAGTCAGTTGTGTTGTTTGTTTGTTTCTCTCGGAGGTTATAACCAGTTATAACAGCACAACACAAGCTGCTCAACCTTCTCAGTCCTCCATATTACACTGATGTATAGAAACACCAATAGTCTGATAGATTGCTGCACTGAACCACTACCATTTTTACTGTCCCTCCTTACACCTTCTGTGTACATTCTGATGTAAACACTTGTCACTTTTGTTTTCACCCATAATCCCTCTGGATAACCCACTGATATATTTAGAAAAACTGCCATCCTAAACCACCTAATTTATCCAACAACCCACTGTATTGCCAAATCTCCCACCTGGGTCTTGTCACACTGTTTGAGCAGGTTCCTGACAGCCTCCAAGACACTATCCTGCCCCTCCTCCACCTGCAGACTCCTCAGGGCCATGGAGGCTGGAGGGTTGGATGGAGACGCCACAATCCCTGGGCTGTCCAGCAGCTTCACGTTCTTCAAGATGTGCACGTCCTGCATGGACCTGTGGGATGGCACGAGATTAGGATGGCTGGTGGGGATACGATACCAGTAAGAGGGTATAGCAAGGTAGATCTATGAAGCTCAGTGTTGGATTGAAGAAAGACTCCACGGTCTTGTCAGAACATCAACTTCATCATGCTTTTCCTACCAATGGAACAGAACTAGCCAAAAGTAATGCACAGGATGCTCCTAATGTTACATTTCTCCTCAACACTAGCATTTCCTTATGCTTATTCTTCACTCACTTGGTGATGCCCCTCTTGACCCCGGCATTGCACGCCCGGATCCCCTTCACACTGTTGACCAGGCTGCTCTTCCCCACATTAGGGAAGCCTGAAGGTGACAGGGCACATGTGTCATTGGATTCAACAAGTGGCGCAAACAAATTAAAATGAATGAATTCCGACTTAACTAATACACCGTACTGTTGGATTTCAAGTCCTCACAGATCAACAGTTCACATCATCCTAATCCACAACACTTGGAATACAACCACCATGGTCACATTGTCTAATAGAAAAAAAGCTGTATACCGAGTATAGTTTCAGCTACATGAAAACAACTATACTCACCAACTACGCCCACTTTGAGCGAGCCTTCACTCAGTGTGTTAGTTGCATAACTTGCAAGGAGTTCGCTGAGGCAGCTGTTGCCGAAGCAGGCCGCTCCTCTGGATTTGTCCAGGACTCCATTGGAAGTGGCTATCCTGCTCTTCTTGTCTTGCTGATGATGACAGAACGAGAGAAGTTAAATGACTATCAACAATGTACCATCTCAAGATGCCGTTGGACAGCAGTACAACAAGCCCTCTGCATGTCATATTTACCCAGCTTCTTCCAGTGGCTAAAAGATATTTTAGATGCTAGCAGTTTTCATCCGTGCATTATTCAAATTAAGAATCTGCCTGTGGTTAGGTTTCTGAAAAATGACTTTTCTGCTTTGTTCACAAACAACACCCATCAGCCCTGCTGTGTCACACAGAGCCAGTCAGTTGTGTTGTTTGTTTGTTACTCTTGGAGGTTATAACCAGTTATAACAGCACAACACAAGCTGCTCAACCTTCTCAGTCCTCCATATTACACTGATGTATAGAAACACCAATACTCTATAGATATGTCTATGCTGAAACTTGAACATTTTATTTTTCATTGATGTATAAAATGCACCCCCTACCACTGTTTTGTCCTGGATCTGTGTAGATGCCTTGAACGCCACTATTGGAAACTCCCGCTGTAGACACTGTATCCACCTCTCCACATTTTCCTTAGGTACCAGATCTAAAATGCAGGAGATGAAAGTAAAGATACAAAAGATACAGGTTGTGCATTTAATATTGTGCATGTCATATGTGTGCACTTAACTATAACTGTGTCCACACATCTATTTACCTATTTTGTTTAAAACGAAAAGCAGTTTCTTGTTGCCTTCCCTCTGAAGCACAGCCTCCTCCACCTGTGGGCACCTGTAACCCAGCGGATCACGAGCATCCAGGACTTCTAGTATGACATCAGATGCATCAATTACCTAAAAAAGGAGAGAGATTAGTTTTGTAATTATCAGATGGTAATGAAAGCAAAAGCCATTGAAAACAAGGATATTGTCTTACCTTGTTTAATTCAGAGCAAAGGAACTGTTTTGAACTCCTGTCAGAGGCAGTGTTTGTGTCTGACTGCTTGGCAGCCTCATCCTGTGGAAATGACACTTTGCATTGGCAACACAATAAGAAATAAAAATAAATGAACAAATGATCAAATTCTAATTAAAAGTTTTGACAAATCATTCTAGTAAAGTTTTCCCCTTTACCCGTCGAGCCCTCTTGGCCCTAGGATCCGTTTCTTTACTTGCAGACTCTCTTTCCTTCTTCCTCTTCTGGGCTCGCTGTTTTTTGGCTTGTTTATTTTTCTCTTTTTCCTCTTCAATCTGTGAGATACAAATTTGGTCAGTGAGCATTACTGGGCAGCAAAACAGTATTACTATGATCCCGTAAGCATTGCCACTTTCATTTCACTATACATCCTGTATGTGTATGTGACGAATAAAGTTCTTGAATCCAATCTGTACAATTCAGAAATTGTCTGCTGGTGTGAAAGTCTTCTACTATAAACACACTGATACACATTTGTACATTTCAAATCCTGTACAAGTTACTGATTAGCTTACATGCAACGGATTAAATGCCTCTCACAACAGTTTTGTGGAAAAATTAAAACAAGCTGACAGGCAAACAGACGATGTCTATGGTGATAAACCACATCAAAAGACATAGGGGAGAAGATAATCACTCCCAACCTGTAACCTCCTCTGTTCTGCTTCTCGGAGAACCTCCTCTTTGAAGGGAGCAATGCTGGGCACTCCTGGATCCTTTTTCACTCGTTTGCTGACCCCTTTCTTCTTCTCCTCTTTTTTAACTTTTCTGTTGTGTTCACGCACCTGAACATCGAACACCAGTGAATGTAACACAACTTGTTGCAGACATAAAAATCAATTACACAACTGAAAAAACAGAATAGCAGCAATCGTATCTCTCACGCACAGGCACGGCAGTGCAGGCCTGACATCTTTCAAAATGAAAATGCCTACCAGTAGCTAATGTGAGATCCAATGTCACTTACCTTCTTCTGGATTTTATAACGTTTGGAACATGAGAGCCGTTTACTCGCTTTCCTTAACTCTAAAGACAAGAAAAGTAAAATAGATCAGTTGATGGAGGACTGGTTAATAGACGGCATGGATGGCAATCGACTAGCGTGGTGGCTGTTAGCTAAGTTACTTAGATGGTTAAATAAAGTAAGCCTGTGAGATAAATGAGTTGGCAAACTGATTTTTCCCATGCATTAACATTCCCAAAGAGTTATTTGTAAAGCGAATTTGTTTGTGCACAGCTGACAGTGATTTACTTACTTGGTCGTTTCATCGTGGAGCTGTGGAGCTGTGGATCTGCCGATGTGACTGTAACGATCCCACACGTGGAGCAGAGAGAAGCACTCCGCATTTCCTCATTTCCTCATTTCCGGTTTCGTCAACTCTTTGTTTTTATGCCGCCGCCACCTACTGAACCGGAGTGTTCCTGACGACCTGTCATTTCACTATGTATTTATAAAAATGTTGCAGTACTCTTAATGCTTCGAGAATGTCTGAAAAATATATATGACTTCTTATATTATCTTTTGAAACGAACGCACCTCAGGCTTCATACTATGCGCCTTTATCTTGAAAAGCGTGTGTGCTATGAACTATGGATATTCTACGGCTGCATGGGCATGCTGTATACAGTGCGACGATATGTTATACATGTATACACACAGAGTATATATGAATATATGGCTATATCATATCTGTCATAGTCTAGTCTATATTCTGTAAATAGCTCGTGTTTCTAAGACCGTGATCGCACATTTTCACACAAGGATGCAATGTGGATTATTTGAAATGTGCCAAGTGTCACATATCCAAACATATCCTAAATGTGCTAATAAAGTTTGGGCTTCATGCAAAAATGCCAAACGTGATGTGTTGTGGGCATTTGCATTTGACATCGGCCAATGGACACTTATTCTATTTAATGTATCCAATTCCATGAAATGATGCAGATGAAAAATAGGCATGCCTTAAACCCTGCAACGAATACTGTTCTTTCTCTCTGTAGCAAAGAACCTCATGTCCGAAACTGTATATGTTTTATATGTTTCCTTGCTCACCTGGGACCATATTTACCCCGCAGAACATGGTTTAAGACTTTTCGTGACTCGCCCACTGTTCATTTGGACATAAAGCCATTTCACCAAGCTCCACTTTCCTGTCATTACGGTAGTGGCAGCCACTCCGTGTCACGTGACTGGGTCGAGCATCTTTTTGGTCCATTTTAGATGATAGTGAGCGCTCCGTGCCACCCACGAAAATGACCAAATTGCAATTTTTAAACGTCTTTTTGACTGAGCGCCTCATGCTTGCTGCGCAGGAGATATACAAATCTGTCGAAGATACGATTTTGGAGTACCAGGAGGAGATAGCGCTCAGAGAGCGGGAGAACGACCATCTGAGACGAAGACTGCGAGACGCTGGAATTGAAATATGGCCAGGTTAGCTTTCCTGCTACAGAGTAGCTGGCTACCAGTAGCTAACGTTGAAGTCGCGCCCCATTAGGTCCAGCTAGCTGAGCCTTTGAAATGGAATTTAGTGCCTAGATTGAATTGACTACGTACAGACCAAAGAAATCGTTACACGGACACATCTTAATAGGAATTACCTTTATTGCAAACCCAAGTTCCAAGCTAGTTAACATTATGCGTTAGCGAGCTAGGTGACATTAGCTGTTGTTTTGAAACTGTTAAGTTAATGCGTTAGCTAGCTTGGTAGCAACCTTTGTTCGTTAGCCAGCTAGCTAGGCTAGCCAACTAGCTGCACCTCTTAGCTTTTATCTATAATTTTACTTATGCAGTCTCGGTTATATTTTCGGCTGTTATAGCACTTGTAGCTTAACTAGAATATGACTTTGTTGCATATACACATTCGTATTTGCTGTAGCTATTTGCAGACGCTAACTTCCCTCCTGCTGTGTCCTCAGACCGTCCGTCCATGGCGCTGTTGGACGATGAGGACGGTGAGCATCCACGTCGTGAGTGGAGTCCCAGCATGGGGCATGAAGAGCGTCTTCCTCTTCAGATAAAAGATAAGAGAGATGTCAGGACCAACCAGGGAGATGATCAACTCCGTGGGCATGGGTCATGCAGCACACCAGAGTCCATGTTCACTCCGCCCCGTGTTGGGAATGAGTATCCTCAGGATGCCCCCCACACATCCAGCCTCCCTCAAAGCCAAGGTGTGGAGAACAGGGAGAGGGATCCTGTCTCTAGGGGGTCATCGAGACATGTGAAGGCAGAGAGTGGAGGAGGCCACAGAGGTTCTACTTCCTCCAACAGTGGACCCCAGCCCCTTGCCACAGTTAACCCAAACTGCACAAATGAGAACAACATTGATATAATTGGTGTGGAGAATGGAGGACAGATGGTTGGTTCTAAGGGAGGTGCTGGAGGTAGCAGAGGACAGGGTTCTCACATGCGCAACCAAGGTGCCAATGCTGTTGATTGCCCCCACCAAAAATCTCCCCTACAAGGCCACATGTCGTCCTTCTGCTGCAAGGTGTGTGGTGAAGCATTTAGTCACGTTGGCCACTTGCATGTGCATGTGCAGGTGCACACGCGGGAAAAGCCTTACCGCTGTGGTGTGTGTGGGAAATGCTGCAGCTCCTCTGGCAGGCTCCAGGAGCACCAGCGCAGCCACACGGGAGAGAAGCCTTTCCGCTGCCAGATTTGTGGAAAGGGGTTCACCCAGATGGCCCACCTGAAGGTGCACATGAGGATCCATACTGGGGAGAAGCCGTACAGTTGCCCTGTGTGTGGGAAATGCTTCAGCCGTTCCGACAAAATCAAAAGGCACCTTCAGACCCACAGCCGTGAGGGAACCTATTTCTCAGGGCAATGAAACAAGTGTTTTGCTGAACGACATAGTTTGTGAATCATATTGACGTGGGACACTTTCTAAAAGCTAAAATTGCTGCCATTAAGACGAGGCTTTCTCTTCCTACTTTCAAAGAACTAGGAATTCTGCAACTCTTAGAGAATGTTTTTATCTAACCTAACACTTCTCCATGCCATAGTCCCTGCAATAGAATTTGTATTAGTCAGTTTAGTATGTCATTTACTTACTTTTTTACTTGTCACTGAATATTAAAACTCTAAGACACAATTTAAGTTATTAGCTAGCCTTTCTCAATTATTTAGCCTTTCTTTAGTCATATAATTAGCATGATGAAGTCTTCCACACATGCCTTGAAACTGAGATGCATTCAGGACTGCAACAATGTGCAGCATCCCAAACAAATATGGTGTTGACTTATTTTCATACAGCCACCTCAAATCCATCAGTAGCTTGAATTATACAGCTCACTTGAGCCTGTATGCATAAAATCACTTTTGCCACTATAGCAAGAGAATTGAGTGTGACCAATGAAGGCTATTTATCTGGTGTAGCCTAACTGCCGGTCTTTTTGTAACCTAGCAATTTAATATTGTCACATGGCCAAATCTAGTTTGTGACACTATTTGGGCAGGCTAACGAATAAAAGGCTTCACAAAACACCCTTTCAGAATGTGGACTCAGGCCCAAAGACAATACTTTTCAAGAAGAGATTTACAAACAAGTCTGGTCTGGAAATGTTCTAGTTTTTACACTTTTAAACACTATAGTTATTCTGAATTCTGTTTACATTTTGCAAACCTTGGTTGGTTGTGTAATTGGACCATTGGCCCACCGTTGTTGGTGGGAAAATTAAGGGTAGTATTAGATGTTGTGTGGGCAGACCTTTTTTATATACAGTTAACCAACCAAAGCCCACCTAAGACTGATTGATCATATTAATACTGTTACATTGTTGCAGAGCTGAGTAGCGCCATCTCATATTGTCAATGCTTCATTTTGTCCATTGAAATCATGGAGAAATCCAATGTGAGACTGCTCTATTTCGTAAGATAATGTGATATTATTCTGTAAAATACCACTAGTCCCAATCTACCATGCATTTAGGAATTTTGTGGTGTCTTTGTATGCACTATGGCATCTGTCCAACATACAGAAGATGCAGAAATTGACTCCATAACAGGGCCATACAGTATTATTATGAACCTATCTACAAGGTTTTTCAGGAGGGTCAGTCTGTGCAAAGGTTTATATTCACAAGTGTTTCTACAAGAGTCAAGTTATTTTCTTCTGAGATTCGTTCGAGTGACTCAGTTGTGGTTGATGTTGAGAAGAAATGGATGGTTCATCGTGGAATCAGGTACTTGCTCTGCCCACCTTGGAGTGACCCTCTTGAACAACAGACTAGTTACCTTTTTCCTCTCAGGACTAATGCTGTATTCATATCATGTGGGGGTAATCATAAATACTTATGTCTGACTCAAAATGACTATCTTAAAAGATATTGTACCAATTAGAATATATGAAGAAAACTTGATAGCGCCAAAGTGAATTGCGCTAAGTTTTGCTCTGAGATGTCACGTCTTTCTCAAGTTGTCCCTCCACATGTAGTGAATGCAGCATGAGACAACTGCAGAACGTCCTCACTGCTGACCAGCATCCCTCCTTTCAGTCTACTCTGGGACAACTTTGCTCCCACACACCCTCACACACATACATTTTACTGTACAGTGTTGTATCATTGTGTATTAAATGTTATTTTTTAATAAAGTAGTAATTGAGTATCAATTAGAATTGTGTCTTCTGCTAGTTCATACTCAAAGCTGACTTTGAGAACTAATCATGAAATGGTGCTGATTGTAAGTGCTATTTCCCTATATAACCTTTAGGTAGACACTACAGGTTAACTCAGTGAGTCCCAACGTGGTGCCTAGGGACCCCAAGGGTCAATGGAAGTTATAGGGGATCCCCACCAAACATTTTTATTTCACAATCATTTCAATTTGAAGTTAGGACAGTGACAGAATGACATAGAAATGTCTATTTTGAAAAGAGGTTGCACTCAGAACTAACAATTTCCTAGTTCTGTACCAAACCATAACAAAAAGCAAAAATCCCTTCAGACCCCCACTTGATAACGATTTTGTCATAGGGGTCCCTACTGCAAAATCTTGAGTATGTCTGTTGTATTTCTTCTGAAGACCTTGACAAAATGTTTGGGTATCACCGGGTTAGCTTAAGGTAATATTGATTAGACGTCACCGAGCGCATAGCGTCGACGCCATCTTTGCTATGCTAGCCCTGTCGTCCACCTTTGCCACATTTGATTTCCCGCCGGTGACCAATCTCCGTTTTTTAAACAATCTCTGGGCGCACCGAATGACGTCACGTTCGTGTAAAAGGAGCCGAGCTAGCTGTTCATCTAAATAATGACAAAGTTACAGTATCTGAACACCTATCTCACCGAGCGTCTGATGCGAACGGCCGAGGACATACTCCAGGTTGTCGGAGAGACACTGTCTGAGTTCCAGGAAGAAATCAACCGTGCAAAAAGTGAAAATCAGTATCTGAAAAGACAGCTGCTGGCTGCCAGCAATGAAAGAGGACAAGGTAGCTAACAATAGCAAGTCGGATTGATAACGTTACCCAAGGGAGAGTTACGACTGTTTACGGTCGTAATGCAGAACTCAGTCAAAGTTCGTTCAAATACATTTGACTTGATTTGTGATTTAACACCCCCTCCCCCTCGTTATCCCTATCTGCTGTATGGCTATATCTCAAGATGTTTCCTTCGACCGTGGTCAAAGAAATTTAACTGTTGGCAGTTATTCGGGTTTTCTGAAATCATCTCACCTCATCCCTTCCCTCATATGGACCCACTTCAACATTTACTTCAGTATATGGTTACACATACGTCTCAACATATACAAAAATGGCCAGAGATTTGTATTAGTATATGGAGCTGACTTTGATTGAAAATGTACAGTTCTGGCCAAGATAATTGGCACCTTTTGCATTGTTTGCAGATAATATTTCTTCTTAAATAATTGGAAATTAAAAGAACCTTCGGTGTTGACACGTTCATCTGTTTTATTTTACAGCTCATGATCAAACAATAAGAATAGAAATATAAAATAACTCTTTTTATTGCTTCAAAATGTGGCCATGATTATTGGCACCCTTTTCTAATACTTAGTTGAACAGCCTTTGGGGATGATGTCTGCTCCCAAATGTTTCTTGTAAGCACCAATAAGCTTCCTGCACCTTTCTGCTGTTAGTTTCCCCCACTCTTCAATTGCAACCCACTCCAGTTCATCAATGTTGGAAGGATTCCTTTGACCAACTGCACATTTCAGGTCTCACCATTGGTTCTCAATGGGATAGAGATCTGGACTCATCGCTGGCCACTCCAGAACAGTCCAGCATTTCTCTTGAACCGTTGCTGGGTGCTTTTGGATGTGTGTTTTGGGTCATTGTCCTGCTGGAGGACCCATGACCTTCGATTGACACCCAATGTTCTGACACTTCTTGGGTCTTGGCAAACCCCTTCTTGTGTTTCTTTCAGCAGTAGGGTCTTCCGTGGCCTCCGACCATTAAGCCCTTCCTGGTTCATTGTCCACCGTATGGTATGGGCTGAAACCATTACAGCAGACCTCATTAAGAGTTATGATCTTTGTCAAAATGGGGACTTACAAAAATACATACCGGCGGAAAAAAGCCAAAATATTTGTAAATGGAGTCTAATCTCTCTTTCTCTCACTCTCTCTCCATCACATTTGGAGCGATACACAATTCAACTAGTCTGTAAGACTGATTTTGAGATGCTCTTTTTTTCCTGAAAATATACTGTAATTTGCCATTTAGTCTTTTACATGACAAATTTGAATTGACTGACATCACATGTCCTTCAGCTACATTTTATGTTTTGATTGTCATTAGGTAAGACTGTCAGTAGACATGTTTTAATCTAGTAGCCTAGTCCTTGTTACATATTTGACTATCCAGGTACATCTACTTGTTGTCCACAGTGTTTAAGTCATATGAAATGAGCTGATATGTATCTTTTCATATTGCAGCATGTCCCCAGACCCTGTGGTTTGGTAATGCCCCACCACCCACTGAGCAGCAACACTGTGAGCAGGACTGGAGCCCCAGTGTCGACCAGGAAGACCCAAAGCCCCCACAGTTTGAAGAGGGACTCAATCTTAGGACATGGAAAGATGAGGAGCAGGATGAAGAGCCACCTCCAGACACAGGCAACATTGACATCACTACAGCTTTTTGTGGGAGCACCGATATTGATAACAACAACACGGCTCAACCCTCCCAGCTAGACCACACCACAGAATGTGACTTCCAAATAACTGATCAGATCAAAGCAGAACCTTACGGAGAGGGCTATGAGCAGCCGAACTCGATCGATAATGCCGAGCCTCTTGGTCCAATAAATGCACACTGCTCTAGATCTCAGAGTGAGCGCAACGAAGAGACTGAACGCCATTCAAATGAGAGACGCCAAGAAGAACATTTAATACCCGTTCACAGCAACAGCCACCATCACTGTGCCGTATGCCGGAAATCCTTTCCTTCACCAAGGTACCTCAAAAGGCACATGCGGTCACACACAAAGCTGTTATCGTCCCATTGTGTCGTGTGTGGGAAAAGCTTCAGCTCCTATGGGAAGCTGAAGGAGCACCAGAGGCTCCACACGGGAGAGAGGCCTTTCTGCTGTGACTACTGTGGGAAGCGCTTCAACCAGAACTGTAATTTAAAGGTCCACCTGAGGGTTCACACTGGGGAGAAACCGTATACCTGCCCAGTGTGTGGAAAGGGCTTCAGCCAGTCCAGCCAAGTGAAGATGCACCTCAGGACACATAGGTAAAGCTCGGAGGATCTTACGACAAGAAACGAAGAATGAACGGAAATGGAAATGGAAATACCAACCGATAACTAATTCATTTTATCCAAAACGGGACATGACATTTTATCAAAACATTATGTTGCTTCTTGAATATACGACAGAATTTATGAATAGCAACTATTTCTCACCAACACCAAGTAGGACTAGTCAGTTTTATAACTTATTTTACGTCTGCTTGAAACTGAATTACAAATAGCAGGGTTCTGATGCAAGTCCTGAAAAGTTGGACAAGAAGGGAAAATGAATTTGACACCTGGAGAATAATCTTCAGAGTAATCAGGTGTAAGTGACTTGGACTAGTTGACTAGTTTACTTTACATTACAGTCATTTAGCAGACGCTTTTATCCAAAGCGACTTACAAGTTACAGTTGTCACTACGTGGGGATCGAAACTACGACCCTGAGATTTGAAGAAATTCAGGTCTGGAAAAAGTATGGATTGTTAAATTATGGAATATGTGTAGGGCCTCAGAAAACGTCACCGAAAATGTATTATGGGACAAACTGAGGGACAGGAGCAGTGAGTAATGTCTGGCCACCCACTGTGTGTTTGGGTTTGGTGTCTCACTATTGCACTTTAACGGTAATCATTTGGTAGAAATAACCATTTTCTTTTCCCATGTCCAGAAAATATACAAAGATAGTGATGACTGATTTGTGCCATTTGATCTGCAAGATTCTTAACAGACCAAATCTTTTCCCTCTTTCATTCTCTTGCCAAAATATTTCCTGAGTAGGTTTTTGTTTAGAAATGGTTTTAAAGGAGTAATTTGGAATGTCTGTTTGACTTGTAACACTTATAACGCTTACAACCATATTAATCTGTTAGGCACAAGTTAGAGAGTGTAAATCTTTTTCATCAGTGGCTGTAAAACTACTTCGTGCAATACAATCTTAACTGTCAATGTATGACAAATCTCAGTAATCTTCAAACCGCATTGAAGCCCAGACGCTGTCATGTGTCCACATCCAGGAAGTATTTTTACAGTGTGACCTTAATCAGATCCAAAAAAAACATACATCACCCTGATATTTTGAGTGTACTGATCTTGGAGACAATGAAAAAGCATGTAAGCCATATTAGGTTGGTAAACCGAAACAGTCAATTAATGAGCAGTTACTGCAGGTTTTGTATGTCAAGTGTAGAATATCCAAGGGATCTTAGTAAAAGTTTCTCGTTCAATGTTTTTGTAGTAACAAATACAAAACACCAGGTGGGGTACTTTCCATTTCAATGTTTTGTGTGTATCTGACTAGCGTAACAATTGGAAAGCCATCTTTAATTGTTTAATTGGAGGGGGTATGGAGTCAACTGAATGAGATGATGGTCTACTAAAATAGGGTTATACAGATTGATTTGGTGTTATAGTTATTGCCACCTACCAGAAATATTCTACCTTTCTGTTCCCACTCACTAAATGGTGGTAATACACCAACAATGGCTCTTAAACTGCTTTTAAACCTCATGAAGAGCCAACAAAGCAATGAATGGAAATGGGTGGATCCTATTGAATTTGCCTTTGATGACCCTTATGAGAGCAGATTTAGTTTAGGAACACATTTTATTTATATACTTTATTTATATACAGTGCATACGGAAAGTTTTCAGACCTTTTCAAGTTTTTCACATTTTTCACACTGAAATATCCCATTTACAGAAGTATTCAGACCCTTTGTTATGACACACAATTGAGCTCTGGTGCATCCTACTTCTATCAATGGTCCTTGAGATGCTTCTACAACTTGGTTGGAGTCCACCTGTGCCTCATTGAATTCATTGGACATCATTAGGAAAGGCACACACCTTTCTATATAAGGTCTCACAGTTGATGGTGTATGTCAGAGTGAAAAGCAAGCCATGAGGTCGAGAGAATTGCCCGTAGACCTGCGAGACAGGATTGTGTCAAGGCACAAATCTGGGGAAGGATACAAGAACATTTCTGCAGCATTGAAAGAGCACGGTAGCCTCCATCATTCTCAAATGGAAGAAGTTTGGAACCACCAACAGTCTTCTTAGATCTGGCCGCCAAACTGAGCAATCGGGGACAAAGGGCCTTGGTCAAACTGAATGAGGTCCAGAGTTCCTTTGTGGAGATGGGTGAACCTTACAGAAAGACAACCATCAGGCAGCATTCCACCAATCAGACCTTTATGGTAGAGTGGCCAGACGGAAGCCATTCCTCACTAAAAGGCACATGACAGCCTGCTGGGAGTTTGGCAAGAGGCACATGAACGACTCTCAGACCATGAGAAGCAAAATCCTCTGATCTGATGAAACGAAGATTGAACTATTTGGCCAGTATTCCCAACAGCGTGTGGAGGAAACCAGGCACTGAGCATCACCTCGTTAATACCGTCCCTACAGTCAACCACGGTGGTGGCAGCATCATGCTGTGGGGATGTTTTTCTGTGACAGGGACTGGGAGACTAGTCAGGATAGAGGGAAAGATGGCTGCAGAAAAATATAGAGCAATCCTGAGTTAAAAAACTTTTTCCAGATTTCTCAGGATCTCAGGCTGGGGTGAAGGTTTACATTTCAACAAGACAACGACGCAAAGAAAAAGAAAACACAGGAGTGGCTTCGGGAAAACTCTATGAAAGTCCTGGAGTGGCCCAGCCAGAGTCCGGACCTAAACCCAATAGAGCATCTCTGGAGAGATCTGAAAATGGCTGTGCACCGACGCTCCCCATCCAACCTGGTTGAGCTTGAACGATTCTGCCAAGAAGAATGGGAGAAATTTCCAAAAGAAAGCTTGTGCCAAGCTTGTAGGATAATTTCCAAGAAGACTTGAGACTGTCATTGCTGCCAAAGGTGCTTTATCCAAGTACTAAGTGAAGGGTCTGAATACTTCTGTAAATGGGATATTTCAGTCTTATTTTTAATAAATTAACAAAGCACTTTATTGTGTGTAGATTGATGAATGAATGAATTGAAAAATGAATTGAATCCATTTTAAGATGAGTCTGAAACATAAAATGTGGAGAACTTGAAAGGGTCTGAAAACGTTCCGTATGCACTGTACATCATTTGGCAGTCTACTAGTATTACTACTACTTTATATTGTCAAAGATGATACATCAGGAAGAGGTGGATAGTGCTGGGAATATTTGTAGACCAGTTTGTAGTTTGGATGTGCAATAATATTTTTCTCCACCTATATCTGATATACACCACTTTGTATGTGAAGGAATATTCACTCTTTACTTTGACATTCATTACAGCCAGAGATATTTTCCCTCTTTCTGTGTCAAGGCTTTCCTTGAATATGACTATTGATGAGCATGTCTGCAAAACAATGGAGCTGGTCTGACATGTCACATCTCTTCAAGGGGGATGTGTGGAAATGCTGGACATTCAGTATGTATCTGACAGCAAACTCTGCACTTCACATCCACCTGTTCCATTCCTGAAGGGCAATCAAATGCAACAGGCTATCATCACTACACTGTTGTAATTGTACCATTACATAGTCATTAGCCAATCAGAGGCAATCAAACCAGAACCCCATTGTGCAATCAGCCATCAGAGTCAGATGGAGGCCTTTGCAGTAGCGAATCAAATGCCAGTGTAAGTGTTGGCTCCTTCCTCAAAATAAATAGGAAATCACACGTCTGTCAAGTATATCAAAAGTGTTGCTTTACTTTGTTCCCCACTAGAAGAATAATTTTATGTTACAATCTTATGTTAGGTGATTTTCAGTGTATATATAAGACCCAAATATAAGACCCACTTCAGTAAACGCATCACAACTGGGGAGGCTGGTGTTGGGGTGATGCATGGATCCTGCTGTACTGGGACTCTTGTCTCCTCCCCAGGTCTTCTCAAGGGATCTCTCATTCAAATATGAATGAATCTCAGGTTTAAATACTACAGAAAGATGACAGTTCATCACCCATGACATAAATATTATATTTCATATTGGCAAAAATCATAGTTTGTGGTCAGTAGTATATAGGTTAGAAGCCTCATGGGGTCCATAAAATATATTGGACTAGGACTGAGCAAGGCAGCGTGGCTGTAAACTGAGACAGCGTTGCACAAAGATGATGAAGCATGAAATCAGCCAGGAAGAAGGTCCACAGTACAGCTTTTACATCACTGCCTTGATTTTGCCTATCAAGTCATGGGTCACTGTATTGGGAATGGGAGTGGTTAAGATCAGGCTTGGAAATGGAACAAGTCTACTAAAGTACATGTGATATCACAGAGGGAATATTGATGCACCTTAGTTGGACTACTGATGTTTTCACTGACCTCTAAATCAAACAGCTAAATTGCCGCTACAATGTTTAAAAGCTACCTTTCAGCAACCATTAGTATTGCAAAACATGGGAAAGGGGCCAATAATGGAATGTGGAAAGTGTTAAACTGAAAATTACTGTTTGGTAACATCCTCTGTAAATCAACAGCCACCTATTGCTCCTATTCAGAGCTCCACATATGTTTTGTTTCCAAGGGGAACTCTTTCATATACTGCCTAGGTCAGCCAGTCCTTCACAGTATAGCACGTCTTTTGACAACATGCGTGCACTAAGTACAAATTTCCAATTATTAATTTAATATGCCATCAGTGCAGAATGAGATGTGTCCCTGGACAGCACGGAATAGAATAGAATAGAATAGAATAGAGCAGGGCTGTTTGTCTCTACTTCAGGATAATGGAGATGAGTTCTGTCCATGTCCATACATTAGCCTCCATCCATTTGCCCTCATCTGAAAAGCCTGTGTGTGTGTGCGTGCCAGTCAGTGTATTTGTGTACATGCAGACAAGTGGGCTGCTCTGTTCTTGTTTTTGCCTCTGGTGGTATTTTTTTGTTTCACCTGCAGGCCTTTACACCGTGCTGTGAGCTGATGTCTGCTCACACTTGGTGTTACCAAGCTAGCCAGTCTCTTGATTTTTCTTACCATCCAAAGATTTCTTGAGGGCAGCAGATTTGGCTTTCCATTAGCTTGATCAGTACTATTATTTACTGGGGAACACTGGTGTTTATTCTTCTGTCTTCTGATTTGGTGCCAAAGCTTTGTGATTCAAGATTCAAGATTCAAGAACTTTATTTGTCACATACACACACGGGGTGTGCAGTGAAATGAAAAAGTGGCAATGCTCAGCAGGAATGTGCAAAGGGCAACAGTACACAGTATTTACAATAAAAAAAAACAACAACACAGTATTTACAGTATGGATGGATGGATATCTCTGATAGAAATTGTCGAGCATGTTGTTTGGTGAAGTAAATGGCACACACATACCTGACAACAGGTCAATGGAAATGTGTCCGTACGACAGAGTTAGGCTCAAAACACACCTGAAGACTGGTCAAGATGGGAAATGGTTGTGTTAATAGAAAGCTTTCTCAGAAATGTCAAATACTATTGATGATTGGCTCACCCAGAGTTTACCAATGGTTGGCTGATCCCAATTCTTTCCACCATTGGAGCCTTACTGAGGCTGCCATGCTCAGACTACTGCAAATTACTGAGCTGATGTTTGTGGCCAGTATGTTTTAAACTGGAACAAAGCTGGAAAGTTGCGCCTGTAGCTCGGAAATTTTAAAATTCTTGCTGCAACTGTAACTGATCCTGTAATGGGTCCTTGGTCTCCGAACCAAAATTACCCCGACATATCTCCAGAAAATTCTACAGAAGCTACTGTTACCGAAGCCTATTTGGTAGTCTGTTTGGGTGCATACTCTGAGGATTCTCAAATTGAATGACGAGTTCTCCAAGTGGAATGGCCTTCCTGACAGTAATAATGACAGCAAAAGTGCTAATTATTCCACGATCCACCAGTTCGCCCACATAGGCACACATGCACACACGCAGACACGCACATACACACACCAGCTGAAAGAATGGATGTGATGTCTCGCCTCACCTGCAGCTGCTGTCTGATGCAATCGATGTATTTTACACAGAGAGAGGAGAAGAGAGGATTAAGCCTTCATGTGTCTGTATTATCCTTATTTCCTGTATGTCAGGATACAACACTGCCTCTGGAGAACTGTGGAAATTGAAGCATATATTGTATGTTGGCAGCAGGAGCTTAAAGCTAGAGAAGCAGTTAATTAGAAGCTTGTGACCGAAAGGTCTCCGGTTCGAGTCCCTCAACCCGCTGGAAGAACCTGGGCAGGGAAACGTAATCAATAATGCTCTTGCCTCCCACAACAACCACCATCGTGGTGTCCTTAAGCAAGGCTCTTGAGAATGATGTTAAAAGATGTTATTCTTCATAGCTGAAGTGAAATATTTGTGTTGATATGTTTTATGGGGTTAGAGAAGGATTTAGGTTTCCCATTAAAGTTTTCCTTAAACCACGAATAAGAAGCAACAAATCAGAAACCAACTTAAGACTTGTGACCATTTCCTCTTAATAACAAGACGCAGAATAATGAAGAAATAATTGTCATAATAATTAGAAAAGATCTTGTTACAAGAAAACCTGGTGATTTCTTTTTGTTTTTAAGATGAATGCAATATGCTTCCTTCAGAAAGCGATTCCCGCTGCCTAAAAACATGCCAGGAGCAGCACCAAACGTGTGCTTTCTGTCTCCCTTTCACCTCTCTTGAGAAAAAGGTGCTGGCTGTTTCTTTTGCCTGTGTACAAACATGGTAGAACCAGTGCATCAGCAACACAAGAATTTTGAAGTTGACAAACAGCCATTACAGTTTATTTGGTTAATGCGTGACTCTACCAGATGCAAATTAGGACGAGATGAGCTCATGTGTGAAGATTAAGTTTTTCCCTATTTATTTCCTTTTTTCTTTTTGCAGACCAGAAAGTTTACCATTGCATGATTCATCATCCCAATAGACAATCTTTGGTCCCAGATATGTCAAACGTATCAGTCCAATCAATATTTCCCAAAGCCATAGTGTGAGGCTTTTGGGTGATACTATTGGAAGCCAATCATTCAGAGATATCTAATACAAAATAAGTAGGTCAAAGGAAAGAAAGAAACAAAAGAATCACCCCCTTTATCATATATATTATTTGGAATAAGAAAGACATTTTTTCCATGGCATTGCTGCAACACCACTGTCACATTCCTCTAAATTTTAATAAAAAGAAAGAAAGAAAGAAAGCAAGAAAGAAAGCTTGATGATCACATACTATATCAGTATGCTAGAAATCATTCATTCAAATTATAGCCATTTATTTGTGGCCACATTAAGGCCCATGCTATTATTATTATTAGGAATTCAGTGGTGTTTAAAAGAACAGAACAGAGTGACATCATAATGATGAAAAGTCATGAGCATTGTGAGAAAGACGCGTTAACCCACCGATGAAAACTCTCTTCTACATTTCACTGCATTTTATCTTCAACCAAACCTCCATTTCCCTGTGGTCCTGGTAAGCTATTGAATTTAAGTGCTATACCTTCTCATCATGCCCCGCCGTAGTGCTCGTCTGTTGGCCGGTGGCTACCACCAGCCTAGCGAGGACAATGACTATCACCGCATAATCTCATATAAAGAGACACCTATCAAGTAAGTGTGTGTGTGTGTGTGTGTGTGTGTGAAAGTGTATCCAATCAACCTCAAAGTTTTCATTTTGATCAAGTCTTTTACTCACTTCACTCACTAACTAACTCTTTTTCTTTTCTCTCTTTTTTCTCTCTCTCTCTCTCTCTCTCAGGAAATTATTCAACAAGTGGAGGAGAAAGAGAGGAAAGAATGACCTGTCTTTCCGTCAGACTGAGACTGATACACGGATACTTGACAGTCAGTCTTATTGATACTATATCGATGATCAATACTAATAATACTTGTCTTACTTGCCATATCAATACTTTATTGATACTATATGGCTCATCAATACTTCATTGATACTATAAGATACTATAATATCTTCTCAATACTTTATTGACACTATAATGTCTTACAATACTTTATTGATACTATAATCCAGGTCAACGGATGAAGACTCTTCTCTGCCTCTTCTTCCTCATCCTCGCAATATATGGTGACACACATACACACACACACACATACACGCACACCTGGTACCGGTCTCTCTGTCTCTCTGTCTTTCTCTCGCTGTATGTCTGTCTCTCTTTGTCTGACTCTCTCTGTCTCTCTCTCCATCTGTCTCTCTGTATGTCTGTCTCTCTTTGTCTGACTCTCTCTGTCTCTCTCTCCATCTGTCTCTCTGTATGTCTGTCTCTCTCTCTCAGGATGCTACTGCTATGTGCTGCTGACTGTAATGAGCTACACTCAGCCTCCTATGGTGAGACCTGTCTGTCTGTCTGAAGTCGAGATCAATACAATGATGGTAAGAGTCAAAACTGACGTTAGTAGAAAACCAGCGTTTTTGTTTCCTCAACTGAGAAATCACCCAAATCCCTCTTTCTCCTGCCACAGGTTGCTGATAGCCTCCAGAAGAACGTAAAGACGAGCATGGAAGTGTGAGTTTGATTGTTTGTGTGTGTGTGTGTGTGTGTGTGTGTGTGTGTGTGTGTGTGTGTGTGTAGGGGTAGATAATGTTAAATTGTTGTGTATTGCAGTATGGATGTGGCTGGATTTGAGAATTTGGATTGCGATTTAGCCAACGTCCGAGCTGCCATGAGGTCCACCTCAACTCTCCTCAGCAAGAGAGTGGAAGCACTGGAGGCCCGTAACGGCAAGGTAGTGATGTAACACACACACGCACACACACACACACATAGACACACACACACTGAAGCCTGTCCTTCTGCTGTCTCTAACTTCAGAAGGATCTGTCAGCAGTGGCCCAGATGACCCCCCCTGACTGCCTTTAGACATCCATCCAGACTGGCACAGGTGAGCAGACACACACACACACACACACACACACACACACACACATTCTTCTTTGTCTGCATACTGTATGTGCTAGTTCAGAGATAAATACATTCAGTTACTACATTCATCAGTGTATAGATATCCCCTGTTCTTTTTCCTTCTCTCTCTTTCGCTCTCAGAATTTAAAGATGGTGTATGATTTTGTGATCTATTTTCTATTTCATTTCAGGGTCGATGGAAAAGCACCTATGTTTTTCCAAATATGTATTGTAATAAAAATCTAAAAATAAAAAATTGTGGGTCAGTGTCAGTGGGAAAAATAATAAGGTTAAGGCAGTTTTGGAAACAAATCCAGTTGTGGCAGTTGGTGCAACGACAGCCAAAAGACCAACTTTATATTAAAGGTAATTTATTAACCTTAAATATTAACCTCTAACCATACCAGATGCAGGGTCACTTTTAAGCTGTGAAGCAACAGTAAATGTAGGACAGTATATAGGACGTTTGCTTTTAGGGTTGTTTTTACATTGTTTCTTTTCTAGGTTATTTAGTTATTACTTAGCTACTTCCAGTATCTACGGACTGGAGTTATGTCTTTTCTGGCTGTTTTATATTTTACACCATTGTGTATCCTAGTTGATAGGTTTCACAGTAGTCTGAGACAGGCAAACCTGCTCTCAGGACAGCCAATGTAAACACAGTCCAGCAAACATTTGACGGATGGAGGTGGCCAAGTTTGGTGCAGGTCGTCCTATCAACGTCTATTCAACATCAAGACGTTTGCTGGGAGTTTTGTCAGATGCACATTCAAAACTATTGTGGCTGCCCCAGGTGAGAGGCACATTCTGAGCAAGGTGTCCATGATAAAGCAATGGTCCCACAACCCTCCTACTATCGGCAGATAACTGCTTCACAGTAGTTGAAGTATCTTAATATGGGTAAGGTAACAGCAATAAACTGTTCATACGGTCAATTTATTATTTGTTGTCTTAATAGACTTAAAACTGGAATACTGACATACTACTCAGTGTGCTAGAGGTTTTAAATGGTATACAGTAAAAGTAAGTCTTCAAACCCACACATTTCAAAAGCAAACTACATGAAGAACTGATTGTTTTGTTGTCCCTCGCTCTTTTTCATTTCGGCCCCTTCAGCCAACATCATACTAACAAGAGTTTTACACTAATATGACTTGCCAGTTGGACTAATTAGTATATATAATCTCTTGGAAAATCCATAATAAGGATTAGGGGAAATGAATGTATCCATAATAGGATTAGAGACCTCATTCACAAATACCATCAACAGCACTCTCTTGACTCTTGTTTCTTCCCCTCAATTATAGAAAAGAGCTGGAGCTGGAGAGACACTGAGGAAAAACTAATAAAACTAATCCATCTAAAGTCCTACTGAAGGAGTTGTTAAAAGGTCAACAGATCTGACTGTTGGCTGAAACCGATATAGTGCAGGAGAAGATTTGGTGGAAGTGTGAAGCAAACAGGTCCGCAAATAAAGAGATGTTTTACCCAATGAAGTCAAGTTTATTTATAGAGTGCATTTAACACAGAGGTTTGTCAAAAACCTCTGCGAACCTTTGCGAACTTGGTCACATTTGCCCTGTAATCCATGCAGGCTGATCACTCTATCCTCTCATCCCCTCCCTCTGTTCTTCTTTTCCCTCTTCTTCTATTTAACCTTATATTTATCCTCAACCATATTTTTCTTTCCTTACTGGATCTTACCCCCTTTCTTTTTCTCTCCTTCACATTTACTCTCTCCACTTTCCTCCTTACCCTTCATCTTCCACTCCTCTCTCTCCCGCTATCACTTTCTCCTCTGCTCTCTCTTTAACTTGCTCTTACACTCGCTTCAGCCTCACTGTCTCTTGGCCCCGCCTTCATAACTTACACCAGGCTTTTAATGTTGACGATGGCCTGGGAGGACACCATACATTCTCTCGGACGATACGTCTCCATTACCTGCAGACTCATATTTCCGATCCCCTATCCTGGCATACAGGGAAATCAGTGTGGATTTCCACCTGCTGGCAGACACTGATCGCCTGTAAGTGGCAGGATAAATCACTCCGCTACGCCGTTTTATGATGCTTTGATGGATGACCACTCTGTAGGGAGAGAGCAAAAATACAAACACTAGATGGATGTTGTCTGAGGTAGTGAGAAGCCGTGGATAGTGTTCACTCCGTAGAACCTCCTGCAATTTGACAGACAGAGGCTTGTTGTTTATGTAGTCAGTTATTTTTTTGAAATGCCATATTTCTTTTTAGGGCATTTTTTTTTCTTCACTGGACATTTTGAGAGCGGCATGAAAGATGTGAGGGAGCAGGAGGGCGGGGTGAGCTACACAGAGGCCACTCGTTGGCCTGCTGAGCACCATAACAAGTCTGTGAAGTCCATAAAAATATAAGCAATTCTAGGCTTTCTATAGCATGGCTTCACACCCCCTGTGTGAAACTTTCATTCTGTCTGAGACAGTTTGGCTAAATGCTCACTGTATGAAGGTATTGCCCCTCGTTTGTGTGTTCATTTTGACAGCAATATTAGATTTAGTTTTAGCCTCATTATTTTCACTTAAATCCTTATTGGCTTTAGTCACAACACTTCTAAGAAATGTTTGGGCAAGTGACGCAACTCTTATCGGTTATGTTGTATACTTGTCCAAACAACTCTTAACTTATGACTTAACAACGGCTTCTGAGAATGAAAACTTTTCCATTGCTAAATATCTACCACTCTGTCTGGCTGTCTTGAAGTTATCCTGGGTTGCTAAGGTATGACTTACTTGATTTAGTGATGTTGAAATATTTGTCTCTACAGTCACTGCAATCTTCAGGAAGGTTACAAACACTTGAATGTTTTCAGAATTGTATTTTATGGATGTGAGAAATAGGCTGGAAACAAAGACCCCCGACATCGAGTAGTGAGTAATACAATTTACTCTGGTTTGGTACCTTATCTTTTCCACTCTGTTTCCTGGTTCATAATTACAGAAAGTGTCAACAGAGGAACAGAGAGAGAGAGAGAGAGAAACAGAGGGAGGGAGAGAGTCTTGGTTCATTAGGCATTGAGTTTAGTAGGCCTCGTTAGAGATGAAGCTACATAATAGGGGACACTCACTAACAAGCCTGGTGCTTTGACCCCAGTGGGGTGAAAGGGTTTAGAGAAGACAAGCTTGAATGAATACAGCAGGCCAGGGGTCCCCCACTTGGGTCCCTCGGGCTCCTCTGTGCTTTCACTCCTGATGAAAGAATTATGAAAGAATTATCCTGGAAATCAATAACATAAATAGACTAAGCCATTAAATGACTGGCCTAGCTCCAGGAAGGTGTAAACATAAAGGATTTTAGGCACGCAGACTGCAATGGAAAATATTTACTACATGAGTTTGTCCTCTTTCTCCAACATCCAACCAAAAACTTGCTTTTTAAATGCTATTTACAGATAAATGAGAATTGGAACTGGAAATAGAAGATGTTGACTATCTGAAGACTTTTGTCCAGAAAATACATATCTCTTAGAGGATAGATATATTTGAAATATCACGTCATGGAATATAGAGCTTTTTGGACTCAAACCCTTACTTAGACAGTGACGTTTTCCCATTAATAACTTTTGTCAAACTCGCACGGCGGGGAGTGTTCATGCAATCCATGAGTCTGTAGTGGAGCAGAGAGTGCAATTAGAGTCTGTTTAGAAAGCTATTAAAACAACTGATAAGATCGATAAGCTCTCTTTGAGTGTGTCATCAAAACTCTCCTCTTCACTCTCTATCAAAACCTCTCATCTCTCTTCCACGCTCTGACACTCTTCTTATCTCTGTAATTTCAAGCTGTGCTAAGCTTACCTCTGTGTCATTCCATCTTCCAGGCACTCTAATCCCTTATGCTTTACAGTACACAGTACAGTGTTTGAAATACTAGACCACAGATGCAGGTTGGGTACAGATAATCCAATTTTTATCTACGTGTAAACCTAGTGAGTCAGTAACATTCAATCTTTCTGTTTAGTTAATAATGTAGAAATCTCTTTCACTACTCATGGAAGAAATCCATTGGTTTCCTTCAGAATGACTTGGATTTACACAGTCATTTCCCCCAAGAGTATGCCCTGTTGGTGCCTTAACTGAATGTATTGCCTACATTACAAAATCTTTGCAGGATCCTTTTTAAAGTTTGTTGTTTAAATGCATACCCTCTGGAAGTCTCATTTTTGGCAAGATTGTTATAGTTCCCTTGTTTGAATGACAGGTAGCTTTTTGTTTGATTCCAGGATATAATCCAGTAATTTACCCTGCATGTATCAATGCAGATGTAAGTGCTACAAATATTGTGTCTAAACACATTTCATACATAACAGGTTGGTGTGTCTATCTCAATTCTGGCTACAAAGGTTTTTAAAATGCTCCTGCCCTGATGGCTTTCCTCCAAAACTACAGTATCTTAGTCACGCTGAACTGGGAGGGATCAAATAGATGGTGACACATATAACATATATTTTTCATAAAGAAGCGTGAATCGTGAATCGTAAATCGTTAATCGTAATTCGGAATTCGGAAATCGGAAATTACACAACCAAAACCATTTGGAATTTAATGCCTTCAGTAAACCCTTTGATCAAGCAACCATATTTCCTTAGATACATAGTCCACCACTCACATTATTCAAATTTGACTTTTGCCTGTTTTGCCTGAATTAAATAAATGTTGGAGCATTTTAAAATGTGCAGTTTTGCAGCATACACAATGAAAAGATGACATGCTGACAAAATAAAAAAATAAAAAAACCTTGTTAACAATGTCAGGTTGGTCACTTCTTTTCCCTGCATCACTGGAAATACCCCCCTTGGCCCATCCCTAGAGGTGAGCGTACATCCAGTCCAGCCATCGATCAATGGAAATGTCGGAGTGAAACACAAGAACGAGCAACACAGGAGACATGAATGCAGGGAGATACATTACCTTTGAGTCTGTGGGTCTAGACTCGGCTCCTTGGAGAAGAGTGGTCAGTCATGCTTCTGGATGAATGGGCAGGCAGTTCTGTGAGTCAATGTATGAGACAACCCCATGCACGTACCACCACATGTACTGGAGCAACACTCCTGGAGCCCCCGGCTGTCCAAACAACCAGTCATCTCCCTGTTTCAGTGTCTGCTATCCCAGTTCTCTTACATATGACAAATGGTAATTCTTCCCTGAACGAATGCTCCCTTATCTCCTTCTCTTTTCTTGAAATAATCCCTCTGAATCAAAGCATTGGATAAACAAGGTCATGATTTATGTCTCTAATTAAACCTGCCCAAATTTAAAAGGATCCTGGACAGATGTTACATGTATTTGTGTACATGTTTTTTTTTAATAATTATCCATTTTGTAACCAGTACGGAGTCTGAAAACCTCTGGTGCCGACATTTCACAGGCACAATGAACTACCCACAGTTTTAAGATAGTCAGTCTTATTGTCACATTGCTAATCGATCAAATGCAGCTAACCTCATTTATAGAAGTACCCTGAGCAGGAATGCAAAACACTTTGCAGGGAGAGCACACAATAAACCCCCCATGGGTACATGCAGATACCTAACTTCCTGATGGTATTATACAATATAATAGCCTACTATGAGCCAAAATGGCATTCACAGTAGAAAGCCTCTCTAGATAATGGAATAGAATCGATGCAGCTGGAGGATGAGGTGGTGGAGGGAAGCTTCAACAACAAAACCATATAGCAGTATGAGCTTGCAGCAGGAATGAAATTCTCTTTAAATAGACCCATTTATTGTCAGAGTTTCATTGTGATCGGTGTGTGTCATGCATGCCAACTGAAATGTGTTAGCTGATAGTTGCTGTGGCAGCTATCGTGTCCTGCCTTACCCACTGCAAAGTTCAGTGAACTGCTGCTAGGCAGGGTAACACTATTACCCTAGACCCTACACTATCAGACATAAAATGCAACGTTAATAGAAAATAAAAAATATAAAATGATGTAGGCTGTATCGGGGATACAGTCACGGTTCAGAGCGTTGTTAGGCAACCCCATTTAACCATGAGTGTCCAGCGAGACCTCAAGTGCTGTATTGCTTTTTGAAAACGGTTACAACTTATAGAAATAATTATTTGATGACACAATATTATTTTATTTTCAAAAACATTTTTATTTAACATATTCGGTGAAATAATAAAGTACCTTGAATATATGTCAAGATGTTTCCACGGTTGCTAAGAGACGCATTCACTGTTTCTGTATGGGATTTACAGTCACTGTAGAACACGCTTTCAGCCGATCAATTTCCAGGATGGAAACAACCGATTTCATAAAAATATAATGAAAGTAAGAACCAGCCCGAACAGCTCAGTCAGTAGAGCATGAGACTCTCAGTCTTAAGGTTGTGAGTTCGATCCCCATATAGGGTCCAGTACTGTACGATGATTGTAATCTATTAAGATAAAGTGTTACCTATAGCCTTTACTACATCATTTATGGCGATAGATAGTACATTTACAGTCTTGAGGTTTCATATATGGCATGGTTTCATTTATAATATTTTTAGCACAGCTTTTCAGTTCTTTAATACTGTTGGAACACATGATATTTCATAAGGTCTATACAATTTGTTCGTTTTTAATTCAACAATTACTTACGCATTCAATCTAGCAGCATGATGAATCGATCAGATCCATGATCGACCTCTCGGGCTGCTTAAATAAACTGTGTATAAATGTGCACGCGCAATTATCTGGATTGCTTGAGCCTGGCTCAGTTTAGCCCGATCACGGTAGCTTGACTTGGGCTTCGTGGAACCGATTTAGCCCCGATTGATTTGTTAGGTTAATTCAAACCAGGCTTGCGAGGTTAATCACCGCTTTTCTAAGCCTGCTTTGTGGAACAGCCCCCAGGTATTCTGACAGCCATCAGCCTCTCTTGTGATTCAATCAGCCCAATTAAGCAAGGACACTCCTTTTCCTCCCTCTAGGGGAACCAATCACAAACTGCCACATCCCTATATATACAGATACCTGCCCCATCCGTGTCTCTGTCATTTGAGGCTGCATCGCCGCTGCACCGCACCGCCTCCCCACCACCAGCACCACCAGCACCACCAGCACCACCAGTTGGCCGTCAGTGAATCCAAAATGCCCAATGGAAGAGCAGTCGACAGGGGGGAGCTTCTCCTTTAACCCATGAACATTGACTTCAACTGGATGCAATGCTTCAATGCTCACCTGATTCATTATCCATTAAAGCTCATATTCAAACTTACAGATATTGTCTCTCCTGATTTTAAATAACAATGTTACAGAACAACTATATACAATTCAGCTTTTTTTTGCTGAGGTTTATGATCAAAGCCATTGGAAAAGAGTGCGGTAGTGTGTCTAATGCTCACTGGGCAGTAGCCTGTCTAATTCAAAGGCAGCAGGAGGTCTCTCGTGTTCCCACTGCCGCTTGGCTGCGGTCCAAACCTCACCAAAGAGCAGTTGCCACGACAGCTATGATTAAAACATACACACACTGTTTAAGGACAGTCTTTTCTATTTGTTGGGGGGGGGGGGGGGGGGTAAGTCAGTCACTACATAAGTTGGATGGCTTTAAAACGGTGTATTAGCTGTGTAATTTAAAGGCTAAATAATAGCATGAATGCTTTTTTAACCAAGCAGCATATGATATAGACACATGTTCACCGTAGCTGTGGACCAGCAGTGAGTGACATAACTGAACTGTCAAGCTACACACACACACACACACACACACACACACACACACACACACACACACACACACACACACACACACACACACACACACACACTGTGGCTGCACCTTGGTGAATGTCAAATACCAGAACACCACTTAGCTTAGATGAGCTTTTGGCCAGAGCAAGGTTCTCATTCATTGACATTTAGGACTGTCCTTCGCAGCATAAAAACAATGGAAGGCCTTTCAAACCACCATCAATATGATGACTGACATGTTTTCTTTGTCTCAAAGGGGTTCATTTTTCCATGAGATCCTAAAGTGAAATTGCAAATGGTGCAAAACTGAAAAGCTGCCTAAATGACTTTTGGCAAATTCTAAATACATGTTAAGTGTATTACATACATCAGATAATATTGCACAAAACTACCTAGTAAAGGTAAAATATAAATAACATCCACATACTACTGCATGGACATACAGTATGAGGAGGTCATTCACAGTGCGGTTAGGAGAGATATGGCTCTGTTACTGGGATGCTGTGTGCTGCATCACAATGAGGTTCGGCTCCCCGTCTGTCTGAGTCGATACTTCAGCCACAGGAGAAAAATAGAAGGAGGGAGGCATAAAAATAAGGGGGCAAGTGAGAGAAGGAAAGCTATATACATGAAATATGAGGGAACGTGAACAAAAAGGGAGGAACGGAGGCAAATGGAGGTGATGAAAGTGACCCCAACAGCTGAATATGGGAGAAGCAGGGGGGCAAGGAGAGGTCGTTGATAGTGACGATTTGATTCATTGTTAGTCCTCAATCTAGAATATTCTATGCAACGAAGATTCATGAAACAAACAATAAGATCAAGCGAGAAATTACGCAATGATGGAGGCACTTTCTCCTCTGTAAAACATTTATATAAAACACATGTTGGCCCATTTTATTATGCAGCCATAACAAAGCATCTGGAACATCTGCTGACAGCAGCAATTTGTGTAGATTTGTGTAGAGGACGCCAGGCGTGCACACTGAAACAATAATAATCTCACATTAGATGTCATGTCATGGCTTTTCAATAGACAGAGTGCTGATGAGGTTCCCTCTTAAATAAACAGTTTCCTTAATGAAGTTGACCTCAAGCAAAAACGGCACTTTTTAATAACCCATTTTTCTCTTTTTACCGCATTTAAGTCAGACTCAATGGCCCACGCCCTCGAATAACCATCCATACTTTTCTCATTTCAATACAAGATAATTGTAACTGTATTCACTTTTAACCTACCAGTAATTTTCCACACCATCTGCAGGCGAGGTGAGGGATGTGGTGCTCCTCTGGCTACAAAATTAAAGGAGATTTAATAGAGATAGGGTAGGTGGACATGAAGGGTTGTTAGTGTGTGCAGAATCAGCGTCTCCTAGTATGTTGTGGAGCCCTGTCACTCAGTCAACTCAGAATAGAGGAAACAGGTATCATGTCAGGATATGGTCTTTTTGGTCTGGTGGTGATGGTGGTGGTAAGGTTTGGGTTGCCACATTATTTGCTGAACATATGCAATGAGTGGAGAGCATGTGTCAGACAGTGGGTAATCTGGCAAAGGCTTGAAGGGTGGGGAGTGAATTGGGGCTGGGTCCTCTTGTCCTTTATATATTTGTTAATGTATCTGTAGTGTGGACCAAAAGCATGCAGGTCCTTATGGTGTGGTGGAATGGTTTTCTTGCTGTGTGTGTGCACGCCCCGACAAGTTGAGAAGTTACGCCGAACTCCAAACCCGATTCCCAACACGACGAAGCCGAGCCGACGGAGCCAAGCCGACGGAGTCAACACACTTTGATTCAACGCACGCTAAGTATCTTTTAAAGGGACGTGAGCCTACCTAGGCAGTGCCTTTTATTGTGTGTGTATGCCGCCAGCCCTGCCACTCACAACGGGTCTGTTTCTTCCTTGGAGGTGACGCTGATGAAGCAGACGAGTGGAGCCAACCCCGCTGACGGATAGATTGGACGACGCGGTCCGGGAACGTCAGCCGATAGGATCACCGTGGACCCGTACTACCTGGAGGACAGTGATCAGCGCCCTTCACCACGCTTGAATCTGCACGGACTGTTTTATCAGATCTCCCGTTGTCGGGTCAGGTAGTTTTATACAGTTGGCCCACCCATTTTAACAAGGAGTCACACTCTAGAGTGCTGAGTTTTAAGAAGATCAATTGTATAAATAAAAGTGACTTTTATTTAAACTTGTGTTTCTGTGCCTCTGGGATCTGAGCCTTAGTAGGGGAGGTGTCTTTTATTCTGAAAGTGTGACACATGCCTATTAGTACTAACAAATACAGCCACACTGCACTTGTCATGGTCATGCATCGCGGCTGATGGTGAAAACCTCAAATGTCAACTTTTCAGGAACTAAGAAAAACAGCTTGACTATCATGTATCTTTAACACTTTTCAACATCAACTCTCCTAACTATTGCAGCGCAAATAACTGGGGTAAGTCAAAAGACAGTGTGATATATATATATATACAGCACAAGGGTACCGCAGTGCCTAATTCATTTATTTTCTGGCAGCCCTTAATGTAAAGAGTGAGTGTGTGTGTGTAATAACAGGTTCACACTATTTACAATAAAAAAAAACAACACAATATTTACAATGTCACAGTAAGAGCTCTATATAAAAATATAGTAAAGTACAAAAAAAAGTTACCTATGATCAGTCTTCTATCTTCTCTCTACAGTTGATGTTACCCCAGGAGAGCTAAAGCAGGAACAGATGTAGTGGCTTGTTTTTGTACCCCTCTCAACACAATATAGCCATGAATTACAATGGCACCAACTCTGATTCATTCTTGATCATGTGCTTCTGAAAGAACTTGAACTTGTCAGCAACACAGAGTGTCACTGTTGTTGTCTCATTTTATGGCACCAACCTTTTCTCAAGGGTTTGCAAACAGAACAATCTTGTCTTCATCTCTGTTAAATAGAAATTGCTTCCACTTCATTGTGAAAAACAAGTGTGTATTTGTTTATAGAGTGAAAGGTTGAGACGGGGGGATGGAGACAGTTTTGTGATTTGTAACTTTTTTTAAATAACTTTTTGTAGCATCAAGTGAATTTAACAGCAACATGAGATGAGAAAGCTTGCCGTTGTGTAGGAAAGGAAGGAAATGATGCAACCTCATAGCCTTACAATGTCAAATTATTACACAGTAACACAAAGTGATTTTAATCATAAAGCTACATGACGTCCAGATTCAGTCTGATGATTCTCTGAAGTTGCTGCATTACTTTTTATTTTACTAGCGGCCATGCGGCCTGCTTGATATTATAAATGCCTCTACTTAAAGTGTGTGTGTGTGATTCCTTCTTCAGTGCCACTTGCCTTTCACCTTAATCCTCTTACTTTGAAACCAAGACACAAATCAGAGACAAGGACTTACACTGTCTAATTGATCCTACACGGTTTGATGCTTGGAACAATCAATCTTCTACTGCTTGAATTTGAATGGCCATCTGACTTGCAGGTTTCCTGGATTGGGACTGTAAAGCCTATGACTTCCTTTCCAGCTGATCCACATAATCAGGGTAGACACTTGCAGATAAAAGCTTTATGGAAAGGTAAAGGAGTGAGACAAATCAGAATATAAATCTTTTTACATTGTAATATCCTTTATTGTTAAACTCTTTTCCTTTAGGGCTAATCAAAATGATGGATTGACGGTGCCATGGTGATCTACAGCCACATAGCTCACCGTGGGTGTGAAGACAGTGTGTGAGAGGACAGAATGGTACAGAATCTATCCAGGAATCTCACATCCATTTAAGGAATGCAGAGAGTAGTGCGTTCGGCTGAACGCACTATTGGAACTACACTCCCCACCCTGCAGGACTTGTACACCAGGAGGTGCAGAACCAGAGCCTGCAGGATCATGAAGGATCCTCACCACCCCAACAACGGACTGTTTCAGCTGCTGCGGTCAGGCAAGCGCCTCCGTAGTCATGCTGCCAAAACAGAGAGACTGAGACGGAGTTTCTTTCCTCAGGCCATCAGGACTGTGAACTCTGACCTCACCAGGGCCCCCACCAAGACACACACACTGCCCCTCTTATGCACACACACACTCACACACTTAGGTAAAGACTACACATAATTTATATTATATTATACATACAATTTCCCTTTTTCCCTTCTTTACTATATTTTTTATAAAGTGCTCTTATTGTAAATATTGTGTTGTTTTTATATAGCGCTCTTAAAACTGTGACATGTAAATATTGTGTTGGTTTATTGTAAATAGTGTGAACCTGTTATTTTGCACATTTCTGCTGAGCATTGCCACTTTACATTTCACTGCACACCTCGTGTGTGTATGTGACAAATAAACTTCTTGAATCTTGAATCTTGAAGGAATGCAAAAGTATAAACTCTGTCAGGCAAGCAAAGAATGTTTGTTGCATTATAGCCATGCAGTCCAACTTTCTTTTATGGCTCACTGTAAACTCTCCAAGAGAGCATCGGCTAAAGTCAGCGTTGAGGTCTTAGGGTTGCTGTGATCAAAAGAGCTTTGGCCTTGTTAACTAAGGGTTGGGGTTAGAGAGTATGTATGGCTGCTGGAGAGCTCAGACTTGTGAACACACAAACAAGGATCCCGAGTTCTTCACCACACAACTCTCAATTTAAAATCCTGGCGGTTTGATAATCCTTTTCAGATGTTGTCAGCTGCTTGTTTTGCAATGGAATCAGTCAGTTATGTTATTAAGATGCTCAGATCAGTCAGAAATTAAAGCTGATGGCATGATATCTAATCTATTATATAATAGCACTTGTCAAGACTCATTACTAAAAACCCAATCTGAGGCCTATGTGAAAAGGTAAACAATTGTCATGTGCTTATATCCTGTTGTATAAATTATCTTGGACTCCAGCCAAGTTAAGGCCTTTCTTCCTTCTCACTGAACATTACATTACATTACAGTCATTTAGCAGACGCTTTTATCCAAAGCGACTTACAAAGGTGATAGTTAACACTATGTGGGGATCAAACCCACAACCCTGAGACTGAGAGTCTCATGCTCTACCAACTGAGCTGTCTGGGCCAGACACTGAAGCATGCACTGCAGTTCCAGAGTCAAGATGCTATCCAAAAGCAATTATTTAAGACAATCAGTTGACACCAGTGACAGCAGAGGATGCAGCCCAGTGTTCACTGACTCTGATCACACTATAGAGTACAAAGGTCACACAGATCACAGTACTGTCTGTTATAATTGGCAAAAACTGAGGAGGTTCAGTGGTCCTGACTCATGGAGTAATGCCACTATTCATTGCTTGCTTTTCATTTTTAAAAGAGAGTGGGTGGTCTACTTCCCTAAGTATTTTCTTTATTTAAACAGCTGCAACGAAGATAGAGGGGGACACTGATGGGAGGGAGGGACTCATCATTGGCCAGTGGGGTCATGTGTGGCTCCAGAGGTAGGGAAGTAATTACTTTTATCTCTACACACATTTTCTATTTTATTTTAATGTTATAACAGTGACTGAAGACTGGCTGGAAATGAAGCCAGTGTAGAGAGAAGTTGAAACTGAGATGGGATGACTCCACTGTCTTCCATTAGGTTGTGGGACACCCTAAAACCCCAATAGAATGGAATGTCTTCGTTGAATAAATGAATGTAAAAACCTTAAAACCCATAGCCTGAGGACAGCAACTAACAGATACAGCATTCTGTTCCATGCTCCTTTACTTTATCAAAACGGCACCATCTGTACTGGCTCTCTGAAACAAAATCCATCTGTCTATACACAAACCGGAGATGGAGGACGAATTCCATTGCAATCCAAACATGGCTCTTATCCCTAAGTCATGGGCTGCAGGAAAATGGCATAACAATCACATCTACTCTATTGCCCAGGATTGGATGATAAAACATTTCAATTTTCCAGGACACCGCACAAGACCCAGCTTCATATCTGCTACTACAACATTGGAAACAGGCAGGCAGGTGTCATTTTACAAAACTGAGCAGGCTGGGTAGCCAGGGCCTGTTGCCTTTAGCAATCAGCCAAAAACAGATGATCTACAAACTCCCCAAGTACAAACAAGGAACTGAACCTAGGTTATTCTTGCTGTGAGGTAGCAGCGCTGCCCTCATTTCAGCTCACATTTCATATCTGTTCTGCAATCAAAATCAAAACCAACTATCACAGCAGGGAGTTGGCTTTCCTCTCAGCTTGCAGGCTAGACTTTGTAGAGTGGTTCATTTACTGAGGCTGCAGGATTCCACAACAAGACTCGTGGCATCTCCAGACAACTGTGGCCATAGCATCTGCTATCTGACAATTCAAGTCATACACACACTAAAGAAAAGCAAATAGAATGTGAATGATCCATAATCATGAACGGATAAGGCATGGATGATCTTGTAAGTCAAGAAACACAAATAGGATGCTGTTGCTGGTTTCCTGATGTCATTGACACTATCTACACTAGCAGTTGTTGTTCACCCCAGATTTTTCTGTTTTTGGGCCCATTTCTCTCTTTCCAAACTGAGTAATTTGAAACAAGAAACAAAAAAACTTTAAAGTGACCAACCTACCACATCCTGTATTTTGTATGGTTACATGAGTTACCATCTGTGCAATATTGTCAAGATTCGACCCATATTAATAAAGGCACATGCAGAAATTTTAGTACATGCCTTTGTATCATCAGGAATTGATTATTGCAGCGTCCTCTTTTCAGGCTTACCTACTGGGTACATTAACAATCTCCAAGTTGTGCAGATTGCTGCCAGAATCCTGACTAAACGCCCATCCTGTCCTCACTACACTGGCTCCCAATTCAGGCCAGATGCGACTTTAAGGTGCTTCTACTTACATATAAATCATTGCACCGTCCTACTTATCAGATCTTGTCACACCATATGTACCGCCACACGCCCTCAGATCACAGGACGCTGGCTACCTATTATCCCAGCAGTCAAAAAGAAAACTGCAGAGCCTTTTCTTACCGGGCTGCCTATCTTTGGAACAGCCTGCCTGCCTCAATCAGAGAGGCAGTCTCTATCGAAATCTTTAAGTCAAGGTTAAAAACCTCTTTTTTCCCTTTATCATGTGACCAAACTTGGCCTTGCGCATTCAGGGAGTGGCTCAGTCTCTTCTTTGAGCAAGGCTAGACCAGATAGATCACCCTAGATCAGATTCCTGCCGATGGACTTTTAGCATTTAGCCTACATGTCCTGTTCCCCCGGTCTACCTGCTCCTGTCCACTGACACTGGTCATGTCTGTCTGTCTGTGTGAGTGAGAGTACATGAATGAGTGTGTCTGCGTGTATGGGTGGGTCTCCTATCTGTTTTCAGGCTGTAGCTGGGCAGTGTTGCCCTCCGCGTGGTCCCCCACTCCTAGGACGATGCTGACTGAGTTGCTGTTTGCTGTGACGCCCCACATCAGATCTGAACTATTATGTGTATTCTGTATAGTCTGCTTGCCCAAACTCGGCATCTATTGCACACCCGACCGTGCTGGTAGGGGGATCCCTCTCTGAGTAGCCCCTCCCAAGGTTTCTTCCATTTTTTATCCCTGAGAGGTTTTGTGTTTTTCCTTGTCCTCTGTGAGGGTCCAAGGCTGGGGGGATGTCGTGTACCACCATTTATTGTTTTCACACTTTGGGCACTGTGAAGCCCTTTGAGACTGTAACTGTGATTAAGGGCTATACAAATAAATGTTTTGCACACCATGGTTTGCACACAACCCAGCAACTACGAGATTGCTCTCAAACTTTCACTTTCACATTTTCTCATTGCTTGTAAATGCATTCACTGGCCAAGGTTAAGTTATGGTAATTGATAGCTGTACTGCTAAGCTATGCTGCTCTGATCTCAGAATAGCAACATGCTTCCTCTGCAGGAAATGTATGTGTGTTCTTATTCATAGATAGTCTTTTTAGGCCTAAATTTCATCAGTGACTGCAGGAGAAAATGTTACCATTTACACCCCAACTCTATCTTCTTTGAGCACAATAAGCACATATTTCTGCAATTTGCAATTTGTAGTTTTTTGTATGCAATATAAGAACAATCGCAAAAAAACAAGCCTGTCATTCGTTGGGTGGTGTGATACAGAAGTCTCAGCATCGTGGTTGGTATGCCACACAGCACCTTTTTCTGTTTGCCTCTGCTGGGAGCTGACCTTGTAACAGTTTACCTCCCCAGACCAAGATTTATGAACACAGAGGTTTCAGATTGTGCACATGCACAATATTTAAGCAAACATTTCACCACATGATAAGTGTATTTATGTTACAAACGTTTCACTTCAATGCCCTAAAGTAAATAAGAACGTAATCACCAGTCATCCAGGTAAGGGTAGTTGAGAGAAAAAGACTTAAGCTAAGAAGAAAAGGACATTTCTGGAGAGTTAGACAAAGAGTTGTTACGTGTTTATTTTTACCTCAAAACATCATGAAGGGCAGTAATTCAAATAAGTGCGAAGAGTGACTCTCACATGAAACTCATCACATCATCACTACAATTTCAAACAGGCAAATCATTAATGAATCATTAATCATTAATATCACATTACTATTCTGAAGTGGAGTTGTGTAGCAGAACAGAGCTCAATCAATAAGACATAGCAGTATTGCATCTCTGGCATCTAGCAACACAATGCTAACAGCCCAACTGTCACTCTGAATCTTTCTAACACCTGCCTACTTTGGAGTTTCATGAGAGAGATTTACTGCATGCAGCCAGAAGATGTTATGGCTTAGCAACAATCTCTCTCATCATATCCATAAAAATGTGATACTGCTCCAAGAAACTTACAAAACCTGTGCCAGTTTTGTTGGCATTGAGCAGGGTGCTTATACACCCTGATTTTACCATGACAGCTCACCTTTCTCTGGCATGGGGTCTCGTTGCCACTGGTGATGAGAAGTGGTGTGGATCAACGGATGGGTCACAAGAGGTGCATCGGTGTCCAAGGAGAGAAGCACCGAAGAGAGGTACACCAACCTGAGGAAGTGACAGATGAGGGTTCAGCTGGCCGTCTGTTTCTGATTGGTCAGGAAGTCGGAGAGCCTTTGACAGATGGAGTGACCAAAGTTCAGCCAGTCAGTCTGCTGTGAAGGAGACTGAGTTGAGCTACACTGACAAAACCCTCCCCAGCTCTTTATGCAACACCGATACATGGGACAGTTTCCACATATCTTATGCAAATCTGTCTCATTTGTGTGTTTTTGTGGTAATCTATTTGAACAATGGCTGTGTGTGTGTGTGTGTGTCTTATCTCCCCATGATATTCAACAGCAAAATGAAACCAGATTTAAAGGGATTTACAGATCACCTCTTCACGGACGGCTGATCCACAGCATTAGCTTCATGGCCCAGAGAGACTACTACTGAATGCCATTAACAACATGGACTTGACATTGACTCAACTTTGACTTCAAGCTCTAACAAAAGCTAACATTTCTTACCTGGAATGAATGGCTTCACTCTATATTTGTTACACCTCACAGCTCTCTTTTTTCAGGATTATTTTGTCTTTCAATTTTGCCTGCTCTCTCTCTGCAACATTGACAGATCTGATACCCAAGGAATATTTCTATTCTTTGTGGTTAAGGTCTAGTTCATGGCAGCTGGCCAACCGGTCCTTCCTGGATCAGCAGCTGCATCTGGTCTGCATGATGCTACGTTATCTTGGCTTGCTCAAATGGAGCGTGGGGTGCATGTGGAACTCCGACAAATATACAATTACAATCTATTATTTATTCCTATGTTTTGATTCCGTCTAATGTGGAATAAATGAAAGGTTATAGCTGGTGTTCATCAGTCCTTATCTGCAACCCACTCCCCCCGAAAACATAAACATTGCATATCTGTTCAACCATCTGAACCTGAGACATATGAACCAACCAGTGTCCCATACGGGTATAATGAGCATAAAATCTGGCAATGATATAATTACATAGACCAATAAAATGGATTTCCAACGACAGATACAATGAGCAAATTAAACAGTACAGTGCAGTTGAGAGGGTTTGATGGTTTGATGAACAAAATTGAAAAATGTATAATGTATAAATGTATAAATGTATAAATGTATAAAAAACACAGGAGCATAGGCAACACACACACACACACACACACACACACACACACACACCTCCTCCTCCTTCCGTTTCTCCATGGCCCCTCTCTTCCTGATCACGTAGAAAGATGCTCAGCCCCACTCTCCATTCAGCTGCCAGGTTGTAAAGGACATCCAACAGCAACTCCGAAGGACAGAAGCAACATTTAAACTTGTAAATGTCATTTTTTCTCGGAAGAGTAAAAACATTCTACCTTCATTAGTTTTTGTCTCAGTAATGGCTCGTGCTTGTGCAGTGGGACAGGACAAAATAGAGCGTTCCTCCTTAGTACAAATGCAATACTACATATAAATTATTTCGTGTGAAATCAATTTTGGACCCCTACAAACAAATGTTTAACAGAAGCCATCAATAGCTTTCAGTGTGGTTGGTATAATACTTACTGAAAGATATCTTGAGCAGGGAAGAATCTAATAATCATATATATATATATATATACTGTATATATATATATTATAGTTGAATTTCTGTTTCTGTTTCTGTTGTTTCTGTTTTCTATTGGAAAATGATTTGGTTTTCAAGCTCTGGTATGCCCATTTCACATTTCGGTTGTGCTTCAGTCTGAAATTTCATTGTATTTCCCGATGGCATGAACAAGGGTGGGGAGATTACCACCACAGTGAAGTGTGAATCTGTGGTTCCTTAAACTGTTTTATAACAAAGACCCACACATAGGGCCACGGCCCCCAATTTGAGATTGTGTATGTCCAGATATTCCCATGAGACAATGTTGCTGGTTTGTAACAGAACCACATATCAAAAAAAAAAATGTTTTTAATCCTTCAGACTATTTTGTAATTTGATATCAATCCTTCAGGATCCTACTCCATATTCCAGATCAATCCTCCCACTAAGCCACGTCATACAAAAACATTCTCTATGCAGATGACACTCAGCTCTGTATATCTCTTTCACTGATTCTCTACTTCAGTGTATTGAGGAAATAAGTCATTGGATGTGCCAACATTTCCTTCAGTTAAATAAGAACAAAACCGAAGTAATTATCCTTGGTAACAATGAAAAGAGGCAGAAAATTAGGGCTCACGTTGATTCGGTGTCTCTGAAAAGTAAAGGCCAAGCTAAGAGGTGTTATTGTGGATTCTGATCTAAATTTTAACAGCCACATCAATAGCATTATGTTACATTAATATTAAGATTGGCTTAAAATATAACAAAAATAAGAGATCTGATGTCTAAACCTGACTTGCATGCTTTTATTACCAGGAGGCTAGACTGCTGCAATGGGCTTCTTGTCTGTCTCCCCAGAAAATCACTGGGGTGGCTACAGCTCATTCTGAATGCTGCTGCCGGAGAGACCACGAAAGAGGAACACATTACACCAGTTCTTAGTTCACTGCACTGGCTTCCAGTGTGCCATACAATTGATTTTAAAATCCTGTTGCTTGTTTATAAGGAACAAAATGGCTAAGCTCCAAAGTACATTTCTGACTTGCTTTTAGGATAGGAGCCATCCAGACCTCTCAGGTCATCTGGGACTGGTTCTCCATTCACTCTCATACCATTCATGTTTTATATGATGAAGTTCCTTGTGTAGCAAACTTTTGTGTACAAATGTCAAATTTCATTTTTCTAAATCGAAACCCAACAACCTGTAAACTGTTGAGAAAACACTCTCCAGTATACAAGCAGAAAAGCATGTCTGGTTGATTGGCAGACTGCAATTGCAAAGACTGCATAGTGTTGAAGGGAATCAATTTCAGAGTTGTGATGGGAATAGTGTGTGCCGCTATCCCAGATGTTTTGCTGTTTTGTTGTGGTAACACCATTACCTCTCTTCTCCTGAGCCTCGTGGCTTCTGACCAATTTATTCTGTGGAGGAGAGACATTTCAATCCAAAGCAATTCAATTGTGCGACAGTATAGACATGGACAAACTGAATTCAGTACCATTACAGTCAAACCTCACTTATCAAAGCCTCAGGCATCAGATATGATCACCTTACGGAATGGTTCAAATACATTTAAGAAATACTAAATCTAACATATAATCTAATAATCAGGCGCACACATGTGAGACTGCAAGTCGAGGTCGTTCATCTCCACATTAGACAGTATGAAGCATTTTGAAAAATATATATTTGGAATATTTACTGTTCTGGTATTTCATTGTATCTCAGTCCTCTGAGCCTTTCTCTCGCAGTTAATCCTCAGGGGTTCGGATTACTAAAGGTTCTACTGCCCAAAATGCATACATTGGATTAAACATACTGACACATCCCATGTCTCACTGGTTGTATTCTACTGGTCTGTTTCCGTAGTGTCAGCACCAGCATGCCATGCTCATGTTCTTCATAATGTCATGAAGTTCATGAATATAATGTATATGTGCTCAATAGTAAACAATCCATTTAATCCATTGAGTTTTGCAAATGTGTAGTTCTACAATCAAACAAACGTACTGGGTTTTTAGCATGCAGTAGTGGGACAAAGAAGCATCTGCTATCAATGATCCTTATACTCTCAATCTGCCCTTTTTCAATTCCCTCTTCCCACGACATTTTCAATCTTCTCTCCATCTCTATGTGTAAAACACTCTTATCCAAGATCATGCTACCACCTGCCTTCTTACTCTTCTCCTTTAATATTGCATGTTGTGTGCTAAAGGCATCTGTGGGGTTGCAACAGTCAAGGTCACCGAATACCGCACAATAGAGACATTTATCATTTTAAAGGGCTTTTTACAGCTCTGTGCTTTATTAGGTGATATACAGTAGAGAGTGAGGGGATAGCAATTTCAAACAAGTAATGTTTGTAATGTTTGTCAATCTTTCACCTATCAATTTTCATTTATCCTACAAATAAATAGTAGTTTATGCCACACAACATCACTGGATAACTACACTGTACTGCAGCAGCCCTCCACAAGGACAATACAACATTTAGTGCCCCCCCCCTTATATCCTTAGCTAGTTTGTATCCATCTGATGTTACCAAGCAGGTTTGGCTTATGCTTTACTGATGCCAGTCTGTTCTGTCTGCCAGCAGCTAATGCAAATAAGAAGGGGAATTAAATGTCCTCACCCAAACCAGTAGTACATCCACTGCGTCATTTGGCTTGTTAATTCCCCAATGAGTCAGATGGTAAAATTGTATTTATGTCTTCTGTAATGATCAATGAATGACACATTTCAGTGACAGTTAGTTTACTGTTAGTGGAAGAAGAAGTGACTTTGTTTTGGCTGGCTAGCATGAGAAAATACCAACAGAGGAATGCCATTACATCTTTGTACTCAACCATTCAGTTACACCATATCTAGTAACAAACACATACGTGTCCAGCTTCAAAAATGCGCCCACACAAACAGCCCCCTCCCCCAACATGCTCAGGCCTTCAGCGATTTATTGTCACATTGTATTACTTGATCAATCAGTTCTAGGGAGAGATAACATCTTCCCGCTTAATGAACTCTTCTGGGGACATTAAAAATGGGGTTTGCTCAGGAAGTCACATTAACTCAGGAAGAATTAAAGTCATAACCCTAGATTCCCCTAAACTCCCATCTGAATGGTGATTTTTGCTAAACTTGACACTCCAGTGTGTGTCACCAGAGACTGGAGACATCTTTTGATCTGCGGTAGACAGAGCCAGATACTTTCAATAGGAAATACTTGAAGTCCTCTCAATACAATCACACTTGAAAGTTTGGTCATTATTTAATATATTACAGAGGAATAACCTTGTAAAATTCTTATCTAAACCTCAAATCTTAGTGAAGGTATCCCAAATAAAAAACATGGACAAATAAATATGATAAACTTTCTTATTGATTTAACAAAACTGGTTTATTTAACAAAAACTCAGGATTCCCTGTGTGCAAAAATATGTGACAGCCACTTTCAGCTTTAGCTCTCAGACTGATGGCCTGACGTTGTGTTCATAAATTCTCTTGTTTCTCTCATGATTCCCTTGATTCCCTTTCCCTCATGATAATCATCCAGGTCCAGAGGAAGATAAATAGCCCCAGACCGTGACACTCAAAAGTTTTGGGTTATTGCCACACATGGTATTTTTGATTAAATTGGACTCATCTGTCCAGAGAAGGGACTTCCAGAAATCTTCAGGTTTTTTTTCTCTGGCAAACTTGTTCAACATTAAATCAAATGTTTTGAGCTGTAAACATATTTGTATGACTTCTATATGTTGAAACCTATCAATACTGGACATAAATTCAACATTGCAGATTTAATTTCAGGGGTAAAAAAGCTTCTTCCTGGTTACCTTTGCATGAATGCTATTGCTATTAAATGTTCTTCTCATTGTTGGCGGATACACAATCACACACTCTGGATGTTATTCTTAAGTTGTTTTTTATTAGTTTTAATATTTTTCTTGTGGCGCTTGGTGATATTTTAGAAGGATGTTCACTTTGCTGTGGTGTTAAATTCTCTCCATTTGTGTATTATTTGTCTCACAGTGGACTGATGGATCCCAAATCTTTTTGATATGACTTCATAACCTTCCCCAGACTGACTCACTACTCTCTTCCTGAGCTCCTCTGAGGTCTCCTTAGATCACAACATAGTGTTTTCTTTCACCTGCATGGTAACACCAAACTGACCAGGTTTCTCACTTGAATGTATGGTGTGTATGTGAATGAATGAGTGCCACACAGCTTCTTCTCCAAAGATCTGACCTTTAACTGGCTCAACTTCATACCCAATTATTGACCCACCTTGATTACACGTATCTACTTGATTTTGAGGAAGTTCACTTATTTTTGCACTTGCACTAACTCCCTTTAAATTTTTTATTTTACTACATGCACAATTCCTTCTAAAACATATGAAATTGGTAAATCTAGATCTTTCATTATATGGATTGCATGGTAAAAGGGATTCACAAACCTTCAATCATGACTATAAATAAGAGCATGGCAATAAATATATATATTATTGTTATAATACAGCATGGGTTCCACATTAGCTACCAATCTCCTCTAAATTCAACTCCACTCTTCTGCCAACAAAATATTAAACTAAACTAAACTAAACTAAACCTAGGTAGATAGATATTTCTAATGACCAACTGTCTGAAATCAACTTGACAGATATCCCTCAACAGGCAAATCAAATAATGGGATTGACTGAGCAGCAAATTTCGTTATTGCACATTTCAGCTTTACCTCATATTTTGGCAAATGATGTGCATGTGGTGTGAGGCTCATCCCAGCAGTAAAGTGCCTGAACAATTCCCTTCATTTATGGGGAGCTGGAGAGGGTTGATGAGGAATTGCACGTTCTCTCCCTAAATTATCACGCCTCAACAACCACCACACAGATTACAACACAATGGACCTCAAAGCATGCTGGGAAGTACTCACCAAGGCTTTGAAGGTCCATCCCAAACCTCATACCTCATAAAAAAGCTGATGGAAACAATCAGTTGATGGAAACAATAAGAAACTATAGCTAGTAAAACTATAGCTGGTTAGAATTCATTCTCACTTTTCACTTTGATAGAATGACATTGAGATTTTATATCCTCGTGTGCTAAAAAGTATCCACATATAGCAGAAAACAACACGATAAATCCTGCTGCTCAGAGGCGTTAGGATCTTGAAACATTGGGGGCTTAGCCCAGCCCAGAAATCTTTAGATTTTCACCCGACAATTGCAAGTTATGTCAGAGTAAAATGAATATAAGATGTGAGACACTATGCTCTGCCAAAAGGTGCAGGCTGGCTTTTCACAACATGAAATCAAAATAGTCAAAATGAGAGCAATCTGTGTTCTCATTCAATTTCGTTATTATTATTTTTTTCAGCAGCAGGAGTAAAACCCTGAGAAAAAATTATAGCCTTGACATTGATGAAGCAGTCATATGCTAGATTGTATGTTGCCAATGCTTTGTTCAATTGACCAACCCTGGTCTCATAGCTTCTGCTTCTATTGTGTGACAAGGGCTCCTTTTGAACTGTGACAAACTGTGTTAACTCTGTGTCTTATCTGTCCATCTGATACTCTCTTCGTCACCTCTCCAGTAGCTCTTTTGGTGTCTCATCTGTCAAGATTCAAGATTCAAGAACTTTATTTGTCACATACACATGCAGGATGTGCAGTGAAATGAAAAGTGGCAATGCTTCCAATTGTGCAAAAAAACAAAAAAACAAAAAATAACTACAACATATTTAACAACATTTACCAGTATACTTCAAAATAAGCAACAGTATTTATAATGGAATTAGATGAATAAATATAAAAAATATGTGGCAAATATAAAAATATGTATGGTCTCTACATGTGTCTCTATGTGTGTGACTGCGGAGGCGCTTGCTGGTGCGCTCTCTCTCTCTTCACACAAAATGCACCCGTAGTGTGAAGTAGATCTGCTGCTAGAATGACACACAGAGGACCCAAAACGTGCTTGCGTTTTAGATCAACAATATCATATTATTTTCGGAATGACAGAAGAATAGATCCGGGGCTATTTTATTTTGTATTATTATTATTTTTTTATTTTTTTTTTGAGATCCAGGGCTATTCATAAAACATCCGGGGGTGTAGCCTCTGACGCCCAGGCCTAACGGCACCTATGCTGCTGCTCCCAACTTGGTGACTTTGCCGCTAAACATAGTGACTTTTCAGACCTATTCAGTGCACAATGTCATCTGGCGACTTCTAGCGACTTTTTGAGCAGCCAATGGCTACTTTCCTTAGAAGACAGGTGGCAACACTGCACTGCTCAGGCACACAATTTCAATTTCAATTCAATTCAATTTTATTATCCCCAAGGATAAATTCTCCTTGCAGCCAGGCGCTTTAAACAAGCATAAAACATATAAGCATCAACACACAAAAGTACATAAAACATGGCACAAGACACAAGAGTCACAATTAAGAGCATCATCATATATAGAGCAACATTCAAATAAACAGCACTAACCTTCTGCGTATCCTATTTTAACTCTGAGACCTCTGCTGTGCTCTACTGTGTTTTGCTGAGAGCTCATCTTTGCTTTTAACAATTTCCTAATAATTTTTGCTCATCTCAGACACACACCTTCCTTGACCAAATTGCAAATTGCACAACTGTAAATTATTCCTTAGTTATTATTCCTTGTACTACTTGTACATTTTTTGTATATTTCTTATTTTGTATATTTTTAGGATCTTTTATATACAGCCTGTTACCCTTACATGTGTTTATTGTATAGTGATGTGTGCCTCTCTCTTGTTTTGTTCTGCTGCATAACTGCAATTTCCCCTCAGGGACAATAAAGAGTCATCTGATCTAAAGTAACAGAGCCTCCGTGAATCTAATGCTTCCTGGTTTGCAATATGCAGGCTGTAGTTAATGAGTCAGAATGCTGTATTAGAGTTTTGCAACAATCAATCCATACTAGTTATTCTGCTTTTACTCTGCTGGGAAGAAAGACTTGACTTACCGTGTTTAGCTCCAAAGAGGGGGGCAGGTTGCTTTCACATTCACTGCTTCTTTGTATATATTCAACAGCCTTGGAGAGGCAGCGGGGCTGTGAAGTGGGCCACTGTGAAACGCAACACTCACCATAAGCCATCTTGTGCCCATGAGGAGACTACACATGGATGCAACCTCCAGGTACCGGTTGGCACACCCGATGTTTTTTCAACCTTGCCTCTATGGTATGCAAAGTTGAGCTCTAGACAAATGTTATGTGTTAAACAGGTATCAGGTAGCAGGTAGAGCCAATCCATAGAGTCTCGTAGAGGAGAAAGGCAACCTCATACTTATGTAGAAGAGACAGTTTTTTTTTGCTGTCAACTGGAAAAAGCTTGTTTTTTCTAAAATTACTCTTCTGATAAAAGGAGCTTGTGTGTCATCCAGTGAGAAATCATTTCTCTTAAGTGACTGTTCTTAAGAAACATGAGTTAGTTTGCTTCTCCATTTTCTACTTAACTGTTCTTGCTGCTACGTCATTTTCGGGATGTTTCTTCTGTGCGTGTTGATGTTCCATCAAGGGCTTGTAAGTCTGGGAAGATGATTACTCAGCAAAAGCATAAGCCTGGGAGTTCAGTGGCCCCACACACACTTACTTTGTCACACACTCAACTTTTCAAAACTGGGAACTACGGCCTTCGTAGACTTTGTGCCTTTGTATCCTGTCAAACGATGAAAAGACAACCATGCAGATAGCCACATGCCAAGTTCTTATGATCATTCAGAGATGTGGTGAGCCAAAGAGCAGACTCCTTAAAATGTAGACATCTCACAGTATGTTGAATGATTCTTAGCCAGGGGGCAATTCAAAAATGGCAAGCACAGGAGCAATCTTAAATCTGCACTTAGCGGTAGAGTTTAATGGGACCACACACAGGCTGGCGTTTCAGCTGTAAGAGGCAGTATTATCCAGATACTTCTCCAAAGAGACGCCTTTTGGATTTACACTCTGGACACAAAGGCATATTTTGCTTCTTGTGATCTACTGTATGTGTGTTTTGTATACCCAACTTTGTCTTCACTTACAGTCAGGATTGAAAATTCATGAACCCCTTGAAAGTTTGAGGTTTTTTTTCCATGCAATCTTTGTTTAATCAAAATGTGTCATTTCTTAACTGAAATAAATGATCTATATTTACCAATTTCATATGTTTTTAGAGGAAATGCAGTAAAATTATGATAGATTAGTTTAAATGAATTAGTGCAGGTGCAAAAATAAGGGAACCTCCTTGTCACACCCTCCACCTCTGCCTCCTAGCTGTCTCTACCTGTCTGTCTCTGTCTGTGTGTATGTGTTGGCGGGCGTGGCTCCAGTCTCCGGCTCCTCCTTTCATCATCACCTCATCCCTATCACCTGCTCTACTCCGCACACCTGCAATCCATCATCCCATCACCACCAGCTTAAGAACCCCGGCTTTTCATCCACTCATCGCCAGATTGTTGTTTGTACTACCCAGTCAGTATCGTTTCTCGGCCGCTTTGCAGAGTTTACTCTCAGAGTTCCCTTCTTGCCTTCTAATCCTGATTCCTCTACCCAGATCCAGTCTCCTTCCCTGCCTGTGTCTCCTGGACCCCTGCTTGTCGCCCATCTGCCTGTCTGTCTCCTGGACCCCTGCTTGTCGCCCATCCGCCTGTCTCCCTACTCTGCTCCCCGCTCCTGCTCCAGCCCTGCTTCCCCTTGCCACCCCTGCACTGCTTTCCTGTTGAACATTTCACTAGTAAACCTGTTTTTTGTTCATACTCCGTCTCTGTGGTTTGCACTTGGGTCCTGTACTAGATCATAACGCTCCTCTTGCATTACTGACTTAAGTAGGTAAGTAGAATCAGGTGGATAAATATTTGAGTATGAAGTTAACCAGTCAAAGGTCAGATGTTTGGGAAGGAGTTTGTGGGGCACTTCCATAAAGGCAGGTGGAAAAAAAACAAAACACTCTGCTGTGATCCAAGGAGACCTCAGAGGACCTCTGGAAGCAAGTAGTGAGTGTGCATCAGTCTGGGGATGGTATTTGGGTCTAGATAAGGATTTCATGAGGTTATTTGTCTATAATATATGAAATAAAGAAATATGAGCACGACATGATATAGAACATTATATACCCTTTGACTGTAAATATGCGTATCCCACGGTATCTCAACACTAAAGGTATGTACAGGATTTACACTTTGACTGGTTATTTACCAAAGAGACTTAACATCTAACATGTTAAATATCTAACTCTGGTTGGTATTTCTGACTAGTTTTCATTCCAAAACTTATGTTTATGTATCTTTAGTACTGGTTGATCACCATAGGGGGCAGTCTTTGTAAAACTATAGACAGTCAGTGCTCTGAGGAAGGCTTACAGCTGAAACGCCAGCCTGGTTCCATTAAACTCTACTGCTAAGTGCAGATTTAAGATTGCTCCTGTGCTTTCTTTAGCCATGGACAGTCATTTTTTAATTCCCCTCGCCCAAACCAGGGCTGTGATTTAAGGCCAAGCAGATTCCAAGAATAGCCAGAGTTCCAAGGAAGAAAAACAGTGCCTGGATTTCAGCTTTGATTACGTTCTTTTTTCAAATTCTACACACACCTGATTTAGAAAAATGATTATGACCGAATAAAGCTGTGCACCTTCCATCTATAAATAGCAAATTCCACAGGAATAAGAGCACAAACAATCAGGATTTTTACCTATTACGTATACTCATGAGTTTCGGCAATATCAGATGTGCACAGGTAAAGTTGGTAGAGTTTATGCCAATCTTTAGGTTCATGGATGACAGCTTTGATACAGATTTCTACCTATGCACAAGACCTTACTGTAAATGAAGCCCAAGTGAACTGTCATTTATATCAAGAGCAGACATGCTGATGATGTAGGATCAGTGTTGCCTTTCAGATCATTATGAATTCAATAGTAAATGGCACCAACTGAGTTATGCTAGATTACACTAGAGTCCTGCTCTGAGACAGTTGATCTATACTGGATAATTTCCACTCCTCTGGCTGGCTTCCTTGATAAGGTCAGTCAGTGATGACGCACTGAGACAGGCACAGCAGAAGTACATCCAAAATGAATGATCTAGAGTGGAGAATAATGATAGAGACATATATGATCACACTCAGTGACTGTCAGTGTGGTCAAGATGAGAGAGAAGGTAGATATTCATCCATTTCTATCTGTTAATGGAGCATCACATTTTTGCCATTCAGATTGTGGAGGAGATGTGAGTGGGTCTTTGTGTCCAATCCTACTGAGTCTGAACCAGATTGTCTCCATAGTATCCAACATTGAGAACAAAGTCAAACCCTAATGCAACATGACAGCTCTGCATTTGTGTGTGTGTGTGTGTGTGCACGCCGCCTTTGTGTATTGAAATTCATGCATTTATGCAACCTGTGTGTATGTGTGAGTTATGGGTTTGTGTGTGTGCTTCTCTCACAACAGTCTCCTGCTGCAAAACTGTAACAGAGAGGCACTACCAGTGATCCCAAGGGATTCTCCTCTCAGAAACACCATCAGAAGAAAGATTTAAAAATGGATTGGGAGGGTCTGACAGGAAGGCTCCTGGCATCTTGAGGCTTTCCTGATGTTTTTCCACTGATACCAAGGAGATGTTGTCTAACACTGCCTCTGACACAAAGATTAACACAGATGCACACTCACACACACTAATTTTACCCAGCTTTATATTCACAGCATAGAGTTAACCCACTTTTTGAGGCTGATATAAATCTTTACAACATAAATGAATAGTATACATGGGTCTTGAAATGAAGAAAAACATAACACGATCATGGATCATGGATGTAGAAGCTGCCATCTCTGTTGCGTGGTAACTGCTCTCATGAACAGTGTTGCCCCATGGGAGCCTTTCAAATTGCACATATAAAAATCACAGCGAGGCATCTTCTTTGCAGGCTAATGAATTTTAGGATAGGTGGCCTCATCCCCAAATTGTCACTGAATGAGCTTGAGTTTGCGCCTCAAGATGGCTCATTTGACAGTAAGCTTGGATGGGGCCGACAGAGAATGCATGATTGGTCAATAGGCTCACGGAAATTCATGCATTTATGCAACCTGTGTGTATGTGTGAGTTATGGGTTTGTGTGTGTGCTTCTCTCACAACAGTCTCCTGCTGCAAAACTGTAACAGAGAGGCACTACCAGTGATCCCAAGGGATTCTCCTCTCAGAAACACCATCAGAAGAAAGATTTAAAAATGGATTGGGAGGGTCTGACAGGAAGGCTCCTGGCATCTTGAGGCTTTCCTGATGTTTTTCCACTGATACCAAGGAGATGTTGTCTAACACTGCCTCTGACACAAAGATTAACACAGATGCACACTCACACACACTAATTTTACCCAGCTTTATATTCACAGCATAGAGTTAACCCACTTTTTGAGGCTGATATAAATCTTTACAACATAAATTAATAGTATACATGGGTCTTGAAATGAAGAAAAACATAACCCTTACAAAAAAGTCACAAAATCAAGACATGAATCCAAAGCTTTTCACATGTGAACAATATTTTTCACATTGGATTTATTTTTAAAGTATAAACTGTCACGTGTGATTTCGGAAGACAAAAAAAAAATGTTTTGTGAAAACCAACATGTTTCCAAAAAGCAGATGTGCTTTGAAGTCACATCTGTTTTTTTACGTGACTGTTTTGCAAGGGACCTTAATTGGCTTGTATTTACATCGGTGGTTGTTTGGCTCACGAGCCTCATAGTTCACCCAGCTTTTTATTTACCACTACATGGTTGAGTAACATGTCAGTCGTCATTGCTTTTATTGTTGTGGCACGTTTGACCAGTTTGAATGTGGATACTGTGGATACTGTACATGTCAAAGTCACACTAATGTGTCCTTAAGTCCTCGGGGCTCCACTGTGCGTCCTGTCCCGTAGGAAGACAGGCGTGAGCTTTTAGCAGGACCAATGGGCGTGTTGTGACTTCGCGGAAAGATAGCGGGGTTCATAATCACTCCGGGAAGTCTGCACATGTGCTATTTCCAGAACAGCAGTCACTGGGATGGTTTCACAAGAAGCAGTGTGTTCAATTATGAGAGAAATATCTGCCCCATCGGAGAAAAGAAAACAGGATTTATCCATATATGGCATAGTTCGCTCCGTTAAGATACTGTATGTTTTTCGACCTTTGAGTTATGACTGACAGTGAAGTAAGCAAGAGTGTTAGTCTACGTTTTGGGAGCCCGGTTGTGACTCAGTCCCTTTCATTGGGGGGTCGGTCCTGTCTCTCCGTCTCTCACCGTCGCGTGGAGACGAAGTTATGAGTCTGTCGCGCCCGTGTCCTCCTGAACAGATGCTACAGCAGACACCAACACCACCTCAGCGGGACATATAAAAAAAACATGCGAAACCCAAGGGAGAGTTTCTTCATCCGCGCCACGAAACGCCAGCAGGGAAGTTACGCGTTGTGTGTCTTTGTTCGCTGAGCGCACAGTCATCCAGCATCCGTGCAAGATGCCCGCTGGTCTGCTTCCCTCTCAAGCCCTCTACATCGGGATGGAGGTGGTGATCGCCGTGTCCTCGGTCATCGGCAACGTGATGGTAGTCTGGGCTGTGCGTATCAACCGGTCCCTGAGAGACACCACGTTTTGTTTCATCGTCTCCCTGGCCTTGGCTGACATTGCGGTCGGGGCTCTGGTCATCCCTCTCGCCATAACCATCAGCATCGGACTCCAGACGCACTTCTACAGCTGCCTGCTGGTCGCATGCACCGTGCTGGTCCTGACGCAAAGTTCAATCCTGGCGCTGCTGGCCATCGCCATTGACCGCTACCTGAGAGTCAAAATACCCATGAGGTAGGGCCCAAAGGTGAATTCCTCCAGTTTTCACTTTCACTGGTGTCCGTATGTCTGGACCGCTGTTCTGGCGAAGGTCACTCCAAGCAAGCCAGTCTTTTCGCTGTTATTTGGCAGGGGTTTCCTTTCATCCCTAACGTCATTTCATTCCTACAGTATTGCTGCATGCATTTAGGTGTCTGTGGTACTCATCAGTGAGTTTACAGTAACATTATCTTACATTATGGTATTTTATTATAATCTTGTGTCTGTGATACTCAGTGATTCTATAGTTCCTCACGGTTCTTTATAACATTTTACAGCTTTATAGTTTTGCTGTGATAGTTGTAGGATCACTTTAGTTCTTTTTCGTAAGAGATATATTAGTCTGAGTAGCCATCGTACATTTCAGCTGTAAACTTATGGTTGTACCAGACATGGGGGAAGTGCTTAATACTACTAGTACTACTACTAATAATAATAATAAGTAATCTATAGTTTCACTTGAATTTGATTATTTGGGTACATAGAAAAAGAACATTTATTCCATGCTTAGCTTAGCTTTTACCTTGGTATGACAGAGGTCCAAGGCTTCATGGCCAGGTCTATATGACATTTTAAAGCTGTTGAATTTCACAGCTGTGGGGAGGCAAGCTGCCCATTTCTAATAAACACGTGGAAAAAGCATGTGGAATTCATTTGGGTTGTATTTTGTCCCCTTTCCTCCTGGGCCATTTGAAATTTAGAGAATAATTCACTTGAAAATTGAAACTATAAAAAAAAACAATGTCCCTTATATGTGTGATTTGGCAAAGGTTAATGCTCCTGTCACACCTAAAACCAACGCAACACTAACTTGACAATCTGCATGTCCATAGCATCTATTTCCACTGGGAGCCTTTGTAAATTGAACTGGGAGAGACAACACGATCATGGATGTAGAAGCTGCCATCTCTGTTGCGTGGTAACTGCTCTCATGAACAGTGTTGCCCCATGGGAGCCTTTCAAATTGCACATATAAAAATCACAGCGAGGCATCTTCTTTGCAGGCTAATGAATTTTAGGATAGGTGGCCTCATCCCCAAATTGTCACTGAATGAGCTTGAGTTTGCGCCTCAAGATGGCTCATTTGACAGTAAGCTTGGATGGGGCCGACAGAGAATGCATGATTGGTCAATAGGCTCACGGTGTTTGGTTGATGGATTGCATAATTTCTCAAGCTGGCACCCAACTCACAAAGAAACATGCGCGCGCACACACACACACACACACACACACACACACACACTCAAATTGATTCACTAAAAGGGTGATAGGGAGTAAAGTATCATTAATATAGGTTACACTGACAGCACACAGGACAAATTTAAACAACATATTACTGGAGCTTGTCAGGCAGACTGCCTGTCATTTATCAGTGTATACTGCAGGGTTTCTCAACCGTTTTCATACTATGAATCAGGGATGCACCTACACTAATGCTGGTATTGGATATAGTGTTGATACAGGGGCCAGGGCAATGGGAAATTCTGGCTTTAGATCTCTCTGATTGAAATAAATTGATTATATCTCTGCCAATATCATTGAATAAGTCTACTTTATTTATTTAATTTTCTCTTCAGGATTTCCATAAATAGCGGTATTGGTGCTTCCCCACGAAGAACAACATTTTTTTATAAAGGGACCCAATCTGAGAATTCTATTCACACACTTTCACCTCACCCATGGGAGGTCAGAAACCCCCATCTCGCTCTAGATTTCATTTAGCACTGAATGGTATCTTTCTGTCGAGAGGTAAGTGATAATGTGAGTCAGAAATTGAGGCCTCCCACAAGGACCCCTGGGACTGGGAAATACAATTTAAGAAGTTTATAGGTTATAGCACAGGTATGGTAGTCAACAGTCATGAGAAGGGGGGTCGGGTCATATATCGCCTGGCTGGAGGATCTGCAGGCGTTCACTTTCAGCTGATGTCTGAGAGGCCAGGGTTGAAAACCCACTGGAGAGTATAGCTGGTCTGCAGTCAAATCCAGTCCAATCCAAGCAATCTTAAGTGGCAACCTATGGCAAGCAGACAACTGATCCATACAGCGACACCAGCTGCATTTAGAGTAGAGATGTTACACCAGACTGTCTGTCTGTCTGTCTGTCTGTCTGTCTGTCTGTCTGTCTGTGTCTCTCTCTCTCTCTCATTGTGTGTGTGGGTACCAGAGTGTAACAGAGTGTTTTATCCACAGACGGCTCTGTGTCAGCTAACTCAGCAGGGTCTCTTTCAACATCCTGTGACCATTCATTCATCCGGCGTGGTGTCTGCATCACCCTGACTCATTCTGAACTCCATTCTGTATGTGTGTGTGAGAGAGAATGAGTGAGGGAAAGAGCAAATTAAAGAAAGATAGAATTACAGTCTGGCTCAGGTGTGTGTGTGTGTGTGTGTGAGGTTAGCCAGGGAGAGATTATTATTGAGATTATTTATCATCCTCTTTGGCTGCTTGAGTCAACACTCACTCTTCAGAAATAAAGGTTGAATTGTAAAATCACCGGCCCTGCACAGAGGTTGCAGTCTACCACAGGAATCTTTCACGCCCTTTCGACAATGACTAAGACATGGACCTATGCAAGAATAGGCATTTTTGTGGGACAGAAAGGGCTGGTGACGTCCCACAAAACTATAAAAGGAACGCAAATGGTTGTTTTTTTAGCCAAGACTCCATTTTGTACAGCAATGTGACAGCAATGTCTTGTTTCTGCTGAAATGACGTTTGACTTACCTCTCATATCTAAGAGCACAGCAGCGATTTAACATCAAAAAGAAGAAGGAAAGAAAAACAACTTCTTCATCTGCTTTCCTACTATACTATATATATTTTATCAGAATGGAGGGGAGATTAGTTCCACACTGTAACTGTATTTGTGAGATGAATTTTGACCACAGGCAAATGTACTTGGTGTTTTTAAATTTGAAATGCATGCTGAATAGTAGTATCTTAGAAATTATAACACAGCGCACACATGTACACACACGCACACACGCACACACGCATACACACACCCATGCTGTGTATATATCCACAGAAATACTTTTTTCTCACTGGTTTATCTTGTCCCTTGTTGTCATAGCTACAAGCGGGTAGTGACCCCGTGGCGAGCCGGCACGGCTGTGGTGGTGTGTTGGCTGGTGTCCTTCGTAGTGGGCCTCACGCCCATGTTGGGCTGGAATAACCTGCAGCATCTCCGTGACAATGGCTCCCTGGTGACCGATGACCTCTTGGTGACCTGCCAGTTTGAGAACGTCATCAGCATGGACTACATGGTCTACTTCAACTTCTTTGGCTGGGTGCTGCCCCCTCTGCTCCTCATGCTGGTCATCTACGCCGAGATTTTCTACATGATCCACAAGCAGCTCAACAAGAAGGTGAGGGCTTGCTCTTGTCTGGAACAAAATAGGGCTGGTTTCTTGGACATACTTTAGTAATCTAGACACAGAAATGCATTTAATAGGGCGTGCTATTGATAGAATTGTTGTTCTGGAATAGGCTTAGTTAGTGTCTAGCAAAGCAATTGATTAGACTAAAGCCACAGCACTGATCAGACAAGTCTTAAGTCTTCATTGGAAACCATTGCTAAACCCTGTGAATAAACTTATATGCTGATGATCTTCTCCTTTGTCTGTCTCCAGGTAACAGCCAGCCACACAGACCCCAGACGTTACTTCGGCAAGGAGCTCAAGCTAGCCAAGTCGCTAGCCCTTGTTCTCTTCCTCTTTGCAGTCAGCTGGCTTCCTCTTCACATCCTCAACTGCATCACCCTCTTTTGCCCTGCCTGTGACAAACCCATGTTCCTCATTTACATTGCGATCCTCCTCACCCATGGCAACTCGGCCGTCAATCCCATCGTTTACGCTTTCCGCATCAAAAAGTTTCGCACAGCGTTCCGGAAAATCTGGGAACAGTACGTGCTTTGTAAGGATCCAATAGGACGGCTTCCTCAAAGAGGGAGTCAGAGTCATGAGAGGAGGCTGAGGCAGAATGATGATGATGACGATGATGTGTGATCTTGGCAACTGATTGGGTTGCTGTGTAACTGTTAAGTGTCACACCATTGGTTCACAGAATGGAAAGGACCCTGGCCTTATTTTCTTACTTGAGGGATTGTTGGTGTTGTGCTATCCTAGGATGTGGATAGAGGAACTAGTGGACTGGTCGACTAGTGGACTGACTCATGTCAGGTTCTTGGCTTCCTCCACTTTACACTCCAAGAGAACAAGATCAACATCCTAAATCATACTTTGATTTAGAGTAACTGTTGATAATTTCTCATTGGCTGACAGAATGATGATGTCATATGGGATAAGGGGCTTTTCATGAGTTTCAACATGAACCTGTTGAACTTGAAAAAATAAAAAAAGTGTATATCAGTAGCACATGGGCTACACTCTGTACAATTGTAGCTGAGCTAAATCTTGGCCTTTTCTATGTGAGTGACCTCAAATAGTTGAGAATCTCAAATAGCATCTTAATATGTGTAGAGAAAAAAAATCATCTTGCCACATTTACATGCTGTGGCCCCATGGACAGGTAAAGAGGACTACTGAGAGATTGATGTACCTAGCAGATCTAATCTAGCAGAGTGTTAATACAGCCTATAAGGGATTTTCCAGTCAGGCAGTGGCCAAGCCCAAATTTATATCTGTCTAGGGATTTGTTGTATAGCAAGCCAACAGTGGAAACAGCATCCATACTACAACAGGAATTACTTGACGCTCCTCATGCAATATGTGTGGATATGAACAACTCCCTCTGAGTGCTAGAAACCCTGGATCTTCATTTTATTGTAGTGCTTGTTGTTTTGAACTCTAAAATGTACCTATGTTTCCAACCCCCTACCCTTTCCCACAGGTGTTTTCACACATATTCCATCTCTTCCAGTTCATTCAAGATGGGGATGTACTGTATGTCCGGGTGACATCACAGATTTGGGACTGCGACATACCTTTCTCTCTCATTATTATATATAGGGCTGACCTAAACTGGGTGGCATTCCCTGTTAATGTGAGTGACACTTGACATGAAGACTACTCCCTGAAAACTGACTACATATCACCGGCATTCATAATATGCACTGTATGTACTAATGTATATATGAATGTTAATGGCAGAAATGAAAATATGTTCAAGTTAGACACACAAGAAGATTCAGCAAACAGCATTTTATCTGACTCTCCCTGTTGCAGCTGTGAAACATTTTCCTGAGGAATGTTTTCTTAAGGATAGTGGGAAAATAACCTTCCAAATATTTTAGTGTTTTTTCTGATAGCTACAAAGGAAGAGATAGGACGGTGAGTAGAGAAATGGTTTGTACTGATGTACTGATGACAGAACTAGCCTCTCCTACCAAGCTCACTTAAGATTTCTCAATGTTTCTTTGTTTCAAGACTAAGGACATCAGTGGTGGGTGCAATTGTTTATCATGTGTGCACATCCATCTTCTATGACTTGGCAGGCAGCGGGCTAGTGTAGTCGGTAGAGCATGAGACTCAGTCTCAGGGTTGTGGGTTCGATCCCCACATAGTATCAACTATCACCTTTATAAGTCGCTTTCAATAAAAGTGTCTGCTAAATAATTGTAATGTAATGGCTAGTGAGGCTAGAGATTGAAGAATGGGGTTATGAGGGTATAAGACTCGGGGTCATGCTGTTTACAAGGCGACCAGAGGGTGTGGAGTGAGATTGTATAGCGGAGTCATTAGGATTCTCATCTCTGTGGAGGTCAACCAGCAAGGCCTACAACAGTCACCCGGTTGATCTCAATCGTAAACTACTGTAGCTACAAGCACTAAACACTACGCACCAGACGAGACATTAGCACAGACAGAGAATATAAGTCTTTATAGTCTATAGAATATAGAGAGAATAAGTCTTTATCAGTCCAGTGTACTCACTGTATTTCAAATGCTGCTCTTGTCATGATATTTCCAGGTGGTTCTTTTTTTCACTTTATGTTCAAACCCAATGCTTTTTATGTTTTGATCCGTTTATGATTACCGAACCAGTGTGATGAATTAAAAACACAATTTGTGCAATATCGTCAGATGTACATTAATAATATCAAAGAGAATCTCTAGGTTACACACTGTATATGTAGGCATTGTTAATCAGAATCTACAACTGAAGGATCATAAGGGTACGTGCTAATATAATGGACATATCGTGAATTGTATGCCTGTATGTCCGAAACAAATTTCCCCCGGGACAAATAAAGAAATCTTGAATATCAGTCTCTAATCGTGGAAGAATAGGTTAATCAATAGGCGGATAGGTGGAGTCGAAATGCAGAACAAAGCAGTATCAACATCTCAGTCGAATGTGTATATTGATCCAATGCAAGTGGTGTTTGCTGTGGTGTTGTAAAGACAAAATACATTTCCATGGAACACAAGCGGGAGAAAATAAAGCTGCTTTGATGTGATGGGAGTTATCAAGTAGTTTTGACCCTCAAAAGACCTTTTTTGAAGTTGTCCCAGCACAAGGGCATCGCTGACATTTCGAGTACCTGGTGTGTTGCATCAAACGGAAAGGTGACCCCTATCATCATCACCTCTCTCTCTCTCTCTCTCTCTCTCTCTCTCTCTCTCTCTCTCTCTCTCTCTCTCTCTCTCACACACACACACACACACACACACAAACACATAGCTCAAGGTGCCTCATATATAGAATACTTTTACATTTGATTTTTAAAAAATGCACATTGTAGAGATCCATGCCAACGTTATTATTTATTAACCTTGAATTTGACATGAAAAACTGCCACATCAGCTCCTGACTTAACGTACACACATTTGAAAGGTGTGTGTGTTGATAAAGCAAAGCTATTTTCTGATGAAAATCCTACAATATTTTTGTGAACAGCACACACAAACACACATTGCAAAATAACTTGATATTCAATGACAATAGGATGTTTATGCTGCAGTGGATTTAATTTTCTTTGTCAGTTCCTTACGGCATGTAATTTTACGTGGTACGTATGTATGCAGTATTATTACCTGGCTGTTGTCATATATTAATCAGTGTGTTTGAACTTTGTCTTTGTAAATGAGGCCCCTGGGCTCTGGCCTTCTCACATGGAGCGTGAAACACACACAGGCCTGCACGGTGTCTGTCATAGATATTTGCCCTATAAATAGAGAGAATGGAATCTCTTTCTCGGGGTCAGAGATAATATTGCCTCTTGGGTTGTAATGGCCCTGGCGGTGGGTCTCCCTCACAGCTATTTTCATGCCTGGTGGCTCCAGAACTCCTCCCTCATGTCCTAAAGAGTTAGTGTGTGGAGTTTGCCAAACAGCAGGGGAGAGAACTATGGAACTATGGAAAAAATGTCTTAGCTTTGGAAGTGGTGAATATGAGCTTGGCCAAGAATGCAGTGAAAAAATGAAATATCTTTGGTAAAATCAAATAGATAAATGACTAGCACAAAGTATGGTTTCCCTCATAGAGGGCTTTAGATGCTGTAGTGCATTTATTTTTTTGTCTGATTTCAAAACTGTCAAGTATTTCTCAGATATTTATATGTACCCTTGACATTCCATCTTCTTCACAGAGGTGAAAATCTACAGCCAGACACCTCACCAGCCCAGTGGGAATTGCAGAATTGCAGCCAGAGAACTTCAGGCCCCTGGTTGAGTTGACTATTTAAGGGATGTGTTCAGGACAACAGAAAAAAATAATGAAATAAAAAAGCAGGAAAACAAAAGGATCACGATATTCAGGATCACGGGGAGTTGGAGCCTATCCCAGGATGCATTGGGCAGAAGGCAGGGAAACAGTCACACTCACAGTCCCATTCATACCTATGGGCACAATATTCTCAAAATTTGTGCTGGATTTATGCAAAGTATTGTATTCCATCTGATTGGAAATTATATTAAGGTGTAAACTTCAAATAACAGTACACATCTAGTGAGTTGATCCCATGTGTCATTTTGATGTTCAAAATTGAAATGTCATCCCTATTTACTGCTCTGAGGTGAGCAGAGGTACAACAGGATCTGGTTATATACTCATATTCTGCTGTTTTCACAGATTCATAATATTTGTGATTTTTACATCTTAAAATCTTAAAATACATGTATATTGCTTGCTTTATTATAGTAGGAGCAACTAAATGACCTTATTGATTTGGGATATTTGTATGGGATGTAGTTCAAGAGCATCATATTTACATGAAAACGAACCCATGCATGTACATGCCATCGCATTAGGTCTTCTTCAAATTTGAGACGTTGGTATCTAGTGATTGAAATAGTTTTTTGCTGCTCTCTAGTGGTTATTGCCAAAAATAAAACAACATATTCTCACAATATAGGACCATTTGTGAGATATGCAAAGATCCAATCTTTACGTTACAGGAGATGCTCTGAGATTATATTTAATATATCATTGAATATTGTCAAGCGTAGCCTGCTAGAGAACAAGGAATAAGTCTATGATGTTTATTAGTGATGAGAAGAATTGTATCATTTAAACAGTACCAGCACTGTTTTGGTTTATATGCCCCTTCTTTATAGGAGGGACGGCATTAAGACGCTGACGCTTTGATGATAATTTCTTGTAATGGGGTTTACTGTACTTACTGTACTTACATTCATATGAGGCTCATGACATGATAATGAATAATGAATCATTCATAAATTCTCCAGAATAAACAACTGTAGATTTAAAAAAAAAAAAAAGAAGCATAGAATCATTTAGTTTAACACATTTTTGACTCTTCAAAGTAGCCACCTTTTGCAGATATATCCACCGAACACACTCGTGGCATTCTTTCTACATCAAATATTGTTCGGGAAGTTCTTCCCAACACTGTTGCAGAAGTTCCCACAAATGTGTTGCACTTGTAGGTTGCTTTTCTTTCACCCTACTGTCCACTTCATCCCAAACCAGCTCGATGGGGTTTAAGTCTGGAGACTGTAATGGCCATTCCATGATCTGAAGCCTACCGTCTTGTTCTTTTCCTTGAAGGTAGTTCTGACAGCCTGGAGGGATGTTTTGGGTCATTATCTTGCTGTAGGATGAACCCCTGACCAACTAGGTGTAAACCAGAGGGTATTGCATGGCACTGCAAAATGCTGTGGTAGCCCTTTTGGTTCAGGGTGCCAGTCACTCTGTGCAAGTCAACGATTCTGGATCCAGCAAAAAAGCCCCAGACCATCACGCTTCCTCCTCCATTTTTGACAGTTGGTGGGACCATCCTGTCGCCTACTCGACAGTGTACAAAAACCCTGCTTGATGAACCGAAGATTTCCAATTTTGATTCATTGGTCCATAAGACCTTCTTCCAGTGTTCAGTAGTCCACTGGCGGTGCTTCATGACCCAGGCAAGCCTCTTTTTCTTATATTGCCATCTTAGCAATGGCTTTCTCACTGCCACTCGACCTGTCAAACCTGCAGCTCCAAGTCTTCTCTTCAGTTGAAACTGAGACTTGCTTACTTCGACCAGTGTTAAGCTGTGCTTGAAGCTGTTGTCCTGTGAGCCACCTATCACTCAAGCTGTTGACTCTCAGAAACTTGTCTTTTGATTCTGTTGTGGCTTTGGGTCTGCCAGACTTCCTGTCAGAGTTTCCTCCAGTTTCCAAGTGCCTTTTGATGGTGTAGGAAACTGTACTCACTGACACCTTGGCTTTCTTTGCAGTTTCTCTAAAGGAGACACTTTTAAGGGTTATAATGGTCTGTCTGTCTTCCTTTGTTAATTGCCTTTTTCTCGCCATTATGATAGCAATATACTGCTTCCTGCAGTGCAATATTGTCCAAGTAATGCTTCAGAGGGTGTAATAACAGTCTGTTCCTACACTGCTTTTATACAGACAGGGTTTGTAATCAAGTAATCAACAAAAGTTGGGACACCTGTAGGAATTGTTTGCATCAACTTTCGAGGCTTAATTTACTTCAATTGCTGCAGAACAGCTGTTGCCTGAAAAAGGCCTTTTTTTATAACTCAATTTTTATAAATGTTTATAAATTTACATTATTTTTCAGTTTCTGCTGACCTAAACTTTTTTTTTTTAATTGCTTAAGTTTCAATAAAAACTGGAACAATGGGGGTGTTCTAAAACTCTTGACCGGTAGTGTACATATGTACAGTATGTATACATAATGTATATGTATGTATACATGTATACATATACATAAATATTTTATGTATATACAGTATGTTTATGTATTCTGGGCATGAAGCAGCAAACTTTCCAATTCAAGGAGGGCTCTTTAACAAATGTGCCAACCAACCACTCTCTCGCCCCTGTTTGTCTTCAGAGAAATGTCAACATCTCTCATTCCTCGAGTCACCTGCCAGCCTAGCTTCCCCATCTGAATTTAATTTCTCCAGCCCTGGCTGCTCCATGGAGCACCTCAGAATCATACTGATTTGATTAAGAGGTTACAGTCTGCCAGCGTTCACTGCTGGCATTTATCTTCTTTTGAATGCAGTCTCTTCCAAAGGAGTGCTAGCAGCAAGCCAGGAGACGGGCTGAGTAAAGAGCTCTGCATCTGTTGCAGCAGTGGAATAATTACGTTGTGGTGAAGGGAAGTATTCCTCTCCCTCTGGTAGTCTTCTCTGTCTGTCTGCTGCAGAACAGCTTTGGCATCCAGGCCTCGTTCTACCTGTTGTTCAATACCGGGTGTTTCAAGAGTAGGTGTACAATTTTTAATAATAATAGTAATAATGAAAAACAAAGCTGTATAGTCATTTTAACAAAATCATTTTAAACAGGCTGTATACTGCAGCCTGGAGACCTCACTGTGGACACCTGAGCCACCCTCTGTGCTCAATACAGAAGTGTGACGTGGTGGTCTGCCTTTGGTCAGTTTCAGAACAAAAAGAAATGGAGCCAAATATTGCACAATGCCTGGTACTATCATATTACTGACTGAGATAAGATAGTAAGATTATAACCTTTGACCAATTTATTGCATGGAAGGCTGAACTGTTTATGACTGGATAGGCTAGTACAACTCTTAGAAACAAATAACCCAGAACCCAGAGCCTGAGCCATGCTTGCCTGTATTGTACACTACTGGTCAAAAGTTTTAGAACACCCCCCATTTTTCCAATTTTGATTCATCAGTCCATAAGACCTTCTTCCAGTCTTCAGTAATCCACTGGCGGTGATTCATGGCCCAGGCAAGCTTCTGTTTCTTATATTGCCATCTTAGCAATGACTTTCTTACTGCCACTCGACCTGTCAAACCTGCAGCTCCAAGTCTCTTCACAGTTGAAACTGAGACTTGCTTACTTCGACCAGTGTTAAGCTGTGCTTGAAGCTGTTGTCGTGTGAGCCACCTATCACTCAAGCGGTTGACTCTCAGAAACTTTCCTCCAGTTTCCAAGTGCCTTTTGATGGTGTAGGAAACTGTACTCACTGACACCTTGGCTGTGAAATGTACATTATTTTTCATTTTTCTTAACCTCTAGCCGTTTACCACTTACCTTTGTATCATTTCAGGTTACTTGAATTGCTTAAATTTCAATAAAAACTGGAAAAATGAGGGTGTTCTAAAACTTTTGACCGGTAGTGTATTCATTTGGAGGACTGCAGACATCATTTCAATGTTTTCTGAAGCTGACACTGAAATGATGTAGAGGTATGCATACATCTAAGATTTTCCCAACCATTTAGCCACAGCACAATGTGAGAGCAATATAAAGCATCAGTGACTATATAACTTGCTCTATCAGTCATAATCCTATATAACCAAAATGGCTTATTCAGCTTTGTTACAGAAAAGACATTGACCTACTGAGTCTGTTTCAGGTCATCTGTACTTGATTTGCTCAGTAGCTGCTTTGTCTCATCCACAAAGCAAGGATCCAGTTGTGGACCTTTATAGTCATGCAGCATCCCTCTTTAAGCCGATAAACACTCAAAAAGGTTCTCTAAATAAAACTGAGCTCTAAGTGAAGAGAAGCCGCATTGGTAAATTGGTGGTTACATCATAACCACATTTTGTAAAGGGTGTTCCTGTTTCTGCCCATCTGCCATGTGGGTGGCCACATTCTGACAGAAAAACAGGAAGTAACGAGTCCTGCGGCACAAGAATTACATAATTAAAAACTGAAAGTCAGTGGCATTCCCTTTTGAGAGGGCTCACTGCTTCTAAGAGGTTTTACATCAATGTATTACAACTGCTTACAGATATTAACTACTGTGTAAATGCTTACCTAAGGTGTTTATAAGATGCTACTGAAATACCTCATCTTTGAAATGTCGAGCAAAATCACTTAAAAAGCATCTCAAGGTGACATCCAGATTTTAATGATTCACATAACAGAAAAAATAAGGACAAAATTTGCTGGTTAACACAGTGTTAATGCACATTGGAATTTTAGGTTCACTATGAATTCAAAATTGTAAAGAAAGTGCTAGTAAAAGCAATGCTGTATTTAAGACGCAAATGGTAGAAATCAGTGCACTATACTAAAAAGCAGACTTTGACTTGTATGAAAACGCAGAATCCCTTTTCAAATACATCGGTGGCATACTAAACAAATTCTACTCAGTCACCTTTTAGCAACCTAAGCCAGCATTATGGGGCGCTGCACAGCAAAATGGCACATATTAAGCTTACTCGGTCAAGACACCCGTATATTCTTTGGAAGATTGAGTTTTGAGGTCATGTTATCTTGGTCAAACAACTCTTAAATCATGTTTGTTCCAAATCATGTTTGTTCCCAAATGTGACCTTAAGTGGGCCACTTTCAAGTACTTGATAACGTCGATTCTTAGGCTTCCAAAAATAAGTTTCACATTGCTGATCAAAAACACACACAGAACGGTTCATCAGTTTCTGTGCTGTACTTGCATAGAAATTACAATCACTTGTTAAAAGCACGTCACATTGGATATGAAAAAGTGTACAAAAGACATCAACAAGATTGCACCTACTTCTTTTGAATTAGTTCAGCCAAAGTTTGAGAGATACAGATGCCCATAGCCCCGAAACATGAAAGAAGATTTTTAGGAGCCCTAGACCATAGATCACTTATCAGGACCCCTCCTCAGGCAATCAAAAGGTTTTCATACCAATGCAAGCAAGGATGTAGTGGAGGGCCGTATCGTAGTACTCGAGTCCTGCAGTCCCGTAACTCGGCTCGGACTTCAATAATGACTCGGACTTGAGCAATTGAATTTGACTCGATCATCACCTTAGACATAGGCTACACATCTGTTCAGCATTACCCTAAATTTGCGGAATAGAATTAACCTAGAGTTTTAGGCTTTAGAGATAAAACTTTGTGATGTAAATTCTTCGTATACGTCATCTATGTAATTAGTATCATGCTGGCACACTATGAAGATAGTGTCTTTTAAGGATCACCCACTGGAGCTCATATTTTATCCACCTTTTTATTTACCACTACATCACTGAGTGCAGGTCAGGGGGGGAAATAGCATTTCTTTCAACAATGGATGCAAGCCGTTTTATTTACTTCTATAAACTGTTTTGATAAGTAATCAAACTGTGTGAACGGATGTGTGTGATTTTGAGAGAAATGGTTTCATTAACCTGTGACTTGCACTAGCATGCAGAGCTGGTGCCAATTTCTCAAAAACAAAACACCGGTGTGAAAACTATTTGGCTGTCTTATGAAGGGGCCTGCTTAGTGATCTAATAGGAATGGCTTGCAAAAATCCTGAGCCCTTCCTTTAATGTACTGTCCCTTGGCCCTCAGGAACAGGGGGGCGGTGAGGAAGTCTGCCTGGAGTGATGACAGCACATTAGATGAAGTCTGTGGTTAATTTATCCTGAAAACACAGATTTGACTATGGTACAGAACGAGGTCATCTGGTGTAATATTATTAGGACTGGTTTAGGTGAGGCGTTCAGGTGCGGCTGGTATGGCAGGATCCAATTGTCTCAAACATCCGCCACGGTACTCTGAAAAAAAGCAAAGAAATACAAAATCGCTGGTCACTTACTGATATCAAACAGGACATGCGACCAAAGTCTAAAACTTAACTACAACGTAAATGTGGATATTACAGATGTAGATATTGTAGAAGTCATACTTTTACTGCATGCTTCCTGAACTACCACTGTATCTTGTGATATATTCTAATGGTAGATTCTTGGGGATATAACCAGAGTATGTCTAGACGTATCTATCAATTCATTCAACAATTAAGTGCCAGATACTTGTCTGATATTTTGGTGGAGCATTCACAGTTCAATATATTGGTATGTGATGTTAATGCAGTAGCACAAAGTTGAAATGGTTGTTTGCTGGAAATGCCAGATCATGTGCACTCATGTACACTACTGGTCAAAAGTTTCAAGAGTAGGTGTACAATTTTTAATAATAATAGTAATAATGAAAAACAAAGCTGTATAGTCATTTTAACAAAATCATTTTAAACAGGCTGTATACTGCAGCCTGGAGACCTCACTGTGGACACCTGAGCCACCCTCTGTGCTCAATACAGAAATGTGACATGGTGGTCTGCCTTTGGTCAGTTTCAGAACAAAAAGAAATGGAGCCAAATATTGCACAATGCCTGGTACTATCATATTACTGACTGAGATAAGATAGTAAGATTATAACCTTTGACCAATTTATTGCATGGAAGGCTGAACTGTTTATGACTGGATAGGCTAGTACAACTCTTAGAAACAAATAACCCAGAACCCAGAGCCTGAGCCATGCTTGCCTGTATTGTACACTACCGGTCAAAAGTTTTAGAACACCCCCCATTTTTCCAATTTTGATTCATCAGTCCATAAGACCTTCTTCCAGTCTTCAGTAATCCACTGGCGGTGATTCATGGCCCAGGCAAGCTTCTGTTTCTTATTTTGCCATCTTAGCAATTTCTTACTGCCACTTGACCTGTCAAACCTGCAGCTCCAAGTCTCTTCACAGTTGAAACTGAGACTTTCTTACTTCGACCAGTGTTAAGCTGTGCTTGAAGCTGTTGTCGTGTGAGCCACCTATCACTCAAGCTGTTGACTCTCAGAAACAAACTGTTGTGGCTTTGGGTCTGCCAGACCTCTTCCTGTCAGAGTTTCCTCCAGTTTCCAAGTGCCTTTTGATGGTGTAGGAAACTGTACTCACTGACACCTTGGCTGTGAAATGTACATTATTTTTCATTTTTCTTAACCTCTAGCCGTTTACCACTTACCTTTGTATCATTTCAGGTTACTCACTGGACTTGAATTGCTTACATTTCAATAAAAACTGGAAAAATGAGGGTGTTCTAAAACTTTTGACCGGTAGTGTATAAAGATGGTGGCTTCCTGGACTAATATCATTCAGTTCACCCAGCTTGTCCCTTTTTGCAATGTGCACACAGTGTTTGCATGGTTGCAGTGTGGCGTCAGGGTATAGAAGAAAAGCAGAGAAAAATGAACAAACATCAGGCACACAAGGTTGTCAAAGAGGTCAAGAACATCGACTCTCAAATAACAATCTCTCAACTTGTCCTGCGTCTCCTTTACCTTTCATGTCAGTTTCCTACTGACTCAATGAAGAGAAAATACCATTTTTTAAGATGCTCTACTTAAAAAATGGCAATGGAATTAAGTTCAACAGAGAATAATATCTCCACTGAATGCCTAAAATCCTTCACAAATACAAAGTTTATATTCAGTTATTTACAGACCTTTGACCTACTAATACCAGGAATAAAATAACCCCTGTGGTAAGTGATGAATTAGATGTGCTCTCCAAACATAGCTTAGCTATATTCTTCCATGTGTACTCACCCATCCACCTTTCCCAGCCACCCAGCCGCCTACACGCGCGTTGAGGAATGTAGTCATGGCTTGCTTGATTTTGTGTACCAGCTCCGGGGACTTGTCCTTGACGTAGAGGCCCAGGGCTACTGAAGCCCTGATCAGCTGCATCTCTGGAGCCACTTCAGCCACCTGAGAGACCCGAGCCTGGCACACGGCATCCACGCCCGAGCTAAACGCTTCTACCATGGCCTGGCGACAAATGAGACAGGGTTATAGTACTACCAAGCAGGTGATTGGATATGCTACTGCAGCGTAACAGACATAGAGGGCAACATCACTGTCCTGAGCACTCATCCTCCTCTTCAAACTTTGGACACACCATTATTTTATTCCGTTAAATTATTTTATAGGCGGATGTGTGTTTTCTGAGTTGATGGAGAATTCCTGTAGTTCAAAAGCTATGCAATGTTAAACCAACCAGTGCAACAGCCAAGCTGTACAGCAAGTGAGTCAACAGGATAGACAGAAACAGTTTTATTGCCAAATATGGATGGCAGGGAGTGTAGTGAAGTTTTGTTGTGGTGGTGGTTTGCATGAACAGACTTCCTAAGAACTCAGTAGCTTTTCGAGAAAATGGCACCACCCACATATGCCATCTATGCATTGTACCGTGACCTGCAAAAAACACTTCAGTGCTGATTTAACTGAACCAACCTCTCCAGGGTGTTTCCTTACATTTGGCCTGATGTATGCTGGGATCGTCCCCTTGTGACCCTGAAAACAATGATGCGTGTGGTACTCTGGATAACAAGCTAGTCACCAGAAGGTCCAATGGACTTCTTGTTCAAATAAGTATCAGGGATTACTTTCCTGAAGATATTTTTTTTTAATCTGGGGTGTAAAATCTCTCTCTTCTGGTAGTCATGGGAATGCTGTTAATATTTTAACCCATATTTACCCAATAAAATGACATAACCAAAATAGACTTGAAGACTAAGTAAAGTTAAGGTGTTTTACCAATCGGTATTGCATAGTCTACCGCAGTTACGTCAAAGTGTTTCAACACCATAGCACTATCTATGCTGGAGTCAAGCACTGCTTTTTCTGCTTGCCAGAATAAGTACGTGCTGATAGGAGACCTTGTTGACCTTGTTTGTTTTTTAGTTTCAGTTTCAGTTGCACTGGAAGATTCCCTTTTCCATTTTCCATCCATTTCTCTACAATTCAAACTGCTTGTGGAAATGTTTCAAGAGCTGATAGTAGATTCATTTCAAGTTTCCGGATGAGGGAAGTTGTGTCACTTTAAAACATTAGATTGCACGCTTTAAGTTTTTAAACAGTTGTTGATGATGTAACATTACCATAGCAGGCCTCGCTAAGTGTACGTTAGCAGTAACGTTAGCTGTTACTGGTGATTTGATTTTTCATTGTTCTATTTCCAGGGAACTTTCCAAAACCTTCCGCTTGTTACCACCAGCTGGACATCACCATTTATAGCTGTCTTGGTTTTGTAATAATCTAGACGCAAATTACGCAAGCATGTAACTAGTGTTAAGCTAGGTTTCACTTATTACCACTATGTGAGCCAGAATAAATATCTTTAGAACTTGATATCAGTGCTTCTAGCCGTATATCACATTTACCACATATGATAGCTTACTGTGCACATGAAAGACATAATGTTAATGAAAGACATAATGGGTACAGGCCAGTGTAAGACTTGCCGCTTCTGTAGTAGCCTAGTGGATTTTTGTTCTTCTATGCAATGGTGGGAAAGAGAAAAAAAACGTTCCTAAAATTGATTGGTTTGGATTCTGAATCATGAAGTTAAACCTAAAAATGGGAGTACAGAGGCCAGTTCCATAGCAGCATCAATGCTGTGTGCCACTACACACCAACAGCAAATGGTTAGTTTCAATTGGGGCCACCTATTTATTTAAAATGAACTACTGGCTACAACAGACCTACTTTATGGGCCTTCCAGAATTTACCCCCGGGGATCGATCTATCTATCTATCTATCTATCTATCTATCTATCTATCTATCTATCTATCTATCTATCTATCACTTGTAACCATGTTATTGACAGCATAGAGGGGTCAAGCTCAGGCCTCTCTAGCTCTGTGTGTGTGTGTGTGTGTGTGTGTGTGTGTGTGTGTGTGTGTGTACCTGTTCTGCTACAGCTTGCTTCAGTCCAGCCAGTGCTGCCTGGAACAATGCATCCTCGTGCATCTTATCAGCCACTTGTCTCAGTTTATCAGCTATCACAACTGGGTCAAACGTGTCATCTGAAAACCAGGGTGCACGTGATAATGAAGCAGTAGAAAGTTGAGGGCTTTATTCTCAGTCTACAGGATGTACTGGGCTGGCTAGGTGCATAGATGTCGCAGCCTCTGGATATCAACAATCCTACCTGCTCTACCTAGGGCCTTGTGGGCCTACTGTGTGCGCTCCGTGCTGAGGCATTATACATGTTCAGTGTTTTGACACATTATTGGTAGCACGTGGCCTCCTCATATTTATAAACAGGAAATACATTCTTATATACAAACACAAGCTAAAGCCGGTCTATGAATGAAAGTGACACACACAGTTTCCTCTCCACACAGACCAGCACATCATATCACCAGTCAGCTAAAGTAGTTACATGAAGTTCATACCGTCCGTGTTTCCGTCCGTCTCGAGACCGGCCCCCTGGCGAAATAGACACGGTTCGTCGTCGTCCAACAGACATTTGATTATTAAGTACGTCTGCTGCTCGACTTCTTCTCTGGGAGCCATTGTTTTTTTAATCGCCAGTCTAATGGCGCGTTCATGTACGTCAAGTAATGTACTACTTCTGCACTCTTCTATTGCAGCACAAAGTAGCCGTGTGTCGCTTGATTTCTAAAACAAAACAACAACTACCAAAAACTACTTTTTTTACAGAGCCCATTTTGTTATTATTTCATTTGAATGCGATACCTTATCTATTAATGTGCGCGACAAGTCGTATTTACGACTTCCGATCTCGGAAGTAAGAATTTACGAGGTGCACATGAAGGCAGCAGAAGCGCCACACCTTGATCGTGTCGCTCAGCTGTGACCTCACTGCAAGTCAGGGCATGGAAAGTGAAACAGTTACATGGTATCTGGTGTATATGACCAACAGAAAGAATGAGGAAACCATATCAAAATCAAGTCTACTGACTTCCCGTAAATTCAAATGTCTTTCTATTGGTCACATCAGATAAAGCCCAGTCCTCACCGACCACAGGCAGCGTTATGCATTTTTTTTGAAAGGTACACAATGAGAAGTAGCATTAAGCTCACAGTAGCCCTATACCGACTGAGAAAGACAATAAAGAAGACTAAGGAAAAAAAACAGGATATCTCATCAGCTTCCTTTAATAAATACAGTTTGACACAAAATGTGACCCAGTTGTGATAAACTGGGTTTCTCAGAAACTGGAAATGGCTGATAAGCTGAGTGAGGATACAGAATTTCAGGCTGCACAAAGTAAACTGCAGAAAGCTATAGAACAGGTACATACACACAAATATGCACAGATACACACACACACACACACACACACACACACACACACACTGAATGCCCCAATGAGTTTTCATCACTGTGTGTACATTTTATCTCCAGAAGATGGCACCGTCGCACTCCAGATGACGTTCTTTGTTGAGTGCTGCCCCACCCTGACGCACAGAGAAACAAAATGATTGAAAATAAAGTGATGATAAATAATTCTGTTTTCTCTATAACTGCACCCAAAATCTGCAGGATGCACATTAATATTTGTAATTCCAACAGATACATACACCGGCGCTTGTGCACATATGTACGAACCAAACATGCACACATGGCCACATGCATACATGCGTGCACAGGCATCTCACATGCTCACATTACCACTCAAATACATGCATGTTATTCACTGTGAAAGGACAGTGGCCACCCTTTGTTCGCCTGACCAGTTCAATCAGCCCCTATGGGATACTCATGTTTCTTCTCTCTCATTTTCTGCTACTCACTCACTCACTCACTGTACCGACACAGTCACATATGCCTGTGTATACGGATCCACTCAAACACACACACACACACACACACACACACACACACACAAACAGATGCACAAATAACAAAGACATGAGACAATGAGCAGTTGATCACCTGAACAGTTGTCACCTGAAAATTCAGAGCATTTTGTTCGGTCAGAGCATGTTTATTGCCGTTCCTGTTGCAGGTCACTTTGCCTTAGCAATCAATCAACAGTCTGAGACTCACTCACATATCTCCCATTTCCTCAGATACACACAATTTTGGCAACTAACTCTGACCCTTTCAAAGAGCACTTCTGTTGCTATTGTTTAAGTGGATCGGTTCTGTCTCAGCAGCATTGCTTTCCCCAAAGCTCTGACATCTCTTGGTTTAGCAGTGCTTCCTCCGTGAGAGAAGAAGACCAAAATATTTGGAACAAGATGCAACATTAACAGCCTACAATATCGTAGCACTGTGTAAATGAAATAAATAACAGTAAAAGGCTGTTCAGGAAGCTTGTGCTTGAAGCAGAGCACTACTGCGTATCTAATAATTTAGATGTAAGGTTCTGGCTTGGAGCATCAACACAATATCCAGCCACTCTCCTCCGTATGCAGTAACTCCATGATATTATGGCAGTACTGCTCAGTTATGTTTTTCAGCAGAATGTAATACATTGCACAAAAAGAATAATGGAGAAAGTTAGTTTTCACACAATTTGTTGAAATTATTTGTGTTGGGTACAAGCCGAATACTGAGACCTCACACAAAAATGTCTGAAATAAGAATGAGACAAAGTAGATTTTAAGGCCAAGATCAGACTCAGCCCTGCTTACATTACATTCCACAGCAAAACATTCTCTTACTCATAAAAAAACACAGAAGAGAAAAGAGGGCAATGTTAGAATAGTGTGATATAAGGTGAGAACAGAAGAATGAAGAATTTAAAAAAATGGGGAAGCGGGAGGGGAAACGCGCGTGTGTGTGTGTGTGTGTGTGTGAGACAGAGAGGGAGAACAGAAGGACAGAGCAGTAACACGACAGCAAATTCACCGTGAAGTCACAGCTTTCACATAGCCAGATGTTGCTCACACATAATGCATAAATGACCTCAAAGACTGTGTGTGTCTGTGTGTGTGTCGAGGTTGTATTTGCACCCGCCACTGGCTCGTTACCTTGATTTAGACATCATGGGTGAGGTTTTGTCCTTTGATCAGAATGATGACAATGTCACATGTCACCAGCGTTGGAATGGTTGAAAAGCGGCACATTTTCAGTTCATGCTAATGTGGCCATTGACAGCAGATGAGATACCATAGCCATGGTGGAGAAGATATAGAGAATGATTTGTTTTGTATGTTAGAAAAGGGCTCAGAGTTCCCTACTGTCTTAGCAGTGTGGAAATGTATGGGACCCTTGAGTCACCTCTATCTAACCAAACAGAGGAAATTCATAACAGGCTGGAGTTGACGATAACAGACTCCAAAGACCCAACGTGTAGAAATGTAGTGCCTAGTACAAGTACTCTAGCAACTAAGCAGAAACTCCTGAAGAAGCAGTTCATCACGCACCACTGCTGATGAGTGTGGAAAGTGGTAATGTTGTGAGCTAAGTGTAAGCCCAGGTTTAGGTGCAATTAGATGTAAGTGTAGTGTTGGCAATGTAGCTCTGGAGAGAAGCTCAGTGCTAAGATGCCAGGATTTACTGTTTAGTCTCCTAGAGGTGTTGTGGGACGAATTCAGCAAAACATCATTTGCTAACACCAATGATAGCTATTTCAGATAGCTGCTTATTGGCAGTAGTGAGGTTATTGTTAGTATCCAAGCTGTTTCTGCAATTGCTATCTCCTGTCAGTATGGGGGAGACTCTAGACAGGACGTCAGGACCTGAATTGGACTACAGTGCCCATGGAACTGGCACAGAAAAGGTTAGGGGCCAACCTGCCATCCTGTGCCAAAGCATGGAGCGCTGCCTGGCATGCATCAGGCAACACTTAGAGAGAGCATAGAGCAGGTCTGGGTGCACTGAAATAGATGTGGCAAACTATTTGAGGTGTTGGATTTCGGTGAAACTTCCTTGAGTGCCCTGAGCAGAGGCAGTGGGGAAAACCCATTAACAGGGATTTGATATTAGGAGGCCCCTTGTTCCCCTTGTGAGATTGCAAGTTGTTATATCAAATCCATAAATTCATTGGCTTTTTTAATCTCACCTGCATACTCTGTATCTGTTCTCTGTGATTTGTTATTGTATGGGTGCAAATAAACACTTGAAAACTGAAAGCAAACTATACTTCCAACTCTGAAAAGCGGCTGCTAAAGTTGCTGGAAAGAAAGAAAGCTGGAAAGCAATCAAAACACATTTGATCGTATCTTAGATTGAGGTTGTGTACTTCAGAACATTTTGTTGATTCAAGTGTACTCCATGTATTTGCAACTTTGCTTACAGATGAGGCAAAAAACCCCAGAAGTAATCATAGATCATATATTTTTTTAAGCAGAAGTTATTGTTTGGGAAGTGTGTTTATGTTCACTTCAAGAGAGCGCAGAGACAGTTTGACAGGAAGGGGCAAAGCAACAAATGTCACATCCTTTCAGCCTTTTGGTGTTTGGATGTTCTTACATGCTCATACGTTTTTCTCTCAATCTGTCTGTATTATTCCCCCCTGTGATTTGTGTAATGTGGTTACTTGTCAACTACGTGCCATCGTGCTTAATATTCCTTTACTTGCACTCTGTGTGCATCTGGAAAATCATTCTTCTTTTCCTCCACTCCCTCCTCCTTTCTTCATGACCCAGAAACTGAAGCTGCTCCTGAAATCTCCTGTGGCGGAGCGTGCTCAAGTGTAACCCATCCAGGAAGTAAATTACATGATGGTTTGACATGTGGCCAGCACAGCCCCAATTAATTGCCACGCTACACTCAAAGGCAGAAGCCATTTTTTCCCAAGTGTTAAATTATAGGTTTGAATATAAAGGCAGACACGGGTAGTAGGATTCATTACAATTAAGTACAGTTGTCACCAGTGATGTTATGCATCTACACTATGAACAACTGCTGTCATTCATTCTATATCAGAGGATGCACACACAGTGACGAGTGACAAACGTTATACCATTAATCTACTTATAAGCAGGTCTCGGTAGTAATGGATTACAAGGAATTATTAGGATAATCTGATCAAAAAAGAAGGCAAATGTAATCTTTCAGTTTGAGACGTTTGCAAAAAACATGTTTTTCTACCACGCATTGATTGTAGAGTCCAATGATAATCACTATTATCGAAGCGAAGAAATAATCATTTGTAGATAAATATATATTATTGGAACAGACGGTCCATTTAGTTTTCTTATTAATTCATTATTATTATTTATTTATTATTGTGTAGACTGTGGCAGTAAGGTAACCCAGGACTAAACCAAACTAATCAGATGAATTGGAGTAATGCAATGGAGTATTTTGCAGATCACAATTTTGAAAGTAATCATAGCTGCTTTTAAGTTAGATGACAAATTTGAACATCGATCACTGAAATCAAAGTCCAACACCTTTTATAAAAGTAGTCATTTTTTAATTAATTTTCATTTAAGGCAATCCAATACAAAGCATTTCACAACCCACCGTATGACAACGATCATGTACAATAAAAACCCCTCAAAGGAAAATAGGGAATCATGCAAATTAGAAACCCAAGATATATAAACAACAAAGATAAAAAGGGGGATTAGAGAAAAAAAAAAGATTTAAAAACTCTTTAACTGTAACATGCTGATTGGCTACAGTTTTTTTTTCCACTGGTGATATCAAATGACAAGAGATGTTTTGAGAACAGAGGCACAAGAGAGAAGAAATAGCAAACAGTCCACAGAGCTTGCTGCCATGTTCGGCACTAACATGCATGTAATCTGGTTGGGCTGGTCACTATTTTACAGATGTTGGCACCGTGTACAAAAAACTCTCACTGTATCCCGTGTTTCAGTATAGATGCAGTCAATCCATCATACCTCTAGATCAGGGCTTTGAGGGGAGATGCTGTCCCCCACAACGACGTGGACAGCAGGAGCGATGGCTTATCATACACATTCCAGAAAAAAATAAATATCTTCAATACAGTAATATTCCCCAGAAAATATATAAAACATATACAATAAAAGCACTCCTCTGAAGGATAAAGTGCTTTTCTTTAAACAGTTTGGATCAATATGTGAATCAATTCTTACACACACTTCAGAATCTAATGTAGGTCCCACACCCATCTATGTTTTATCCTAACCTACCCCCTTACACTACACACACATGTACAAGCAAACTACAGTTTATTATTTTGACTTCCATTGACTATATTTCTTTCCACCATCTAAGTGCCATACTACCTGAACTGCTTTTGGATACGAGCGGTCGAGATGAGACGGACTGCCTGCCTTTCACTTCCTTAAGGCCTTTGCTAAGGATGTTAGTTTTGTTTGCTACATTATAGACGCTCGGACAGAACATTTTTCTCTCAGCTTGATTCAGTTTCTGCCTCCCTTTGTCAGATTAAGAATGAATGATTGCTTTTGTAGGATTAGAAAGAAATAGTAAACAGTGAGAAAGCATATGAACTGGGAAGAAACATTGCAATCGTGACTGGAGAAGAAACACTGCGATCTGTTTCTTGGTCAGATGACAGGACAGGTTGGAGAGAAAGTAAAATTGCGGTGGTGGATAGTGGATATTATTCTGTGCTTTTATCAGAAAATGCTTCTCCTTCTTTGAATGGTTAAAAGGATTTTAATTCTAGCTGTGTACCTTGTGTGCTTCCTGACTGATAATGGATCAACACCCATTCATCCCATTCTTTTATGTGGAAGATAGCATCTCTTATAATCGCAGATGTGCATTTTCATAAGGCAACACATCATGGGAATGTCAGGGAGTGTTGTTTTGTATTTCACTGTGCAAGGATGCTGGGTACCCGCTCACTAGCCTCTTAATTAATACCGTAAAACTGGATTGGCTGCATGGAAGCCACTTTGTTTCTGTTTTGGTTGATTTCTTTCTCATTGTCACACCCAACTGGCCTCACAAAACCAGGCTTTACAGCATGCTGGAGAAAGCCTTGCTAAGTACTTCACAAAACATAAAACGGGTAAAGCTACCGTGCCACATCCTGTCTAATGGGAAAGGATACTGGATGAGAACCTCAAACAAGTCTATATCAAACCATCATCTACTGTGCATTGCAATTGAACTTCTAAAAGATGTTTGTCTGGCATTAAACACTGTGGTCCTTTTGATGATCCAATAGCAGCACTCAAAATGATTCAATGGGACAAACCTGGTGCTAACATAACTGTAATTGTACTCCTTGGTATATAGAGACACGCTGCCTTGTGCTTTACAAATGTTTTGTAATGTAAAGTGCAAAACAATTGTTGACCACTGCAAAGCGACCCAAGACAGATAAAGTTTATGGTAGTCAAACACAAATGTATCAAATTTCCATGCCACTTTGAATAACATTCGAGAATAAATACTGGAATATGGGGAATTTAATTCTTATACATTATACAACATGCTTTTATAAATATTTACTCAATAAGGATGAGAGGAAATGATATCCCATGGTATGTAAAGCCTGATTAATGTTCAAAGTAATAAAACAAGCAATCTACACACCTTGATGTCGTCATGTGAAAACCTCATAACTCAAAAATGCATGGTGGTCAAGGTAAGATCAAGGCTGTTTCTTAGTTCCTGAAAAGTTGATATTTTGGACATATAAGATTTTCACCTGACAGCGATGCACCTGTACTTTTTCCTCCATCATAATTGATGCAATAGCAAATATGAAAATAATCCCCAAATGCCAAAACAATTTCCAGAAAGGGAAAAGTACCTAAAATATCACTGTATTAAACCACACCAATGACTGACGAGCAAGGCTTAGATCAAAGTTCAAATGAGGGTGCATTTGTCCTGATACACTTACAGAAACAACCACAGACAGGCACGAGTTTGAACCACAACATGACCTTTTGAACCACCCTGCTGTCAAACTAGACATGAAACAGTCACTGGCCCATTGTTGATTAAAAGGCTTTCACCATCAAGTCCTGTACATCAACAATACTGTGCAGTCTCTCCTCAAGAGAAACTAGCCGAATAGATAAATCACAAGAAACAAAAACAAAACGCTGCTCCAATAGTCACTGGAAGGATACGGCACAAAATTCAATTCAAAATTCCCATTTCCTAGTATGTCACCTCCTGTTCACATAAAAACAGGAAGTAGAGAGTTCCCACTGACATTCTGAGAGGCTGCTGCATGCTGCCTCCTGTCAGTCCTCAGTCAAAGCGAAGAGGAGAGGTTCAGATCTGTGTGTGGTGGTGTGTGTGTCCAGGTGGTGTGTAGGGGGGTGGTGCTGGGTTGGGTTTGATCCCTCGGCTCTTCATGTAGGAGATGAACTGGTCGGGAATCTCTGCTAGCACGTCTTTAGCGAGCCGTGCCATGCTCAACACGTGGTTGCCTGTCCGGTCCATATAATCCCTGAAGGGGACAAACTGTGAGGCAGAAAAGTAGGACGGTACTATAAGTTAGCAATTTCACGTGGGTTCTCCTGTGGATAAAGAATGGTGTGATTTGACAATCAAAAAGATGAAACTCTTTTCATTTGATACACATAATAAAATGATCAGATTTTTGATCGGCCTTGAGGAAAACATAAGTGAACCTTTAAAACTTAATTTCACAGCATACAGTTTCCTGTAAAGGTTGGTCTGTTTCTCACAATGCCATCTGGATTTTGGACCATAACTGTTGAGTTGAGTTTGTTTTGATTAATGTTTAGCTCATATTAGTTCTTTCCAATGCACTTCATTGGGCTTTGGGGCAGCAGGGTGGCATAGTGAGTAGTGAGTGCCTGGAGGGCCTGGATTCAAGCCCTCATGTTGGCAATCATTTGCCAGCTCCTACCAGCTGTAGGGTGCTGCTCTGTAGCTGACCCATTTTCTCACAGGGATCAATAAAAGTATTGATTTAATGAAGTCCCGAAAATGGTGCGGCATCTATATTTAGCGACTAAGTCCTCACTCTGAGCAAGCAAAAGAGCTCAAAGCTATCTCAAAGCTATCACTACTGGGGTCATATTTCAAAAAGAACACCAGGTACATTTCCAGTGCTCATTTACCATCTCACTGAATTCATCAGGGGAGCTACGGTGGTTAGCACTGTCACCTCACAGCAGGAGGGACAGGTTTGATTCCCAGCCCTGGGCCTTTTTGTGTGGTGCATGTCCTCCCCGTGTTCAGGTGGGTTTCCTCCGGTTTCCTCCCACAGCCCAAACACATGCAAGTCAGGTGGACTGGAGACTCTACATTGCCCATAGGTATGAGTGTGGGTGTGAGTGATTGTCTGTCTATCTGTGTTAGCTCTGTGATGGACTGGCAACCTGTCCAGTGTGTTTTCCTGCCTTTCGCCCAATGCATGCTGGGATAGGCTCCAACCCTCCCATGACCCTGTACAGGAATAAGCGGGTAAAGAAAGTGAATGAATTCAATAGGGTGACTAGCTTGGAGACACCCCACTACTGGAGGACCATGTACAGCATGAAATGCAGCTTTTTGTATTGTTTTTCATATCACACCATTCTTTAGATGAACAAACAAACAAATACATAAATATAAGCAGATTATCTGTACATCTACTTTTAATCAACACTGTCCAGGACACACACACACACACACACACACACACTTTACTCTCAATAAAAATAAAATAAATAAAAAGGAGGTTTACTTGTTTTTAATTGATGGGAATCAGTTGTTCTCACGTTTTCCCGGTAAATCAATGATTTGCTTGTAAGGCCTGGGCGCCAGTTGCAGATAAATTTAAGAAGACTTAAATCCACCATTTAATCCGACTTTCTAAAGACATCTGTTCATAAGAATAGCTAACCTGAGACTGGCATGTACTGTCAGATATGCTCTGAATTATGAGTACAATAAGACACTTGAAAAAACAAAAAAGCAGGGCCTGCATTAATGATAACATTTTGAAACAGTTAGTTCAAATAATAACAACATAAAGTGGAGACTCTTCCATATTTATTTGTAATAGTGAGGAGAAAGTCTAGTCCAAGATGGTCGCTTGTCATTGAATGAACAAGCTGAAATTTAGATTTAAATCTAGAAAATAACTAGTAAATTTTAGCAAGCTAAGATTCATTGGTGGCTATGGCTGGCTTGCATGGAGAAGTTAGCTAGTTACTGTTCACTAGATCAATCACAAAAGACTTAGTTTAGCCAGGGGAAGGACGGCTCTTACTTTAACGGTTTAAAATAATGCAGCCTAAATCACAGTGATCTAACTAAACCAAACTAAGGCTTAGATCAGTCTTAAAAGACTGGTCCATTTGAAAATGTTCAAAATGTTGTGAAAGTGAGAGTTACTTGTTGACTGTTCCTTTAGAGGCACAGGGATTTGCCATGGTATTGTCTGTTACTGAAAAACTCTACGTGACTATTGGACCTGCAGTGGTTCTGTAATGGGAAGCAACTGTTTGAAAGCATCACTAACTCTCAGTTTAAAAGTTTCTCTCTTGGTTTTAAAGTGTATTCTTTAAATCCAATTATGCGCTGCAAGTTTGAAGAGAAATATAAAACATCAAAAGTCATTTCTGACTCAGCCAGATGTTATCGAGCGTCTGAGTTTGTTTCATGAGTTTGACATAACAGTGTGATGGTTCTCTGAGGCGTTCTGTGAACAAAATGTTATCTGCATGGGAATTTAGGGAGCCTGTAGTTCCCAAGAGATGGTATCTGGCAACAGATGGCGTTTTGAGACAAATAAGCATTTGTATGTGCCAACACAATGGATGTGTATGTAAAACGTATAATATGACATATTATGTGCAGGTTTGTGTAGAAAGTTTTATCTTCTCTAGTGGTCACAGACTAGACAAACTTCAATGTGTTTATCATTTTCAACATTGGGTAGGCAGTATGTTTCTTTACAGCCCCATCTGTTCAAAAGCAAACAGGACACAGTCGGTTGGTAGGTCTACCTTAAGCTGTTTTTTTGGTCACAGCCATGATTCCTCGGCGTAATTCTGTCAAGCTTGATAACAACAGGCTCTGACTTTGTTGGCAGATGACAACTCAGACACCACGCTGTACCAAGCCCGATTTTGGTCCCATAAGCAGCTGTAATCTTTAGATACACGCAGTGAATGCAGTCAATGTTTCTTTCATGCTGTAAAGGGCAGTCACCTGAACAATGTCTCTCTCAGCCAGCTTCCCTCGGGATGAGATCCTGATGTCATCCCCATCCAGCTCCACCATAGCTTTAAGACACAGAGAACACACACACACACACACACACAAGTGACAAGTAAGGAATGAGAGCTGCCACTAAAAGAAAGACAAATTTGATCTGACATCCTACTGAAGCAAAGATACAGCTGAACCGACTGGACTAGCGTGTGATGTCACACCTTTGGCTTTAGTAACAGAGTGAGAAGGCTCAGCTGCAATTTTAATATGAAGCTTAGCGTAAGTCCAATCCGGAAGGCTACCTCCCCCGTAGGTACAAGCACGCCCCCAGCTCTGCTTCATCCAATCACCGTAGCCCACGCTCCTTTCTCCTCCCCTTCCTCCTTCTCCAGAAACCAATCACTAACCATTTCCCTCTATTTGTATCCCCTCATCTGCTTCCGTGTTTCTGTCATTTCATCTGCCTAAACCGCACCAGACTGACCCACCACCTCCTCCCCCACCACCACCACCAGCATCACGGCTCCATCAGATATCCAGAAGGGTCAGATCTTCAGCCCGGGGGGGTTCTCCTGTCTCCTTCCTGCCCCCTGGGAGCTTCACCCTATCGCTGGATACCTCTTGGAGTCTACGCCAAACCGATGCTCACGCTCATTTCTCATGCTGTTAATAAATGTTTATAATTGTAAACCTAGCTTCTCGTGATTGAACTTTATAGCACGTCTAATCAACTAATAAGTCCCTTGTTCGGGTCTCTGTGCAATTAAAGCTTACTTACTACTCTCAACACTACAAACCCAGCAATTAACCTCCGTCACTTCTTATACAATTATGCCTGCATCCACCTACGCAGGCCCAATTTCCTCTTGGGTATTTCTCTGAATTATTGCCAGAGGTTAGTGCTGGCAGTAACAGTACCAGGTTGTAAGTTGTACCATTTAAAATGTCAATTAGTTAAATGTTAGTTACATTTCAATCAGTTAAATTACTTGACTAATGTACATGACATACACATCAGAGTGTTCAGTGTGTTTTCATCAGTTTCTCAACAGTGCTGACTGGACGCCTTTCAGCCCCATGCGTGGAGAGTAATACTAAATGTTTTGTGGAGGGGCTTTTTTGTTACATATTTTACTTTTCATTTACCATACAAGAATCACCGTACCGTCAAACTCAGCCTGACCAACTCCAACTATGATGATGGACATGGGGAGCTTGGCACCCTGCAGACAATCACAAAAAAAACAAAAAGTCAGTGTCCCTGTCCCACATGGAAAATACTGTTAGAGTGAAATGTACTGACTCTTAACTTTCTTAGTCAGAAACACACACACACACACACACACACACACACACACACACGTCTCATCTCTACCATTCAAAAGAAGAGAGAGGTTTGTCCTCATTACCAGTGACCTGTAGTGCTCATTACACTACACTTTGTGGCAGTTACATGCTCCCCAGGTAGGTTACAACCACGCTAATGTTCTGTATCGCCCTAGCTGAAGGACCATTAACTATGAATAGGCTTCCAGAGAGAGACAGAGAGAGAGAGAGAGAGGGTGACACAGAGACTGGGAGTCAGACTGAGAAAATGAGAATCTTATGTGTGCCAAGCACTTTCCCAGAGACCAGTCCCTCTCAAAAGATATCTAACAAAGACAAATTGTTACAAGATCAAAATCAGCATCAATATCTATGAAGTCTATAAAATGGCTTCCTCAACAGAAGCTCTCTGTCTTTGTGTCTCAGCTCAAAAGACCCGTTCTTTATCCGCAGATTTTCTGCTGTGTGCTCCTGCCCTCTTATCTGGGAATGACTCTGTGTTTGTTCACTGAAGGCTGGTTATTAGGCTGGTGAGTGGAGACCCCATTCACTGATAACGCTAACAGTGTCCCCTGAAATGCCAGGCCAAAAACAGGTTAGTAGCATCGGTACCAAAGCTGGTTTGATAGCTAGAAACCAATCTGTATAACCATAAGGCTGATTCCTCACAGAAAATATTTTCCACAGGATTCCCATTTGCCTGGATTGACATGATCTGGCACTGAAATGCTGAAGTGAAAAATGACTCCTTCAAAGAGAGCCGTCTCTTGACAATACCAACTGTGAGAAGTTGGTTGAGGGTAAAAGGAAACATTTGTCTGCAGGGGAAAAAAGTGGTGAATGTGTTGACAGACGCCTTGATAAGGTCTTCCATGGCAGGGGATGGATGGCGGCATTTGTGAGCTGGGAGAGGAGAGAGAGGGAGGAGGCACCAACTTCAATCACTACAGCGACCGTCCTCAGTCACCCTCCCAACCACTCCCGAGCTGCACCTGAAGTCAAATAACACTGCAGTCATTTTCATCGCTGTAAAGGTTTACTCTCCCTAAGCTGTAGGGTACTGATAAGACAAAACAATAAAACAGATGAAAAAAATCAATGAAATGTACAAATACCAAAGACACATGCACACACATAAATCATAAATCACTTTTCTTCCTTTGGCAGCATTTTAACTCTTCTATATCTAATATTATAGGACGATGTGGGAGTCTTACCAATAATTAAACTTGTAATTATTTGTGATGCTCTGACTGACGTAATATGTACAGGACAACTAAAATGATTTTCTCTAAATTTTGCTTGAGTGACAGTGAATGCATAGTTGTTGCTGTCTGGTGAGCCGTATTAGAAACTCATTGTAATTTCCAGATAGCTGGCAACATAAATACTCAACGTAAAAGCTGTCATTATGTGTAATGAGTTTTCTGTGGTTGCATATTTTCACAAAGCATTTTTAACAAGCGCATTTCTATCTCTGGGACGAGATAAATGTTCCGTGGCAAATCAGGGAACCTCTTCTCTCACAGAGATGAGAGAAGTTTCTGTCGACACCATCTCAGCCGGAACACATCAACGTGATTATCAGTGTTCAACACAACTCCTGTCAGTTCCTGTCCTCCCACACACACGCGCACACACACACATGCACGCTCACAAACCCACACGTGTGTGCACAGCCACACACATCCACACACATCCCAACATCAAATGCCACCAAAAATAACCTGGCAAACCACCATGCCCCACTTATGCCATCCCCTGCCACCTTGACTGGCAGCCGAGCTCCACTCTAATGAGACAACAAAACCGAGTGTCAATCAACATTCATTACCACGGCAACCTGCTCTGGATGTAAATCAGAATGTCATGGTGTGTGTGTGTGTATCCAATTTGTACATGGATATGTGTGTGTATCCTCTCAACATTGGGATCAACTAACGCACTTGGGATTCCCTCTCATTGGTTGTTTTAGAGCTCACCTTAGCCAAGGACTTAAGGCAGGAGATTTGGGATCCTAAACTAATTAGAACTGGGCGTGGGAAATGCCGTCTGTTGAATCAGTTAATTGTACCATGTAACATCTCAGGAATAATTAGCCATCTGCCAAATAGACAGTCCTCTATCCTTCACAACATGGAAGTAGGCAGAATGCACGTAAACAAAACTTTTGCAGTCTCAAAATACAATAAACTCACGTTTTACTGTCACATGCTTTACTATGCGTCCTTGTATGAAAAGACAATAACTTCAGTAAATCACAAAGACACTATAGACAAAGTGGGATGCGAGTCTCTCCAGTGTGCATCTCACACTGAATATATCCTTAATCATGGCAATATAAAGTAATCCTTGAGGTTTCTGATGTTAATTGTTTCAAATAGTTTGAAGGCAAAGATTTAATTTTGGTTTAAATGTTTTTCCTTGAACTTGGTTTATTTCTAATTCAATCCATAGGTTGTAGTTTTCATTTAATTTGGTTTTAATACCTTTAATTCCTATTCATTTCCATTATATTTTAATCACAATAACATTGGTTGTAATTAGTCACAAGGGTTCATCTTTCAGGGGACCCTGCATCACTGAACCCTGTGTGTTTCATCATCAATGCCCCTAAAAACCAAGACGAGCTAAAGCAAGTAAGACTGACAGAAGACAAAGAATCAAAGGCAGCAACAAATGTTATTATTGAAAGAAGGCTGACAGATGTAGAAGAGAGAACAGATGAAGACAAAGAGATGTGGATATGTGAGTGGGAAAGTAATGGAGAGAGACGAACAAAAGGTGTGTGTGTGTGTGTGTGAGCGAGAGAGAAAGAGAAAGACTCTTCAGGTTCAACGGAGTGAAAGAGGAAGCGAGGGACCATGCCTGTGAGCATAGGAGGGTGGTGCCGAGTGATTGGCAGGTGGCTTGCTGTAGTGCAGCAGATTCTGCTGTGACTGATAAAAGCCCCTCTGTTCCCCCAACCTGCCAGACACGGGTCCGTGTTCCTGAAAACGTGCACGTGAGGGGGACAGGCACTGCCCTGCCACGCAAAACACACATACACACACACACACACATGAAAAAAAACACCACATAAATTTACACACGACACACGGGAAGAGGGTCATGCTTATACAGGCTGTCACTTCCTCTCGCTCTCTGTTTTCTCTTTCTTTCTCGAAGACACCTACCAGCGGGAGTATGAGGAAAGACTTGTATAACCTCATCAGTGTGTCCTCGCTGCCCCAGATCCATGGAGAGTAAAGAAGTAGCAGTGGAAGCGGCAAGCATTGGTAGACAGTCAGGGAGCAGGCAGTGAGATAGAGCAGCAGGCAAGATCTTAAAAGGAAGGTGTGGCTGTTCTAATGTTTTGACTAACAGTCGCAAATTCCCTTTAAATCCAGTCTGCTGGGTGTTCTGCGCCTGGAGCAGGCTGAGGCAGGGGAGAGGAGGGGAGAGGAGAGGAGAGGAAGGAGAGGAGAGGAGAGGAAAGGAAAGGAAAGGAAAGGAAAGGAAAGGAAAGCAAAGCAAAGGAAAGGAAAGGAAACCACTTGCTGTTTTGAGCTGGAAGAAAAGTAGTTAGGACAAGTTTTGGGGAAAGCTCTCAATATTGCATCTTTTATTAATGGAGCAGTAACCTCTTTTCAAGAGGTTGAAGGGTTTTTCATGTGCAGTGTCTTATAAATGTACTGTATATCCGATGTACTGTGTCTTTTCTGGTAGAAAATTGGCAGAATAGGAACACATTTCTACCTTAAGGACAAAAGAGGAGACATTCATAGCATTTGTAACTTTTAGAACAAATGTTTGTCCCTGGTGGTGCCTGGTTTTGAGCTATTTTGATGTAGTTGTCAGGTATATCGACGGGCAGTAATGATGAAGTTGATTTTGAAAGCACCCCCAATATTTTGAAGCAATTATATACTGTATATGTCTGTTTTTTATAGTGATTATCTGTCAATCTCCTTGCCCTCCAGAGTGAACAACTGTTAGTCACAGGGCTCCTGCCTATAAGACTCAGTATGATTAGCAACCAAAATGAACATCTGTGGAACATTTGTTTCTGAGAGGGAACGCCTGGTCAGAGACAGACTTTAGTATCTTGGGTCGAAACAATGAACTCTCCACTCAGCAGCACCATTCAGTTGAGAGACGCTCCCTCCTGGTTCATGTCAGTTAACACTGAGGATATCTCTCATCTTATACGCTGCAAGAAATCATGATGTTTCTCCTCTTCTCCCATCTTACATTGACAATGGCCTCCTTGGTCTGGGCCATGTCGGATATAACGCCGTCAGTGATGATGAGGAGCACAAAGTACTGAGAGCCATCCTGCACTGCCGCCGCATACCTACACACACACAGACACACACACACACACAAAGACATTGTTGCATTGATTCAGTGTATTCTCATTACCGTGGAGTAGATAATACTATTATGATGCCTCAAAAGTACATATTGACTTACAGGCCTAAATAATAAGGTACACAACAAAGCTGGCCTTCACAAAATGATTCACAGATTGACGCCTTTGTTAAATTCTTCCTCTCTTTCCACTCTGGTTCACCTATTCAGATGCTAAATAGCAGATGGGTCATGCATTCATATAGCTTCTCCCTCCTGCCACAGTTTACAAAGTGTAATTCCACTTTATCAGAATGACATTTTTAATTATACAACAGAGCACGGGCACAATCAGATGAGCAGTTGTTTTGATGTGGCTCAACAAACGAGACAGAGAGGGACGAAGTGAGAGTGGGGCGTAGAGGTCGGGCTGGGTGTCGCGGCAGATGCGTGCACGTACACCCACGCAGTTTGTATGTGTTGTAACTGTGAGTGACATCTCAATGTATGTTAAAGGGCTACGGGCTCTGTCCCATTTGTCATTTGCTCCATCAGCTAATCGGCCATTCTTTTGACAGCTGTCACCCTGTCTAAATTCACAATCAAGTCACGTCACATCCCGTTTATTGTGTCTACCATAAAAGATACGGCCGAGCCACTGGGTCAGAAAATCAATGGAACAGACATGGAAGACTAGGGATCTATAGATAGGAACTCACAGGAAACCAAGGCCAGCTAACAATGTCGCTGCGTGGGAGTCATTTCATGCTTGATATCTGAGATGCTACAGATGATCAGTGATAGCCACTATGTATACGCAAACAATGTGGTGGCACAAAACGTGTTGCCTCCTGCATTGTTGATGGCACTCAATACATAAATACAATAAATACAAAAATACAACATGTATCAGATTTGTGTGAGGGAATCTGTGTGACTAGCACTGTTTTTATCACGGTGACTCATTTTTCCTATTCTTACTTTGAATGGGGAAAAAATATGAATAATGCATCAATCATAATAAATAAACCATGAGCAGGAAAAGTTGCTACAAGAGAAACATCTACAGGGATGAAACAAAAATTAACTTAACTCACTGCTTTCACCGTGCTAATTCACAGGTTGCATTCTGAATGTGCCCCTGTTGCAGACCATATGCATGAGAGTGGAAAGCAGGAAGTCTGTCTTGTGACTGTGACTTTAGAGTTCATACTTTAGACAACACTGTTCTTCATTATGTGTTTGATGATTAAGATAATCATTATTATGATGATAAAGGGACTGAAGAAGATTTTCTAACTTTGTCATTTCAAAGGCAGTAAATGCGTCTATACAGATCTTTCAGGTGACAAAATAACAGCTTGTTATCATTGTTAGCTTGCCATCTTAACGAGAAACAGATAGCACAAGCTAGCCACCAGCAACCAACGTTCCATCACCTGGCAACGTGGTTGACCACAGGAGCAAAGTTAGTTGGCCCATACAGCTGGACAGTCTTCAGACTCTGGTGGTACGCCTCCAGGATGCCCTCGATACCGTTGCAGTAAGGGTTTTCCATGTTGCCATTCTGAAGAGACCATGCAATCGACAGCAAAGTCAATTTTCGTGGGCTTGGTGATTGCATTCATCACAGAAAGAAGTGCCAAGAAATCAAAGCACATTGCTTTTATATTTGGTTTTATTTTTACTTGCGTTCAGAATAAAGGAAACAAATGATAAATAAAGGCCACAGATGTGACTCCGAAGTTGGAAATAAAGAGTAGAAAATGGCCTCAAGCAATTCTGAACATTTTCCTCATAAATAAACATCAACACCATCAGAACCCAGAGGGGACAGGGGTGACTTACCAGTGGGAACTCATGTGAGACCCGTCCGTCAGGGGGCAGTTTGGCCCCAAAGCCCAGGGCAGGGAACATCTTGTCACTGTCGTAGTCCTGAATGATCTCCCCGACAGCCTTCAGGGCCATGGCATAGGCGTTCAGCTGGTAGGGGTTCATGTAGTGCAGCGAGGTGGACTGGGAGGGGTTACCTGCGTTGTAATCAATACATACATGTTGTAAGCTCATGTATGTGTAACGATAGCTTTGCATGTTTTTCTGTAACCTCACCCGACATTTGGTGTGCCATTTGCAAGAACGTAAATTAGGATAGGAGACACAGTTCTGCACATTAAGCGCTGAAGTGGTAATAGGTAATGGTGTCATGGGGTCACATAAGGACGTTGGGGGTAATGATGTAGTCAAAGATAATGGAAATGAAAGACTTCAAATAGATTAATTTCAGCCTATAAAGACATATCTGCACATGTATATGCAATATGAGACACAATAAAAAAATTATTACCAGTTTGTATTTACTACACCAGTGATTCGCAACTGAGATAATGTACATAATGTACATAAAGTACATATAGCCACTGACCAAGATGATTTGAAGTTTGACCTGTTTGTTTTAACTAGTTAGCCAGCAGGCAGCTCCAAACATTGTCACCTTTAGCAGCAATTGCAAAACAAAGTTGTTTTTTGTGAACTTAAAGACACTTCTAATCTCTGTCACACGATCAGTAGCTAAACTAAACTAAATATTGTACTAGAACAAAAAAATCAATTCATATTAAAAAAAAATATTTTTATTGGACTGAATCTTTGACACTCCTTCTTTCTCCTATTCCTTTCTTCTTATTCTTTCCATCTTTGCCTCTCTGCCAAAGCAAAAGAAAGTTGGCACGCAGGACTTGTCTCTCACTTCTTCTATTCCTCTGTTGGGTAGGGAAAAAGGTGATGCACATGTTTGTGTTCTGTGTTTTAACAATTTCTGTTACAGGTGCCATTCAAGCCATTCAAAGCCAAATGAGCCCTTAAGAACAGTTGCCCGGAGGGGAATATATGGTACTTGATTCACCAGCAGAATAAAATGCTTGGCTGGAGTGAGGTTCACCTGCACGACTCATATATTAACACAACACTTCATTTCAGTGGTCATGTTCAATCCTCAGACCTGCCATTTATAAGTTGGATCATAACTTTAGATATTGAAGTTGGTGACACAATGGTTGCGTTGACCTGTTCTGAAAGGAAAGCAATAACCGAGCTAGAATTGAACAGTCAGAATAACTGATTGAACGAGCATTCAGAGGGCTTGTTAATAACACCGTGACCTTCTCAAATATCTCCTCTGCGAGAACACATTACCAAGTCATTTCAGATTAACAAACCAGCTGGGATCTTTTGGAAGTGCTTCAGAAAATATGTGGTCATTGCACCCGGTGAGCTAGGTGGCATAGACAACAAATGCGGTGCTTTAAAAGTACAAACATCATTATCTTTTATGAGACCTAGCGTTGTATTAGAAAAACAGGCAGTTGGTACTAAAATCTGGTAAATCATCTCAATTTCTAAAGCTTAATTCCCTTTGGAATGTCAGAAAACCCTCAGAAATAGACCTTATGAATTGAACAAGCTTAGAAACAAGCTCACATGGGCTATCAAATGTTTACCTGGTCATGTGAGAATTATACATTAGAGACATTTCTGCCTTTACTTTACCTTTACTAATCTAAACATATTGAATGCATCAATATGGTGCCTTGCCATGAGCACTGGTTGTAGTTGTCATTTCATTGCAAACCCTCGCCATTTGATTATATCTGCTGTCTGATAATACAAATCCTGTGTAGTGACAGGATGTAACACTACAGTGATTTCAGTATAGCGCACGTGGAACGTCACCTTGTCCACACACCAGCTCTGCACAGATTCATGGGCCGTTCTCATGTTCCACTAATAACTGTGATTCTCATTGGGCAGTTCTTCCTTCCGGGTAATTCTGCGCTAGCATTGTTTTCAGGCATAAGTAATGGCAGCTGAGTGGTGTAATTAGACTTAAGTGTGGTCTTTCAAACATTAGCAAAGGAGATTACTCAGCCATCAGAAATACTTAGTGCTATTTTGGGTCACAGCGTTTAATTAGAGTGTATTGACTGAGCATTTAAGAGGAAAGGCTATCGCTTACTGTAGGCGACAATGTGTGAATGTGTTTGCCTGTGTGATGTGTGTGTGTGCGAGTGTTTGTGTGATTGATTCTCAAATCACAGACGTGCGACAGTCAAAGAGCACCACCATCCATTCTTGGCCCCCAAACATTGCCCTTAGTATCACTCACCGTTAGATGCTGTGAAATCGATGGCCACAGTGAAATTGATCTGGGTCCTGGAACGGGGACGGAGAGAAGACGGACAAAATCAACAAGAGAGAGAGACTGACAGGCAACGATGACAAGACAAACATCATTAAATACCAATGCTCTCACGTCGATTCACACCACACACACACACACACACACACACACACACACACACACACACACACATTCCCTGACATGACAAGAAGAGAGGGCCCCTAAATACTGTGGGACATTCACAAAACTAAATACTTATAAGCAGACTGATATTTAATAGTTTTCCTGTACAGTCTTTTTAATCTGTGTAAAGATCTGAAATGTTGTCAAGTAAGATTTACAGTATATGAACACACAATTGATCTCACTTGCACCTCCATTCCATTATTTTAGGGGTGAGGAGGAGGAGGAGGGGGAGGAGGAGCAGGGGGGGGGGTGGTGTCGAAGAGCGATTGAGACATCCTACCGCAGAGTTGGGTAACAAGCAATTAGACTGATGGAGCACTTAACAGCAAATCATAATCCAATGTTCTCTGCTGATGAAGAGCTCCCGTCTCCTTGTAAATTTACGACAATGAGACGAGGCCTTCGGGGGCCTGGAAAGACAGCCGGCAGTAGCGATGCAGACGATGAGGGAAAAAAAAGAGTGGTAATAAAATGATTGAGTTAAAGATTCACATTAACCTTTCAGGGCAGAGGGAGGGAGAATATGCCACAGCCAGACCTTGCTGACCTTAACATTAATTACTTGATTTTATTAATTCATGAGGTGCAGTGCACGCTTGAACCTATTACAAACGTCCCTGACAATATGAACTACTTTTTTTCTTGTGGAGTTTTTGCACGGAAAGGCATACTACATGCACCGCAGGAAATTAGAAACATTGAGCCAAAACACTGATACATCTTTGCGTCTGATTACTGTTAAGGCAGGCGTGCTGCTTCGTGCCCCGTCCACTAGCTCACTTCCATCTGACTTTGTTTTAGCCGTCTACATTTGACTGTGATCTTCCTTTCTTTTTAGTCAAGAGACAGTATTAGACGTGCATTCCCCATCCAGTCTGTGTGATAGTGTGTGAGCCTTTGAGGTAAAGGTCACAGTATCGGAGAAAAAAGCGTGGAGATCTTTCACGGATTCTTGTCACCATGGTGAACACTTAAATGAGCCTCCGTGACACTACAGTCATGTCTACATAGTTGTTTAACCCTTTCCTTCCTTCATTCCTTCCTTCCTTCTTTCCATATTCTTTCATGTGCTTCTTCCATCTTTACTTTAATTTGTTTTTCTAACATCATTATTATCATATTTATCAGAGAAGAAAAAAAGCAAAGAAGGAAGTAGAAATGAATAAACCGGTTTTGTTTCCACCAGCGTCACAAGTGACACATCTCTTTCAGCTCACCCCCCACCGCTCAATTAGGGGTCTTCTAATTTGACAAGCGAAGATGTGAGGTGTGTGTGTGTCTGTCTGTGTGTGTGTGTTCTTAACAATGTAGCATGTGGTATATTAAAACTATTTCTGGTATTTGTACAGCTCGCAGAGACACGGAGACACACAGCTGGAGACATCTTCATGATCCATTTGCAACTTTATAACTTTGTAACAACTTTGTACTGGAGACTTGTAGAAAATAATAATAATAATAATAATAACGGCTCTCCAAAAGAATCACATCAACAGTAATGGAGCTCAGCGTAAATTCAATCAGGAAGTCTACCGCTCCTCCACTAAATTTTGAGAAGAATACGCCCTTTCAGTCTTTCAGTCACCCAAGACCACGCATTCACACACCATCTCACACCTACATCACCTTTTTCCCCACCACCCCACCACCACCAGCATCAAGACTACCCCAGTAGGGTTTCTTGTCTACAGCCTATTCATGGGGATCTTCAGCCCATGAATGAGTATTTCTTGGAGTCTATGCCAAAGCTTGTCTTTTATTGACTTAAATAAATCATTTCATAATTCATAAACCTAGTCTCTGCTAATTGGTTTAAAATTATGTTTTTCTCTGCTACCTCTGCTTTTAATTGTTATTTCAATAGAACACCGTTCATATCTCCAGCAATGCCACGTCTTTTTTAACATTCTCAAATCTGGATGAAATATCAAGTTTCTTTGGACCAAGCACCACAGACAGGGCCCAGCTTTTCTAATTTTAGCCTTTCCCTATTACAATAGTATTTCCCCCTGAGCCAGTCTCTGTGCCTGTGACAGTTGATGTGTCAAACCATTTCCCTGATATGAAGTGTCATAAACCATAATCAGTGTGGAGAGATAGCACCCATCATCCTATTACTCCTCCTAACCAAACCACCAACTGAGGAACGGACATTGACACCCAGCGTGACTGAGACGACTCAACAACGTAACAGCCACTGGAGTTTCCTGCGCACCATAATGAAAGTTGCAGTACCTATAGGTAAGGTGATTGTACAGCCACTGTCTATAAGATTCTGATATCTGCTGTTTTTCCTGTTTTGGCCGCAAGAGGAATGGACAGTGTAAGTTAAGTGCATTGCTAACTTTCATCCACTTCATTAAACTCAAGAGCAAAGGTTTCACATTTGCAAGCACCAGACTCTCTGACATTCATTCAGTGAGTGCCAGAGTAATGTTAGGGGTCTGAAAGATGAGGATGGTATTTTTGAAGTGAGGCCACTAAACCTTAATGTTATTGTATTATAGATCAGCCGAAGCTAGGAACTGTCAGTGAAATCTGCCACACTTGTCAGCTCTGCCGCAGCCCAAAGAAAAAACCCTGACAGCTCACCCACTGTGATGGGAGCACTGGCCAACCTCCTCAAGAAGCACAGTGCACCTGAGAAATACGTGTTGTTCAAATGTTAAAGATGCAGGCTTAAACAGCAGCAAAAAAAATGTTAGCCCAGAGATGGAAGGCCCCTCACACACTGCCATACCAACAATGGGTGTCCTCATCACTAGACATAGCCAACTTGGAGATGTCAGTAGCACGCATGCACGGCGCTAAGACAGAAAACATCTCATCATGGTCTGCATTTATCGAAGCCATGTGTTCAGATGCTGTATGACATATCTTCACTCACTTTATCGTTTCTGAAGTTTTTAGTTCTTGGGTGACATGTTAGGGTGGTGATAAGTCCTCTGGGGTGGGTGGGGAGATTGGGAATTGAGTGTGTACCGGTATGTAGGTTGTCTGAATTGTTATTGTGTGTAATGTGTTTTGTCTTGCGTTTGTTTGTACTGAGTCTGTATTTTGTTTGATGTTGTTTTGTTTGTATTTATTTTGTCTGTGTGTTATGTTTTGTATTATGTTTGTATCGTGCTTGCATTGTTGTTGTTATGTGGTTTATGTTTTGGGGGATTTTGATTTAATAAAAAATTGATCACAAAAAAAAGATGCAGGCTTAAAAACCAGCTGAGGTCACAGGGCTGGAACCTACTCTACAGGCAGGTCGAGCTTCGCTAGCTGTGTAATACATCTTCACCACTTCACTACTACGTACTGCACCTATCGTGAGATTCATTTAATAGATAGCTTTTTATACGTAAGTGTATTTAAGCCAAGAGAGGCAATACACTGTCATTCCCACTCACCCTCCCTTGATGTAATCCAGGAATGTGCACTCCGACTCCACCGAGAACGAAAGCAGGGTCACCTAAGGTCAAAAGGGAGAGAAACGTGCAGTGACATACATGATGGTGTTCACGCTTTCCTCCCCAACACATAAAAACTACCACATGTTGACTCTGAAACGATCGGCACAGTGGTTCAGCAGCAGCCTCACTAACAACATAACACTCACTCTGAAATAAGATGTGGGCCCTGGGCTGAGTGCTCTCTGATGACTGATGGCTGCATTTGGAGACATTACTGGCCCACTCCCACACCACTGGGTAAGTTGGAAAATGGGAAAATCGGTCTCTCGTTTGGTTGCTATATTGTGTGTCTCCCACTTTGATCTCCCAGATCATACTCCCCTCGAGTTCTGCAGCTGTTTTATCCTTCCTTCCTTTTGTCCTACTTACATATTTACTCCCACCAGTTGTCTTAACTCATCAGGTCCCATACAATTCCTTCCCAACCCCAAAGCCTATATCCCTTTACACCCACCTGACAACCTGACACAATGCTACTCAATGAGCAAAGATTAGCTTCATTTTATTTTTTACCAAATGTTTTAATTCATTGGTGTGTGATATGAAGTAATGAGGAAATGCTGCATCCACTTTTTTCAGGACATGCAAAGCACAGTTTGCCGTCTCCTCGCAAAGACCCAACAAACACATGATAATTAAAGAGGGAAGGTTGGAAGCTGAGACAGAGGAGAGGAGGAGGTGGGGGGCAGAACAGAGGCACAATGCCAGTCATGCTGCTTTCAGTGCCATACTCACTGTTCCAGAATTGACATATTTCTTTTTCTTCATTTTCTTCTTGGAATTAATCACCTAAAAATAGGGGAGGTAATCTACATCAATCAAAACAAAAATGTTTCGCGAGCAAAGATTTCACCATCTGCTAAAGATCTTCTGGTTTAGAAAAGTTTTCTTAATTCTGTGGTTTTATGGAACTTAAATTCATATATAAATAAATGTACATATGAAAAGAGGACCTGCAGTAACAATAATATTCATTCATTCATTGTCTTTAATCGCTTATTCCTATTCAGGGTCATATCAGGGTCATGCTGGAGCATATCCCAGCACACATTGGGCAGAAGGAAACACCCTGGACAGGTCACCAGTCCATCACAGGGTGAACACAGACAGACAAGCCATCACTCACACTCCCAGTCTACCTGACTTGCATGTCTTTGGACTGTGGGAGAGAACATGCAAACTCCTCACAGAAAGGAAATCAAACCTGCATGGGACCTTCTAGTGAGCCACCATGCAGTACCGATAATAGAATGATGACTTTTATTTTGATTTCTGTCATTTGATTTGCTAATGATAAAACTAAAGTATGAAAACCAATCAAATAAACAGTAAAAGTGCCAGATATTAATTAAAACAATTACCTTTCCTAACAATAAAACAGGCAAAACCCACAATAATAAAATACTACAACTGTGTATTTTGCGATACATTAAAATTCCATCACTAATATATCTTTCATTTTCATACATTCACACCTTTTCATTATTCTGTACAATTCATTTTTTAATAAGGTGCAAAGAATCTGAGGAGGGTGTGTATGTGGGTGGCATGAAAAGGAAGTACACGCTGTCTAACAGATGTATACTGGCAGGATGAACAATAAGTCTACCCATGCTATTGATAGAACAGAGATGGGAAGATGGAAGGTGAGAAAGACTGTGTGTGTGCATGGGTTTACAGAGGTACATGCATATGGTGTATGTGGCACAACATGGCCAACTAAAAGATACCATAGGAATCTTGTTTGTGGCTGTGGATCTTTAGTAGAAAGCTTAAATGCACTCACAGTTTGTGGTATAAAAGGGAGAAGATTGGCAATTCAAGATGAATCTCAGTTATAATATATTGATGGGTAAGAGAGGCTTAAGGTTCAAGCCTTCATTTACCTACCTACATAGACTTTAGTATTCTCAAGGCCAGACAACAAGAGCAAAATGTCAATCTGGAGACAAAAGATGTCTCAGCTCATTACCCCAATTCTCCATGGCTGCTAGGCATGAAAATGACAGCCCCTAATTTAACACGGAGGGATGGTAATTTGTCTGACACGTTGAACAACCTGCTGATGCAAAAACTAAAGGGCCTTTCAGTCACACTAGGAGGTAGTGACAAATCAACAGTACCGTGTTATGCAGCTGACGTTCAAAAGACAGGTATTTGTCAGAAGACTCGAGGCCACAATAGAGGCAGAGCCCGCGGGTACTGATATGTTCTCCTTTTGGTAAGACGCTAACCTTTCACCGTTTCACCTTTCAGAGTAAATCTCTGGAAAGTGTTATACTCAATAGAAGGATAGCCATTCATGAAAGTTGCCCATATGCTCTCCTGATATCAATCCCATCTCATACGACAGTGCGTCCCGCTGCTCCAAACAAAATAAAGTAACTTCGCTGACCTGAGAACAAACCCTGGCCCTTTTTAAAGTTTTAAGTTTCAGTTTACTTTTCAAATCTGCAATGAGTTGAGTTTGTAATTCCCATAGACAGAGGCGTTATGTGCCATTACGAGACACAGCAAGCCATCCCAAGAGGGAGAAATAAGTGAGTGAGAAAATAGATCTGATAATTCAAGATCCCTGGTTTGTTCTGCTATTAATCCTGCTTTTATGCTGCTGCTAATAGCTCCATTTCTATGTGTGTGTCAGCATCCAGGTGATTATAATGGCAAAACAAATCTTCAGTTTTGAAAAGGGGGCACATTAACAGAAAAACATATTCCATTGGATGTATAACCGCTGGGGAGATGTGGCGAGAAGCAAATAGAAAAACAAATGGGAATTATGAATGTATGGAATATTTTCTTAGATGTGGCAAGGTGCTAAAATGGGTTTTGTAATCCTTGAACAAATGCATTTGTATGCTGAAGGATATCTCTTGAAAGGAATGTGCTAAAATAATGGAAACCAGAGCAACGGTGATGTCAGAAGTAGAAATGTCGTTGGTTTCAGAAGTGGGATCCAAGAGACCTACGGGGAACCCGGATCTCAGGAGCCGCCGTGGAAGAACCTGGAGAATTCACACTGCTCTGATTTCTCACCTCATACACGTTGAACTGGCTCTGCCCTCGAGCTAGCTCTCGGTAGCTGGTCGTAAACTCCCCTATGAAATCGTGGCTGGGAGAAAGAACAGAGGAAAATAAACACCAATGAATATGGAAATGGTATGAACAAACCACAGAGCAACAACATGACGGTAAATAACATGCTGCTCGGTGAGTTCCTCAGAAAACTAGGAGCTCACACTCACTTTATTTTGGAGTTCACGATTTTCAGGATGTTTTCTTTTTTACAACTTTACATTGAATACGATACAATTTTGCCTTTTTCTTAAACACTGACCAAGAACACTAAAAACATCATCAAACATTGTAATCCAGATATTTTTCAACTCAACAGTCTCAATTGCATTGGCCATCACACTCACCTGCCATCCCTGTCCCAATCATACACCTCCACCTTGATTGTTCTGGAAACACACACACACACACACACACACACACAGAGGGAGAGAGAGAGAGACCCTCAAATTACATTTTAAAGCAACATGTCAGTGGGGTATGACAATAACATTCAATCATCTGACCAATGTCTTGCAAAATGTCTCCTATTTGCCACACAGACACACACACACACACACACACACACCACGCGTGCATATGCACACATTTGTCTGAAAATGTTCTATCTGGATTGAGTCATCAATCGAGAAGGAACTCACTCACAGTGAACTTGGCCCCATACTGCTCCAAATAAGATGGAGAGAAATGATAGCTAGCTTCATTGCTCTGGTAACGAGGAAAACACTCCTCACCAACAACCTGGGGCCTGTTCCAAGAAGCAGGTTCAGCAAACTCTGAGTCTAACCCTGCACTCTGAGTTGATTAATTCCGAGATGGCCAATTCTGAGTTTTCGGTTCCAGAACGGCTGATTTGAGTTTGTTCAATCAACTTTGAGTATGTTCACCTTGAGTTAAGCGCGTGCGCGACGACAATAAAAAGCCATCATCAATGGAGGTCCGATACTACGATTCACCATGGCAACCAGCAAGCAGAAGGGTCGTAAAGGAGAGGGAATTGGCGTGGGAGAGAATCGCTGCCCGAGTCAATGCGTACGTTTGAATGCAGCAGTGTATTCATTTAACATTTAACCACACTTTCTTATAATATTACCTACATGTGAGAAAGTGGTGGAATGGTATTGGAAAAAAAATATTTTCATTTAGGTGCAATCCCACGGGAGCAAAGCGCACTTGGCAGCAGCTGAAAATGAAATATAAAAACATTACATTCATTTAGCAGAGGCTTTTATCCAAAGCGACTTACAAAGGTGATAGTTAACACTATGTGAGGATCGAACCCACAACCCTGAGACTGAGAGTCTAATGCTCTACTAACTGAGCTGTCTGGGCCAGACATACTTCAAATGGTGTACTTGGGGTGGAAAATTAGAAAGGCAGATCTAGAAATTTAATTACTCGAACATAAGTTAGAGGTGGGTGCATGGTCACAGGTGAAATGTGTTGTTGGAACAATATATAAATACTAACTGTTGCTTTTGTATTTGTAGGAAATAAAGAAGACCAAATGAAAGGTGTCTTTATTTGACTGCTCGGGGTGGTGGTAGCTTAATCCGTGAACTGTAAACGGCATATTATATCTCGGACAGCTCTTCCATCCTGGACATAGAACATCTAATCGGGGTCTCAAAATCCTCTCCCGACGTGAGGCTATGCGAATTACTTCCGCTTGAATATCGATCGGGTTACCGAGGAAAGGACACGCCATGTCCGACAGCTGCTTCAGGTTCAGCAGAGGGAGGAGACAGGGAGAAAGTCAGGGTTTGTTCAAGAAAACCTGCTAGCGAGCAGGTTAGGTTCACAGAGTCAGTTACCATGGTAATTGACTCAGAGTTTGAGTTACCTCTCTTTCTGGAACGGAAAACCCAGAGTTTCCCTCATCTCAGGGTTAACAAACTCAGAGTTTTCACTAAACCCGCTTCTTGGAACAGGCCCCAGATTAGCCTCGTTGAGGCTTTTCAACTTAACAAGTGACCTCGACAACAACCACAGGTGCTCGATGCAGGGCTTTTCATTACTGAGGGCTACGAGGAAAACTAACATTAATTAGATATTAAGAGGAAAGATATGTTTTCATAGTGGAGTCAAAGTGCTATTGACTCTGGTGTGTTGATGATTGAAGGGTTTTATGAGTGGAGTGAAATTTAATTAAAAAGCTAAAAAAGTGAGCCACATCAGAAGGCATAGATATCTTAAGAAAAGATATCATCATTAATCAAGATATCTATGTGACGGCCCTAGAGCCTGTTGCCTAGGTCCTGTGTATTGTGTGTACTGTGTGCTGGGTAGAGCTGAGGTGCAATCAAGCTAACTGGAAACACCTGGCCAGTGTTCCCAGGTTATTTAAGCCCGCCTGCCCAGACGTCAGGGTGTTGGTCTCTTCACCCCTCTTTGGCTGCACACTGACAACATGCACGCTCATACACCACTGATCCTGACCTTCACACCTCATTGTGATTATCTTTGTTAATTCCTTTAATAAATGTTAGTGTGTTACTACTAAGTTTGGCGTGCATCTCCCTCCTTTGTTGCGGCCTGCGAGCCGGTCGTAACAATCTATGATTCGTGATTATATCGTTTCACGTTTCCCTTTTTTGTTTGGAAGCATGAGCTGGGACACATGACAGCTTTAGAACAAGGCTTTGCCGCTGGTTCTATCTTGGGAGAGGAAGATTCAACTTCGTATCAAGCACGCCCTCCAAAAAATTGGATCTTGCAAACTGCAGCACATGCAAATTTCCAGCGTTCAAAAATAACATCAGAAAAAGACACACTCAGTACAGGGATGACATTTTACACAAAATGCAGTAGAAACAATTTCCCTGTAGAGTGAAAAAACTTTTCTTGGCACTTTCATTCCTGATTCACATTGATCTCACCCACAAGCTTCCCCACTCTCCCCACTCCCTCTCAACCAACCTTGACACCAGCCCAGATCCAAAGAAAAGAGAAGCAAGAGGCAAATCCGAGACACTTTCCTGTCACTGAGGAATTGAAAGATGCCTGAAATAACCCTGGCATCCACCTTGCCACCTGGCCCCTGTTGTTCCATAGTGACAGTTTGTTCTTCTGAGCTTATCTTCACGGCTGTGAGCCAGAGAGAAAATGTGCTAGTCACCTAGGTGGCAGAAACATGATGTTTCTCTTTCAGCGTGGGAAAAGAGAGGGAATGAGCGCAGGCAGGAAGAGAGAGGAAGGTAGAGAAAGACAGAAAGAAGAGAGAAAAGGGAGCGTGATGGTAAATGTACCCTGCAGACCCTTGTCAATCATCGTTCCCCCTCTATGCAGGAACAAACCTAATGCTTGACCTAAGACAAACGGTGCAGTTTCACTATGTCCCACGTTAAACCCATATAGGCCCTGGAAGCTGTCACCATGCCGGCTCAAAGCATGTCATTTTATTTCAAACTGTTCATAATAATAATAATAATAACTTTAATTTAAGAGCGCCTTTCATGGTAACCAAGGCACTTAACAATAGAAAAGAGCAGAACTAGATAAAATGAGAAAAATAACAACTAGGCTAAAAGGTAGGAAGACAATAAGACAAAGGACAAAAGAAAAAGCAGAGGGCCACAATTCAGCAGCTGGGTCCAAAGGCCTGGCTGGAGAGGAAGGTCTTCAGCCGCTGTTTAAAAACTCCCGTGTCAGAGGAACGGAGATTTCGGGAAGGGGTATGCCAGGTATGGAGGAGGTCCGATAGGTACTGGGGAGCATAATTTACTATGGCATCAAAGGACTCCAATCCTCAGATCCTCGGGTGGCCCCTTGAACTCTCAGAACAATATGCACTCCAAAACTAATCTCCCACAGATATCTTCGGCGACTATTCTAAGGCACCTATAATGAACATGACTCATCTTCACTAATGGAGGTGCATATGATTGAGAAATAAAAGGAGAGTGCATTTGACACAACAATTCTTCAGCGCCAATTACATAGATCATCTGCCTGTGATCTTTTGCCAGGGACGAAAATAGAGCCACATTTGAGTCACTCAGCCTAGCATGTTAATTGTTCACAGAATTGATTCCTTTGATGTTTTTAATAGAACATCTACATTAAAACAAATAAGTTAGAAAATGTATTCCACCTACACAGGGAAGAGAAGAGAGAGAAAGAGAGAGAGAGTTGCTGGGCAGAAAACACAACAACCTGTAAGCACCTGCTTCCATTTCCTCCTCCTGTTTTCACCCCGTCTCTCTCCTTGGCTCACTCATCTGGAACTGGGCCCCTTGACACACAAGGGACTTCTGTTTTTTTCCCATGCCGCCCGATGTGGACATAAGAGGCCAGGCAGTCGATCAGTTAGTTGTTAGATGCTTAACTCCTATACACCAGTGCACTATCAAATTGATTTGCAGTACTTGAGAAAATAATTATATATATTTTTGGGTTTTCTTTGGTTTATTGAGTAGTATCTAATATAGATGAAAGTAGGTGACAGTTCAAGTATTTAAACATTTGACATAGTTCACACAACCTTCCTGGAATTTTTGGTAAACTCGCACAATCCTTCCCTGTATTGGACGTGGGTGGATGATGTGGATATCCTGGTTATTCCAGGACTGTGGGAACTTAAACTACAGCAACAGTTGATGCTGCACACCCAGCAAGGCGCCGTGGGACTGTACAGCATCTGCACTTGTTCCTTCTGTCACACTGCAAGTGTGCTTGTCTTTGATACGTGGTAGTCCCTCTCTCCTCAAATATCCCCACTCTCCTCTCTTTCATGTTTCCTCTCCCTCCTCTCCTCTCCTTTGCTGTTGTTTGCCGGAACGTAGTGAGAATGCTCTTACTACAGGTGAGTGAGATGGACAGACAGAATTGCTCTGTCCATCAAACAATAAGCAAAACCTAAATGATACAATCTAACGTTGTAAATGACTTACTTTGTCAGGAAAAACAGGGAAATGTGTAGAGAAATGTGTAGAGAAATGTGAAATAGAGAAAGCAAACTTACAATGCAACTGCAATGAAAAATAGCCGCTGCAGGAGCAGTAACTTAGGGGCCAGCCGGCCAATAAAGGTTACAACCATGGTGGGATTTGCCGGGGGGATGGGGGGGGATTTCCCCCCCTCTGGTCTATATATCCCTGCCTCTGCTGATTTATTTTTTCCCCGGTGGGGACAAAAGTTACCCTCCCCCTCATAGTGATTAATGCTACTTCACCAATAGACCATATAAAATACCTAAAATAAAAATATATCTAAGTAAAGCGCTGCAACATGAGAACAGTCTGTAGTGCAAACAACAATAAAATCAGAAATGGACTTTCACTGTCAGCGCTCGCGCTCGTGTGACAATAGAAATGACACCGCGTCTAGGCTTCGTGATGATCCTGGTTCCAATGGCCTTGATCCATGCATGGCTGACAAGTAGGCATGTACTGTAGCCTATTTATTTTCATGTTGCATTTTGTGATTATTTTCTATATTGAAGTTTATAAATAAGTGTTGTGGCACGCCTGGCCGAGTGGCGCTATCCACGGTACTGATTCATTCTGGCATGTTATATTAGCATTTAACCTTTTGTTTTGTTGTGTATGATCGCATCCCCTAAGTGTCCGCATGAGGAAAGGACAGAGTGAAAGGCATGAGAGTGAAAATAGCACTACTTGATGAATTACATTTTTAAAAATTGCAATTGCAAAAAATGCAGTGGTTAAGTTCAATTTCCGATTTTTTTTAATTAAAGTTCATGATTATTCTATAAATGTTACTTTAACAGCTGCAAGAAATAGCCTAACAGGCTTCATAGTCTATATAGTCCCACTGTGGTTCGTGATTTATTTTCATGAATAAAAACGTTTCAAAAACATCCCCCCCTCTGATTTTTTCACAAATCGCACCGTGGTTACAACCAAAGGGATTTCAGACACAGTTCAACAAGGACCTAATGGAAATACTACAATCTGGCAAGCATAATAACCAACTGAAAATCAAAACGTCTCTCTCCACTGTAACTAGACTAGTTGTTGCACAATCAATGAAGCACAAAAGAGAGCAGCAGCTCCCTGTGATTGGTGCACAATACAATGTTCAACTTGGTATCAAAGGGATGTGGGGATATGGGATGCATTTCTTGTGCTCATTACAGGTTGGGTCTATTTTTAGAAAGCTGTATGTAGTGAGAAGATTTGAAGCATCTGTTGTTGAAAATCACTGCAGTGACAGGGAAAAGTAAGGTGCAGAATGAGAAGAGGAAATGAGTAGAAACTTCAGCACCTTTGGTCAATGAGTGAACTGATTAGACAAAGATGTTCAAAGAGGCTAAGCACAGAAAACAAGTTGCTTAATTGAAACGCTCTTGTTTTGAAAGCATCCACCGCAGTGTGCTCTCAGTCACCACAGTGGTGCTGGATATGTGTTTGATTTAAGAAATACTGGGATATTTTGATACTTGCATCTTTATTTATTTGACCTTGTTAAACCAGCACTGCTTGTATACTAAATTAATGCTTGTAGTCCAGTAGAAGTCCAGTAGGACCAAGGGCCAAGCCTAAAGAAATCTAAAAGCCTCTATAAACACAGCATAGAATTATTGACTCTGAATCTCTGAAACCGTCTCAAGTTCATGGTGTAAACTTGACTGATAACCAGTCGCATGCCTGGGAATCACTTGAAAAATACGACTCCATGCCACCTTTTGCTGTTCACTTTTTGAAATGATCAGATTTGTGTCACTTGAAAATGAGACACTTTCAACTGCAGTATGAACGTAGCCAAAGGAACTGAGATGCCAAATTGGATTTTTCATCATGTAACTTCCTTTCTGTTGATGGATTTGAAAATAAATTCAAGGATCAAAAGCACTGACAGCCTGTCATGTCATGCTTTTTGGGTATATTCAGCTTGTATGATATCATCCCTCTCAGAGGTTGGGAAAACCTGGAAAAATTGACCAGGGGTTCCCAATAAATAATTAGACAGCTAGTTCCCTCACCCCCCACACAGAAATATAGACACAAACACACACACACACCATGCTTATTCTTCACCCCCACACACAAGTAGAAAACTTGTTAGTGGTGCTGTCTTGAGGATATCTCAAGACATGCAGTTTTTCCAGGTCGTATTTCTGCTCTGTGCCTGTCACATTTCATTACAGTCACACAGGGGCATTTCAGGAAGTGCCCCTGATGCACAGTTCAGTCCCTTGTGTCTGATTGGCTCTGACAGGGTAGTGACCCCTTCTGGAACTGATGTGTGATTGGCTGGCCGACACCATTTCAGCCAATACATCCCATGTACCCAAGCCCGTCTAGAGGCAACCCCATCAGCATTGCTCTGCCTGTCTACCCAGTGCGCCGGGTCCCCCATCAGGTCCTCAGTATTCTCAGCAACGATCATGCAGCGGTACTAATCTGCATACAAATAAGAGACACAAGCGACGGCGAGCGGGAGAAAGAGAGGGAGTGATATGTCGCATGCAATAGTCCCCCCACAAAAGTAAATCTGTGTCTCACTCTATCTTCACCTTCCCCCACCTCTCCTTCGTTCTTTCTCCCCCTCCGTATGCTTTTACCACTTTTCTTCCCAATTCTCTCTTTTAAATGAGAGTAACAGGCAGATGAGCTTAATTGTTCTTTCCACAGAGAAATATAAGTGAATATCCCCTCTAACATAATACGTCAGTGTGCCAACCGGGATGAGCCACCTGTCATCATGTTAGATATTTAGCTAGCACCACAATCCGGCGTTTTACAAGAGGAGCAACGTATAAAAGCAAAGCAATAACGCAAAGCAGAACAAATGACTCAAAATATGTATTTGTGCATTGTTTATTCATGCATCCATTCATCCATTTATTCACGCTCATGCTCTCCACCATAATCCCTTTTACCAATCTCCTTTCTTTTTTGCAAAGCTCTGCTAACATCCATCGATTCACGTTCAGTCTCATCTCTAAACATAAGTGGTGTAATGGTGTATCACTCAGAGATTATCTCTAAGGGGGGTTGTGATGATAAGGACCCCGACAAGGAGACCAGCTCATAATGTGGGATACACGCTATTCCATCAACGATCAATAAAGAGGGGTGTCCTTAGCACATGGCTGCTCTGGAATAATGTGACGGTAGAGAAGATAGTGCAGCAGAGTTTGGAACTGGTATTGATTCATGCTGGTTAAACATATCAATGCTTGGGGTGTAGTAATGGCTGCCATCAGCATGCTGTTTGTCACCCAATGGCATTCTGATAAAGGCCATGAAGGGTTGACCAGTCAATAGATTGAGCCAATCAAATCAATGATAGTGCAAGAAGTCAATGTGAACCACATGATTAACTGTTCAGGGAGTGTGTGTGTGTGTTTGTGCGGGGTGGGGGTGGGACTACGTTAATGGTTGAGACGAGGGATGAAGTAGAGGGGATAGATACAGTGAAGCGCAGCAGTGGAGGATGAAGATCAGATAGCGACTGAGGGGGTGAGACAGGGGAGGCCACGGAGGAGTAAGGAGCAGGGGGGAGGCGTACCTGTCGTAGTCTCCGTTGCAGAGGGCTCGCACGGGGATGGTGAAAGACTGCCACACCGGATTCAATGTGTTCTTCACAACTTCTGTTTTATGGCAGATAGTAAACCTGGGGGAGAGGAGGAGGGGTTTTTAGAGATGGAGAGATGGAGAGAGAGTGAGAGAGAAAGAATCAAAGGCAAAAAGAAAACTGATCATTAATTGTTTATTATGCAAAATAGAGAGACAAAATATGCAGTCAAGGGGAGGAAGGGGGAGAATGGGGGGAGGTGGGGGGTTGTTGAGGAGACAGAGGCGACAAGAAAGAGAATGCCTCAGCACACAATGAGAACAGAGACTATTAAATCGGGGCTGTGCCCTGTGTTGTTCACTGTTTGGCCTGTTTCCCAGCTGTATTGTGTTTTAGCCCATAGAGAATAATTCAATAATCCAGCCTGATTTTTAAATCCTTCCCCTTGACCACACGTGTGACAATGGTTTGCATGTGGCTTGCTCTGATACTTTTGACAGAGGAGAGCCACCTGATATCAAATATCTGATTAAACAGCAACAATACGTATCCCATCTTTGTATCCAAAACCGTGGATTACTCGTGCCCAACTAGGCACCCCCAGCCATTTAATCCCCTAAATCCTTAAACCACGCCGCACACTAATTTGTAACCCCCTGCAGCAGACACTTTTAACACCTCCGGGGGTTATGTATTCAAAAAAACACTGAGAAAACCTGGCAGACAGGTAACGAAGCACTTGCTAATGCATTGCTGGCCAAATAGGGCTGACGCTGCCACAACTGCACTGCCCCCCGGGAGGCTGAACAGCACTCTGGGATAGTGTGAGGAGATGTGCTATCCATTCCTGCATGTTTGCTACAGAAAATGACAGTGTTTTTCATGCTGTTGCAAAATGCCGATGATTTCTGATTTCTGAAGGTTTTCTGTTGGTATTTTCGTACCCTTAATTGCTTCTCTTTCCTATTTGCTCTCCTGGAATCATTTGTGTTGTGTTGTTAGCAGGACACTTCCTCTTTTTGCAGCCCCTTAAGTGGTGCATGTTACATATACCACTCTAAGGGAGAGTAATTGTAACTACTGCAGCTCTCCTCTCTCTCTCATGTGTCACTCTCATCCCTTTATCAGTCATGACTACCACACATGCTTTCCTCTTACTCTTCCTTTGCTCACTCTGTTTTTCCCACTCATCTCGCCTTCTCAGTTCATTCCCTTTTTTTAAAATTTATTCTGATAGGCGCCACATTTTAAAAAAGCATATTTTTGTCATGTCTCAAAACGGATTTTGCAGACTGTCATGTAAACTAATCTAACGGATGGTGCTTTTAGAGAGGTAACATGATAGTCGATAGTGTTATCTTACCTTGCAAGGACTTAGTGAGACTTTGGTAGAACATAACATGAAGTTTTGATTTTAATAGCACCTCACTGTACCAGGGATAAATCTCAGTGGAATACGGGAGCTTCCCCAGACAGCACTCGCTTGGCAGCATCGGCCTGCAGCTACCGTCAAAACACTTGGAATGGGAAAACAGAATCACATCAAACACACTCACGTTCCGTCTTCGTTGCTTCTGTAGAAGACCATGAAAGGGTCTGACTTGCCGAAGAAGTCTTTCTTGTCCAACTTGTTGGCACAGAACTGCATTGTGGCGCTGTCCTGCAGGGATGCATGGAGATGTGGGGAGAGGGAGGGGGGAGGGGGGTTGGCGGTTGGGCGGTGGGGGGGGTGGGAATGAGGCATCATAAGCACTTTATGATGAAAGCCTGGATGATATTATTTATGCCGCCCTATTTCTCTTCTCTTCCCCTGCTTCTTTCCTTTTATCTCCACAGTTTACAGCGGGACAGCAGATGGAGGCAGCTGTCTGTGCATCACACAATAACATAATGAATATTGCATTATTATGAGATGCAACTCCAACTAATGAAATACCACTTTTCATCTCACAGACAGCTGTGTGTGTGTGTGTGTGTGTGTGTGTGTGTGTGTGTGTGTGCGCGCCCATATGTATGGGTATATTGTGAATATCTGATTTTCCAGGGACGAATGTGGGAGTATTATATGAAAGCAAATCAGACGCTCTGAGAGTAGCACACACACACACGCCCGCACACACACACACACACTGCTGCAATAATGACTTACAAACCAACTGCACTCACAACTCGCCCTCTCAGGAGAAAACATTGTGATGTTAAAGTGAAGTGTGCCTTCCAAGCACATATAAAAAGGGTTTTGAGTAGACTCAAATGAATGAGGCCGTCTTCCTACAGATATTATACACAACATATACAATTGCTGGTTTATATCACATGCCGTGGATGTTTTCTCCGTCTACCTCGATCCTCTTCATTTATGCTCCCAACGTCTATACCTCAGAATAGAGCCTTCAATGCCAAACTCATGATACATGACAAGGCTCCTTCTGGATTACTTATAAAGCAGATGGCATGTACGGTGCAGCCATTACATTATGTCAGCTCATGAAGAGTGTTGGGAAAGTGTCAAAGCTTTGATCATACAGATTGAATTCAATTTGCCTGTGCAGTTTCCTGAACAGTGATGGTTTAGAGAGAAAGAAGAAGTGTGTGTGTGTGTGTGTGTGTGTGTGTGTGTGTGTGTGTGTGAGAGAGAGAAAGAGATGCTGGCACCAGAGAGTGGGGAGTTATTTTATTGTTAATCTTCTACGAGAAACACTGTAAAATTCACAACAATTTAAAATTTGAGCAGCTGGAGACTAGCCTACTACCTATCAAAAGCTTCAGCGGCGGTGTGTGTAGGACCCAGCGTTCTGTACGATGCTCGCGGTCTTGTGTACGTGTCTGTGTATGCCTAAGTGGTTGGCAAGACGGAGTTAAACTAATGTTTCAGTCTTTGCTCTGTGTTGCGTGAAGGGCACCTGTTCTCACTGTCGAGGAGCATTGGCAGCCAGCCTACACTGCTTTATCTGTAAACACAGCTTAATGGAGCACCAGTAGTGTGTGTGTGCGTGTGTGTGTGTGCAAATATGCATGCATTGTATTTCCAAACCTCTGAGTACCATGTCCTCCCACCAGTAGTCCTGCTCATAGTGCATTTCGATATTTCACTTCAGAGTGGGTGCACTATGCAAAAGTGCTTCATCTTCAAGAGGAACAGTTGTGATAAAAGGGCAGGTAAGATAACGGTACATTTATAAATTGTTGCTACGCAGGTCTGTCTTCATGAGCGGGCAAACAATGAAACTTAAATCCCTCTATCCCAAAATGAAAAAAAAAAAAAGTAAAAGTAAAATGCATTATTTATGAAAGATAGCAATGGTAGGGACTTTCTCTTACTAACTGAGAACGTTTTCGGGAGTCAAGTTGGGAATGTGTGATTTTTACCATCACTGATAGCCTCCCAAATAAAAGAGTCTGCTCATTAGGGCTGTTTGTTACAGCACTCTTTGTATTTAATTGCTTGAATTGTGTTGGCATCATTAGTTTGGCAGCAATTTATCAATGAAGAAAATACTTTATGCAGCACCTTTTAAAGAACAAACTGTTTCCAAGGCTGAGTTAGGACTATTGTTGATCACTCACAGCAACCATAAAAAACATTATATATACTGCTGATGAATCAAACAACAACAGATGCTGGGAGATTAATTCTGCCTCCAAACCAACTCTTTCACTTCCTCTGTGGTACACCCTCTCCCTCAAACAAGCCTGGTGGTGCACTTTCTCTGCCAGTTGTTCATCATGAAACCCAGTGCTTTTAGCAAACCCCAAATATAAATCACCCCTATGCCTCCCGTAGAGTCTTGTACTTGTTTACTATCATCACTCCCTCTTCTTCTCGGCTCTTCCCATGTGATGCCGGTGTAGAGATGAGGCTGGACTTATCTCTGGGACACGGGCTACAGCTAATCTCTGAAACACAGTGGGTTCATTATGTTAAAAGATGAGGTGCTGAAGCAGTGGCGTGTTGTCGTTGTCAGAGCCAGAGGCCTCACGCCGGACAACCTCGGTGCTGCTAATGACAGCATAATAGCTTTTTAATGTTGCAGCTAGCACCTCGAGTCTGGGTGCGAGCCAAGCGGAAAATCGGCAGAGCTTATGTTGGGTTTGAGGTTGTGAGTGCGACAGATTGTGAAGTGTGTCGGTGTTTGTGCGTGCGCATTCAGGCCGGTGCCTGTTTTAATTTTTGTTTGAATGTGTGTGTTTAACACCACACCGGCCTCTCTGTCTTTATCACATACAGCCAGGTGCAGTGTGTGCTCACTCAGACGTCCCTCTGACACAGCCATGAACACATCCACTCTGCTGGCAGGGAGAACTTCATCAGTACTCCTGTCCTCACACTGAGGACAACCACACACACACACACACACCCCACACACACACGAAACAGACAAAAACAGACACCTGCCATTTCTTACTCCTCTGGCGCAGAAGATCAGAGTTCAGTCATGTCCTCTCTCTGTCTCTCTCTAATTGAATTTCTTCATGTCCCTCTCTCAAACACTCCTTTAATCCTCCTGTTGACGAGCCATGTTGCTTAAAGATTGACATACAAGCGGTTTAATGTTGATGTCTTCTGAACAGCAACACATGAATGTAATGTTACTTAGCAACAGATTTCATACATTGTCTCTCCCTTATCCTTCCTCCTCTGGCCACCAGGTGTGTGTGTGTGTGTGTGTGTGTGTGTGTGTGTGTGTGTGTGTGTGTGTGTGTGTGTGTGTGTGTGTGTGTGTGTGTGTGTGTGTGTGTGTGTGTGTGTGTGTGTGTGTGGACAGGCAAGCCCACCGCAGTCAGTGTGTGTCAGTGTGTCAACGTCTTTCTGCACATGAAAATGATCTTAGGAGAAAACCATGTATTTCTAGTTTGGATTGTATTAGTTTGCAGCACATGTAGACTTGAAAAACTGTTAATTGTGATAACCCCCCCCCTCTCTCTCTCGCTCTCTCTCTCTGCCCCACTACTCTACAGTGCTATTGTGTGTTAGAGATACTTGGCGGGTGAGATTATTTATACATTAATTCTATAACAGATATCACGTCCTAAAAAGTGCAAGATTAGTTCAGCAGATGATGTCAGAATTAACAGCTATATCTATATATATTGTTGTAGCTACTCCTGAGGGTTTGGGGCTTTTCCTGTCAGGTTTAATCTCCCTTTGGCTTTCTTCCTCCTCTCGAGGCCGTTTCCTTGTAAAAAACTTTTCAATACTCATCTGTGCACTTACATTTGTGACCCAGCAGATTGTCACACATTTCAAGACATGTTGTATAGCCTTGGTCTGGAGCCTGACGGTTTTTTATTTGTGCAGCATTCATTCACTCAAGCCCCCTAAATGGACATAACCTGCTGCGTTGCCTTACGCACACCATCCATGATCACACTATGTTCACAACTGGAGGGAATTAGTTTGAAAGAGCTAAACTAGCCAAGAGACCTTGTTTATCAGAATAATCTGTCTTACGTATTTCAAGCATATAGTTTCATTTGTCTGTCAAAATGCAACATATTTCCATCCACAGTGATCAGAATTTTGTTGGGTTTTGAACTGAAAGTTAACTGTTTTGAACAGAGTATCTAAATGTCTGCAAAATTTGCTGTAGTTGTACAGAATCTTGCTGGTGGTGAACACTGACTGAGAGAGGTATTCATGAATTTTGGAAGAAGTGGTGATTGAATGCCTCTTGTATCAAAGCAATGCAAAAGTATACACAGTTTAGTTCACATAGTCTACTGATATGGTGAATGTGTTAAGTGTTTTGAAAAAGTGGACATGGTATTGAGACGATAGTAAAAAACTGTAATAATTTGGATATAAAATAATGGTGGCTAGAACTACATGCTCACATTCATGCTTGTTTTCATCTGCTTCACCCAAGAGCGTATGATAAGAGACTTTATGATGATAATAAAAAAATAAGAATAAAGAAAATAAAAAATAAAGAATTCTGCAAACCTTTTCGTGAATCAATATAAATATATGATGAATGAGCAATCTTTTGGGTGTCAGTATTTCCTTTTAGTGGGATATGAAGTGACATCCTGAGTGAAGACCACAGTGGGGGTTTAGAATGAGTCACAGATGGTGGCCAGAGCTGGGGTGGTTGTGGAGCAGTTTTACTAGCATGTCAGCTATTAGTATAGCATTAACATTTAGCATAACTGTATTAGAACATTAGCTTCACCAAGTCAGTCTTGCTTCAAATGGTCAAATTCACACTTTCAGCGTCTGTCATGTCTCACCTCCAAAATTAATCTAATGAAAATATAAGTTATTGAATTATTGTAGTCAAACAAATAATGAACACATTTAAGTTATTATTGATATTTTAGTTATTGTATGCATGGGTCTTTCTGTTCGGTGTGCTGCAAATGTTCATCAAATTAAGTCAAATTGAGTCTATTGTACTGTGGAGAAAGGCAAGCCCACATACATATACAGTATCTGCACATTCACTTGGGAATCTTCCCACGTTCACACTGCGATCAACTTGGTTCATGGGTTGCTCTATTCTGAGCGGCTGTGTGGTGCAAGAGACTCTGATTACATCTAGGTAGTGTTCTTGTGCAGCTACAAAGTTTTGAACAGTCAAATCATGTATTTTTGCTGCTTTGGTCCTGACCTTCATAATGTTACATCATTCTGATGTTAACATAGCTAGCAAGTGAATAAAATCAATATCATTACTTCAGAGCAGCGACCCCAGCAATGGATGCAACCAATGTTTATTCTTGTAGTCTTTAAAATAAACACATTTTCTCGGCTGACAACATTGTTGACTGTCCACACATTGGCCAAGTTTCCCAGGTCGCTCAGCTCCAAAGGGAGTGAATGGACTTCCTTTGACCTGTTGGTCGTGTGGCTCACAGTGTGAACGTGGGGTTGGGCTTTCAAACTGACAGAATTTGGCAACATTGCAAATCTCTGAGCCAGTGAGCAGAAGGGCACACCTAGAAGCCTCTGCAGAGCTAAATGGCACATAAAAGCATTTATGGTGATGGAATGTGTTGCAGATATAAAATATGCATCTGTTCCTGACTCATTAAGGTTCTGTGGCACGAACACACACCCTCGTTAAGGCCTGTGATCAACAGCCAGTTGCTAATACAGAGAGAATCAGAGTATCAATATTTAAAGAGGGGGAAGGCTAGGTACAGATGCATTCACACCCTCAAGGGAATAATGGACGAATGGTAGATTGGAGAATGGAGAGAACAGTATGTCTGTCTTGTATCTCTATATGTGTGTACTTATAAGATAGTCAAATAATAAATATCTCATTCTGACATTTGAGAACTGTACGGTTAGTAGTTTCCTCATATCAAGTAATCTGTAATGTATTAGAATCAAGGAGGTTTTTATAGCAGATCGTTACAATAGTCAGAAGTGAACCAGAGGTGGGCAAAGTGACACCAACCTTGGCTCCCTATAGCACCATTCTTAGACAATGAATTTAATCAAAGCATTATCAATTTCCAATTCCAATTCATTATCCATGGTGTAAACAACTGCGTTCACACTGCAAGCAATTGGGTTGATGGTTTGCTCTTTTCTGACCAACTGTGGGCGGCGTGAGAGGCTCAGCTGCAGCTTCAAAGTTCTGAACAGGCAAAGCATATATTTTCCACTGCTGTGGTATTGCCTTCCATAACGTTACCGTTTATCATTAGTCATTAGAGTTAGATCTAGTTAGCTACTTAGGTACAATTAATCAAAAATAAACCTCAATAAAATCACTGATTAATTGTTTTCTATCTACCTGCTATTTTTGTCATTGTTCAATACTGCATTAATGAAAACATCTGTCCCTTTTGTGTGCATGTGTGTGTGTCTTTAGGGGTTAAAGATGGAACAAAGATAAATGGAAAAGGCAGAAAGAGAAGTGAAAAAGGGAAAACGGTAGTGGTTCAATTAAAGGCCAGTGTGATGAGATGGGGAGAAGAAAAGGATGAGTTAAGAAAGGAGGGCTCCACATAATGTGATTCAATGGTTTCCCACTGTGTGTATATGAGTGTGTATGTGTGCACATGTGTGAGTGCACACTCAAATTTATGATAGGTATTATGATCATACACAATCCTCAGTGGCTGTGCATTCCTTAGTATGTGATTCTTAAAAACAATAATTGAATGACACTCCTTCATCATCCCTTTGTCATATTGACTATCCTAACTGTTTGTAAATCCCTCTCACATTGTGTGCTCTGTTCAAGTGCAATGAAAATGACTGGAAATTTTCTCTTGCTATAAGGGATTGATTACATTTGGCATATCACATGTTCATTTTCACAAAAACAGGATTCTGGATAAAACTGCCAATCCACACCCTCCCCACCCTGATTTAAAACTAAGGACACTTATCAACATACACTATATGGCCAAAAGTCAGTGGACACCTGACCATCACACCTATCTGAGCTTGCTGGACATCCCATTCTAAAACCATGGGCATTAATATGGAGTTGGACCCCCCTTCCCATTGCGGCTACAACAGCTGCCACTCTTCTGGGAAGGCTTTCCACAAGCTTTTGGAGTGTGTCTGTGGGAATTTATGCCCATTCAGCCAAAAGAGCATTAGTGAGGTCAGGCAGTGATGTTGGATGAGAAGGCTTGGCTCGCAATCGGCGTTCTACTTCCTCCCAAAGGTGTTCAGTGGGGTTGAGGTCAGGGCTCTGTGCAACATTATGGAGTATGGAAATAATAAGATGAAGGCAATTTTAATAACAAATCATGGGTTTTTATTTTTTTAAATCACATGAAATATAAGTATAACATTAAATAGATAAAATTATTAAGTATTACTTCCTCTTGATCTGCTTGACCTGAAAAATCAAAAATATTTAATTATTAATTATTAATTACGATGATCATGGTAATTAAAATGTATTACAAAATGGGATATGGGATTCAACAACGTACAGGTAAAATGCAAAAGTCCTGAACTGCATGAACCCAGTAGTTTGTACCTTCATCTGTATCATCCAACTCATCCTCACTGCATGGTCCTTTCAACCTGCATGTCCTCAATCTCCTCATCACTACTGTCTAACTCATCCTCACTGACGTCGAGTGGTAGAGCCAACACTGTCTTTCTCTTTTCCCTTGCCATAAAACATGGATGTGTTCATTCTCTAAACACAGCAAACACAACACACAACATTTTTTATTTTTATAAATTAAATTATTAGCATTATTCTAGTGATAGTGCTGATAGTATAGTGTCTTAGCTGCTAGCTTACTGTAAAGCATGGTAGTTGCTAGCTTACTGTGGTTAGGGTTATCGTTCCATAATCGCACAGTGTTGCTTTGAGGCAACATACCTATTTTATCAATTTATAATAATATATATTTTGTAAAAACATTATACAGTGATGAAAAAATAATTTGAACTTACCTTATGAATCCAAAGGTGAAAGATGATGTTATTTACGAACAATTTCTTGGGCTCAAAAATGGCAGCCACACATGCGCCGCACATGTGGGAAAAGAGGTTGACAGAAAGGGGAAAAAAGTCCTATGACTAAAAGCACACTATGGGTTTCCTTAGACGCCTCCGCTTAGAGAAAACATTTAACCTTCTTCTTGATTTTATTGTTAAAGTGACAGTGAGGAAAAACTGGTACGTTACCCTGAGGCAACACTATGCAATAGAGGGTTAAGACAAACAGTTATAGCCCCTCCCCCTTCCATATTCAGTAGTAAAAAGGCAAAAATCTAATCTTCAATTAATTAATGAGCTTAATTAAAGATGATTCATTACAAGTTATCTTGTGCAAATTACATTAACAGATAAAGAGGATGACCTACAAATATTTGGCCTATCACATGTTAGGTGATAATGTGTGGGGAAAAGTTGCCATATTTATTGAAATCTCTTATTGAAGTTTACCTGTAAATTCTAATTCTCTCTATATGTAACATACTGCTAAGGTCAGTCAACCAGTTCTCCAACAGTGGGCCATTTTCTTGTTCCAGACCATTAGGATAGCTTTCTTTGTTATTATCATGCCATACTGAATTGTCAGGATTTACAAATGCCTGGATGGCGGTCTGCATCTGGAGGGAAGTCATGGCTGTATATTACAGAGTAAAACTGAGCCACTGCTGACCTGACAGTAGCAGAACCAGACGAGCTGCCCCAGGGATCCTTCAGCAGACTTACACTTAATACATGAATGCATATGGATAGTGGATAGAGTATGATTGAATGCGCCGGAGGGACTCAGCATCTAAGCGTCGTTAGAAATTTTTACATCAGTGCCATCATTAAGGATGCATTAGCTGTGCCAAGGCAGCTCGCCCAACTGTCTGTGATGTAAGTCTAATAGAGGGACAGTCATGCATCTTTTTTGGGAATGCGAAAAACTAAAATATTTTTGGAGGTCAATTAATTTAGTTACTGAAATAATTGAATGAATGATTATCAAAGCGGTGGAAAAGTCTTTCTACCTTCAAGTGCTGTCAGAAATATCGATTCTACGAGAGGAATGCACATAAATGAGCCAATAGTGGTAAAGTGGTAAATTCAACTGGGAGAGTGGGATTTTCTATGATACCTGAGTTAATGAGATGTGATGTTCATGGGGTGGAAATGTATTTCATCATTATCTGGTATTGTTTGCATCCTTTGTAAATAATTGGAATTTTGTATATTTATATTTCCACTCTCGTCTTGTTGTCATGCATGTTTGGGCATGCTTGGTATTGAGGAGGAGCCAGCTGGCAAGGCCTGACAGTTATCTTTCTGATCTCCTGATTCCTTATGAGCCTGCATGCAGCCTGAGATCCTCAGGCAGGACCGTTCAGACTGTTCCTGAATCCAGGTTTTTACCGTCAGGGCTCCTAGACGTTGGACGGCCCTGCCTGAGGAGCTCAGGCTGGTAGAGTCAGCTTCATCCTTTAAATCACTTCTTAAAACTTACTTTTACTTACTTTTCTGTAACATTTGGCTTTTACTTATTTCATTGTTTGATATTTATTTATTCCTTTTTATTTTATCTGTTTGGCTTTTATTGTTTTATACCTCATTGTTCTTTCTGTCTTATCTCTCTTATTCTGTCTTATTTATCCTATTGATCTTGTCATTGTTCATTTAGATTTTTCCTGGTTCTAAAGCACTTTGCAACCTTGTTTTAAATAGCGTCATATAAATAAAGATTATTATTATTATTTCCAACCAAAGGCACTTGAATGTGTGGCAAGTCTATTTACAACTCGTAAGTCGGAGCTTACAAGGAGCACATAAAGGCAGCAGGCAGAAGACACTTGCTACTACTGGGTGCACGTGTGACCAGATGCATGACACGTTCTACAACAAAGCATTGTCAGTGAGGAAAATAAGAAATAATGAGGTAATTATTGGATGTTTGGACCCACTGCACAGTGCTTTGGGCACAAAACACTTGGATAATGCTGTGCGAAATGTTTGCAGAAATGTAATGGACATTTTATGCTTTTTTTGGGAGCTGTAAAAACATGGCCCTGTTAACTACAATAGTTCGGAAGAAGATTAAAATGGGATGGAACTACGGGGCCAACCTGCTTTGTATTTAGTGGTCCTACAAACTTCATGGAGTTTAGACTGACATGGGATGATTAGGCTTTTGGGAGTGAACTATTGCTTAGAATGCATCCAAGAAAGTTGAGTCTGAGACATCGGCAGTGTTGTTTGATGCCAAGTGTTCTTCATGGGGAGAACACTGTTGGTGAAAATGTTATCTCTTCAGATCTGGCCATAATACCACACCTAGGCAGTGGTTTACTGTTAGGAAAGTAGAGCTTTTGACCTGTAATTTAAGCATGTTGCCTACGCCATGCGCTGCTCATTGGCGTCCCTACAGTGAAGATATTCTGTCTGGTGCTCCGTCAGCCCTCAAGCATTATCTTAAGAGCCACAAACATCAGGGGAGTCTAGTGGCTTAATATAGCCTGAAACAGAGGCGTTGCAGTGTTGTCACAAATATCCCAGCAACCACGGCTGACGCCATCATGGAGGTCCAGTGGAGAACTGGCTGTGCGCAAATGATGTCTAAATATATAACAACTGTAGGTCCTACTGGATAAGTTAGTGTGCAAATCAGATGTGTTAACATCAGGGCAGCTAACAAGGTACTAGCTAGCAAGCTCATCTAAACACAAAGTCTATCAGATGTATCAGTGGTCAAATGATCAGTTCCTAGTCAAAATCAGCACAGAAATTAACCACGTCTATTCAATTACGTTGAGACGGTCAAGTCAGGTCAAGTCAGGTCAAGTCGTCACCTGAAAGCCCTGTATGGGGAGATCGAGTCTGTCTGTGGTGTTTAATTTAAAGTGTCTTTGTGTGAATGCCTTCTGAAGCCTGGTGCATGCTTCCCGTGTGGCTTGATGCACGCAAGCCCCGTGAACCCAGATGTACCGTCCGCATACACTAGCATGCATGGCGCCTGCAGACCTAAAAACTCCTGTACTTTAGTTGAGCTTTAGGAAAACTATCCACATCCCCCGAGAAGTGTGTGTGTCCCACAGGCTATAGAGGACAAGGCCAGGCAGAGTTTTAATTAAGCAACATTCAGTCTCACATTTTCATCAGCCAGACATTTTTTATGGTGGTAAATGGAATTGGTATTAAGTGTGAAATAACCCTTTATTGAGTCATTTCTGTGTCTTTGTATCTGCTGTCTCGCTCTCTTTCCCACACACACACACCAACAGACCTTTCTCTTCATCTTATCACTTATTGTTTTCTCTTTCATGCCATTATTTTTTTCTCGCAGCTCTCTCTCTCGCTCTCGCTCTCTCTCTCTCTCATTTGCTCTGTTGCACTCCCTCCCATCTCAATGTCCCTTCCTAATCTGTGAGCTGGGAGCCCAGTGAAGCATCCAAAGCTTTATGCCATAGTGTTGGATGAGGATAAGATGAGTTAAGGGGACAGACTGTGCTCATCTTATCATGTTCCTGGACCTTATTATTAGACATGGGCCTTATCATTAGACATGGGCCATAGCAGCTGTTATGTCTGTTCTATTTTTAAGGGTGTTTGTGTAGCTAGCTGGATAGATAGATAGATATTATTTAGTGCCGAAGCACAAGTGTAATTTCAAGGAAAGGGGAGGAAAGCGGAGATTGAAAAAAGTGAACAATTAATAGAGGGAATTAGACAAAATGACATCTCTCCCCATTAGAAAGCGTTTTTTCAAAAGACAGATGGAATGAAGAGTGAGGACGAATCCTTGTGCAATCTAAGAGCCCAAAACAAAATTAGCATTTCATTTTCTCTTGGACCTTGGACCTACTTTGCTGCCGAGATGAGGCAGGCAAAATGCACTTAACAGGACGTTTCCTGTATCTAAGGCCATGCCCATTCACTTAATTTGCCCCTCCAATCTTCCATCCTTTGCAATCCACATTATGTCTGAAGTCTGTTAACCATGGTTTGCTGACAGATGTTTGCATGCCAAAGCGACTTGTGTGGCTTACTCACTCGACAATTGCCCAGCTCCTCTGCCGACAGAATGATGGTGCCACATTTCTTCCCTGGGATCCCTCTGTGGAGGAATGAGAGAAGACAAGAAAAGCTTAATAAAGAAGGGGAAACATCTCTTCAGCTGGTCCTCCTTGGCTCTTGATTGATCAAGAAAGGTCACTGATTGGCTAGAATCGTTTTGGAAGGCACAGTCAAAAGTGAGACTCTTGTTGGCTGGTTTTCCAACAGTTAGTTAGTCCTACTGATGAACAGGCAGAAGAAAGGATGATTTCAATAACAAAAAGTATGATTACACACAATCCCTTTGCCTTGACTTGATATAGAAAGTGTCAATCGTGTTTTTTTGTAACCTCAATATAGGGTCATGAGCTCAACATGAATCACCCAGAATATGGTTTCAACTGGTTGGCTAACAGTTTCATGTGAAGTTACGTGCTAATCTTTTGCTAACCACCGCTCATGATAAATACCTCAATAAAACGATAGTTTTGCAGGGTCTATCCAGTAAAAGTACTCTGATGATGACGATCCTTTTTGTAGAGCTTTGCAATTCTGGAGGGCTCATTTTACTGTATTGGCAATTTAACAAATACCAGGAAAAGGCTATCATGTACATTTTTTACCTTTACCTTTCCTTTAGTGCTGGGAATCACTTTGCTTTTGCAACACGCTGCACAAATATATATCTTTTTTTTTAATAGTGGGAGTTCAATTTTTTATTTCACCGTGTTATTTATCCAGGGAAATTTGACTGAGCATGCTTGCGGTTTTCCAGAAACACCCTGCCTCACATTCATACAAAGGACAAAACTTTCTGGTGCTCAGGAGAGAAGAAGAGAAGAGGAAGAAAAGAGAGGCAAAGAAAGAGGTATGACACATTGATATAAACTATTTATATACCATGATTGATATTTGATCAGCACTGACCACATTATCATTCTCTTATTTCCATTGACTGAATGCTCATTGTATGTTTTATCTATCTTAAAGGCTTAACCATAGCTATTTAAAATAATAATAGTCAAGCATAGTTATAGGTCAAATACACTGAAGGCCTTTCTGAAAGCCACTTATGAGAGAAACAGAGAAGACATAGTGATGAAAACAACCAGCTATAGGTTATATTTGTTGAGTTAAGAGAAAATATTTTAACTGTAAATGGCTCTGTTACTGTGTAATTCATAATATTGACATCTGCTCCATTTTTCAGATGCACTTTTGTAATATTTTGGCACATCTCCTTCTGCAAATCCTGAGGTGCCTGAAAAGACAACATCTATACACCTTGGTGGTAGTGCACCCAGCAGCCTGCCATCTACCTCATCTGAACACCCTGGTGGTAGTGCACCCAGCAGCCTGCCATCTACCTCATCTGAACACCCTGGTGATAGTGCACCCAGCAGCCTGCCATCTACCTCATCTGAACACCCTGGTGGTAGTGCACCCAGCAGCCTGCCATCTACCTCATCTGAACACCCTGGTGGTAGTGCACCCAGCAGCCTGCCATTTACCTCATCTGAACATCCTGGTGGTAGTGCACCTAGCAGCCTGCCATCTACCTCATCTGAACACCCTGGTGGTAGTGCACCCAGCAGCCTGCCATCTACCTCATCTGAACACCCTGGTGGTAGTGCACCCAGCAGCCTGCCATCTACCTCATCTGAACATCCTGGTGGTAGTGCACCCAGCAGCTTGCCATCTACCTCATCTGAACATCCTGGTGGTAGTGCACCCAGCAGCCTGCCGGTTGATCACTGCTGGTGATGCAACATCCTCTGATCCACTGTCTGGAGCAGGTGAGTACAGCACATTTTTCATACCAGCTTCTGTATTTTAGACTCTCAGCTTTCCTACCAGAGGGCAAGTAGTAAAGTAAAAAAAATATAATAGGTTGCTTATTTAGGTATAACAGTGCTTGATTTTATTTCATGAGCCCTGATTATATATGTATGCTGTGTGTGTGTCATGTGTGATGTGTGTATTTGTGGGCATAAAGGGCTGCAAAGGCAATGTCAGTGGTTTGCTGCATGTATTATGTGAAATGCCTTTTTAGTTTTTGAAAGAACAGAAATAAACATGTTGTGTTGATAACAGTGAGCGGTGTCATGTTATTACGGTTGGGGGGGGGGGCGCCAGGCTGGAATCTCGCCTAGGGCACCAATTGGACCAGGGCCGGCTCTGGGTGAGAGGGCAGGACCACAAAACCATGTTGTGTAAATAGAGGAGGGGGAACAAATACAGATGCTGTCAGGATGTTTACTTTTGCCAAAAAAAAAGAAAGAAATTGTAAGTTTTATTAGTACACATATTCAAAGTAAACTATAAAGCACTCAGATCAGATGTTCATCATAGGAAAGGAGGCTGCAATATTACGGAAGCATAACGGCCATCAAACGCTCAGCCCTCCATCAACCCCCTCAACTCGCAGAAGTGGAATGTCCTAAATCTTTGAAGCCTAGCCTCCAGAAAATGGTTCTTTTATTGTTGGCTCTCTTTCATCATTTCTCTGCCCCGACCACGAGACTAAACGTCCCCCTCGGTGGATGTTATGAGCCTCATAATGTGTTTTATTTTAACACTCTCCTTTGAGCTATGTTATGAGTGTCCATCATTCGGAGTGTTTACAATCTTACAAATCTGCCAGCCACAGTGTAAATGAGACAGCTGGGACACACAGACAAGCAGAGAAGATACATTGAGTCCAACATCTTCCACACTTTCTGCTCCATTTAGCGACTTTACTTTCCTCCTCTCGTTGCTTATCTCTCATTTACAATAGGAAATATGTCTTTATCTTCTCTCGCTTCATAGTGTGTGTGTGTGTATGTATGATGAGTACATACACAAAACTAAATCTCTTTAATTCCTTAGCCTTAGCCCCTTTCTTTTCAATATCACATGTATCTATGAGGATGTGCTCCCAGTTAAGGCTTGTTTCTCTCATTAAAAAATGATCGCTGACATAAGTGATTCTCCAGTGGTTTTCCCCAGGAGATCCATCAACTTCCATTCATGTGACCTTTGCAATATCACTGCAGCCTGGCCATTAGAGTGAGATGTTAAAGGAGTTTGGTTATTTTCTAGAGGCACACATTTTTGGTGTGTGTGTGTGTGTGTGTGTGTGTGTGTGTGTGTGTGTTTTTGTTTGCCACTCGCTCTGTCTGACCTGAGGACCCTAAAGTTTATTGTGGGTATGCTGGATGTGTGTTAATTGCCTCATTCATCAACTGTGTGTCACAATTAGAGGGATGTGTTGAATCAATTTGACACTATTGTTTGTGTGTGTGTGTGTGAGAGAGAGTGTGTATGTGAGACACTCACGCACACACTACTATACCTTGTAGATGGAGGCTAACAAAGCCCTCTTTACACAACTGATCTGTTTAGGTTTGAGAAAAAGAGGCATGCTCATTTGCTATACTTTTACAATGTGCAGGAGAGTCTGTGGCAAACCGTGTTTCTTTCATGACAATAAGCAATGACGTATGTGAAGCTAAAGTTAATTTGTTCTGATTATCTTACTAATGTACTGCGCTAAATGTACTTAGTTTTTTAGATAAGGAAAAATCCACCCTAAAACACTTAAACTCTGTTTAAACAGCTATTGGCGATGTAACTTGTATTTCTGGGTCCATTTTTGCTTGGTTGTTCGTCATGTTCCTGTGAGTAACTTAATTACACCAAGCGTAGACAACGTAACGTAACGTCAAGATACTTCCAGCACAGCTACAATAGTCCTCAACAGCCCACAATGCAGTGCAGTGACAAGACATTTTGCTTTTTGCATGAGGGGCAACTCTCCCTTTTTGTCCACTAGCAATGCCAGCAACAGCTAGACTACCACTATTGCTTTCTCCACCTATACGTAAAACCCACAGCTGATGATGCATTCATGTCATATGGGAGTTACTGTAAGTTTGAGCATCCACTGGGAAAAAACGTTCAACCTCCTAGTGGTAATTTTAAAGGCTCCACTATCTCTCACCTGACGGTACTAATAACGCAGGTCAAACTGCAAATCAAAGTCCACAGTCCAAGGTAATAAAATAATAATTACTAGTTATATTCCCACTAGTACGCTTCTGCACAATCGACTCTTTTTATGATTAATTACCTGCTGCAGTTTGTTTGGTTGATAAAGCAACTTGTAAATGAGTTGTTGCTACAGGCCGAGCTAGCAATAGTCAAGGGCTTCCCAACAAGCTGAACATGTCAAAATCACTAACTGAAGTAGAAGTAGACAAGGCCAGTTGAGGGAAATTGGGTAAAATAAAAAGGTAAATTACAACACTCCATCAAAAGATATCTCCGGGAATGCGTTGAACATCACAGATCGATGATATATAACAGTGTCAGAGGATCTGAGGGTAGCAGCAACTTTCTTCACTGTTGGCAATTACTGGCGACCTTTGACTAAAATCGTTTGGGTTGTCAAGTGACCAAGCTGCACACAACTTTGTTTTTATCGTATGTATGTAATAGTAACCCCATCATTTCTTGCTTTCCTTTCCACAGAAGATTTATCCATGTCTGGAGGACTTGGTAATAGGTGAAATAATAACTTAAACTTCCTGTTTATTCCTCTATTTCACACAAAAACACTCGTTTTTTTTCTGTTCAAAACATGCTGAGGTCAAAAGACTGGAGAAAGTGCTCTCCAGCTGTGGGAAAGCCATTAGAAAGTGCTGCTTGTTTGTTGTGCGTGTGTAGAGGTAGATGGAGACCTTTGATCCACAGTCAAAGACTCCCATTGATCTTCAGATGTGGATACGAGCCTGGTTGTATAGACTAGTGATGCAGAAAACTGTGAGTGTCTTTTCTCCTTTCAAATCACTCATACACACAAAGATGCACACACTAGGCACCCCATCTACCACTGATTCAAAGTTCTCAAAAGACAAATGACTCCATATCTACATCCTTCTCCGCTACCTCCTCTAACCCAATCAATTGCCTCTCAAGTCTTCCCAGAAACGGTGTGGCTTCTTGCGGTCACCGAACTGCTAAAATCAGCGGGCGAAAGAGTTTGGGTATAAGAAGTACAGCTGACAAACTGTGTTGGAAAGCCACTTTTAAAGAGCAGAATACAGCTACTATTGTATAGTTACAATAAGCAACGCAGCACACAGTCACAGGGAAAGGCTTTCAACCATCAGCTTCTGGTTTCTGGTCATCAGTGCCTTGAAAAATCATTTAATGTATCAACAATTTTGAGCCCTTATGTGAAGAACATGCTTCACAGACATGAGAAATTGATTAGCTGTTACTGAAAAGCTGACTTCTATAAATGAATGTCTCTGTGGGACACAGGTGCAGTGTTATATGCTGTACATTAAGCTAGAAAGTGAAAGCTCTAGATACAGTGTACATGGGTTTCTGACTGACAATCCTCTTGAAAGGTATTACATTACTGATGGATGATACAAAAGTGTATGTGCAAGTGTATTTACATGTGTATGTCCACATGTATGTGTCTAACCACCAATGTTCAAGATCTGAATGACATCTCTTGCCCTCTGCCCCGGCGGTTGTATTTTATGATTATGTTGTTCATCAAACCGCCAGGCCCCTCACTCGGGGAGAAAAACAAATCGAATGGTGTTACACTCCAATCTGGCTCCTGCTCAATTTGACCCCTCTCCTCTTGAATGCCTGTGAATGCACACAACCTCCACCACCTCTACCTAAGCGAGGGCTGGAAGCGGGCGATGAAAATGATCAAACGAGATCCCTTTCTCACCTTACTGTTGATTACTGTTTTGATTTAGAGTTTGTCTCCGTTATGGGGATGAGGTACTAGACTGTGCACTATTTTCAATGTGGAGCTGAAACGCGGCTTCATCTCAAATGGCAATCTCTTGAGTGTTACACAAGATGCTGCTCCCTTGTATTAGTGAAAACCTGGAAACCAAAATGAGTCAGGCAGTACGGTTTATCTTTGAACTGCACCTGTGCAAATTAGAACGCTGTTCTTGCAACAAGTTAGGACGCCTTAAAAGAAAGCACTGTGTTTTTCTCTTTAGTAGAAGCTTTGTAGTGTGAAAGCACTGGTACACTCCATCCCAGCACATGCATAATATAACCCCATTAGCACAATGCTTCAAAGACCCACAGGGGTAAACACTGGAGTGTTTTTGAACCACCGATACTAAAGAATCGATTTTCAGAGGACTGTATACTGATAAAGAGCAATTACACACCGGGAGAGAGAGAGACAGAGAGAGTTGTAGATTCTCACCCCCATGCCAAATACTGTCTCCCATTGTTTAAGGAACATGCAAGGCTACAAGTTACACTCACACACAATCACTCATAGCATAACACACACACACACACTCCACTCCTGCTCTCAGCGGTGAGAATCTTTAATTACTGAACTCTTCAGGGAGGGAAAGACAAAAACCAACCAAAGAACCTGCAGTGAATATGGAACAATTTTATTCATTTCACCAAGGAGGGAGGGAGCGAGGGAGCGAGGGAGCGAGGGAGGGAGGGAGCAAGGGAGAGGGGGAATGGTGGTTGAGAGCCTTTTATTTGTGTGTGTGTGTGTGTGTGTGTGTGTGTGTGTGTGTGTGTGTGTGTGTGTGTGTGTGCTCGTGTGCTCAAGGAGAAATAACTACTTACTCTCCATTTTGAAGTTGGTTTCCATGTTTGGCCCCATTTAGCCGTACTGTAACTAGTGGACACATATGGTGTTGTGTCTTTTAGCAAACGCTGGCTGCTCTCTGATCTATGCAACTTTTGGTGTGCGTCACAACGAATACCTTTCAGAGCCCATTTTGCAACCACTGACTTTAGTCCAGTTGGTTGCTAAGTGATCAAAATTGGACCTTGCCTGTGATTTTGTTGCCCAGAATTATTGGTGTATTGCTCCTTTCATCTCCTACTGTCAACTGTTGACACTGCTTTGTAGTGTTTCTGTCACTGACAACACACTTTGGGCTTGTTTGTTTTGCAGAATAAGTTTTAAATGGAAATATTACCTAAGAGGTAATATAAATGTAAGAAGAATGCTATGTTTACAGGATTTATAAAAAGCAAACTTCACATGTGAATGTATGTACTGCTACATGTGTGTAATGCTGCGATGATTAGGTCACACAATTCATCATGTTTTGCATTGAGAAATAAAAATTGTCTGTTGCTCCTCTAAAGACTCCTTGACCTACTGAGCCTCTTGCTGATCATGAGATATGTCCTGAAAGAGATTTTTGGGCAGATTTGTTTAAACTTTTAAATCATTTTAAATACTTAAAAGTTTGAGTCATTTTTCCAGGATTCTTGTGTCTGCAGAATGATACAGCTGTAAGCATACAGCCAAATATTTGACATCCCTATCCACCATTCTGGTGGGTTTTTTCTTTTCATTGATGACTAAAAAGCGTATTGTCATAAGGTTGTTAGTTCAGAGAATTTGAATTGGCTGTTGGCAGCTTCTCTGTCTAAAGTGGAAACTGAGTTTGATGTGGTATTTGGCCCAGCTTGTCTGTGGAGGAGATCTCCTTTTGTAACCTTTATTCATCCAGTCAAAGGGGACTGAGTGTGCTTTCTCTTTTCTAACAGAGAAAAGAGAAAGCGGCACTGTTCACATTCATATAGTTGCGTACATTCACACCTCATTCTCACATCAATGCCTGAATTAACCACAGTCTTGTTAGAGACTGAGCTGGGAATTATTTGCTTTGCTCAAGGGTACTTCAACAGTAATAATCGAGGGAAAGGAGCGCATTAGTCATTCACTTTCCCCACCCACAGTTTCCTAGACACTTCTCCAGTTTTCTAACCTCTAGGCTACTGCTGCCTCATTCATGCAGGTATATGTGGGATTGTAGTGAAGTGTGACATTCGTCAAGTTGCATTTTCACAATAATATGACATTTATTTCCTTTTATTAGATACTTCTCAGTAAAGAGAGACATGATTTGTAGATAATGATTTTCTCAAGGTTGACAGTGCACAGCAGGAGAGGAGTGAAGAGTCTCATCCCTGACTGACGGACTGACTGATGGTTTCACCTCTAAGAAATGACATGGAATTTGCATCATCCCCTGGTAAGGTAATTACACAAGACAGCACTTTTCTGTATCTGTATTATCTACACAGCGGTAACATTTTTATATAGGCATTAGGCAAGCCTACAAATATCCCAACCGCCAATAAATTAGGACCCGTTATGGTAGAGAGGTAAACATCACAGTCTTTCTGCTTTAATGAGAGTGTGGAGGTTGTTACCAGAAAATGGGTAAACACAACCCTAATGCGTTTGACTGGCTTTGAACCAATGTGGAGAACCTCATTGTTCTTCAAATCAAACATGTTCCTTTTAAAAGACCAAATAGCATGCATGAGGATCAAGGCTGATAAGCTAGATCTTAAGACTCTGAGGTGTTCAGGTGGAGACAATGAGATGTGAGACAATATTTGCCAATATTTTGGTGTTCTCTCTGATCTTACATACAAAATGTAGAATTTGTGGCTGCATATACACAAACACATAAACTCAAACATGGACAAGCACAGACAGATACATGTGCATGTGCACTGAACACACTGCCGCATATGCACACATTTTTTAATGTACTGTCTTTTCTGTAGGAATCTCAAGTTTGCACAGTAGACTACTGTTTTTCTAATGAAAACAAATGTAGAGGCATGACAAGAAAACTGACAACTTGTAAATCTAGTCTGGCTCTTGGGCAGGCAGGAGACGTATTATTATCAAGACTCATGCATTGTTCTATTTTATAATTTTATTTTGGAAAACACTTTGAAAACACTCATATTTTCAAATTACATGAAGAGTTTAAGTAAAATAGAGAAAAGAGCCCTAGCCAAAGCCAGATACACCAGAGCCATGTGCGCGAACATTATTGGAGACAAACTATAAAGCCTGTAGCACAGTCTGTGTTGTAGTGGATGGGAAATTTCAAACAGCAAAGACACAAACGTTAATATGTTATTCGCTTCACTGGCTAATGTTTTGGGTGTTCTCATGGTACATTTCAATTGATAAGTGTGTCAACTCTTACACTTATTTTAGGGATGTGACTGGAACGGTGTCTTCAACAACTACAGTGAAGACCATTCTACATAGCAGGTTTCCAGAGGCAAAGGCCATTGTATACGTGAGTGTTTGCAGAAGGGGGAGGGGGGGGGGGGCGTCCAGTACAGCACCCCTACACAAAGAGCACCAGTGGGGATCTGAAGAATAGCCCTCATTGATTCACTCTGTTCAACAGATGGAGTGGAAATGAAAATGCCCTAATGATCAACAGAGAGAAACGGAGGTCTGAGGCAATGAGGTACAGTAGACGGCGGAGGGCGGGCCTCAAAATGATGACACTGACACTTTGGCTCTCTAAGGTTTTGCAGTTTTGCACACATAGCAAATTTAACTCAGATATAAATAGTATCATATCTGGAACCTTCTTGTTTGTTGTATTCCATCCATGGAGATATATAAATTGGCCACTATCGTTGCTGTTCCCCAGAGGGATAAAGGTTACTTCAGGCCAGCGGTGCTCACCTAAGGTGAATGGCTGTCATAACTTAAATACGTCATAGCTCCACTACTCAACCTGCTGCAGATTGTCGACAGGGTAAATCAGTCAGTGGATGACACAGTCAGCATGGGCCTAGGTGTTGTCTTCAGACACCTGGACACCTCCAGGTGTAACAACAACCTGGCCTGCTTGTAAATCTAGATGGAAATGTAGATCTTGGACCTCCTGACAATAGAAGCTGGGACCCAACCTATCAGACCTGCTTGCTGTGAGCTTAGATGCCCCACAGTAATATGTTCCGCACAATTACTCCCTGTACACCAGTGATTTTACATCCACCCACTCACTGTTCAAACTGCTCAAGTTTGTGGACAACATCACCTTGGTGGACCTCATGATCAACAATGATGAGGCCATGTAGAGGGGCGAGGGGCCCACCTCAAATCATGGGGTGCTGCCAAACCCTTGGGTTGAATTCTCCCAAAACTGTTGAGATGATGATTAACTTCCAAAGGAATCCACTTTTACCCGTGGAGATCAACGGTTCAATAATGGAGCCAGCTGAATCATTTTCGTCCCTGGGGACCTGCCATCACCAACATCCTCAGACGGGATGAGAAGCGTAATCAAGACAGCCCAACAGAGAACTTTCTTCTGCACACATTCAGTCAAGGTCAATTTTAAGATCAATACTTGAAAGCATCCTCAATTCCTCCATAGCTCTGCCTCTTCCTGTTCCAAGGACGAGCTCAAGCATGTTGTTCAGACTGCTGAGCAGGTCATTGGCTGTCAGCTGCCCTTCATTAAGGAGCTGCATGACACCAGGTCGAGTAAAGAAACGGGTAGGAAGGATTGCCACCGACCTCGCACACCCAGACAACCATCTGTTGCAAAAACTCTCTTCACTCTCTAAAAACTTCTGTTAGTATTTATTACCGTACCATTTGTTAGTACATACTGTTTATTGACACTAAGTAGTATTTATACACAGTCTTGCATTACCTACAATGCTTGGAAACCTTGTGTACTTCAGACCTTCAATACTACGATACCTTTCATCCCCAGCAGTGCAGATTCCTGTTCCCTTTGTTGGCTACCATGTCAGTATGTATTATGAAACAATACGTTGTCATATCCATACGTATGTCTCTGCACCATATATATTATGGTACATTTATTACAATTGGCCCTCAAAGTGTTTCTGATTTGTACAGTACTGTTGTTCTGCTGCAAGACATCAAGAACAACAACAACTCAAGAGTGGCACCAATCGTACAAGGTATACAATGTGTGGTCAATGCTGTATACTGTATGCTTGTCAGTGAAGTGCTTTCAAACTGCATCAGTGATCAGTTTTGTGTCACTCCAAGTCACCTAATCCATTCCACTCAGCAGCTTCCGCCTCAAACGGTGATCAAGAATAAAGAAAGGCACAGCATTTAGCCTCATGGTGGCTTTTATCAATCCTCAGACCACAAGCCACACACTGGGGCTTAGCTGAGCGGGAGGAAGGAAAGCAATAGCGCCACGGGGGCGTCCTTTCTAGGGGCCTATCTGAGACGGTGATTATCGGCTGCCATTAAAACGGACCAAATGCCCATCAGTATGTCAGGGAGGCATAAAGGTGAATGAGTGCTGGAAGTGGGGTTTCCTCTCTAAAAGGCACTTACTGATGATGAATATAACCTGTTATTACGGGAATAGCCGAACAACTATTCGTGATCACCTAATTTTACGGACATTTAAGAGCACCAATTCATGCGAATACCATTGGATTATCTAGTGAAGACAACAACACACTGAGCACAGATGGTGTTTATGGTTTGGTTAGTTGGAAAGGGTGAAACAAAGACACTTTTCTGGTTCCCAGTGCAAAGTAGAGTGTGTGTGAGACAGCATGCGAATGAGCCCAAATCAGCAACTTTATCCGGTGAGTGATTTCAGACATTTTAGATCCTCCAGAAGGTCAGGTTTGTCTTTCAACAGATTCTGGTAATGGTAATTGTACACTATGGTTGACTCAGTGCAGTTGTTTTTATCATCTGATCATGCCAGGATACATTAACAGGCAGGTCTGGACATTGTCAGGTCAGATTTTGTTTGCACTGCAATCCGATGAGTCAGACCACATCCCTGGACGGTCAGGCTTGCATTGTGCTTAGGACTCTACGTATGTGGATGCAATCCAGTCAAAATGCACAAATGGAAAGAGATGGACACTGATTAAGCCAAAGGAGATGTGGAATTTGAGGCCAAGTGTGAATGCCAGTATTTTACAGCAGGCTCTGTTAAATAATCAAGGGTGTATATTATCATCATTGGAAACCAGCCCTTCCATGAGAGGTTCTTTACAAAAGCAGATGCCTCATTGACTTGGCTTTTTCCTTATCCCCTTATTATTGCCTGACTGAAGTACCTTCAGCATAGCGTGACAGTGGGGACACCAATTAGCCCAGGCAGAGGGACAAGTCTTTGGCTTTCGTTTTTTTAAGCTCATCTCCTTGCTGCCATTCAGAAATTCAAAAATTCTGATTAATGAACTGAAGGGGAATGACTGTGGGGATGTCATTTGAATTCACTTTTAAGTAGACTTCATGGCGGCCAAAATAAGTACAAACAATCCTGGTGTATCAGTCAGTACTATCTATACTCACTGCGTATACTGTGACATGCAAAAGTATCAACATGCGTCATGATAATTGAAACATATAACATTCAGTCCATACCAAATCTTAAATACTGTTGTGACTCTAGCTTGACATTAGGTGTTTCTGTTCTCTGCAATTGATAACTTAGATAGATAGATAGATAATAAAGAACTAAGGGTACGCTACGGAAGATAACTAAAAATAACTAAAAACAACGAAAGTAGAGAGAGAGCTGCTGCAAGACTGCTTGCTTCTGCTGGCGCCGGAAGAGTATTGTCATTTTTATGAGACAGCATATCGGATATTATTGTTCACTATTGTCTGGTTTGCATGATTGCAAACTCCCTAAATAGTACAATATCCTGCCATTTTCAGTACATTGGTCTTACTGATAGGCTAAGAGTAAGTGATGTTCTCTTTTCTCCGTCACGATTGAGACCCCAAGTAACATGGCTGAACGGTTTCTGGGTCACAGAGGAAACTGCTTTTTGTACTGTTGGGACGAGGGTTGGTGCTCCATATGAGTCCTGTCTCTCATTAGGTAGGATATGGGACACCGTGATGGCCAGGGGGAGTTGGGTTGGGGGTCCTGAACAGCACCTCAGAGGAGAGAGGGCATCTTAGATTTATGCTCTTCTGAAAGCAAAGTCTAATATCTCTACAAGCTTGTTTTAAAGTCTCGCTTTTCTGTTTTGATTGGACTTCCTGATGCATCATTTTGGGTTTTTTGTGGGCACCCAATTTTGTGCAGTTCTAAGCATTTATAGCTGTTTTTTTAGAACAACTCTTCCTTTTTTAAGTGGATAAGTGGTCATTGCTGTGGTGTTTCTGCACTGCACTTCCCAGAGATCACTTCACAGCCAAGTAGTGTCGCCAGTACTGCAACGTCTCTTTCCCTGGATTTTCTGTTGACGTTTGAGTGTCTTTTCTTTGTCTGTTCAGCCATGGTGCTGCTCATGCCAAATACCCAGTTCTTCTGTTTATTTGAAATAAGCCGCTGTTGCTGCTGCTGAAAATGTAAAACGCATCACTTCCTGAGGGTTTTTCCCAGAAAAGACCTACCCGACACAGACATTTAGTTGAAAATGTTGCGGATTATTAATTTCATGTTATTTTCATGAGGTGGTTTGTTTTGTTGGTTTCAGTGACTCTCATTAGTTTTGTAGCCTTCATCTTAAACCAGCATAACTACTCATTATTGTACAAAAGCACTATGCAGTAGACCCACAGTAAAGAGTCCATTACAGCTGGAGTCCTTACACTGTGCTGGGTTGAGTCTGCCTTAAGACCTGAGTGAATGTGATGACCTTGGATGATGGACACCATCATGCTGTGAGGTTTGATCCTGGGTAAATCCTCACCCTGAGAGGACGTTACAGGCCTTTTTAAGTCTCCTCAATACAAATGTTAATTGAGATCTTCATGGATCTTGATTGATGCTGTCAAGTATTTTGTTTTGGAAGAAAAGACCATGGAGGAGAAAACAATAATTTACTGGTCAGCCACATTACCACAATGAATGAAATACTCACAACCCACTACCCATTAACCTTCCCTGAATAGCCCATTTGGTACCAGGTCTCTCACCTATGAAAAATTATATCTACACCTAACAAAGGAAGATCTTTCATGGTGAAAGATGATACTAAAGATTACCAGGTTTCAGGCAGGATTACTCAGCCCCCTCCTTCTCTGGACATCCTATTGGATATTACTGCAAAACACATATATTGACCTGGGGAAACAAACCATCTCTATGTGACAAAGGAGCATCTTGGTTAAAGGAGATACTGTGGATTACAAACAAACTGATCACTTTTGATGTGAACAGGGAGGAGACACAGGTTTCTCCCACACTACCAGCTCTGCAGTACAACCTCCAAACATACAGCAAAGTGCAGTGAAGCAAGGCTTCTCTAACACAATTACTGACTTCACTAACTCTGCCAAAGGGAGAAGCGACAACACTATTTCAGAGCCATAAAGACAGAGAACAGACACAGAGCCTCACCTGAGACATCCACCTCCTCAATTACCCACTGCTGATTCTACAAAGCCTCAGCCATTCGAGACCTCATTTGACTTTATTACACCAGCCACCACAGAGAAGATGCCATTAATCAAATAGAAGAGGGGAGAATGAGAAGCCGCCCAGGAAAGCAAAGAAGTGAGCTGGAATGGCTGCTACAATTCTTTGTTCTACTTCTGCCTGTGAGAAAGAGAGCATCCATCACGCCTCAAATGGAGAACATAGCGAAAACTTTCAAGGGTGAGTTGTGGTTCGTAGCGAGCCTTATTCATATGTGGAAATAAAAGCAGTTAAAGTCAAATGTACAGTAATTAGTTACAGGGTTACTTGGTTGATGTGGCTCATTATTCAGTTTATGGTGGCTAATATAGTATTTCTCTCTGAGGCCTTTTCATCTGCCACAGCACAAGCTGTCAAAGCATACACCTGGATGTTTCAAAACGGCAAAATGCCAAATGACACAAAATGTGTTGAAAAGGACTCAATATTCAAAGAGGAGCACATTAAACAGGCTTGGCAAATTTCATTACATGTGTTTTCACTCTTCTCTTTTCTTTTGTTTACAGGCGTAAACAGAGAAGGTAAAATGGAAAAATAGCTTTTTTCCCCTGATTGTGTTGGGGAGAAAATGACACCTTGGGCAATTAGCATTGTAACAACAGCAGACAATCTCCCTAATGCTTTGTTTACCATCAGTGCTGCTGGGTTCTCGTTTTGGAGGGAAATCAATGTTATTCGCCAAAATAGCTGTGCCTCCAAATGTTCAGACAGGCTATTACGGGAGAGATGTGCTCTCTGGATTTCCATCTCTGTGCTGAATCCTAACCGCATTAAGCAGGGTTAAGCCTTTCGTTGAGACTGCAAGGTCCAAGTGCACTGTAACCTGATAAAACCATCTTTAACGGCACTGCTGAATTTGTTTAGTTAGAGCAGCAAACCTCACCTGTCATGTTGATTGATAGCTGTAATTGAATCCACGAGGATATAAAAGTTGTCTTCCTAACAGATGGCTCATCTAAGAGAGAGCCATGATGAATGCTGTCTGCAGGAAGAGGAAATGGAGTTTTGCTCAGAGACATTAAACACAAGGGTATCGAAGCTGGATGAGTTCTCACCCAGACAAATAAACCTTGGTAACAAAATATTGCGTCTTCAAATTGTGTGATCATTGTGCAATAACATTCAGCGCTGACATTTTGAGCTGATGTGACAGTTATCAGCATGCCGTTAATCATCATGTACATGCTACCAACATATTGCAGAGCCTTAAGCCTTGAGTGTTTCAATACGTCTTGTGAGGAACACACACACACTCCCTCGTTATTTAGGTTTCCTTTAAGTGAAGTAAGAGTGAATTCTGCAGCGAGGTCAATGAATCAAACAGGGCAAGAAAACAAATTAAGCTGAGCAGACAGAAGAGAACTCTTTTATTCACATTATCTTTATCAAGTGAAGTAAGAGTGAAGTAAGAGTGAATTCTGCAGCGAGGTCAATGAATCAAACAGGGCAAGAAAACAAATTAAGCTGAGCAGACAGAAGAGAACTCTTTTTATTCACATTATCTTTATCAAAAGAATATCAAAAGAAGAAGAAGAAATATGTTTTTCACGGCCTGGCTCTTTACAAGCTCCCCTCCCCCTAAATACCTTCATTAAATACAAACAGTTCCAAGGTTTTCTATTTTCTATTCCACAAACCATTCAATCAGCATAGTGGATATCAAGATTTGTTTGTGTTTGAAAGGTTCAAGATAAATAATGGGACCAGTCAGTCATACAGTATTAAATATAAAGATATAGCCCCGGCTCAGGGTCGATTTCCAGATGAATGGAAAAATCATTGGAAAGTAGGATCCTCCTTTTCTACAAATAGCATGTTTAATATAAGGCTGGACTAATATTGATGATTGAATTGTGGTCATTTTTCATAAGTAAATCTGAATGTACAAATGACTAATAAACACATTTGCACTCCATACTAGCTTTCCACTCCAATCTAGCTAGAGACTAGGGAGCAGACTAGGGAGCAGACTAGGGAGCAGACTAGGGAGCAGACTAGGGACCAGTAAGAGTCTGTAGGCAACAGTCCATTTTCTATATAAAGTGCTTGTATATATCTTTGCCAGTCTGTGAGACAACAACCCTTAACTGCAATTGTGCTACCAATCCTAAAATACAATGAATAAAAATGCTGTCAACAGTTTCATCAAACTGACTCCAAAGTGACTCCAGCCTCCAACACTATACACACATCACACAACTGGATGCTGTGATTGTGAGGTTGTGACGTTGTAAGCTAGAGTTGAGGCAAAATATATCACAATATGATCAGATATTGATCACAGTTCATAATTTTCATGTTGCTTTTGTAAGGCTAGTTTGCAAGTTACTGAAAAGTAGAACCCAACTGGTGACTGTGCAGTACTCTACTTGCATCCTTTAAACAAATAATATACCAACAAGAAAAATGTTGAGTTTATTAAGCACAGATCCTTAGGGTTGATCAAAGTCACGTCAGTTTTAAAAAGAAAGTTCCCAGTCATATTTACCACTTTGTTGGGTCAATCATGTGTGATATTCTCATAATTATGATATTTCTGATAGCACATATTTCAATCGCTTTGGCTGTTTGACTGTTCTCAAGGATGCACAAGGATGAGATATTAAACCACACAATTTAAGCTTTCAGCATGTTCTTTGGAGTAAACAGATTAGTTCTATTACTCCCAGTGAAATTAACCTTATCTTTGCAAATTGAACAACATACTACGCTGAGTTCTGTATTCACTAAAGCTATTCTCACGCCCCTTTGGTTGTAATGTAAAATGTACGACGGAGGAAAAAGGGAAACTTCAATCACAGTAAACAAATACTATGCATCACGCGACTGAACGTATTGTGAGGGATGGGCTAGAGGGAAGGTTAAGCTGTGATTTGGGTGAAAACAGTGAAAGAAAACTGCTTTAGCAAAAGTTATAAAATGTCAATTGTAGGCTACTGTAATATATCAGGATATACATTGTGAGAAAACTTTAACTGTTAACAATGTAAGATTATTATATCACCAAACCCTCCACAACATGGGAGCAGTTCCTTATAGCTGATATGCTCAGGGAAGACTTCATGGGATTGAAGACACACTTTCAGTCTCTTGTTTCCATGTTTGCCATTCTCCTATGCTGCTATGTGCTTCAGCTACAAGAAAGCTGCTACTGTGCTGCACTGAAGTAAACACACTCTGTCATCTGCACCTCACAGTCGCTCAGCAGACCAGGGAGGACTAGAGAACTATACAGTTTAATAGGACATTAATGTGTGTACATTTTGTTCTATTTAAAAAAAAGAGCAGGCCAGAGAGAAAAGACAGTGCACAACAATGAAAGCCTCAGTACTGACGGAGGGTTTGTGTTCATAAGGAAACTAGATCAGAAACCGCAGCCAATTTCTACCACCATTTGCAGTTTGGCAGGTGTTGACAGACATTTTCAAATATTTTATCACTGATTTAAAGGCAGATGAACATCCTCACAAGACTGTCACCCATATGTTAGATATCGCCCCTCCAATTTATTCCTAATTATATCATGAAGAAGCATCCCCACTCCATCTGTGGGCTCCAGCCTTGCTAATGGACTGTGTAGTGTGTACATCTTTGGACAGTTTTTATAATCAGGACCAGCCGCAATAATAAAACATTTAAGAAAAGACAGTTAATCCAAAGTTTAACTGCTGACAATATTTTCACCAACAAGTTTTTCCATTCAAGCAATTATGATCAATACTTTCTAGAGGAAAGCAGAAATTTGAAATATTAATATTGCAATATTTACATCCACAATGTATAAAAACACTGTTCAAACTTTGAATTTTGGGTGACATTGGTATCAGAGAGGTTCATGGAGAAAGCTAACATTCCTGAGGTGCTAACCTCTCCCTTTTATGCACATTTCCATCAGGTTCACAGCCCCTGAACCATCCGTTTCCCTTCCCATAGAGGAGGCACCTAGCCCCTCCATCGCTGGCAGCCCTGGGCATTGCAACCGTCACTTCTCATTACAGCAACAAAGGCTTGTCTGTCATGTCAACAGCGGGAGCTGGAGGGGGTGGTAGAAAGTCCAATGGGCGGGGAGCTTTTGTTCCAAAACAGAGTACAGCCCAGCAAGTGAGTTTGAATCTCAGCACCTGGTGAAGTAATCATTGAGTGATTGATATTGATCAACAACCCTATCAACCCCCTGCATATAAATTATGGTTATTTTGTGCTATGGGGGAGTGAAAATTGTACTTATTGTCCTTTTAAGTTTTTCACATTTCTGTATACCATGGTAGCTTGGCAGACCACGCATGACCTGAGTAGTATCAGTCAGTGGACCTAATAGGATCCATAACAGGGATTTACTACTAAATTTACTACAGGCTGCCATTTGTTGACTGTTTTGTGTGTGCATGCACATAAAACAATGACAAGATGATGATTTTATTCCAGTGAACAAGTACGGATCTGTCACAGGCACTCCAGGGAGAAAATCATAAATGTGACCTGTCATTTTCACTGACCTTAAGCTTGCTGGGAGGATGCATGATTGGAGTGGACTAGAACAACAGTAAATACACACATGCTCGTATAGAGGTGCTCTGTCCCAAGCATACCCAGCAAAAAACACTGTAGGATATATAGTAAGTACCAGTACAATAAATAAAGATGTCAAAGATAAGTAGAGTCTGTGGCTGTTAGACAGGGTTTTGTTAGCTTCTTACCTGATCAGAGCAGGCACGTTATGAATAGGGTCGGTGGAGGAGGAGACATTATTATTATAATCATTCATTCCAATGGAGGATGTTTTGACGGATTATAACGGATTACCTCCAAATGGCCATCAGCTCCGCCGGCCAACCGATGGCAGAAACTCTGTGTTGTTAATGAAGCGTTAAAATAGCCAAAAGGGACAAAAAGATAACTGACTGCTGGTTTTTGGATAGCAAATTGTAAACAAAAGCTCTCTCCAATGAGTCGGTTTGTGCATTCAACATGAAACCTAAACTTTGCAAACTTGACATTGGCGAGTACCAAGCTTTTCTCCATGATTGCTTTGAATTCTGTGACTCCTGTCAGAGCAAGCGCGCTGATACAATGTTCATTGAGATTGTGTTGAGGATGACGTCACACTAACATTTGGAAGCAGTCATCATCGGCAAAGGCTGTCCAACTAAGTGTCAGAAAAGGGTGCCAATAATCATGGCCACAGACACTTTTCAATTTTGAAGCCATAAAAGACTTTTTGACTCTACTAGTTTGATCATGTGTTGTAAATCGATGGATGGATGTTTGAAGAGCGAAACTATCTTATTTCATAGGATATTGTCCTATTATCTGGGGTAGTAAGGGTGCCAAGCCTGTGGCTGCTCTGCATTGGGAGATCTAGAGACTTCCTAGAAAACTTGCCCTCAGCCCGTCTTTGTGACTAGATCAGTAAGAGGCTTATTGCTGGTCCCAAAAAATGTAGGTCCAACCCTTTTACAAAGAACACACTGCTTTGCCCTCTGTGAAAGGGACTGAGGTAACACACTAGCCTTATTCAGTGTACACCTCCCAGAAAAGAGAGAGCCAGCTGCAGCCTTAGTAAAAAAAAAAACACTGGCTACCCATCACCCTGGACCTAAGGGGAGTAGGACAGTAGACAGATGGAGAGGGAGGAGAGGAGGCACTCGTGCAGAAAAAGAAGACCCTCTTGTAGTAATTAAGCTCCTGGCCGTTACTCTTCTCTGACCACCAAAACCCCCAAGGAAACGGGTCTTATACCACACATTTACTGTATGATCTTTGTCTTGAAGTAGACCCACTTTCACAGTGCAGTTAGTCCCAGAACAGACATTACTCTTGTGGCAGTGGCCTGGGCCACCAATGAAGGCTTCCCTGGAGAGAGAGCACTTCCCCATAGGAGCACTGCTACTGGATCCAATGGAAGAATCAATAGTGTGTGTGTGTGTTCAACCTCCCTTTTGGGATGGGAGTAAAGCAACTAAAACACATAAACCATCATTCAAAAGCAATATAAAATACAAACAAAAACAATGTAGTTAAAAATAAAGAAAGAAAACATGTTTGTGTGACCTCATGTATTTTTTGTGTGTGGGTGTTTGAGTGTGCATGTCAGTGTGAACGCTTGTGTGAACAATCAGAAGTCTATTGCATTTTCCTTGTGAAAGTGAATTGAAAAGACATGATTTATCGTGCTGTGAGAGAGACAGAGAGAGAGAGAGGGGGGGGGGGGGGGGTATGACAGCTTTATCAAGCCAGAGGAGGAGAATAGATGGGTGTGTGCATGTGTGTATGTGTCTACAGTGTCTGTATGTATCTTAAGAGAGTTTGAGGATCCCTCCTTACCAGTGAGGGTGGCACTGTCTGAATCCCCACACTGGCAATCCTTGCACTCCAGCTTGCGTTTTTCATCTTTTCTACCTTGCTGTGTCTCCAATGTCTGTATGCCAGCAGGGAGGGCAGTCGGTGGCAGTGTGTCTGTGTGTGTGCAAGTGTGTAAAAGAGAAATAATATCAGCTTTGCATAGGACAACAGTTACTCTCGGCATGGAAAAACTGAAATAAAAACACCTAAGGCAATCACTCATTGTGGTCTGACAGTTTTTTAATCAGCACATGCAAATTACACACATGCACGCACACACGCACACACACAAATGCACACACATTTGCCTACAGGAGTTATTTCTGATAAAAAAGATATGAGATGTGAATGAGCAACGTCCAGATAAGCAATCTGACCATTTGACACTTATTAACACTGGTGTCAAAGCTATGGAAGCATGTGACTGGTATGAAGCTATACTAACTGGAGTGTTATCTGAAATACTCAACCACAAAGCCAGGAAACAACATAAAATCCAGGCTACACAAACCCGAAAACACATCTCTCACAAACAAAACAAATGTCACTTGTTTTTCAGATGAGCTAAAAATACACAAGAGCCTTATCACACAAAAATGCCAGCCAGAGAAGACGCCAACTGGAGCTGCTTCAGCAGATGCTTTTTTTTTTCTAGCCGCCTGTGTTCATGTGCATCTGCATATCCAAGATAGGTACTGACGAGCCACAGCGGAGCTGGGCGCGATCCAAGCCTGGGTTAGAAATAGCTGGTAGCCATACCAACGGAAAGAGATATGTGGTTTTGTGACAGAACAGGGAGGGCCAAGATGAAAAATTGAAAGTGGAAGGAGAGATAAAGAGTTAAGACATGGACAGAGGGATAGACATGCTGGCAGGCAGGCAGGTAGACGGTACCAAATCCTCAAAACAGTTTGAAGCTGAGTGGAACTGCTCAGTGGCTAACAGTTAAAGATTGTGTTCAAAAAGCTCCAAGGTGCGAGTATGTGTTCATGCAACTGTAGGAATTATAAAGCAGTGTTACTGAAAAAGGTCATGCATGCTGAGAAATATTCCCTAGATAAAAGTGGCCAGGAAATCTCATAAATTCACAGCTTCTACTGTGGGTATGAACCCACTAGCCTGCAATGTGCCCTCTAAGAAAGCATGAATCAATTGTGCTACACTGGGAAGAAAGCCAGAGGAACCTATTAATGTAGTTGGTGTAAGTGGATCTTGAGCTCAAGTCCTAGGTTAAAATTAGGTCTGAAACAAGTGAGAGAGCAAAGAAGAGAAGAGAGGAACTCTGGCAACAATGCTAAGAACCTATGTGAAGGGTAAAAGGTTGAACCAGTGACTGCTGTCATCGGCCTTTACCAAAATACCTTTGCTTAAACAATGCTATGCCCGAACAAGGTGCAGGGAGCCCAGCCATACATGCCAAACATCAGAGCAGAAGCATCACATCACTAACAATCCATCACATGCTTTTCTTCTCTTTATTTACTGTAAATATTCCCAGGATTTGGATCTTACATCTTTCCAGTATGGCGGTTTTGCAGGCTAGGCCTCCCTTTATATGAAATTGTCTTGTTTATCTCTCTCTCTGACCACATGAGTACAAAGGCATCTTGAGCACATGCTCTGTGAGTGCCTCAACTCTACATTGGAGGATTGAGGCATGGCTTGAGGCCACATTTTCAGCCTTTGCTCCCACTGTGGCTTTTCGGCAGCTCGGGGTGTTGCACATTGGTCTGAACAGCCCACAATTTAGCACTCAAAATACAATTGTGGTAAATATAGACAACTGTGCTTACAGAGAAAGAAAGCAAATGAGAGGCTCTGTGGTAGTTGCTTGTATTTTTGCCTGTAAATATAAACAGTGCGGGAATTGCACTGGACCTAATTGCAGATTATCCTATCCTAGGATCCAATAGCTAGTAAACAGAGAAGTCTTCATAAACTTGCTTGAGATGTATGCACAGTTAATGCCATGTTAGTTGCATCTATCTCTGGGAGACAGCCAACTCTGAGAGAGAGGGAAAAGAGAGACAGAGAGAGGAAGGGAGGCAGAAAGCGGTAAAGAGGTGGGGTGTGAGAAAGCTATATGGAGAATTGAAAATATCCTAGCTGTTGAAAGCATTTGACTTCATTGTGATTACCTTGCCGTGGGCGTTACAAGCCAGAGTCATACCACTGAGCTTACAGTGAGTATGCTTATCGCTCAGTAACACTCATACTAATGCAACTGTGTGGCAAAAATGGGATTGCCCAGTGCCTAGTATACATGCCTTCAAAGTGGAAGCATATATTACCGTGCTTTCCATCTATAAGGGAAAGGCATGTGCTGAAATGCCAACATCCACTGCTGTCACAGACAGAGTGTTACACTAAATGCAACGATGGAGACTTTGGAATTTAGGCAGACTGTAGGACTTTAAAGTTAGAATTAGAAATCAATACTAGAGATGAGTATGAAGAGAGACCAGTCCCAGAATTCTGGTTGGACTAGTTGTAAAATATGAATGATAAAAGCCTCGCAGTATACAGAGTTTTTCTTCAACTCAAAACTTCAGCATTCAAGCTTAAGCTGTCAACGCCAGAATGAAAAAAAGGTTTTGCAGCTTCCTGAGAGGGAGACAAAGGACTATCACACACACATGAATATCACACTTTAAAAACTGAAAGCTACAATAGTCACATTCACAAACCTAGACGTTATGTGAATAGAGTGGATACTGACCCAAGAGCTTGTATGGTACAGATGTAAACAACCTGTCGCTTCATTCAGGACCAAATGGGGCCAACTGTTAGAGACTGGTTTGTCATCAGACACAGCTAGGTATCCTCCTCCTGCACACATGAATCTCTTCACATTCACAAGTCATTACAGTCGTTACTCTGCTCCAGTAATCTACATTGACATTCGGGGGAATATAGAAACCGTAAAAGGCCACGCTCACTCAGACACACCTCCTCCTCTTTGTCCCCTCCCACCATCTTCCTTTTTTCTAGTTTGTGCTTTTCATCTTGACTCCTCTCCCCTCCTCAACATTCACCACTCATCCCTCTACCTCTCTTTTCCTTTCCTTCTCTTCAGTCCTCCTCTCCATCTTCATTTCATCTCCCTCTCTTCCATGGTCCCTAAATGATTGGTACTTGACATCTGCACCCTTGCTGCAGGATGCACGTTTTGTCTCAAATATGCCATTTACTGAGTATTCTGTTTACCCAGTGCAAACACAAGATTCACAACTCCCTGCTAGCATAGTAAACAACTCATGGAAAATGCAATCCTACTTCAGTGGGATATGGACAACACAACATTGTTTAACTGTAAAGTAGTAAAACTGACTGGTAGTAGCCTGAAGGTTAGGGAAGCATGCATGTGATCTGAATGTCACCAGTTTGAATCCCTGAGTGAAGTGAATGTCTTCACTCCCTGCCTCTATCATCTATGTGCCTTGAGCTGCACTGGCCATTGGTTGAAGATCGTGGTGTTTATAGTCAGCACGGTTGTGGGGGTGCAGGCAGGGGATTGCAGAAAAAGAGTAGATGTGCTCAGTCAAACTACACTGGATAAATAAAGGCATTGACAATGCACAACAAACATTCTATGGAAAGAGAAATGGGTCATAATTCATATCTCTGCCTTTGGTGTGACCGTAGACTCCAGTGACTTTCCTGCTCTAGCACGCGGCTGTATCTTTTTTAACTTGAGTTACATTTGTATATTATTTCCAAAGTGATGCCCCTTCTCTGCCTTATTACACCAGAGAGCGTACATCGTTGCAGCATGGAGAAATTTGTTTTGCACGGCAAGCCCACTTTGAATGACTTTACTTCAAAATGATGAAGCTGTGGAATACCTTATCTTGGAAGAAATAGTCGTTAGAAATACATTCTATGTGATACTGGATATGAAGTTGATTTCAAATCATGTCTAATAAATGATCAGAAACAATGAGCAAATCAAGGAAACATTGTAACCAAAGATCTCATCTATCCATTCATAAAAATTGAAACCAAATTCTTTAGTTGTTATATAACTTTTATTCATGGAATAACCCATAAAAATAGCCCCAGTCTCCACTTAATGTTTTTTTAGATGGATTGGCAGCCTCAACAAAACTGGGCAGGTGTTTGTTTTGGAACTGGCGTGGCAAACTGAACTAACTGCAAGGGAAATTAGTTGCAAATATGATGTACATCCAATCCAATCTCGACTGTTTGCTGGCTCAAAATTAACACTAGCCGGCGGGTGATGTCCTGGAACGTCTGGCACCGCATGATGAAGCAAACGCACCATGCAGAGCGGCATTTTAAGAACCTAAACAGCAACACTGACAGCATAAATACAGGGAAGGAAGAAAGATGAAATACGACCCATTTGGTTTTCCATAACATCGTATTTATTGCGACAGCAGATTTTCAAAGTCTTTTTGTGTGAAGTGTGACAGTGTTTACCATCGCCACAAAAAGGTAGAGTGTAATAACATGTCGTGAGTAGCAAACAAAATGAAAAGCTCATGCTACATTCTTAGTCCGTCTCTGGGCCCAGCTGCATAGTGCATGCAAAGACTATTCACTTTTTAGTACATCTCTAAATGTGCCTGTTGTTTGAAAAAAAGTTAGTAGCTAACCTCATCTAATACAATACAAATAATTTACAAAAATGGAGATTTCAGATTTTCTGAAAAATCCCTTCAAAGGCAAAAAACATGGCTGCCTTAATGGATAGCATTATTAAAGGATGAAGTAATATAAATAAGAATAAGGCAAAGTTTGGAAACGGCCAAATAAATGAATATTGCGTAGAAGCTAGTCCAAGACAGCTACTTGTCATTTGTTCCAAAGGAATGAGCAAGAATTTAGATGAAGTGGACAAATCAGCTGGTGATCAAACCATCTGCATTCAGACCATGTCCTCCACTATCTGCAAATGTCTGGCCAGTCCTTTATACTCTCCAATAAATGTTTTCTTTTTCAATGCATGCACAGCATAAACTAAAGGATCCTCTGTGCAATTGATTTCTCACTTGTGTAAACAGATTGTTTACTGCCACCGTACACAGGAGCAGCACACTTGGATATTTGGATAACTCCAAGTCATGCTGCTTATGGGATGGTAATTTGCCACATTCTTCTCCTCTCCATGAGATATTGTATATTCAAACTGCAGGAAAATGGTTGTGTTGCGCTCTCTCTCTCTCTCTCACTCACTCACTCACTCACTCACTCACTCACTCACACACACACACACACACACACACGCACACACACACACACTCACACACTCTCTCTCTCTCTCACACACACACACACACACACACACACACACACAATTGCCACTATTATTGGCAACAGCCTTTCATAAACAACCCATCAAAGTAAGTATGTCTCTTATAGTGATGAAAAGGGAAAAAGAAGAGCTGTTCAATCAAACCCTGTACAGAGGAAGAGTTACTACTCCTAAAAGATCTTGCCCGTTGTTTCCAACCAGAAATATCAGGTTCAATATAGCGAATGCTTTGTTTCTGTAGCAATAGCAATATAGTATGATATACATATTAGTACAGAATAGTAAAGAAACTTACTGAACAGGACAGAAGCCTGCTGAAATATGCAAGAACAAAATTAAGTAAACAATTCACTCCCACTCAGTGCAGCTATCTTAGATCCTGTATTGCATCGGTTTAAATGTCATTTCTCTGTGTAAACACACATGGCAAGAGAATTGTATCCTCTTTAATAAAACATGCATTTGTGGCCCATGGCGAGAGAGCACTGTAAAATCTGAAGCAGTCAAAAAAGAGCAGGGAGCGTTTGATGTTGAGATGAAACAAATGTCTTGTGTAGCAGCACGCCTCTCTCTCTCTCTCACTCTCACTCACACACACACACACACACACACGCTTAAAAGCTCCCTCTCTCTCTTTTAGTTATGGAGAAGTCATGTGTTGCACCAGGTTGTGATTTCATACTAATCATACTAATATATACTTTATATACTAATATATACTACTTTGAGCTAATATTCTACAATGCTGGTCCTTCCTACACACTATGCAAGCTGCCTAGGGCCCCCACACTGCCCAAGGCCATGACAGGATGGCATTATACAAAAATGATATAGGCCTGTTCAAAATGGGTATTATAATCCTTAATCAGCCCATTTTGTATTGCAAGGTGAAAACAATTAGCAATAAATTGGTGTGGGCCTACATATTAGCCCGTAATAGGCCTACACAGAAGTGGGTAGGTAGGTGGGTAGGTACTTTATTAATCCCCGGGGGGAAATTTCTTAAGTGCACAGTTAATATGGCACATTCACCGAGAATTTTGCAGCTTAACCAGAGGCACCGTGGCCTTGAACGTGTCATGATGAGCTCGTTATATTGCTTAAGCCCACATGATGTTTGAGAAAGACATGAGTTGAGATCATGTTCCAGTAACAGTAATTTAACCAAGTTAGACTATTGTCAGCAGAGTCCATCACTGTTTGGTAATGATGATGACAATTCAAAATGAGCTCTAATGCAATTAACAAAAGACAACAGTGTTGGCTCCTCACAGCTACACCACTGTACCCATTTTTAGAGAGCCTATAATGTGGTTTATCTTGGATTGTTTTGGAATTTTCGGCATATATTCAAAATCAACATGACGTAGATTAAATGCAGTACAGCGTGGCAGATAGATTATCGACTTACTGCTTTCCAGGGCATAGTTCATCTCAACTTCTATCTTCAAGTGTATTTTGAAATCTCTGCCTTCAAGACATGCTTTTGGAAACACTCACATATCTTCAAAACGTACTTGAAGTAGGTCATGAAATGTCAAGATCACTATCAGGAAACTCTGGGCTGGATTTCAGATCTGTATAGTGCCAAAACCAAACAAAATCTTTTGCAACAATGCAAGTTATGTGACTAAATAACAAAATATGTATAAAAACAACAAAAGAAAGAAATCACTGAGGGCGAGTGAATGGGCATGATTCCACCTCTCATACATTTGTTAAAACAATACCGTTGTTATCTATCGTTTTACAGATGCTGTGTTTACGTTTGTCATCAGAAGCGATGCTGGATCATCAGCCAGTACTAGCAGAGCACACGTACACCTCACTCTTGTCTGAATACTGTCAGTTAGAAGGAGAGATGGAGCGAACACTTTCAAAGGAGAAAGGGACACAGTGGGACAGAAGTGGCAGTATATATCAGTAGTGCGATGTGGTTTACACAAGTCAGGTAGGAAGGCCCCCTAACAGAAGTTTGGACATATGGATGTTAAATCATTGACCAGGACTCTGAAACTTTGCAGAACACAAACAATAAAAATGAAAAGGTGAAGCCTGGATTGATGCTGCCAATAGCCAATATTTTGTAGCAGCATTTAATATGTTTACAACCGTTTTCATGCGAAGGAATTCCAAACATTTTGAGTATTCACTATTCACCCCATAATTTAATTCTTGACACTGTGGAAAACCCTTTGAAACCATTTAGATCATATAAATCTACTTCCCATTCTGCTGTCCAGAACCTCCCATAAAGGTTCAGTGATGTTCTGGTGACTGAGGTGGTTATGGAAGGAGTTTGACTTGTGGTGTTCATGCAACCTCTCTTGAACTTGGTTAGCAGTGTGTGTGGGGGAATCATTTTGGAATATGAACATCAAGGGGGAAGTGTTTGCACCAAAGGGTGCACCTGGTTCTGTGAAATGACCTCATATACCTTGGCTTCCTCAAATGAATTATGTCCTTATTGGACATAATCGCTCCCACGAGATGGTTGTTCATACCATTACAGATCCACCACCATGTTTAACAGCTTGCAACAGCTTGCAGCCTTGCCATAAATACCAGCTTTGTGAAACTCACAGCATCCAGTTTGTGTGTAACAGAGGTGTTGATCAAAATCCATGGTGATTTTTGAGGCTGTAGTTTTGAGTGTCCGTCTATAACTCTCGGTGAGCTTTGACTTGAGACCAGTGTTTGTATGCTGTCAAATTTAGTTACTTCAAGTTTTTTTCATGTGGTGTTTCATTTTGTCCACCACCGTGTATCAATTATATATATAACTAAACAAACTGCATCACATCCATCATATCAGAGGGAGACAACACTTACTGGCCGATATATTGGTCTAACCCTGTTGTGACTTCTACACTAGAGCTTCACCTTAAAAAAGAAACTTACACTACACTTATTGAGTAGAATAAGGATTCAGTTGATGTTGCCAAGGAAACATGTTCCTTACTGGAATGCATTTCGTAGACCGCTGGAGTTCAACATTCTATTTTAAGAAGTACGCACCATAGTTTGTGTCCCAGTAAAAACAAGGCTCTTCAAGTTCTGTTTCCTTAAGAAAGAATCACTGTGATGGTTTGTATTTGTTTGTGACAGCCTAATTAAGGTTAAATCTGGCCTATATCTGGTCTTTTATCTGAACTGACTTGGAGCCCGTTGCAACATCATGATAGTTTCTGATTGATCCGAAGCGTGTCATCTGGTTCGGCTGACTTTATCAAAGGCAACATCATTTCTTATTTATGGCTTTATGGCAGGAGAGAGATTAATACAAGCTTTGAGGATGAAATCAAATGCACAATCTCCGAGCATGCCTGTACATACAGAGCACACAATCCTCATGCACACACACATGCATGCTTGTGTGTGTGTGTATGGATGTGTGTTAGTCATTGTGTGGTACACTACATGGCCAAAAGTATGTGGACCTAACCCCCGAACATCTCCACAATCATGGGCATTAATATAGAGTTAATATAATGAACATTAATACAGAGTTGGTTCCCCCTCTTCTGCTATAACAGCCTCCACTCTTCTGGGGAGGCTTTCCACTGGATGTTGAAACATTGCAGCAGGGATTTGCTTCCATTCAGCCACAAGAGCATTAGTGGAGTTGGGCACTGATGTTGGGCAATGAGGCCTGGCTCGCAGTCGGCGTTCCGATTCATCCCAAAGGTGTTGGATGGAGTTGAGGTCAGTCAAATTCTTCTACACCGATCTTTCAGTGTGGAAAAAACATTTCCAAAAAACATTTCTGTATGGACCTAAGATTTCCCTTCACTGGAACTAAGGGGCCCGGACCATGAAAAACAGCTCCAGACCATTTACTGTTGGCACTATGCATTTGGACAGGTAGCGTTCTCCGGGCATCTGCCAAACCCAGAGGCATCCGTCGGACTGCCAGATGGTGAAGCATGATTCATCACTCCAGAGAACACACTCCAGAGTCCAATAACGGTGAGCGTTACACCACTCCAGACGACACTTGGCATTGCGCATGGTGATCTTAGACTTGTGTGAAGCTGCTCAGCCATGGAAACCCATTTCATGAAGCTCCCGACAAACAGTGTTTGTGCTGATGTTGCTTCCAGAGCCAGTTTGAACTTGGTAGTGAGTGTTGCAACCAAGGACAGACGATTTTTTACTCGCTACGTGCTTCAGCAATCGGCGGTCCCGTTCTGTGAGCTTGTGTGGTGACCACTTGAGCTGTTGTTGCTCCTAGACGTTTCCACTTCAGACTAGCAGCACTTACAGTTGACCGGGGAAACTAGCAGGGCAGAAATGTGACGAACTGCCTTGTTGGAACGGTGGCATCCTATGACGGTGCCACGTTGAAACTGACTGAGCTCTTCAGTACAGCCCATTCTGTTTGTTTGTTTGTTTGGCATGGCTGTGTGCTTGATTTTATACATCTGTCAGCAATGGGTGTGGCTGAAATAGCTGAATCCACTAAGCAGAAGGGCCATGTAGTGTAAATCAGTAAAATAGTGCAGCAAATAAAGACTGAAAAGACACCTTGAGGCCACACAGTCTGATACATTGATTACCAGTCAATGTGAATTACTTCTCTGTGCCTAACGATACAATTCAGCCTTCTCAAGACTATTTTGCCACAATGCTCTAACCAACAAGTGACTAAACATACGACTAATGTTCAATTTTGTCTATTCTCCTCTGGTCCTCAGACGATTTGTATCAAATATCTACCAGCGTGACTGTGGTGCAATCAGACTAACAATTATAGTCATACTCTATTTCTTTCTCTGTCTGTCTTTTACACACAACAACCACTCTCTGAGTCTTCATCTTTCTCTCATTCTCTCTCTGTCTTTACCTTCTGGTTTTCCCCCTCATGAAAAACACAACGGCTGCTACCTAAATAAACGAGCGCTAATTTCAGGAATATTGAAGCCAAAACAATAAGCTGTCAAGAAGAGAAGGGGAGACGAGACTAAAATACACACTTATGCATTTGTGTGCCATTTACAACGTACAGAATTTTGTAAAATCACTCAATAAAATTGTCAAGTGTCTGTGTGTGTCTCCATGCTCCCTCATCCCAACGGCTGCCCCTTAAACACAGAACACTTAAAACAGATTAAACACAAGCAGCGCACTCCAACATAACTTATGAAGTTGCTGATCAACAGTTCCACTCGAGCCCCATCGTTTCATACATCTCCACTTATCTGCACTTCAAGGCCCAGAGCATAATCACGGGGGGGGGGGTTAAACATCTGATGGTCTTTGATTACAAGGACACACGCACACGCACACCAAAATCACACTCTTGGTAACACCAGTAACATCCTGGCCCACACACTCAGCCACAAACTTCGACGTAAGTCAACGGAGTGTCTTCATTCTCCCCAACCTTTCCACTACTAGTAACCTCTTCTTGTACAGTGTACTGAATTCAATGCTAAACTTACAAATCGTACTTGTAAGTAAGTCATTTATTATTTCACTTTATTCCTCTGTCCAGTTCAATGAGTCAATGATGATCACTTCCAAACCAGAAAATCTCCAAAATCCACCTGGATACCGTCACAGTCACATATTTCCCACCTATTCTTCATTCTACATGGAGCTGTACACTGGTGCTGCATCAAAGATCAAAAAGCAGGATAAACCTGTTTCGTTTGTGACTGTGGACGAGGCTGGTGAATGTTCCCTCATACCTAGTGAAAGGTCATGGGTACAACACATTTCATACATTTCAAAGCTGAAATTCAGTATTCAGATATTCCCCTTTAATGTTAGCACTCCCTTTATCTCTTCTGCACAATGCATCATTTTGATTACGTCACCTGAATTACACAAGAAAGAAGTACGGCGATGGTGATGGACGTATAAAGACAGACGACATTACACCCCATTAATGCTGCATGCTTCTCTCAGCCAGTGTGAGAGAAGTAGTTTGGGTAATTTTGCTTTGTGCTTCACCCTTTTCTTTAATGACAATAATCACCTGTGGAAAACATCTGTAGGATGCGCTCTGCCTCCCTCTCTCTTTCTTTGTGCAATCAATTTGTCTGTCTTCCCCTCTCTTGTCTCGTTCTAAATCACCCACACTCCTCTCATCCTCCTCCTCTCATCATGCCTTTTCATTCCCGTCCTAGTCACACTATTTCACTTTCACCCTCTCCATGCCTCTCCCCCTCAATTTCTCTCCGTCTTATTCTTTCCTTCCTCCACACTGCATCACATACAACACTTAACCAGGCTAACCCCTCAAGAAATAGGCACCGACTTTAATCCATTTCATTTTGGGAAACAACTGACTCGTTCTACATGAAGCCAAGTTTATAAGCCAGCCGTACATACCTCTCTGGTCTCCTGCTAGCTCATCTAAACTAGCTCCAAAATGGGTGACTAGCCATGTACTTTGCCACAAATCACACGTTCAATGTACCATGCCAAGCTCACTGGTGCACATTCCTGTTACATTCAGTTAAATTCAGTGCAGTGGATGCTTATTGTAGCTGAAAGGCAATTACTGACGCATACCCTGGAGTTGACTTGAGAAGGGGGCTTGAGAATGACTGAGTCTGTATGTGGGTCCAAAGCATGTTTATTAGATTCCCCTTCTTAACACAGCACACCCTTTCTGCAATCACAGTTTGAGTCTGAGGTTTTTGAAATGATTGAAACTCCTACTCACCCCAACGGCTTTTCCAGTCGGCTAGCTGGTGATCCAACGATCTCCCCAAGAGTACAGAACATCTGACCCAAAAAGTCCTAGAAGGTAGGAAGGGGAGACAGGTTGGTGGAGGTAGAATTTGAGGACAACAAAGCCGTGTGAGGGTGTATAGCATACACAACAGAAACCATGGGTTGAGGATGTAGAGCTGTGGAGGGTGGCAGAAAGGGGAGAAGATGAAGTAAAGGAAACAAGGGGTTTCGGAGAACATGACTTAGAAAGGTAAGGCGATTTTACAAAAACAGCAGGGGGTGGGGAAATAATGTAGAGAGGTTTTCAGAGACGGAGAGACGTGGTTTCAGCTACAAATCATCTCTTTCACCAGACTTATTCTCTCATTACAGCCCAGCACTGATCCTGTACATTACACACTCAAATTTGAAGAGACAGAACAGATAAAGTTATGTTTAAAAACAATCACAGCCATAGAGTGGGATAATGCAGTCCCTAACGTTGGCCTAACCTTTAAGACAGACACTCACTTTCTCCATCCTGTCTCTACACTAGTCCCACACTTGTTGACACCTTCTTGTTTAGAGACACTCTAATGTTTGATTGCTACAGAGCCCTCTCTGTTATTTCATTTTGATCAGTAACAGCAGATCCTCCTTCTTCAGAGAAGGATCATTAATCTGGGGAGAGAGACAGCAGCCGTACAGTGTCAGAAGTGAGAGAGATGCTGGGACCTACGTTGAGTTCGGCGGGCTTCCAGAAGGGTTGGGCAGGCAGCAGCAACAACAACAACAATAACAGAAGACATCATATACCAGAAACACAACACTATACAATACCTAGCACTCCTAGCACTGCTCAAATGAAGTGAGAGAGGCAACGTGCTATGCCTGCGCTGTAAGAAAACAAAACATATGAGGCCAAAACGGGTGAAATTAAAGTTAGTGATGGAAAAATGCAAACGCTTGGTCCAAATACATCAAATAATCTTATCAACTGATTATTTCTGTCAATGCTTTTTGCCACCATAGTTTCCAGCTTTATGAAACCATCCACGGCTTGTATTCTCTATTGAAAGGAAGTGGCCTTGTAGTACTCCAATATTTTCTTAAGGAAACTAATGGTTAAAAGCATTGCATAATCTAAGGTTTTGACATGATCGTACAGCAAATTATTGCACAATGCCTATTACTACAGTACCACTACTACTGCCAATACTACAGCTAATGAACAAAGTATTTATAAAACTGCATCCTAGACATATCACAAGTTGTATGTTCATGGCAGCGTGACAACATGTAATAACCCTGTAAAAGCATGAGAAACAAAGACATTGTACAATCAGACAAACCTTTATAAACATTCGTATTGTATTTGGATTTGGATGCTCCTGAGAAACAGGCCATACAACGGGTTTGCTTTTTTCCATCATGGAGAGAGCGTGCAGCAAGCACCATCCAATCGAAAAGTTCACCAAAACACCACTGATAAAGAGAGTTTCACCAATCAGATCAATTTGATCACTGATGTTCCAACAAGAAATATCCAATGACATTTTCAGAGCCATTCCAGCCATTTGTTCAGTTTTTACCCAAGAGGCTGGCCTCTCTTTATCTGTGGCTCAAGGTCAGAAGAGGTAAATGTACTCACATGTTTGGACAGGTCTGGGCTTTTGGAGTCAACGTCATACCTGAAAGGAAACAACTTTGAAGAGCGGCACAGCTAGATTTACTGTAAAAACTAAAGAGGACACTCTTATCTGAGTGGGGACTTCAAGTCTGAGGATCTGTCATGACTGAAGGGAGCATATCACACCACCCATTTCTGCCCTTTCACATCTTGATACCAAGAGGGGAGAGTTACAGGGGACGGTTTGTCCTCTTCCATGATAATGAACAGTGGTCCTGATCTGATTTGCATATGAATACAACGCGATGAAAGAGAGGGAAATGGTGCGTATGGGGTGTACCAAGATTAAACATCTGGTGAAACGATAGATCCTGTTAGCCCAGAGATTAATCACACTCAGTTAGAGAGAAAAGGAGTGATGCTACGAATGAAGGCAACTCTCCACATGAGAAAAATCTGCCGATAAGCTGCGCAAACTACAGTGTTTGTTCCTTTCTCTCTATTGATTGAAAAGAAACATCAAATGATACAATTGCCAAATTGCAGCAATTTATTTATATATTTATTTGTTTTTATATTCTATATTGGCATAGCTGTATGGGATATAATCTTCATATAAAAAGCAGGATGTGCTGAGGGTCATTCCATTGAGAAGTTTCAAAGAGGCCTGAAAGCTCAAAGGAAATGGGGAAATGGCTGTTTGTGTGGTTTTAAATGGAGATGAATGCATCCTTCACGGATCTGAAGAAGTAAGTAAGTGCCCAGATAGCTGTGTGTGTGTGTGTGTGTGTGTGTGTGTGTGTGTGTGTGTGTGTGTGTGTGTGTGTGTGTGTGTGTGTGTGTGTGTGTGTGTGTGTGTGTGTGTGTGTGTGTGTAAGGGTCCAGGCCATAAAGGGCTGGCCAACACCTCACATCCCTATCGAAGTATGATGATGTTGACATATATTTTTTAAAAAGACCACTCGTATATCAGAGTGGAGAGAGAGAGAGAGAGAGAGAGAGAGATGGACAAAACCTTGATGAAATCTATGAATGGTTGTAAATGTGAATGGATATGAAAGTTGTCCGTGTGTTACAAAACTGTAATGATGTGGTCAGTTTCTTCAGAGTAAAAGCTCAATTAGCACAGAACAGAGGAAGCGGCACCGTAAAAGACAGCGAGAGAGTTAGAAAAGAGCAGGCATGGCAGGAGCCCGATCAGGGCCACAGGGACACGACTTCAAAAGGGAATCACTCACAAGTCAAAGCGGAGATTCTGCTTCTCCTCAAAGAAGTAGTCCAGGATGTACTTTCGAACAAAGTCAGGGTTTAGTGTGTTGTCTATCACCTCCGTTCTGCCAAACTAAGGAAGGAGGAAGACAGATGGAGATTGAGAGAGACAGAAGGATGACAGGAAAGGGAAAAAAAGGAAACCAAAATAAAAAAATAGAAAGAATAGAGTTAGTAGTGGTGACATTGGCCATGGGGCAAAATTGTTATCCTGATTTCCTGTTCTCTTCTTTGTCCTCTTCTTTTTTTCTCTCTCTGTTTCCGTCTCAGACTCACACAAGCACTCAGACACACACACACACATTTACTGATTGCACTGGCCTGATTAGCAGAGCTACTATCACACACTGGCGCTGTGCAGAGGAAGCCAGGGGTGTGTTTCCTGGTTCCTTGATCCTGACTCCTCTTCCACATTAATTACAGAACCAGGATCACCCACTCATTAACCCCATAGAGAGAAAGCGAGAAACAGAGGGAGAGATGGGGGGAAAAGTGGAGAGAGAGAGAGGAAGAGAAATGGCTGAAGCGGTAGGAAGAGCAGGAGAAGAAAAGGGGGCAGAAAAGGAGAGGGGTTGCAAAGCAGAGGAGGGAGAGTAGGGGGTAGGGGGGGAGTGGGAGTGAGAAAAGAGTGGGAATGGAGAGGAGAAGAAAGGTGGTGATTAAGGTCTCCTAATTAGTGAGATTCTCACCCCCAAAGTGCCAAACCCAGGGAAAATGCCAGAGGAAAGCTGGCATCGACCCAACAGCACTCCTCACACATACACAGTTATTCCTAAAGCTGGAAGACGGTTTGCAGATGAAATACATAATAAATCCTTTAAAACCTCTTAAAGTAACGCCCTGTGATAAAGCACTCACTCTCAGGACTCTGCAACCCATGGCTGTACATCAAATTTTGAGTGCAAAAAGTGAATGCTTGAAGATCCTAGCAGAGTGGCTAAGCTATAGCACGCTAGCTTTTTGGTTACTACCCTCGGGGCAGCTGCATTTTTTCACACAGCTATTTGTGTTGATATATGAATTATTCAGTTAGCAGAAAACATAGTTAGCTTTTCCACCACTGGTGCTGTCAGGTTTTTTTCTCTCAACTCCAGAGACGAGGCTAACCACTATCAGTATGACCACTAGCAGCTCCAGTGGAGATAAAAGAAGCACAGAGCAGCACGTCTAATTGTTGCCTTGTACGCAAGTATGCATGTATTTATAGAAAGGGAGCAAAGTAACCATATTTACTTTTACAGTAATTACAGATGGGCTGAAGATTTTTTTTACTCACGTGTTTGCAACATTGTGACTAGGTTGGGTGCAATACAGTGAACCTGTTACCATAAGGTAGGGTGTGTTCACACTCTTCTGTGTTTTTATATACCAAAGGGGAGTGGTGAAAACTGGCTACTTTGGAAAAAGCACATCACTTTGCTTCTTTTTAAGCAGAGTAGAGCGCTTTCTGAAGCTGAAGAAATTACATATTTTGTCATAACAAGACAACTTGGATTGCATTTTTTTGTGAACCGACCAATCACAAGGAAGAGGAGGTGCTATACAGACAGCTGACCGCAGTCCCACCCCCCTACTCTGCCCCCATCTCCAAACCCAGCACAGGCAGTCTTCTCTCTGCCATGGTCAAACACCAAACAAGTTACTCAAAATCAGTGGTACATGCAACACGCATGCATGCATCTATTCCCAGTTTATGTAACCTACACTTCAATACAGGGTCTGAAAGTGTTTACTGTGAACACGCCCTTAATTTAGCAGTAGTAACAGAATCCACTTCACACAAGCTCCATGATTTGTTTCAAAACAAACCAGCAGCTTCCCTGCAGTAGCTCCTAACGCATCACCCAGCAAAAACAAAAACATATAAGTCTAAACCAAAATCTGTGCATGTCCCCAATGAAAGTGTGAGACCAAAACAGATAAAAGTAACTTTGTTTATTCTACATGACTCCACTCACATTTGGTAACCTAGCAACGCCCATACACCAGGAAGTAGTATTCTCCTCCTCCTAATATTCTCCTCTGCTTTCACTCACTCTCTCTGTTTTCATGTCTAGGTTGTTCATGATTTGTTTGAAGAATTTGCAATTTACCAACTTTTTTTACTTTTAGTGTACAGCCTTATTTAAGACCTTTCTGTTGCTTTTTTTCTGTTTTGGTGATGCTACAGCAAGTAGCATATTCCTGGAATAAACAGCAGCAGAATGACTGTTTCTACTGATTACTTCTAAACCACAATCACAAATCCAATGAAATGCAAAGCAAACTCTTGACTCTAGTCGTTTGTGATTCTTTGTGATTACTGTGTCTGTGGTGACATTTGCAATCAGAACATTTCTTGAAACTAATCACTGTATTTGTTGCAACTGCTTTATGAGTGATGTAAAATTTCAAGGAGTTGCACATGGATGGATGACACACACAGCAATTCAGAATTTTTCATAATGTAATTTTTAACTAAATCCTCAAAAAGATGTGTTGAAGTCTTTCGCCTGCAGTCCACCATAAAGGTATGAAATGAGGTGCAGATGCAGATCATCTATTGTGTCTGGGACTTTATATAAACTCCTTCTCAGAAAATCTCACATCTCACAACTCACAACAAGAAAAAGGAGAAATGGACACTGATGTTGAATCTGTGAGCTGACTGACTCCAAGAGATTGTGAGGTGTTGATGAGACTGTGTGAAATGTGTTAGTAAAGTGGAGTGATGCAGAGATAGACTCTATAATGTGATTTCCCTGCTGAGTGGAGGAGACAATGCAGAGATGCAGAGTTCATTAGATACTTCTGGGCAGCAGGACATGGCTAATGAGAATCCTGTATGAAATCACAGAGAAAGACACACACACACACACACACACACACACGAACAGACACTGTGACAGCATAGCCTAAAACAAACAAAGGCCCCATCACAGTCAAGACAGTAAAGTCTAATATTTATCTTTATGTTTTTTGTCTCTTTGAGCAAACATGAGCTGCTATATGAACGTACTATAGTTCTATGGCCAACATAGATCTTTATTCTTTTAATAACTTGGGCCGACAGTGACACAGTGACGATATAAGGAGCTTGTTAGAGTCTTGTGTTCTGACAGACAGTTCGAGGTAATTGGGAGTCTGAGTAGTGTGAGACTGGAGCTCTTTCTGCTAGTATAGTCAGGGAAACAGGGAACAGGGAAAGGACTGGGTGTGTCTAAAATTCTTCAAAAAAAGAGACAGATACACACACACAGACACAGTGTTGTACTGTTTGTCACTGAGCAGCCCCATTGGAACAGTAGGGAGTTAAGGGCCTTGCCTGTGGGCACCAGCCCAGATTTACCCAGCTGGACCGGGTATTTAGGCTCCCATAGCCACATGAGCGACCACCCAGACAACCAGGAGACCACCAGTGGACATAAGTGTATCTTGGCTTCATGGGTAAATCCCAAAGTTTGTCACTTTGAGCCCCTGAGGGATCTTTGACAGATGCCAGGGCTGTGATTGTGTGGACAAGGGACACACACACACACACACACACACACACACACACACATACACATACACACACTCACACATACATACACACATGCCCACAAGGAGCAGCTAAGCAAACAGCGGGTGGTCGCTTGTGACGTCAAAAGCGAATCAGTGGGAAAAAAGGGGGAAAAGGTCAGCGTTGTCAGCTGATCGCCGTAGCGCTCTCGCTCTCTCACACACACACACACATGCACACACACACACATACATACACAACCTGATACAAACTCGCCTAGCGTTTTGGAGAAAGACATTATTGAATGTGTCTTGTACTATTGCCTGTAATAACCTTTGTGAACTTTAATGCAGGAACAACTTGTATGGAGCCTCCGTGTGTGCGTGTGTGTGTGTGTGTGTGTGTGTGTGTGTGTGTGTGTGTGTGCTGTGCCTGTGTTTGACCCTAAGAAATTACTCGAGTAAAGGTTTCATTTCATGTCATAAAATAGAAGACATTTTACCACCAAAATGTATTTCTCACCCTCCACTGAGTTTTTTTGTTCTTGATGATAATGCACTGTGTGTGTAGCAACAGAGCAGCCCTACCTGAAAACCTGTTAATATTTCCTATGGCCAAAAGGTACTTTCCATCCCAATTTGTAACAAGGCATAATGCAGTATGGCAGTATATATAGTGTATCGGTAGAGGAGAACGAATGGGTGCAGTTGGGTTTTCGAAGAAGGTAAAAAGGCAGAGCAGATGTAGTTTTGTGATCTTGAACAGCTTAGGCCAATACTGAAGTGGTACCACTGCTTCACCTAACCAGGACCTCCATCCGTATAGAAAGCACCAACTGCATAAACATAGTCGATCGGGGACGGTGCTTTACATAACAAACACAGGAGGAGGTGGAAATTATCATCAGATACGATCCAAGCCTAGCTGAGGGACCAGGAGGCTAGAGGGCCCTGTCAAGGCATGTTATTTGCAAGTCCCTGGTGAGTCACCTGTTTGGCTTTGCCCCCTCTGTCTGAGGTTTTGAAATACAGCGTATGATTCAATTCACTTCACAAAGAGTTACCTGGAGCTGCGTCGACGCCCACTAGTTTCAAATATTATGATTATGGATGTGATGTTTCATCTCCAAAATGAGCTGATTTTATTTTATTTATCAGGAAGCAAACCAATCACTGAACACAATGGAGAGAAGCATCATTTGGAAAGTAGAAGCTTGAAAGTAAACCAAAGTGATGTGCTCATTGAACTAATGATCGTGTGTCCTGAATGAATACCGGTCCTTCTTGCATTCTTATTGGCTGTTAAAATAGATAGAGCTAGTGACATACAGTTTAAGAGGGAAGGCCTGTCATACACACACACACTTGCACATACACGCAAACACACACACTCACACACACACAGCACCCCCGCAGTCCTCCAGCTACATGTGACTGCAAGCCCACACAGCCATCTGTTTTCACCAGGTAAAACACAAGAAACACATGAGGGTCATCTGAGTGTATAAATACATATTCCATTATATGATGATCCATCATACAGGAAACGTCTATACGGGTAATGACATTGAACCCAGAGGTTATCGATCATTATTATGAAATCCATTATGGGTACGTGTGTGTGAGCATACAGACAAACATACGCAGAGATGCATACACAGATTTACACAGGGACACCTGGTAAAACAAAAGAACAAGTGGAAGTTAACCAAGACTACCCACTTGTTTACTAGCAGCTAGGTGGCTAGCGCAATCTTCCATAGACAGGAGCGGGTCACGTCACCTGGCGGCACTCTCCGTTATATATTTCTGTTTAAATACTTTGTGTATTTATAAGGCAGTCAATGAATAAATGTCTCCTCGTTCTATGTCATATTTCAGAAGGGGAACCACAGGGATAAATAGAGCAGGATGGATGACTGCAACGCTGCAAGAGCTGCCTTGAAATCCCCCCGACGTGTTGTTTAGTCCCCAAAATGTCAAATGTGTTTTTTGTTGGGTGAGGTCTCTCCTCAAGCTACTGACACTGTGCTGGCTGGCTGAGCAGCTTTGATAATGTGTTAAAGCTATTGACTGCTTCCGTAAAGTGAAAAAGACCCCCTACGCCACACACACACACACACACACACACACAACCCCCTCCCACATACACACAGAGATCCTTTCTTAGGTAGGCGTGTGTGTGTGTGTGTGTGTGTGTGTGTGTGTGTTCTCTTGCAATTCTCTCACCTCTCTCCACTGTTTGGTCTCAACTCCCTGGGTGTAGAGCACGCATACTGTCAGAGAGAGAAAGTAAGAAAGAGGGAAAGAAAGAAAGACAGACAGACAGAAAGACAGAAACAGATACAGACAGATAGACACACATTCAGAGAAATGCAGGTAGATTCCAAACGGATCAATACAAGGGTATTAGCTCCAGTACTGTGAATAAACAGACATGCCACTCTGAGCAATACAACACTGGCAGTCAGACTGCAGGGGTGGAGGTGGGGAGGTGGTGGTGGTGTGTGTGTGTGTGTGTGTGTGTGTGTGTGTGTGTGTGTGTGTGTGTGTGTGTGTGTGTTGGGGGGGTGGTTTTACAGAGAGAGACATACAGAGAGAGTCTAAAGAGGTTATCAAGCCAGAAGATACTCACGTGGATCTGACTTGGAGAATGTGTCCTTATCCAACAAAGTTCTGAAAAATGAAGAAGGAGAAGAGTCAATCGCTGACAAATAACCTCCTGTTCATGCTGAAATGTATTACAGATGTAGTTTATCATCAAAGTTTCACGTGGTGAAGTCAAAAGTGAATTACCATTGCACGGCTTCAAAAAGGAACATTTTAATTGTGCTCTCCAGAGAACTCAGAGGGAACGGTCTGACAGCCAGGTAGATAGATGCAGGAGAGACACATGAACCGATACTATAGCTACTACTCTACATTACACAAGTTTACCACAGGGTGAAGACCTAGACTTGAAACTGAGCATGCAGCAGTATCCTGTGTGTGAGTATGCTCACCGTTTTTAGGCCACAGAGCTCAGAGCTACAGTGGGAAACTAGCAAAGTAACTTCAAATCAATACACACATGTGGTTCTAGTTTTAGGCTAGAGTCTCTCAGATATTTCCATGAAAGGTAATAGCATAGATTGATTACCTGTAGGAGATCTGAGAGCACTTAAATGTGAGAGTGTGTGGGCACACTGATCAATTATTCTACAGTTACTTGTGTGTGTATGTGTGTAGCAGATGAGGGAGCTCTCTTTCTCACACACACACACACACATACACACATGCACACACAAACACACTCATTCACAGATTTACAGACAACAAAATCATCTTGCTAGCAGACGTATCACCAGACAAAATTGTGGGTTGTGGTATCTCACATGATGGCAGCCTGATTACCACCATGTTCACGTGTTTACTGCACTCTCATTCCCTCTCCCCTCTGACCCTCACCCCAACTCTAAACCTCACCCCAACCCTCACCCCATCTCCATCTTTGCATTGGTGCATAGTTTTGTATGTAAAGGGATGCCCGTACAAAAGATACACGTAGTCTTTATGATAAAAGTTAAAAATAGTGTTGATCAATACACCATTATAGTCTGTACGTTACAATTAACTATCCATTGAACTTCACCATCCTATGGATATTTAAAAGAAGCCAATTAATCAGTTTCCTTAAACTAATTTGTACTTTAATTGCAAAATTAATGATTAGTTAACATTTAATCTGGCAATTAATGTTACTAATTGAATTCAGCAGGTAAAGAGTATTTTGGCAGAGATCACAGTTTAAAAGGAATCTTCTTAACCTGCAGATTGAATACTTGCCTGGATTCACAGCAAAGGTTGGAGATTATAGGCTTCTGTTGTGAGAAGAAAGAGAACTAAAAAGGTCACCATCAAGAATCTGTTTCCTGCTGTCTGCCACTTGGTCTGTCTCACTCCGCCCATCAAATCTGTGCCTTGATTCTCTCTATTTGTTCATTAAACTCCCCTGTATTTTTCATCAGTAGTGACATTTTGTATTCCTCTCATTTGTGCAGTTCTGCCATTAACTCTCCCAACAGGAGTATAACTATTTCAAAAGGTGACAGTGAGCTCCCTCTTTGATGTTTGTTCTCTCTCCTCCAGTTTCTCACTCTGGCCCCTGTCTCTCTTTAGCTGCCTCTCACTCATTCAATGTCTTTCCCTCCTTCCATCTCCATTTCTCAACCTCTTCCCAGTTTTTCCCGTCTCCGTAGTACATCACATTCCCCATCATGCTTAACCTTTCCATAATGCTTGCCAGGAGCTACTATGTACCAAACACCAGGGGCTACCCTTTTTGGGGAGCTTCAGCCCCCCCTAGAAAATCTAAGTGATTTTCAAAATAAAATAATTCTTATTATTTGTTTACATTAACTAGGCTAAGGCTACCCAACTCATAGGCATACATACTGATTTCAAATAAACAAATAATCATAGTGATCATAGAGTGTCCACACAGTGACATGAGAGCCCCCTCTTGAGATGTCAAAGACTACTGCCGTCTCTGTTTATTTCTTACATTTTCTTTTGCAATTTCTGTAACCACAACTTTTCTGCTTCGCACTTTCGTTAGCCTCAGTCTTTTTTGATCTTTTCTTTTCTCCTGCATTTCTCGCCCCCCCCCCACCCCCCTTATGCTACAGCTTTCAACAACAGCAAGTTGAGAAGACCATTACTGAGGAAAAGAAAAGGAAATCCTTAAATCATGTGTTTGTCGTCTTATGTTCAAAGTTACAAAGACAATACCAGCAGATACTCTGTGATAGTGAGATGTGTCAGATGTAAGATCAACACTGTCGAACTGCCTGTGCTTTACAGCATTTACAGTAAAAGCTATAGAGTCCAAGATTCCCTACAGTTTGATCTAAAACTAGAAGAACAACTTTGTGCCATGAAGGCTAAAGTTAATTAAAGCCTCTTCCCTCCCCCAAAGTAGGAGTGACAGCTGATTTTTACCTATCAAAAAAAAAGACACAGCTGATTATCCTTGCTCTGGCACACCTGAAAGGGGCGATACTGGAGGAGGACTTAGAAATAGTCAAGTCATCATGGTGGGAAAAATCACACTGCAACAACTAATAACATCTTGTACTTTTTAGCTTACCATGCTTTCTTGCAAACGGTTTATTTAAAGTGCTTATTGTACATGCTTGAGAAACCTTTCATATGGAGATTTGTGTTGTGTTGAGGCTCAGTAGCAGCTCTGTTCAGACAAATGGAGAAACAGTCAAAAAGTAGGTTTTATTCAATTAATTCTTGGGTAGCTGAACATGTCTCTCTCTCTCTCTCTCTCTCTCTCTCTCTCTCTCTCTCTCTCTCTCTCTCTCTCTCTCTCTCTCTCTCTCTCTCTCTCTCTCTCTCTCTCTCTCTCTCTCTCTCTCTCTCTCTCTCTCTCTCTCTCTCTCTCTCTCTCTCTCTCTCTGTCTCATATGTACACACACACAATCCCACTACAGACACAAATGCCAGAGATTGGAACAGGTGCTGTTGATCAGATTCATAATCACATGCTTTGCTTGGTATGTGTGATTTATTCAGCTCTTCTCCAAATACATATTCAGTTACATTTGGATGCCGTTCATCTCAAAGGGCACATTAGCACACAATGTGAAGCAGCCACCCCTATTTATCAGTGCGCACTTTTTGTTTTGAATGTTGTTTTCTGGCTGTACGCCATCTGAATGCAGTCTGGCAATATCACAGATTGTGATGAATGTTGGAAGTTACTGCATCATGATTTTTAACACTGAAAATAATCAATCAGTGTATTATTGTCATTACCAATTCAGTGTTTTGGTGATGTTATGCTATTACTGTTTTGAAATCTAGTTTACTTACAAATCATTACCGTAGCCAGCCACCCAGAAAACAATGTATTTTGTACTTAGAAGTCCTTAGCATTCCTCACACCAGTGCTGCGCCACTTTTGTAGCTGTCTGTTACAGTTACACAGAAGTGGAACAATGGGACCAAATAATAAAACCAATAACAGCAGTGAGAGGAAGTTGTGTAAATGAGATGTATAAACTCAACCCCAGGGGCCTTTAAGTAACCCGGCAATATGATCAGAGATACAAAAGAAGCTGAATTTAGGACACTTTGTTCTAATAAAAGGGAGCAGAGAGATTGTTGGTTGTTGGTTGTTTTTAATTTCAAGCATTTTTAAACACCAAAACCTCCTATTAATAATTCATGAAGTAATATAAATCATGTCACTTTGATACCGGTAATACGAAGGCACACTCTTGATAAAGTTTTCAGATTATAGTACAGTTACTACTGAAGTAAGTAACTCAATTATGTACTCAATATATAGTACAGCAAAGCGAATCCTTTTCTGAGAACCCAAGGACAGGAGGGAGAAAGAGGGGAAAGCTGTGGAGGAGGCAGCCATATTTCTCACACCCTCTGGAAGTTATACAAGCATCCTTATATTTGAAGTGCTGAAGCTTCCATATACACACAGATATAGACACAGTCTGCCTGACCTTTCAGTTATTTAAAGCATCCAGGGTGACTTGCAATGAGTGCATCAATAGAATAAGCTTAAAATCCTATATCACCATAAATGACAAGCAACCAAAATTGGGGGAGAGAAGAAGAGAGATGTAGAGATTCTACATCCCTACCAGTAAACACACCACCTGTGTGTGTCGGAAATATGTATGTATGTGTCTGTGTGGAAGACGTTAATCAAAGATGCTATTTTCTCATGAATAGATGACCATGAGCTGAGATGACACTCTAATGCTAGAAAAAATGTGAGCTTTTCTCTGCTACAAACAGCAGCAGTGATGTGATTTGTCCTGGGCCAGTTAGTTACTCATCAAAAGATCAAAGTAGCAGGGAGGGAGAAATAATGAAATATACCCACAGAAAGCTCACAGGGGCTACTGATGATTGTTTTGTCAATGACATTTAGAGAAACCTTTAAATGGGATACCTCTAACTAATAGTAGAAATAGAATGATACTGAAGGAAAGGAAACAATTTCATTAAAGGATCTCCTTAAGGAGTGGGATCTTTGTTTTGAAATGTGTCTATGAAAAGTGAAATTGTAGTATAATGTTTAAGTATTTCAGCCCTGCTCCACACATGGGAGCTGACCAGTACGACAGTCTCCTAATGTTGTCAGGTGAGCAATGCCTTGCTGAATGCAGCATTAAGTATTGTTAAGTAGCATCGGACCACCCTCTTTCCTGATATGGTTAACTTTGATCGTCTACTGTATATTAGTGCAGTGTGTGTGTGTGTGTGTGTGTGTTTGTGAGACATAATCATGCAAGCATGGGAGCATCTTGACTATTATGTAATTGTATCCCTCCACACATGTTGGTGAAAACTGAGATATTTCATTTCACAACATAAATTAAGCCGATTCATCCATAACACATTTGCACTCTTCTGACTGTTTGGCGGTCTGCTTCACACCATTATATTTCAGTAGTCCTTCTTCGCTCTCCACCTCTTCTTTCCTAATTGAATTATTCTTTATTTCCCCATTGGTCCAAAATGGATGATCCCATATATCATCCATCATTCAGCTCCTGTTTTTCTCTGCTATGTATATCCCCTCCATTGGTGTCTTTACGCACAACATAAGTTCAACACAACATCGTCTTCCTTGCCTCCACCAGCCCCGTGCCACCTCTCATTACTGTCTAACATTCTGTCTATTATTGCATGTATTTTTAGATACTGTCTCATTATATTCTGTGATTTCCCTTTTCTCCTACTGCCCCTGTGTATTGGTTGCATCCGGATCTAGTTGGTGCACATTGTTGCAATGATCAAAACAATAACCGCCATGATAATCATCACCACAGCCTACAATAAAAAAAGAACACCTCACCATCTCTATGAAATGAGTTTTGGGTCGGGTTTTAGATATCCAAGCACTACTCAATTACACGTTGTTAGTTCTAGTTTACTGCAGTTACAAGCGCAGTAAAAAAAGTGATAAAATGTCTTTCGCAATTCACCACAAAGCGATCATTCTCTGCTGCAGTTGACAAATTAATAGGATGAGGATTTTAGTGCTTCCTGACAAGCACATTTCAAAAGCTCTGCTCTAGCCCACAGCCTGCTGATGAATAGCAGTCAATTACAAATAAATGACAACTGACAGTTTTGCAATTTGGCGGCACTGTAGCCTCACAGCAGGAAGGACCCGGGTTTGATTCCCCGGCCCGGCCCTTTCTGTGTGCGGTCTGCATGTTCTCCTTGTGTTTGTGTGAGTTTCCTCCCACAGTCTAAAGACAGACAAGTCAGGTGGATTGGAGAGTCTAAATTGCAGAGAGATGTGATTGCTGTCTCTCTGTGTTCGATGAACTAGCGACCTGTCCAGCATTTTTACCTGCCTTCTGCCCAATGCATGCTGGGATAGGCTCCAGCCCCCCCATGACTCTGAATAGGAATAAGAAGGTAAAAAAAATGAATGAATGAATATTAATAAATTGGAGGATCCAATGGATGGGCATGGTGACAGGTCAGAAGATGAACTTCTAATCTATTTATTCCCCATTTAACATAACATTACATAACATTATCGACCATCTGTTGTTGTTTACTTAGCTCTATTTATGATGATCATCTGGACTTTTGGGAAAATGCTTGCTAATGCACATCAACAATTGGTCAATGGGATCTGTTTTGAAGTGACATAGCAAAATTGATCTTAATACTCTATAACTCACAAGCCCAGAGTGTAACCCATGCTGCCCTATTCCATAATGGAGGAATATCAGGGTCCAATATTACATGGTAAACCTCTGGTATAGCTTTAAAGGTTAACATGAATGTAACAAGCTAGTGTAGTGAACTGTAAATCCATGGTGGAGTCGATGGATAGTGTGGAAACAGATCAGAGCAAGCAAGCTGTGTTTTATGACCCATTTCAGAGTATTCACATTTTGGAGAGGACACACACACATCAGAAAATGCACACACACATACACACAGAGAGAGAGAGAGAGAGAGAGAGAGAGAGAGAGAGAGAGAGGGGAGAGAGAGAGAGAGAGAGAGAGAGAGAGAGAGAGAGAGAGAGAGAGAGAGAGAGAGAGAGAGAGAGAGAGAGAGAGAGAGAGAGAGGGGTTCTTGCCAGCATAGATGAAGAAGGCTTTCAAACAGGAAGTTAGAGAAAGGCATGACAAAAGGCTGTAGTAACTGGAGCATCCAACACCACCACCTAGCTAGCAGAGGCTCAGCATGGGTGTATTCAAAACTAGGTCTGAAACAAAAACTCATCAAAGCGTTCTTTTTATTACCTTGTGCCGAGTGCAACCCCCATAACATATGCCTTCCTACATACCAGCCCCAAGTCAACAACGGTCCTGCCTTAAATTTAGAAGTAAAGCTCATCAGAAATCTCACCTCATCTGCGAGCGTGTATACAGACACAACCCATCTTCACAGTCTTAGATCAGCAGAAACTTTGGAAATGGCCTCAGGTGAATGCCTGTGCTGGATTGAAGGTTGTTGTAATTACAGTAAAATGATGTACAATCATCTCGTAATAATATGGGGAAATCTCCTGTTCCTTTTCAACAAAGTGCTAATCCCAATGAATGGCTTGCTGAGAGAGAGCTACCTTAGAGGACACCACTATATTTTGCTGATCAATATAGAAAAGAAAGTTAAATCTAAGCTCAGAAAATTTGTTCTACATTTGATAAATTAGTGAAATGCACTATGATTATTTTAAAATTAAATGTGAGTGAGGCTGTTTGCCTTAAAAAAAACAGGCAGAGCATCAGATAACTGATATGACATGATGAAATATTAAGATTTGCATTAGGCGTTACGTAAGCGGTCTCAAAGGGATCGGCGATACAAGAGGAGTTTCAATCTGACACAACTTGAAACACAATTTCCCGCTATGTAGATGAGATTATGAAAGGATGTGAGACGTGTGGAGGCAGCGGGGGCAGGATGGCGGTATGTATGGCTCAGTGCACGAGGGAAGGCAAGAGAGTATCAATGTAAGAGGAAAATCGAATGCCTGAGAAAGAAGAGGAGAATTAAAATGTGTTAGAGAATGTGTGTATATGTGTGTGAAACAGATAGATAGATAGATAGATAGACAACAGAGTGAAATTCTAAGTGCGAGAGAGGGAGTGAGGGAGAAAGATGAAGTCCTTAGAGAGAGGATCAGAAATAGACTGACGATAACAGAGTCCCTCCTGCACGGGGAGAACAAACAAAGCCTTGTTAGACAGACATAGCTGACTTTATTTAGGGGGATCTGACACAAACCAAAATAATTAGACAGCTTCCTCCCTCTAACCTGCGGGAGGTTCCTCAGCACTCGGTGTATCAGCTCGCCACACTCTGAGTGCAGGCTGAGAATAGGATGATGAATACCCGGGGATGACTAGTTCTTTTTGAAGAAGCGTTTCAAGACGTGAAAATTATGAAGCTGATTCGATTCCTGACTCGGAATAGTGTACAAGTCAGCGTAAATAGGCTTCCACGGCCTAATTAGTAAAACCTTGAAGGCTCGTAGATTTTGATTTTGAACTTCACTGAGGTGTGCTCACTGTAGAGCTCTAATTACACCGTACACCTCTCGGCTGTAAAAAAGAGAGAATTGTCATTCCAGTGGATATTCTCATTCACACTATGCATGAAGTGCATGAGTAATTATACTTGAATAGATACTGAAAACTGCACTGAATATTTCTCTGTCCACAGCTGTCATTGAGAAATGGGTCAACATTATTTGGACTTTATTTGGACTGACTGGCGGCTTAGTCTGACGGCAGGTTTGAGGGATGAATGCCTGTGTGGTAATAGTCACCATGCTATAACCACTATGTTGCACACACTTCATTTTGTTTCCAGTGTGGTGTTGCCTAACACTAGCCTGTGCGCTTGCAAATAAAAGTGCAAATCCAGTGTGTATTCTTCTGGTGGGTGTAACATGAATATGTATACAACCAGCCCAGGCTCTTTGCTTGACCTCTTCTGCTTCACAACTTAATACTGGGAGAGGTGTTTGTGCACGTGTGTGTGCACGTGTGCGTGTGTGGGTGTGTGTGTGTGTGTGTGACAGACAGTGACACAATTGATATGTGTTCCTGCAAATCTGACAATTTGAAACACTGATCCATCACTTATGGGCTGGATTTGTAAATATTTGTGTAAAATGTTTAAAGATACTGCAATTCTGGGCCACCATAAAGTATTTTCCATTGCAAATACTTCCCATACATACATGCACACATATTAACACAGAAAATCAATCATACCCAAGACATGCGGTCAGTGTACCAGGACCACATATCTCTGAAGAACAGCTGAAAACCCCTGCTGCTTTACAATTAGATCTCTGATCAATGGCCTCAGCTGCCTGGTCCCACCAACAGCAATTTACAAAACAGGATTTGCTTTGTGAGTTATGAGAAAAGGCTCGCTCCCACCTAAACATGAGACAAGGAAAGAATTTGAAACAATTTGATTGATTATGCCCCGAAGGCATACACACACAGATACACACACACACAAACCACACACACACAAGTGAATGTAGAACACGTCTGCTGGGGAAATGAGAATTGCTGATATTCAGCCCCACGTCTTCAATCACCCTTAGGTTTAATGTCATGAAAACTTGCTGTTCTTGAGAAGAGTAGGGAGGGAAATAATGTGTCGAGGGGATACATGGAGGAAAGAAGACAGGATGTATGTGCTTAAGTAAGGGGATAATTAGGGGATGCACAGTGTTAAGAACGTTGCTCATCCCCAAGATGCAATTATATAGAGCAGAAAGGTGTTGAGTGTTTCGCTCAAGGATATTTAAGTGGAAGGAAAGGAAGGTTGTGAGTGGTGTTGGGGACATGTGGATGCGGTCGGCCTGTTCTCATATCACTAACTGTAACTTTAACCTAAGTTGTTTTAGCACAGCGATAGGTTATAGCCACGCATAGACACATACAGCACAAATCAAGTGTGCATAACTCGTCCATAAGATATCATATGAAGGGTGTATGCGTTGAATGAGTGAGGGAGGAGGGTGGTGCAGAAGAGAGGGGTAGAGAAGGGGGGTAGAAGAAGGTAGAGAGAGGGAAAAACTGAGGGAGAGAAGGAGGGTAAATAGAGGTGGAAGAGGAAGATGAAAAGAGGATCCTTCCTTTTTTTTCATCTTCAAACCTCTAACAGATCTCTAACAGATGGGGAAGCAAGCAGGGAGGAGAAGAGAGGTAATGTGGAGGAGTAGAGGCAGTGATAGCAGGAGATGGGGAGGAGGTGCTTTATAAGATGGCAATGAGGATGAGGAAGAAAGAGGAAAAGAGCATTGGGTAAAACATGTAGCAGAGTGTTATTAAAAATTGCATGAGGTATCAAAAAAGCTTCAGCTACCCCCTTATCATTTTTCCAGATCGTATCACTGTGTTGCTACTTGTCATTATTATCCATGTATTATGATACATGGTAGTGATGAGAATATCCATATATATTCTACTGTTTGTACTAATTGTATCATCGTCCACTCATTCATCTTACGTCTATTATAACACGAGCAGCAGTAACAATCCATAAATAAAGCTGTCTTCATAGCCTCAATCGTCTAATCCGGAACGCTGGCATTGCTTTTCTGTCGGATCGATGTCTGAACCAAGTGAGATCATTTTTCCCACCAGCTGTTGAATTATTCAGGCCAGGACTTCCTCCGGGGAGATTCCCAGTCAGCCTGCCAGCCAGACACAGTAAGCTGGCAGGCTGGCAGGGAAGCTCGGGAACATCACAAAATTCCCAACAGCATGGAGTATGTAATGTCCCAATTCAGCAGAGGTCAGTTCCTGGGCTGCATCACATTAACAACAGCTTGGCGTGACCAACCGTTTGACTTTTGCACTGCATTTGTATAACTTTGTACTTTGTACAGCTTTTTCTATTTTTAATTCGTCATTGTTATTTTATTATTTCCATTGTAGTTTTTTATTTTTCATTCTATTTCTCTATTTCTTGTGTTATTCTATGTCTGGCTGCATTAACAAAGAAATTTCCCCCCGGGGATCAATAAAGTACCCACCTACCTACCTACCTACCTACCTATCATTCTTACTAAATTTGCTTCAAAATCAAATAAAATCACTCTGGTTAAGGTAAGGCAAGTAAAACAACTTAGGTTAAAGTTAGGGTTATTTTTAGTTAGTTAAGGTAAGGTTTTAATTAAATAAGAAAAACCTTCGCTGAAAATTAAAACCTTATTCACCACTGAAACCATCATTCCATGAGGACTTCACCCCGGGTCACTGGAGTTGAAGTGACCCGGGCAAGTGTAAACACACATCCATGACCCCAACGTCCATGCCCTTGCTTTCCACCACATTAAGTTACGCTGCATTACTTTTCGTGACTATTACTGCAGACTTGATATGAGAACAGGCTGAATATGCGGTTGGGTCCCTGGCAATCCCTGGCTCATTCACCATTTATCGTTTGCATCATTATTTCTCTCTGAACAGACTTTGGTAAAAATGCCCCCAAAAAAAGGAACAACAGAAATAAATTAAGTTTAATTAACTTAAATTCCTTTGCTCTAGTTTTTTCTCAACTACAAGGCATAGACATACCAAGACAAGACATACCAGTCGTATGTCTCAAGCTCATGAAGATGGAAGAAACAAGTTGTTCCTAGATCATGACGAAGGGCTGGAAAGTTTTGGTAGATATTGGTCAGTTTCGGCTATTGGTCAGTTCGGTAGAAGGGAAGATTTTCTTTAGTGTAGTAGCAGTAGAGGCTGTCAAGATACCTAGAAAGCAATACGTTAATTGACAGCAGTGCAAACAGCTGGAATACCAGGTTTTACTGGCTGCCAACAACACACAAGCATTACCTGGCACCAAATTCAATCAGCCAAGCAGGAGAAAAGAGATCTCCATGTGGTATTTCTAGACCTTGCTAATGCCTTTGGCTCTGTGCCTCATAAGTTACTGTGGGGGGGGAGGATGAAAGTTAAACCGAGTCTAGGAGCATCTCAATTGCCAAGGGGAAACTGGCAAGCAAAATATTTTACATAGATGAAGAAGCAGTTCCAACAGTGTTAGAGAAGCCTGGCAAAGGCTTAGTAATGACATGATGACTACTAGGTGAATTAGACATTTGTGGGCGGAGCTTAAAGCAGGCAGTGAAGGACCTGTCTGAGGCAGCTAAGGGAGCCAGTCAGTGGATCTGGCAGAAAATGAATCACACTGACTCGGGGCACAAAGCATTGAATGGAGGTACTCTTAAGGACTGAACCACTTGACTGAAGCATGCTGGTGCATTTCTCATAGACGCCAGGAATCGCTGTTGAGCCTTCTGGAGGCATCGAAACATCTGTGATGGGAGGAGACCACTCGATAACCCAGTGACATACCCACACACTCCAGCCTGTAGCATTTAGATTAGGTGGCTAGTGAGTGGTGCTGCCTGTCTGATGGCCCTGTAGATTTGTGACACGTCGCCTGAGTGTTGACAAACATGCAACACTCACTCAGATCTCTACAGCTCTCCAACACTTCCAACCCCACAGTGAGCAAAGACACTGATTTTGTCTGTTTGCACATACAGGCTGGGTTTCTCTTTCATCATTTTCACTGGTTTCAATTTTCAGATGTTATCATACAACAAAAATCATATTCTGTATTTTGTGGGTAAAATAGGTAACAAAGCAATATCACATGAGGTAGTCCCCTCCAATATGCCGTCCTACTTTATGATTGGAAAAGATAGTGAGCTTTGCTTTCTGTCTTTACACCCTGACAATATTTTCAGATCTGTTGGTGAGTGAAAGACGACATGGCAAGATGCTTGAGCTGAAACACATTCTGAAATGAAAGTGAGCCAACTCAGTAAATACAATGAGAGAAAAGGTTTTGAATTTGCTTGAAAGTAGGTCTATGTAAAATCTTGTTTCAGTAAAGTAGGTCATGGTGAGTGGAGTGAGGTTCTCATGGTTGGATCTCTGTCCACTGCCTGCCTCTAAGTGAAGATTCTTTAACGAGCTCTCCCAACAGTGCTGGCTCAAATACGTCCCTGGCATGCAGTCTGAACTTAAATTATAAAATAAATCAAATCAAAAGCGTTTTGACAGTGTTCAAAAGCGTTCAGTAAAAGTTTGGTTGGGATATAGGATGAAGGGTCATCAACAAATGTCATGTGTGAAGGTTATTTGTCCACATGGGGTGAACTCTTTGGCAACAGCCAAACCATTGCCCAAATCTTTTCTCTAAACGTTATTTTACTGTCCTTGAGTAACTGTGAGTAAAGAAAGAAAATAATAATTCACTCACAACAGCAGCATCCATCAACTGTACAGCAATAACACTTAAAGTTTCACATACAAATTCACATATCACCTATATACATAATACCAGAACATCAAATATGAGATTGACCATAAATGAGAAAACCAAAATAATGCATTTCAGAGATCCCTACCGTTCTATCAGTAAAAGCTGAATTATACAAAACATTACAAATATCTGGGCCTTTATATTGATGAACATATGACATACAAAACAAAACCTCATCAAGCTTGTGTAGGTCCAGTGCTTGCAGGCGTATGGAGCTATAAGATCTATCCTGCTAGTGAGGCTGTCCATAACAGGGCTATCGGGTATTTTCACACCCACCCTGGAGATATGGGATGGGAGCCTTGAGAGGTGAGATGGAGGGCTCGTATTGCACAGCTCTGAAATAGGTTGCGAGATATGGAGGGGAGTAGGTTGGATACAAGGGAATTTAATGGGATATGCAAATAGAGGGACCTTGGGCAAGGGAAATATAAGACGTGCTTTTAGGATTGGATTGTGAGGATCTTTTCAATAGTTGGTATTCACACTGTAAAAGAACTGACCTTTCTGAAAGTAAAAGAAGCTGCAGAAATATGGAGCAAACCCAAGTTATGCACCTTTTGTGAGATTTAGCATGAATGTTTGACTGGCTATTCTGTCCCTATAACCTGCCCAAGAGGAAAAGATGTGATCAGGTTTATTGCCCTCATGGTGAAACAGGCTGGTATGTGGGCACTTCTGAGGTGGATCAGATGTGATGCCAGATCTTTGGAATTGAAACTCAAGTCTGTTTTGTTTTGTATTGATTTATTATAGTAAACAACAGGACATTTTGTTTTATAAGAAAAGGAGGTCAATTTCTTATGTATGGGGGACTTCAGCCCAGTGCATGCTGGGATAGGCTGGTATGTACTGTCTTTCATTCATTCTTTCTCTCTTGTATGGACTGTATTTCAGGGACTTGGTCATGTAATCCAACCAGTGGCCCACAAGTGTGGTGTGGCATGAAAATGAATTATGACTGAATGAATATGAATCCATTCATTCATTCATAACAGCTTGACGAGGGGAGCACTTAAACTGCACGCTGACAGAAATAGTTTCATCTATAGAATTGTTTACAGTCTTTAGTTTGAATTCAAACATAATCCACAACCAGTGATTTTAAACCATCATGAATGCAATCATACAGAGCCTCACGTATGCAATCATGAGAACATGTTACACACACACACACACACACACACACTCTTTTTCACTCATCCATTATCCATTATCCCTTAGGGTGGTAGCAGCTCCAGTCATCTCACCCACGCACACATTTCACACATCTCCTGCTTTGCCATACCACACTGGAGTGTCTTCCCCAATAATCCCTCCCTGCACTGGGGGGTGAAGTGCCAGAGCTAATGGGCGAACAATGTCACATCTACTGAAGTGTGAACCCAAGCATGCGTCACTAATTACAAGATGCTGACCGGCCCACAGTTGAGAGAATCTGCCATAAAATTGGTATCAAGCCAGGCCACGCACTTAACTCAGACACATTTCACTCATTTTACCCATTTGCGTTTTTTTATTCTTTTTACATCTCAATGATAATGATATTGTCGGAAGTATCATCTATTTTTGAAATGGCACAGACTCAAAGAATCAGCTTTGAAGGTTCTACAGGAATGGTGATTTCAAATTCACTGCGTCCGTACTCGATCTCTACAAATGTAACTGCTGCTACAACGATGCTCCAAATAAACATTGTGCTTTCAGTTTACAAATAATGCACATTGTCTCTAGTGGACTGATAACTGACACTTCTAATAAGTGAGGGTGAGATGATATGGCATGCCTTCCTGAAAGCAGCTCATCAGGATTCCTGGGACAGAAGTGGACACTTGTTTTGTCCTTTGGGGAAACTTGAAGATCCTGCACACAGCACCTTAAAACAACTAAAATGATGTGACAAGAATGGACGCATGATATTTTGGTCAGCAAAGAGCTCGGGGGCTTTGTGGTGGAGGACTGCTAAGTTTCTGCTCACTGGCTCCATCTGATGGCGACTGGGAAAAGTATAGGCAGACCCGACCTGGAGCCACATACCTGGAGCTAGTGGAGCTCCTTAGCTGGACCTCACCACAAACTAATATTGATTTATTGTAATTCTTAGCTCCAGATACTGAGATTATTTGTCCAAATTAGTCTGATATATTACCAGAATATATCAGACTTTACATCCTTGGCACCAATACACTGAAATCAGACTCCATCAGGCTCCATCAATGACTTGAAGTACCTCATCATCTCTGTTTTTGGCCATCTCTGGCATGTCATTCAAGAGAAATTGGCTCATTTTATTCGATTAGGATGCATCTCTTGTAGTGGTTGTAGTCCCAGTGAGGACTAAAAAGCCCCATCTTTCTAAAGTGCCAGGTGATGGTTGCTGTCCACAGCTGTGACTCACCTAGCTCAATAGCTCTGCCTGGGAGCTATTAAGCTCCCATTACTCCATCACATATGCCGAGGACAGATGCTTCTACCACTGCACAATGGATGCAATTGTCACAGCTAAATGACTTTTCGTGCACCTGTCTTGTTTAGAAGACGGTTTTGATGTTTATTGTGTTAGCGCATAGTATTTTATAGGATGTTTGCCTGTGGATCTCAGGGGGAAAAGACAAATCTCGTGTCTCTGAGATGACTTTGGAAGCTTTAAAAGTGACACCTACTCTGACAAAATAATTGCTGGCATAAAAGTGAAACTCACAGTTGAATATTATAAACGTTTTTAGCAGAATTCACTGAAGAACATTTCACTGAAAAACACCAAGCAAAAACAATTTATTAAATGTCATTAAATGGTTGTTGGTGATCACTCACCTATGACCATCCACGACCACAGCACCACAGCATTGCACAGGCTTATACAAAAGCTTATACAAATCCACATAGAATCTACCTGTCAATTACAACAGCTTGTATTTCTTCCACAGACTAAAGGTATTTGCTGTGAAGCAGAAACTGCTGCTCCTCTTCTATCTTGCTCAGTTTAAGTGCCTCCTGAGATGTGACATCTTCGCTTGGCCACTCAAGATAGTTTGCATCTATTTTGTTCTAATGTGTTCATTCATTCATTTTCCGTACCAGCTTACTCCTGTCGTGGAAAATTTGTCAGAGACATCAATTGCAACTGAAAGTTGTTTAAGCAGAGTGATCATTTAATCATGTTGCAGCTTGGAGAGAAATCAGCACACAGCTCAAACAGCAGTCAAGCATTTCTCTGCCCCTCTAAGAGTGAGCAGGATCTTTATACCTACAAGTTACACAAGCCCCTTTTGCTTTACCTCCAGTCTCAATAATAAGGTCACTAGAATAGACAAAACAGTGTTGGTAGACAAATCACTGGGAGACACTCAGTGCCAGGCTGTAGGTCATCCTCTAGTTAACATGAAGCACCAGTATCCTTGGACCAAGCATGAGTTCATTTAGGAGCTGTACATGAATCAAATACAGCATGGCATATATGTACTGCAACTACTACTACTGTTAATACATATATGTGTACTACTCAAGTCATACAGTATATTAAAGTTTTCTTCCACACTCCTATTCATGGTCACGCGGGGCTGGAGAACTATCCCAGCATGCATTGGGCAGAAGGTGTGATGTGGTATTATAACATATTTATAACATATTTTACATATTTTCCATCCATAGGGCTGGTTCATGGTCCTGCAACATTCATATTTTGGTAGTGATACCTTGCATCCACAGCAGTTGGCTGTGAGAAGAGCAACAACAAAATCTATTTCTCTGATGTTTTATTTTTTCTTTGAACACTGAAGCATTGAATATGTATACCGACTCCTTTACAAAATACAATATTCATACCCAGACCTATCTGTGCACCAAACGGAAAAAATGCCTGGCTTAAAGGGTCACTAAGGGACAAAGTTAAAAAAACATAGTTTGTAGGGTTTCTGGGTTTTTTTTTAATAAAATATGGCATTGCAGCCAAATATCTATGAACAAAAGACCATAGAGAAGATGATTTGTTGATCAGCAGAGCCGCTCTCCAGGCAATCTGGGCTTCTGCTGGACAAGCAAAGGTTACATTTCACGGCTTTCAATCCGACACCGAGAACATCGCCAAACTGAAACTGAAATGATTTTTATCCCTCTTACATATTCATTGGTCACAGTCTTTTTATCTATTTCTGAGAGAGAGAGAGTCCTTCAACAACTTTTGACTTTGTCTTCCCATGACTCCTCCACTCTTGCCAGTCAGCCTGTCAGCCAGAAAGCAGAGATCAAAGCCTCATTTCAGCCTCTCAGCCACTAACGCCAGCATGACAGTGAACCATCATTAACACTTTCAGAGTGTTAGACTTCTTCTTCTAGACATAACATCACTTATGTTGAGTCATTGCCTACCGCAGCCTACCAAGGCTATATTCTTTTCAAGGAGATTCTCTTGCTCAAGCTTAAGGGCTGTGAAATAATAACTTGATAGATGTACGGAGGATGGACGAGTACAATGGCTTTAGGAATGAGAAAGCTAATTCTCAGGAAGAGCTGACAGCTGATTATATACACCGATCAGCCACAACATTAAAACCACTGACAGGTGAAGTGAATGACATTGATTATCTCGTTACAATGGCACATGTCAAGCGGTGGGATATATTGGGAAGCAGTCAGTTCTTGAAGTTGATGTGTTGGAAGCAGGAAAAATGGGCAAGCATAAGAATCTGAGTGACTTTGACAAGGGCCAAATTGTGATGGCTAGACGACTGGGTCAGAGCACCTCCAAAACAACAGGTCTTGTGGGGTGTTCCCGGTATGCAGTGGTTAGTACCTACCAAAACTGGTCCAAGGAAGGACAACCGGTGAACCGGCAACAGGGTCATGGGCACCCAAGGCTCATTGATGCAAATGATGATGCATTGATAGAAAGGTGTCAGAACACACAGTGCATCGCAGCTTGCTGCATATGGGGCTGCGTAGCCGCAGACCGGTCAGAGTGCCCATGCTGATCCCTTGTCCACCGCCGAAAGCGCCTACAATGGGCACGTGAGCGTCAGAACTGGACCATGGAGCAATGGAAGAAGGTGGCCTGGTCTGATGAATCACGTTTTCTTTTACATCATGTGGACGGCCGGGTGCGTGTGTGTCGTTTACCTGGGGAAGAGATGGCACCAGGATGCACTATGGGAAGAAGGCAAGCCGACGGAGGCAGTGTGATGCTCTGGGCAATGTTCTGCTGGGAAACCTTGGGTCCTGGCATTCATGTGGATGTTACTTTGACACGTACCACCTACCTAAACATTGTTGCAGACCAAGTGCAGCGGTATGCAGTTGGCAACGGTATTCCCTGATGGCAGTGGCCTCTTTCAGCAGGATAATGCGCCCTGCCACACTGCAGAAATTGTTCAGGAATGGTTTGAGGAACATGACAAATTAAGGTTCAAGGTGTTTACTTGGCCTCCAAATTTCCCAGATCTCAATCCGATCGTGGGACATCTGTGGGATGTGCTGGAAAAACAAGGCCGATCCATGGAGGCCCCACCTCGTAACTTACAGGACTTAAAGGATCTGCTGCTAACGTCTTGGTGCCAGATACCACAGGACACCTTCAGAGGTCTTGTGGAGTCCATGCCTCGACGGGTCAGAGCTGTTTTGGCGGCACGAAGGGGACCTACACAACATTAGGCAGGTGGTTTTAATGTTATGGCTGATCTGTGTATATTGGTGGTTGAAGACAACTGAACAGAGTTCCTGCCAGGGCTGGGGATTATGGATTGTGGAGTGAGTGGTGGGTAAAACCAGCACCCTTCTTATATCACGGTTCAGCACTTTGACAATATAAAGTTCAATAAAATATCCTTATCTACAATACATTCCACCTCTTGTTGAGGTGGAATGTATGTATGTATGGAAAGATGAACAATGGTAAAATTGTACTTTTTATTGATACAAAAAACTCTTCAACGGTGAAAGGCAGTAAATAGTGCTCAGAAATGATTTATTATTCTTTCTGTCATGCACTCACCCAAGGTGTAAGCCAACTATATCAGTTTGATAGGTAGGTCATTATTGAATGATTTCACCAGAACAGAGGAAGAGATGCAGATCCAGAGATTCAAATATCCATTGTATGCAGACACAGACATTTCTATACAGACACCGCTTGCTGTAGATCAACACGGTTGTAGGCAGAAACCAAAAACGTTTTTGTAGGCAGAAACAGCTGTCAGTCTGATGCATATTCAACATGCCTTGCCCCCATGTTTCATGAGGTTTTTTAATTTGTCACCCAAATGAACTGTGTCTCGGTGGCAGACGGCATCTCTCCAAACCCCCTGAACATATGGCCATGCGCTAGTAACCAGACAGCTGTACCGGCTACCTACCTGTGACACTCAGTCGGCAAGGCAGAAGAGATGGAGTAGAAAGGTTGTGGGCTGCTGTCGCTAGATTTTGTGTGATGGCCCCCAAGAGGGTATTTAAGTTGTAGAAGATGGGGGGGGGGGGAAGAGAGAGAGAGAGAGAGAGAGAGAGAGAGAGAGAGAGAGAGAGAGAGAGAGAGAGAGAGAGAGAGAGAGAGAGAGAGAGAGAGAGAGAGACCCACCCATCAGTGCTGCAGGTGTTAGAAGTGCTATGGTCCCTGCTGCTAATCCATTTTAAGAATAACATTGTGCTTTACACAAAGCAAGCAACTGCCACCATATCTGTGTGGCGTCAACAAGAAAAATGCATTCTTCCTAGTTGAGATTTTTGCACTCAAAATCTAATGCATCTATGCAGTTGATACCCACTGCTTTCTTCAGTAGGTGGGTTTCATCAAAATGACCTGTGTGTGTGTGTGTGTGTGTGTGTTTCTACCCAGCATATGGAGCAGCAGTGTCTAGTGATGACTTGTGATGTGTTGTGGTGTGGAAGAACAGCAAGCAGGTAGAAGGTGACAGTTGAATCTGTCACCTACGTAAATCATCTATAATGCAATGTCGCCCACGCAGCGTCCAAGCAGAAGCTCTACGGACGGTCGGTCTCGCTCAAGACATTGCATCAGACATTTTTAAAATGGGTTATTCTACAGTTAAATATTACATTTTCTACTGTGAGGTATTTTATTGTATTAAAAGAACAAAACAAGCAAACAAATCCAGAATAAGAATAAAACTTCTAGCTAAGTTAACAGAGTTAAAACAGACTGGAAACACATAAAAATTGGATTTTTTTCAACATCCATAAGGGGGCGTCCATCAGAATTGTCTTCCATAGGAATGAATGGACTTGTGGCGTACCATAGCATAATGGAATAGTCAATTGTGAAGAGGCATTAGGCCATAGCTCCGCCCCTCTCTCGCTCTGCTGGTTAAGTCCCTCAAGTTTCTCTCTTTCCTTGCTCTCCGTCTTGCTTGCTTGCTTGTTAGCTACAACCTTTTTCTCTCTCCTCATCTCCTTTCTATAAAAGATTGCTTCCTTACTTTCTTTGCCCTTTATTAGCATGACATATACCTTGTGTTGCCAAAGCACCCATGGATATTAATAAAAAGAATATTGTAAGAGAAAGTTCATATACACATACAAGGTTTACAGCTATACTTACAGAATACAGAATAAAAGGAACCAAAATAAACATTAAAAACTAATTTATAATATAAACATTAATATAGGTTTATATTCATCTCTGTTTTGAAGTTGTTCATGTCTTTTTTTGCCATTCCTTTGCCACTACAGCAGGCGACTGCATTGATCAGTTCCTCGTCTCTGGTTGAAGGTGTGCTCGGTGTGAAATCTCCTGCTGTAGTGTTTGGTTGGCCTGAAACCCTGCAGGCTCTCGTCCCTCACTAACCCTAACCCTCATCTAGGTTTCTCTCTCTCAACCTGTCTCTCATTCATACACTTACTATACACGTAATATTAATCTACAGTTACTGTGCAGATGAGAAAGATGATGAAGATGCTCTTCTTCTCCCCTCTCAATATGTCTTTAATCTCCGTCTGTTTTTGTCTGTCTGCTCCCCCAACCCCACACTCTTTTTCTCCCTCTCTCTCTAACTAATTCTCCCTAGCCAGATAAAGTCAGTTAGACTGTGTGACATTGGGCAGTATGCCCAGTCTGGTGTGCTAAGAATCCCTAATAGGGAGGGAATGACAGCAAAATGACTGGTGTGTGTGTGTGTGTGTGTGTGTGTGTGTGTGTGTGTGTGTGTGTGCAGGCGTGGGCATGTATTCCATAGGATACTGACTTTTTTTTTTTTTTTTGCGGGGGGTGGTAATTATGTCTCGGTGTGCAAAGCTGAGCTCATGTTTTATACAGCATATGCTTCGTATGGTGAAGTAGCTTTGATGTGTGTGGTGCAGAGTATTCACACCATAAGTGCACAAACCTGGAGAGATGAGATGATAGAGTGAGGGAAATGAGAGTGGTGATGTGCCGTGCTGTTGTATATGTCCCTAGGGCTTCTCCACACTGTGTGAGATGCTTTCATATCTGTCCCAGATCCGTGAAGGAACCTATCACATTTTGGATCCACTGCTCTCATAAGCACAAATCCGTATGCTAATTCACAGGAAAAACGCCCCCAGACATTTAGCTGTGGAAGTTAATCAAGGCAATACATGCATTGGCCAAGTCCAGAATCCCCACTTCCACATTATTACTGAGCTATGCAGTAACTAAAGGAAATGGGATTAGTTCAGGAGAGAATATTCTTATCATTATTGTACCTATTAGGACCACCAGCCACCGATAAGAGTGCAATCTGGTGGCTACCAGATCTATCTTCACCTTATCAAAGTCTATAGATTAGGTGTCACTCAAGAAAGGTAACCTGCACCCAAGGTTTAATTGGTTTTTACTGCTCTGCACTCAATTCATTTGAACTTTGACCTAGTGCTTGTTGGCAGTCATAGCTCACCCTACTTGACCCCGATTTCCCATGAGTCTGTTTGACATCAACATGCCAACAAGTCAACAACATACATTACCAAACATTTCTTACAGAACAGGCACAGATACACTCTTAAAATGAACGTGTCGAGTTCGAGACATTGGGCTTATTACTTTTCAAGACATATTAACCATTATGAAAAGTAATTCTATAAAGATTAGTTTCAAGCCACAATTTAAAATTAGTGACAAGTTTAGCAGTTCTAATGCTTGGTGGAAATATGTTCAAGTATCTAGGGGCTGTTGCAATAAAAGCCTTTTAATCTAGACTATGGATCAGCCAAGAGTCCAGAGTTCAAGGACCCAAGGGGCCTCAGAGGGAAGTAAAGCTTTAGCAGCTCAGCTTGTGAATGGCATTGAGGGAAGGAACAAAGGATGGAGCAAAGCACTGTGGTCGGGCATTCTGGCCACAGGATTAACGCTTCTGCTCCCTTGTCCGCAGGTCATGTCTCTCACTTTGTCTCCCTTCATTTCTCTGGTTCTCTGGTTCCAGACTGTTGACTGACGAGCCCTGTGGGAGTGTAAACCTGAGTTCAGGAAAAAACTCAGCTTGGATTCTGGTTCCTCTCCACTTTCCACCACTTTTTCAGCAAACTGTCAAACTGTGTCATTGGTATTCTGTTTCTGACTCATGTGTACCTCCTGTTGGCCAAGCTTCCCACAAAACAGATGTGTTGAAAATCACACTTTGTTTTTAAGATCAAACATAGTGATGGATGCGAACATGGTGAGAGACATATCGTAGTGACGTTTGAAATATTGCATAATCCAAATGTAAACAAAATCAACACCCCATCTGTGAAAGATCCCAGCCTGGTATTAAGAGACAATTTCAATCTGATTGATTTGTCAGCGCTCTGGAAGAACCAATAAAATGCTCAAGGTAAACATGAGGTTGAAATGTATTTTGAGGGTACAGCGGTTTGTGTTTGTGTGGTTTGCAAATAGATTATTTTTCTGACTAAAGATCAAACTCTTCAAGAATGTGTCAAGAATCTTTTTTGAATGTACCGAAAAAAAATCTTTGTCAAGAGAATGATCCTAAGGCCTAACCTTAACCAACAGACATTCCCTCTCACAAACATTTTCTGGATCTCTACCACCCCAACTTCTTCTATAAGCCTTGAAAAACAAAGCGATTCCTATCTTTTTCCCCCTATCCCCAGCCCCACATCCAACACCCACCAACCCCTCTCCAGTCGTCACTGGTTCTGATAATCGTAGGCTGTCAAGAGGAGGGGGTGTAGCCTGTGACAGGGGGTATTAGTCCAGAGCAAATAGCTATCATCATTGTATGCAGGATTTGGGGAGTACAGTACATGACAATAGGAGAATACTGGAGAAGACCAACAGGGAGTGTATTCTATTGAACTGCAATCTGACTCACCCAGCATCTGTACATGGGCTTTTAAACAAGCTCCTTTGTCAGGAATTGCGATGCCTTGAACTGTTAAATGACGATTTTTGAATGTGACAGAATGATTTGTGACTACTGATGTCTTCTGCATTAAAAGTGCCTGATAGGTGCCATTAAACATTTCTTGTGACACCACAGGAATTGCAGTGCACAAAAAAAGGAAAAAAGATGTGGGGTTATGGAGAACAGCCTCTCTCGTATCCGTGTATCTGGCCAAGGTGCGTTCCATATACTGGAGATGTTGTCTTACTGAATCTGAATCACGACCTTTGATATTTTTCCTCTCTATCTATTCCCTAACTAATAAAGTGGAAACGCCCTCCAAAACATCTAGTATCTAGGAAGCTGGCCTGTATAAGGACTACTCTAAGAAGAGCCTAGTAGTTTGCCAACTACTGTAGAGCGAAAATAAAAAGTGAAAAAAATGGATCCTCTTCAAACAAGAATGACAAACATCATGAGAGTATTTAGTGCAATTACAATTACACTGTAATTACTTAGATTGTGTTCAAAGTAGGAATTGTGCACATAAACCAAATTTATGCTTTTCTAAGATAAACGCTCTCTCTCTCTCATGCGCGCACACACACACACACACACACACACACACACACACTCTCTCTTACAACCACATAGAGCAGCAGCCGAGGGAAGGGAAGGGAAAAAAGAACATCCTCCCCTTTTCTGTTAATGATCTCACCATCCCTATCGCCTCTTGTTTCTGCTTCACATTTCTGTACCACTCTGCATTTCTTTCCCTCTCTGTAACACACATTAGCATGTACACACACGCACGCGAACACACACACGCACACACACTGTCACGTAAAATCTTCTACATGCAGGGGGCTGATAGAAAGGTGCCACTGAACACTTTCAGAATAAGACTCATCATTTAACTGAACGGTGCCTAATTGCACATCACTGAGGCATGTAATCCCAAACTCCTCATCTTTATGCTTCCAAATTGATCCAAAATTGATTGTTTCTGCCTCTAAACTGATTCTCCACCATCTCACCACATACAAGCAGGCAAACAGGGGTGTCCACTCGGTAAACTGAGACATTCCCCTTTTTTGCTAGGGCATGGTTTTTTACGTCTGAGCTGCGAGATGCGGCAGTGAGCCTCTCTGAACGTCAGAAGGTCTATCAATAATGCACACACAGCTTGTTAGAGCTCAAACTCACTCTGCCTCTACGGCTCACCAACCTAAAACCCACCATCAAAGACCAGAAAGGAAGTGTGTGTGCGCGTGTGTGCATATGTGTGTGGACTCAAGTGTATATGTCTGACAGAGGAAAGGCGTTGAAAGCTTAGCCTTGGCTTTAAAAACCCTCCCTAATAGAAGAGGGAGTGCCTGTTTATCCCCACTGAACATGGCCTTGAAAAGGAAATACTTCTGAACTGAGGGATGATAGAGAATAGGACTAAGATTGAGGCCAGGCACACAGGCACTATGTGAATGTGATGGAAACCTTTAAATCTTTAACATCAGATATTTTGTAAAGAATGCAGGAGGACTGGAGAGGCTTTCAGTGCTGCGCTGGTGTTGAAAGCATGCAGTGGTTAAGTGAGGGTACAGTAGGCTTCAGTATAGAACAGATGTGTCTGGCACAAATAAAGGCTTATCAATAAATCATGTTTAACTGACTCTGGAGAGAGAATATGGAATGAGATCATTCTCTAGTTTAACAAAGATAAAGAGGCATGGCACAGATATATGCACACACATAGACACGCAACACGCACGCGCGCGCGCGCGCGCACACACACACAAACGCCTAGAATTTGAGTGAATTTTCGGAGTGAATGTTTGGTACCACTTTTATGCATCCCACGTTAGGTCGTTCTGCTTGCAAGCATATTACTCTATCACATCAAAATGAGGTTGCCTAATCGATAGGTTTTCCAATAATAAGCGCACATGCACATGTCCTATAGTGCCCACGGACTTTGTGCCTAAAATGGTTGAATGGATAATATAATGTCAAATTCTGCCCATCTTTAGATCAGTGGGCGTCACCGGTGACATCTGTTGGTGCCCTGCCTTGACACAAATTGGAAATGTACCACACAAATAAAGACGGGGCATACCGCACGAAGTTGACTAGAAAAGTTAGAAAGCAAAAAGTTTGTTTTTCTAATCTGGGCGATTTCATGGTACATGGTAAAACCAAGCAGATCGTAGCCTCCGCTTTGTCCCCACACTCGTACAAAACGAGTTTCACGCACGTGTTTAGTAAGGGTGTTATTTTAATTGTGATCGTCCATTAACTGCATATTTGACAATTTTGAAACATACAACTATACAAACTGAACAACCCTAACTAAAACCCCAAAGTAAGGGTGCGGCCGTCACAACTTTTTGTAGCATGCAGTCTTCACACTCCCAACTTTCCGGACCAACGAGTGCGCATGCCGGCCACCGCGGACGCAGCAACTCACCTGCAGGAGACGGTGATTTCTACTTTGGTGGCGGGGATGTTGCCCGTGATCGGGTCGAATTCGTACACCGATGCCATGTCCTCCAGCTTGTCCATAACGTCCCCCTCCATCAGCTCCAGCGCCAGAGCTCGGGGCGGCTCGGGTCTGATCCGTGAGTCGCACAGCCTGGCCCCGATGGAGCGCGTCGTGTCTCCGGTGACTCCTGAGACCAGATCAGAGACCAGACGGCCTCCGGTCCGACCGGGTGAGGCAGCCACTTCACAAATCTTGGGAGGATGGGGAGGAAGGGATGGGGGCAATGAGTGGACACTGACACTCGCAAAAGCAAAAGCGCACTTGACTAACTGTCCATGCAGCGTAAAAGGCGTGTACACTATCTGAGATCACTGTTACGCCCTCACCGTCCGGCTGCACATCACATGGACTGGGGAACTGCTCCCTGCGCCTTGTCTTCAGTCTCTGGATGCAGTGTGGGAGCGCACAGCAGACCGTGTGAAGAGAAAAGGCTGGATACACTCAAACCCACCCATCCTCCTCCCACACGAAATTACACTCACGTGTTGGCAACCCTGCCCATGCCCCTGCTGGCTGTCATCCTGTAACAGCCTCTGCATCATTCTCTGCTTGAGTGTTTCTAAGTATATGCCATGATTCAAATTACGCACTAGTTTTAAACGTTCAAGAATTGATAGGGGTGGTGGGCTTTTTTTTTTTTTTGCGCTGAATCCTCAACGATGATGGATCAAAAGGATGAGGGTATCATAAAATCAGATAGTTTACTGTAGGCTGTTCGGTTTAAAATAATTAGTTCTGCCACTGATGTATTTTTTTTTCACAGTTTACACATTTGAGACTCCAGTGAATGCAAATAGTCAAATAACTAGTGCGGATGTAGAGCGTTTTTATATATTCAGCACCATAGGAGTGGACAGCTCCCGATGGTATAGCGGCGCACAGAGCGAGTAATGACACAAAACCAGCAAATATCCAGAATTCACTTTCGCCTTCAAACTGAGCGAAAGCATTTAAAACAATGACAATACCCACTGAGAAATATCTGTACATTGAACCAAGCACGTTAAACACAAATGGACTCATGCCCATTTGACTGGAAATAATTCGTTTGCACTTGAGTGGCTGAGGTGAGGGAGACATATGGATGACATTTACCCATTAAAATGTGCGCATGCTTACTAATTTAAAATCAATGTCAATTTTAGTAAGAAAATTGCATAGGCATTTAACGGCCACCATCCATCATTAGTCTATTGTCTGCTGCTAAGACTTGCCCTACAAACCCCATTGTTATGAATATGCAACCGTCTGCCAGGAAAGTAATGGGTTTGTCATTTTGGATAACTACAGTGCATAAATGCATGCAGTTTATGTTATCCTCTCACTCTGTGTCTCTGTCTTTCTCTCATGCACACACAGTCACCAACTGTTTCCCACACATTCTAAAGGAGGATGTAGTTATGTGCCAAGTTGCATCAAGAAAAAAAATCTCTTTTTACCAACTTGGAAAACTACAGTTGGCCAGTTACCGTGTTCATTATGGCGAAAAAGGACCTCATTTCTGGGTTTCCGGTCTCATCATGTCTCTCTTTGCTTTTATCTCTCTCTCTCTCTCTCATACAATCACAAACACACACACACACACAAACACAACACAAACACACACACATACACTAACACTCACACACAGCCATAAACCATTTTACCTCCTTTCACAAATGGGTGTGCATGCACATAGCTCTTTCCTGCATAGAGCACCTAGCGTCTGGATTCTGGAAATCAATTTACACAGGCACAGGATATGCTTCTGCCCACACAGCCCTCCAGGCTCCGCAGCAGAAAAAACACACACACACTTTCAGACATATGCACAAATGTACGCATTAAAAGCAAACGTTATTTTCACATATGTCACAGAACTACCCATATACACAAATAAACAGACACACACATCTATATACACACCCCTCCATCCAGTATGAATCATGTGTGTTAGGGCATGGTAGTGTGGGTGAGCATGTTATTGCAGATGTGCCAAAGAGTGGGTTGGGAAGAGCGGGGCCAGAGGACAAAAACGGAGGAAGGGGTGGAACAAGACCTTCACAACTGCTATTGTGCCTTGAGTAATGACCTAGGGTAGCAGCTATGCAAGCATGCAAGGGTGATGTTTTTTACACAGTCCATATATCAAGTTTGAATTCTACATTCTCAAAACATGTCTATTCTATTTCCACCCACTGATCTAAAAGTAAAGGGTATACTATTATATTGAAATTAAGTATTATTTTGGTATTGGATATTGATAAATAACATTTTTCATTTATGGAATTATGTAGGCCTGTGGTATCTTTTTCACTCATATTTTTTTTTTAGTTCTCTGCACTGATGTCAACAAAATAAATGTGAAAAGGAAGAAACCACTTCTACTATGATGCATTATCTGTTTTTAAAAAAAAAATAATGTTACACTGGATGTTTTTCAGGCGACATGCTTTACATCCGATCACAGGGACCTATTGCTGTGGTCTCCAGTCTATTTTCTCATTCTGTCTGTCTGTTAGCGTCACCGATGGATTCACACATCACTGACCTTGCCCTACAGTAACAGTAGGCTGGTGCCAATTCCTCAGCAACAAAAATTCTGACATGAAAAATGAATGACAGAATTGAATGAATGCGGATGCAGGCTTGATTAGTGATCAATAGCATACGCTTCTAAAATCTTGAATTTATGTCCTTTATGTTTTAAATGCTTTTTTAATCCAATGTTAACAGACCAGGAGGTGGTCAATGCTTCTTTTTTCTTCTTTTTTTTTACTGCTGGTGACATTAATAACACCATGGGGGGTGCAAAATGTCCATTTTCCTCCTTCTCTGTCCTATTCTCCCAGCTTCCTGCAGTTTCCCAAGCACTAATTACTGTGTTTATGCTTACTTGCGTCATGCTGTCCAAAAATATCGCCTTTCTGGAAGCAATTATGCAAAAAAAACAACTGCCCTGCCAAGCAAGTGAAGCTCCTTACAATAAAAGATGTGATATATATATTTTTTTTTAAATCTGGAATATAAAGATTTAAAGCTCCAAAAATCCATGCTGTCTTCAAAATAATTCTTCAATTATTTTTAAATCAGGGAAACAGAATCCTCAAATTACTATTGCATTTGGGATGTGCATCCTTACACCATGGTGAATCTACAGCATTGCAAACAGGGGAGATAGGACGCTCTTGTCCATCTCTAATCACTTCATGATTTAGACAGATGAGATGCCTGGTGCAGTATTAAAAACAACATGAAATAAAGTTAATTTACGACCAAACTGGCTTTGAGCTGGCCATCAAGGCTTTGTGCCTCTCTCTGCTTGCTGCAGAAACAAGCGGGCATAGGGGTCTCTATAAACCCTGGTTCAAAAGGAGCTTCTGTTCCCTCCCAGGGTGTAGTCCTTGCTGTGGGGCCCAGTGGTCTAATCCAGAACCAGACCCCCTGAGATCGCTTGAACATCACAGAGGGACCCTTTTATGGATGATTACTCTGAGATAGACAAACAGACAGGCAAACACACAAACACACACTCATGCACACACACACACAGAGGGCCATGGGTGGCCTCATAGGTGGCTGATTGACTAGTGGCCCATCACCCGCTTACATGCAGGAGCAGTGGGGGATTCAATCAAACAACTGGATGTTGGATTAGAGCTACCAGCAGAGTCAAGTAATGACCACATTCTTACTAGGCAAGCTCTTCAGTAGATACACAGATGCTTCAACTAATAAAAACCTTGTTCATTTCACAGATGTTTCTTGTTTCTGCCTTTAGGAGACAAATCTAACCTGTCCTAAATCTAAAGGTGGCTCTTTAAATTAGTTCATGACAGTGAATTTATGACATGTCACTAAAGTTCAACCAAGCCAACTCACTTATGTGCTTCAAAAAATTAAAGGTCACTTTGATGTTATTCTAAGGAAAATATAAAACTGTCAGGGTGATTATCTGCAGCTTTTAAAGAACTACATAATTTTGCTTTTTTTGCTTTGTCCAATAGTACTTTGTAAGATCTGAAAATGAAAAAAAACATCAACACCTGATGCAGAAGGTAACAACTGTCAAGTGTGCTGCTAAGGCACCGTGCCCTGATAGTGGCTGAGGTGGGTAATATTTGACAGACTCTGTAGCAAAGGATCAAAGGTCCAAGTCTCTCCTTCTGTCAGATACACCTTCACATTTCAGTGGGATTTCTGTCTGGGAGTGTATGTGTGCAACTGAAAGACTATAACAAAAGCCAGGGTGAGTGTATTGCTGCAAACAATCACGGTCAAAGAGAGAGAGAGAGAGTACTTCAATAGATCTGTGTGCGTAGTCCGCAGCACCATGTTGGAGCTGGCATTCTATCCGGCGGTGGCCCTGATCTATTTCTTTGGAGTGATGCGGGCCACCCAGGATGACCGGGTGGAGCTGGATGAGCGGGCCTCGCTGAACGTGTTCTGCCTGTTCGTGTTGGCGCAGCCGCTGTGTCTGGTGCTGGCCGGATACACCGGCATGGCCACCTACCTCCTCACCGCTCTGGTCTCCTACAACTTCCTGCCTTGGAGGGAAACGGTGGCGCCCGCAGACCCTGCAAAAGCAAACGAGTCAAAGAAGAAGAAGAAGATAAACTGAGAACAAGGGATTTATATGGACACAAGGAGACTCTGGATTCCATCGTGTTCAGGAAGAAGGGCGTATTTATGACGCCAAGAGAGGGTTGGTTTTTTTTTCATTTTGAGTAAAAGCCTTGGTCCAGCCTTGGTCAATTCATTTTCAATGCAACCCATTTAGAAATGCAGCACTCTATTAATTAGAGAATGAATTAGTGATCATCAACTGAACAGGAAAGAATTGTAATTACAATCTGCATCCTAGTTATCTCTGCCAAAGAGGTTATGCTCTCACCCTGTTAGTTCATCTGTCTTTTTCTGTCAGCAGGATATCTCAAAAATGAATGAATGGATGTCCATGAAATTAATTAATTAAATATAATTTTGCTATTTTGCTTTGTCCAATAGTACTTTGTAAGATGTTTTTAAAAAGTGCTCTATGAGAGTGTGCTGCTAAGGCACCGTGCCCTGGACAGACAGACCTTGGTCCAAGAAACAATTCGTTAGATTCTGGTGCCGATCTGGGATTTCCAGCGTTAAAACGAAAACGTACGTGATAGGAATGATGTCTTTGAATGCAACAGCAAGTTGGCATTGGCGGAGGTTTGTGCTCTCTGAGTGACTTCTAGTTTGAAAGTGGATTTCTCCTGACACCAGTATGAAGTTCTCTCGAACAGACAAGAAACGACTGACTTCCAGCGCCACAATGGGCTGCTTCATCCCGTGCCTTTAAAAATGAGTTTCTATTCTGTCTGTCTAGTTGAGTTTTCATCACAGTAAGTCATTTCTAAACCTCATAATTGCCCACTGGATACCTCACTCATCAGAATGAGGAAACGTGTGACTACCTTCCTGGATTAATGAAACATTTAACACAGCCGACTTGGTCCTTCACATACGCCGCCTACAAACAAACCCATAAACATTCAACCTAATTATCAACACATGAAACAAAAAAACAATTCTTCTGGCTCCTCATTTTTTAATTATCCATCCGTGTTTAAAAATTAAATGTGCCTCCTTTAGATGTGCCTAAGCCTGGTAATATGGTGTGTAAACCCAGGCTCCAAGAGAGAGCGTACAATGGGATTAGAGCGAGCCATTCAGCTGATAGTCTTCCGGATACTTCTTGTGTGTATCCGGAAGACCGTTTGATGACAGTGAGGATTGTTTGAAGATGTTTAATGACTTTTCCTGGTATTAAAAATCGCTTTTTGTGGATTCATATTGTGTGAAGCCTTGTTGCGGTCTCTCCCAGTGCCTCTCTTGTTTTCTCTATATCTTCCCCTATGTGAGTTAAGTCTCTTTAGGGTGAGTGAGGTATTGGGTCCAAATGTTGTATTTCCACTGAAATTAGCTTCCATACCTTCTCTTTAGGTGTTTCCTTTCCACAAGAAACCATTCACCTTTTGTGCTCTACACTTTCTACTCTATTGCCTTTCTACTGTATGTGTATATGCTCATGAAGATGTATGTCAATGACCTCTTTTTGGGTTATCAGATCAGTGGTGGTCCCCTGCTGTGTCCCATTGCTGACCTGCTGCTCAACTGACTATTGCCCTTTCTTCTCCTTCCCGTGTCAATCATCGCATCTATCCTCTCAAATACATTACTCTCTGCTTCTTCTTCTATGAGTCTCAGTCCTCCACGTTCCCATTGTTCCTATTGTTATTCCTATGCTGCTAATGCTGTCTCCTCTGTTTATATGCCTTTTCCAGCCCTGTGCTTTATCATCCATTCTCACTGTCTTCCCTCCATCGTGGATTTAGAAATTAACAGGACAACGTTTTCAGGACGACAACAATTTTGCACATTGTTGCCTCCTTATGACCACTAAAGTATCATAGTCACACAAGTTAATTTCTCAAGGAAATGGTTAAACCAGCAATCTGGGACATCTCGAGTTAAGACAAGGACAATCTGAACTGATTCCTTGCCTCTGTAGTTCAGTTTGTAAGACCTTGTATTTCACTGAGCATTTCCAAATTAGAATTTATCTTGTTTTACTCTGTAACGGTTTTATGTTTCAAAGCAAATATACTATCTAATCTACTACATTTGTCTAATAGCCGCATTTACTTTCAATAAAGTGGTTTCCTCCATAAGAGATGACCGAGTCATTAAAAGTTTAATACCGGTTTTCACTTGTGATACTGGAGTCCAATCCATGCTTAATATACCTAAGATTATTTTTGAATAGAGCTTTTACAAGAGTGCTATTCTATCAGGGTATGTGGCTGAATGTAAATGCATCTGTCTAACAGCCACAGAGTGATTGAGTATGAGGACAGAGATTGATGGATCGGACTCATCAGAAAGTCGCACTGCAATGAAATAGACAAACACAATGCAAATTAAACCTCAGAGTTTAGTATTGCTGGAGAGAGCAGATGCAATACGTACAACTGAGATGTGTGTAAACGTGCATAGTGTGTACAAGTTTCTTAGTGAATGGCATCCTCAAATGGTTTTTGCCTCCGTGGAGGCGGTAATGGCCGTCGTACATCACAGTGCCGGTGTCTCCCGTCGAGGCTGGGACAAGCACAGCCCCAAACATGTTAATGATCAGGGTTTGCAAAGTAAATGAAGATGTATGAGCTCTGAGTCTGTACCACTACTCCCGAAGTAGAGAGAGGTCTCTGAATGGAAAAACATCTCCCGGTGTCTACATCTCGTCCTCTATAACCTGTTTATCCTGAATGATCAATAAATTGCTCTTCCATCTGCAAGGTAATGGTTGATTTCCTTCATTCGTTCTCCTTTGGTCTTTCTCTCACATAGTCAGAGGAAGTGTTGGCATCTGCAAATTGCTAGGTAAATGGAAAGAGAAGCTCATTAATATATCCTGGTTACAAACCCCCAACAGTCGGAGTAGCAGGACTGTGAATTTGTCAAAGGGGCTTTCTTCACTTTCTCCCTGCTCAGACTTTTCTCAGTGTCCTCCCTGTGCAAAACTATGGAAACATTTTCAACATCTGAAGTGAAGGGTACTGGGGTAAATGCTGTGTTAACATTTCAGTATTTTCACACAAAGGATAGCAGTTCTCAGGTTTTTATTTTGTTGAGGAAACATTTGATCCATCATTAAATATTTACTTACATTATTTACAGTCCACATAATTTACACGGTTTGGTCACATGCACATTGTCAGACAAAACAAAAGCTGTACACATATTTACAGTCATTAAAGAGGGAGTAATCTGTGCAATAAAAGGTACAAATGACCTTTGACCCTGCATTTATGTCCCAATAGTTCATGTTTCACATATGTGATCTCGCTCAGAGAACACACACACCTGGAGAAAAACTATTTCTATCTTCTAAACTATAACTACAGGGAAAACATGGGTTTGTGTGTGATTGTGATTCACCGTCAAGCAGCAGAGCAGTCAAGTGCCCTTTTGATCGTGTCTAAACGCTATCCCCACTCTCCGCAGCGCAGCAGCCTGAGGCAGAGTTAAAAGTCATTTCAGCCATAGCGATAAAGTGAGCAGAGACGAGGCGCCTCGCTGGCTCTTCCTCTCTCTCAAAATAGAATCAGAAGTCCACAATCTGTAGGACAATCTTCAATCCTTCAGAGTAAAATCAGGATTTTAAGTGATTGGTTTGACTGATCAATGAACTACATACACATTCTGTTTGTGTAAGGCAATGAGGCCTGGCGGCTGAGGCACGAGGCTGAAGCGGAGACTGTGACTACGATAGTTTACTTTCCTAGCCGTTACAAGGTTATCAGGCTGAGCTGGGTAGAAAGTGCTAGAGCTGGTAATCGCACAATCAGGTGCTTGCGTTAAGGTCAGCGGTCCTGGGGTCTAGTGAGGACTACTAGACAGCGAGTGGTTCAGGTATCAGGTGTTAAAGTCAAATTTATCTTTGGTAGAACAGTTTCCTTTTTGGCATGCAAACCTCTATTGAAGTTCATGGATGGTCAGTTACCAAAATTGGCGGCTGTGGGGGATCTCTATTTTTTTTATACTTTATACTGATTGCTAGGATTTTTGTTTCCCGCTTGCCTCACCCCAAAAGGAGGTCAGTTACAGGACAGCACCCCTAGCTGGTACAGGGATTCTGTGTCTTGCTCAAGGACACTTCAGTGAGGTGGATGCTTGCTGCCATGGAGACAGTCTCCCTAATCACTGTCCATATAACATATACAAACAAGGAAAGTAGATCCAGGCAATTGTATTTCATCCCGTGTCCCAGATCATGTTTTCCATGAGGTAATAATCCCTGTTTGCAATCAGTAACGTTAAGAGGTGTGAAAATGCCTGAATGCCAGTGGATTGCTATGGCTATCATGATTGGTTTGTGACTCTCCTGAGCATCTGTGAAGGCGAGCATGCTGCAAAGAGAAAATACTCTACCAAAATGTCTCATTAAGTAAGATGCACCAAAGGGACTTGAAAGGCAGGGGCATGTGGGGACTGTTTTTACTTTTTTTATGTCCTTTCTTACATGTTGTATCAGCACAGACATAAATAGCAATGTATAGTGACAGTTTCCCAGACATCAATTGCTAAACCTAGACATAAACAGATCCATTTTCAGTAGAAATTCATCGGTTGAAGCCTAGTTTGAGACTACTATACTTTGTCACTGTAAACTTAGTCTAAAACTAGGCTCAATACATACACGGGAAAAGGTTTGTGGAGCGTTCACAGCAGTATTCATTATGAAAAGTGCAAGTAAATCCTAATTTACAGAGATTATATTTAGGCCAGTTGATAACCAAGAAGTCACTCAACCATGACTCTCCTCTGTAATATTAAAAAAGGTATAACACACCTATATACAGACCATCAAGTAATGGAGGTATTGACATGTAGTCACTGCAACAGTGGGTGGGGTTGACCATCAGATATTCATTTGAGGCTTCTGCTTGACTGTAGTAAAGCCTTTGGGGAATCATTTTCTGTGAAGCACACTCATTTTGGAGATCATATTTTATGTATGAGTCACTGACTATCAAGGCTTCATAAACCCAAAATTTTCCGAAACCTTCAGAGAATTTGACATATCCATCCAGGCGTTAAACATCCAGTTTGACAGTATAACCAGGATGACCTTGCCCACTGAACCTCTAGGTTTCGAGACATCAAATCAACCGATCAACACCACTAACATCATGCAGCCTTCAGCAAATGTACAAGCAGGTGGCACCTTAGGAAGCGCCTAAAGCTACAGCACTACAGAGTCTTCTCTAGCAATGAGTAGGACAGGGGAAAAGTGGAAAAGTGAGAGATAAAGACTGTCTTAGCATTGTTACAATGTGAAACCCACCACAGAGCTGGTGAGCTAGGTCAGTTTGGCTAATTGGCACACAGAGTACATAGTGTACAGTCCAGGGCCCGGGGGAGGGCGACTCTAGGTCCAAGTATACAACCTAATATGCAGGTTAATTTCCCTGCTGACCACATTTTGTACCATTCACTACCATGACGACATTTAGAACAACTAATTGTGGTCAAAAGTCAGTGCATCTTCTCTTGAGAGACTTTCAGCTTTGGCCAGAAGTGAGATGCTATTTAAGGTTATTTAAGATTTGTACATATGTTACAGGAAAACAGTAACAGATAAATAAAGGGAGTCAAATGCAAAAGCAAACAAGAAAAATAATATTTCACAAGAAGGGGTGAAATCATTGATAGTACCGTTTTTTCTGAAAAACAACAAAAACAAATTTTTCAAACAAGGCATTTGGTCAAATGTATGAGCTACATAGATTCAAAGGGTCAAGTTAAAATAGTAAAACTAAAATTGTCCTGCAACCCTTACCTGAGTTTCAAAGTGCTGCAAAATATTAAAACCAAGACTGCTTCATCAAAATATTGTTTCAATTCACCTCACGTCACACACACTCATATATATGCAGACACACGCACACACACACATCCTCCAGTACAAAAGCAAAACCCACATCATTGCTTCTGCAGACAGTTAGGAGCTTCAAACTCATGTTAGATACATCAACCAAGAGAGTCAGACACACTCACTCTGTGGAGGGGAATTTGTAGAGCTCATGTTGGAACTAACTAACTAACTTACTAACTAACTAACTAACTAACTTCAGTCTATGATTACTTTGTTGTGATTCAAGCATTGTTTCATCATACTACATGTTTCTGGGTCTTTTCGGAGAAAAGGTACACTCAATAACAAAGTAGTCCTCTTCAAAAGGGGAAAAAAGAGACTCTGGAGCTGTGCAAAGCTCCGACAAGACTTGAAGGAAAACATCCACCCTAAAACAGTAACACTGTTATAAAGCAGCTATTGGTGATGCACCATGGGTTGCATTCATGGGTCCATTTTGTTGTATGGTGGTGTGTTTTTCTTATTCCCACAGATAACTGGCCAGGGCAACTACAATGGAGTTTAATAGGACTAATATCGTCAACGTCAGGTTTTGGTGTCAGTCCCTCAGAATTGCAGAGAAACAGCCTCAATAGACCACAATGCAATGCAGCCTCAAGACATGCTGTGTTTTGACTGGAAACTTTTGGCCTCTTCCTGTTACTATCCCTATCGTTATTGCTCTCTTTACCGGCAAGTAAAGCCCAGCTGAATACAACAAGCCACGGCACGTTCTCTAGGGGTTGTCGAAAGGCATTCTGGGAAACGTAAGAAATCACTTACTGAAGTAGAAATAGACGAGGCAGGTTGAGGGGAAAGTGGATACAATACTCACAAAATAAGCCCTACAACACATTGAGCACCACAGATTGATGATATCTAGCAGTTTAAGAGAATCTGAGGGTGGATGACTAAGAGCTGATCTTTCACTGAAGAGGCCTGTCTGAGTTCAGAAATTGAAATCAATATGAGTGCTTACTCCTCTAAATACTGAGAGAAGTGTCAGTCAATAAAAAGATAATAGAACTGACTTTTAAATCTGGGGTTATTAATGTTGCCTGCAGGTGTTTGTGCGTGTGTGTGTGTGTGTGTGTGTGTGTGTGTGTGTCAGTGGAGTCTTGCTGGTCTTGCTGGAGTGATGAATATGTTTCATTAAAGAAACTCTAAAGCAGCACTGTGAGGAATGCCAAGACCTATCAAGCAAGATGGATAACCTATACTATACTATACTATATAACCTAAACATCCACTGAAATCTGTATCTTTGCATGTACATGTCCAAATTTAGCGTGTGCACATGCATGTGTGCATCTCGCCCAAACATCTCTCTAAACATCTCTTCATAGCAGGAAATAGTGGATGGGGGAAAGAAAACAGCCTTTTGATCAGAAATCCCTCTCGTTATGACCTACTTTCACCAAAGCAGCCCTGCCTAAAAAGCAGCCGGTGGAGCTGGGAGAGCTCTAATTTAATTGGTTTCCCAGCGATGTTGAGCGGGTGGTAAGGAGTCGGATGCTTCCATAAGGCCAGTCAGTCTGACACTGTCACTAACCTTAAAGATCAGAGTGGAGCTGAAAGCGGAGGGGAGAAATTGGTCATGCTCCTATTGCCATTTACGTGGATCTTAAATGGCAGCTTCGGCGACATACTGTAGGATCATAGAGATAATGATTTGGCACTTTGGCCCCAACGTAGTACCCGCCTTACGGAGGCGGCGGTAGAGGTGTGTGTGTGGGTGTGTGTATTTGTGTGCGATGTTTACAGGGGTGTTTCTTATTTCTGCTGGAGTGAGCACTTTACAGTGCAGATAACACAGTCCTGTCAGCTCCTCCCGGGCCAATGCTACCCTAGTTGTGCTATTGGACCTGGGCTTTCCTGTTTGCAAGGTCAGCAGCCAGACAGCCTAATGGCACAGAGATGAAGAGCCAGACATTAAATAAAGACATCAAAATGTCAAGAACCTCGTATATGCACAGAGACCCGTAAAACCAAATCACTCCCGCCCACCTCACCCCAAAGTCCGAAACAGCTGAGGTAGGGAAAATAATACATAAAAAGGCAAAAAACAAAACGGGACTTGACGAACGGAGTATAGGTTTAGTGATATACGAAGAGTGAGTTGGAGGGTGCGTCTGGAGCAGAGGAAAGGTTAAGAAAATAACGGAAAATCATGTAAACAACAGTGAACCAGACTAACACAGTGTGTGTGTTTGTGGTTGTGTGTGAAGGTCAGCGCTACCATTTTCTGGGGTAATATTCCAGTGACGACTAACCCCAAATCACCAAGTGTCCAATAAGAATCCACCATGGTGCACATGAAATGTACCTGCTTTTTGCCATACGCACAGTATGGACCTCCACTGTCTTCAGTGCCAGAGCAGCCACAATGCTGTCGAACACAAACACAAACAAGTCCCCATCATTAGTTGGTCAGGTTCTGTTCTGTTCTGGGGTCAGTTCTTCTTCTTACACAAATAAATACATCAATGCACATCTCTCACTGTTCCTCGGGGACTCTGTTTTTGTTCTTGTTATTTTGTTTGCCTAAAGAAACCTTGGTGAAAGAACAGAAGGACACTTTTTTTCCCTTTAAATGCCAGAAGAGACAGAAACGGTTCTCCATGGAGCATCCCTGGTTGGGATGACGCGGTATATCCTGTACAAATAAGATACAACTTGAATGGCACTTTCAAATTGGCAGCAAAAAAAAACAAAACGAAAGGCAAATAGTCCACCACTTTGCCTTTGAATATATATTCCTCCACTGTGTTATTTTGGAAAGTGACAAAGAAAAACATCTTGATCGCCTTGGAAACTGTGATTTGAATATCACATCTCGATGTTGGAAGTGAACAGGTCAGAGATCAGCAGTAGACGTCGAAGCAAGATGGCCAACGCTATCACTCCCATTGTCACCTCTTCTTCCACACCTTAGACAGCCAGATCTTCACTCTCATGTCGCTAGAGAGAGAGAGAGAGAGAGAGAGAGAGAGAGAGAGAGAGAGAGAGAGAGAGAGAGAGAGAGAGAGAGAGAGAGGAAGCAAGAATGCAACAGAGAAAAAAATGACAGCAGTCAGTGAAAGAATTCCCGTTGTAAACAGCCCATTGTACATTCAACACAACACAAAGAGATAGGCTTCAAAACACACACACACACACACACTCCATCTAAGTCTCCTCTCCCGGGGACCATAAAAAAGAAAGAGACTTAGAAAAGTCTAGAAATAAGTAGAATTGCATCAGGAACTTTACAGCAAAACAACTTAATTATCCAGTCAGAGCTCAGCTCCCGACTGAACGGCCAATTTAATCTACACTTTCTTGCACATTCCCACATGCCAGTCACAACACCTTGCTCTGGTTAAAGGAAATATTGCATTTGCCATTAACACTAGCATCACCCCAGGCAAGTTGGGCATGCAGCTAGGCTAGTGTTATCTGATGCCAAATGTCACGTTCTAATAGAGTGGACTCTATTGTTGGAAGGGCTGAAGCCACAGCAGAAGGTGTTAACTAGCACAACACATATATTGGATGTGCACTGGTAGAGAGAGAGGAAAGCTATTCTGAGCAGAATTATGAGTCACTGTATAGTCAATGAACAAGTAAGTGTTTGTCTTAGTGGAGGCACGGGGCCATAAAGGGACCGGTGGGAAGAGAGTTTTGAATAAAACCATGAGGAGAGTTAATTAAAGTAAAACTGAGAGCAAAAGGACAAACAGAGATCCGGCGCGAGCAGCGTGTAAAAAAACAAATGATGAATAACAGAAGAGGCAAGGACACAAAGGTAAAAAGACACAGAACGTGACAAAACACACGAGTGCAGGTTCCCTCCCAGGTATAGAAATGCACAGAAAGAAGGAGGAAAAGAAAGGGGGGAAATTAGTAGCAGAGTACCAGAGGAGGGGAGGGTTGGTGGAGCGGAGCAGAGGATCATGGGAGGCTGGTGGCTCGGCCCTTGATGGCCAGGACCCGTCGAGGCAGACAGGGGGTCAAGCCTGGCACATAGCTCCACAACTTCACCCTGCAGTCACTGGGGCAGCCGAGAGGAGAGGAGGCGGGGGTTGAGAGAGACCAGACAAGAGGAAATAATTGTCCTCACGAGAAGATGAAAGAAGAAAAGAACAGGAAAAGAGCGATTGATGATGACAAACAGAGAAATGATAAAGATGTGAGGAAATAGCAGAGAGAGAGAAAGAGGAAGGAAGACAGACAACAGATGCAGAGAAGAGGGAAAAGTGAGTTAGTGAAGTTCAGCACAAGTTAGACAGCTGGATGACAAAGTGAATGAATGCAGACACAGTGGGGAGAGAAGAGAGAGCACCACTGCTCCACTCAGACATGAAGACACCAAAAAGCAAACAAGCGCACATTATCTCCTTTTAATGCACCACAGGGCACAACAACACGCTTTTGGAGAACAGATTTGGAGAAAAACAGGATGTAGTATGTCCCACTTGAAGACACACAAAGCTACACACACACACACACATATACACACACACTGCTTAAGATGAAACAGGCTTTATGTGGGATGAGTCATAAGCCAGTATTCCACTTGGAAAAGACAACACTGTGTTGTGAAAGGCAACATAAGCGTGACAATGAATACGGACAAGGTATTTTTCTCTGCCTCCATACCATTTTAAAACACCACATTATGTTCCCTCTCCCTCAACCTCCCAACACCGCCGACCATCCTTCTGTGCTCGACAGCAAGCAGGCTCAAGGCTGATCACACTTAAATCAGGTCACCTTGTCTTTGTTTACAATGTTTACAAGTCCCACTGGACTAAGTGTAATCTGTCACAGCACAATTTGTTGTAGCACTATCTGCCTTGGAACAATTTATACAATCATTTGAGAGGCATTGAAAGAGGGAGGGGCATCTAGAGACGGACGGTGAAGCGATCCTTCAACTCTTACAATGGTTTTAAATTTGGCCCTTCCCTTATTTGTACTACAAGACAAAAAACGTATCACCAAATTCCCATCAATTTATTCCCAAATTCCCTTAATTTATTGCAAGTTTATTATTGTAGAACATTGAAAACCAACAAACTCAGAATGCTCTTGTCCATCTACTCAAACTGTATCATTGTGCTTTGATTAGATCGATAGATAAACAAACAAAAATATCATGTGATGGACACAATCCAAAGCATCTTACAGTACCACAAATAATAAAACATTTTAGATTAGTGGCGCAGTACCATAACAGCTTTTTTTTTTTTTACCTGGATGCGGTGAAGATGTGCCTCGAGTTGGTACAGATGGCGTTGATGGGGCTGTCGTGACCTCTGACCTCTCCTATGGGGGTGAAGTTTTCCACGTTCCACACCTTCAGCATGCCACCCCGACAACCGCTCAGCAGCATGGGCCGGCCTGGGACGTATGCTAGGGCACACACCCAGTCCTTATGGGCGTTGGGGATTTGCTGTGGGATAATGGGATGGATGGACGGAGAGAGAGGGGAGAGAGAGGGGGGGGGGGGACAGAGAGAGAGGGGGGGGGAGAGAGAGAGAGAGAGAGCGAGCAATAAGCTACAAGAGGCCGTGCTTTACAGTGATTTTACAGCTAAGAGACGCTGTTAGGCACAACGTCAAGTGGAAGAGTGGCAGAAAGAGGTCACATGTTCAGTAGTAATAGTTAATAGTAATCATTTTGAAACACTTGAGCTCAAAATAAACTCAGGTGTGTATTTAGAAGTCATCACCTGAAAGCGCTAACAGCATGAGTCAGTAGCTTTCTGGTATTTGGGATTCAGAGCACATAACATTTTATGAATGAATGTTATATTATATTTATTATATATTATATTAGATATAGTTACACGTACATGCACACACACTCAGTGGCGACTTTACACCTAGCTACTACTAGGTACTAGGCAGCTTTTTCGAGGCATGGATTGGTTTTTCCACTCTTCAATCGTCCTCATCTTCTTGTTCTCAGCTGACAGGAGTGACACCGGGCATTGATCTCCAGCTGCTGCAGCCCGTCTGCTTCAAGGTTCGACGACTTGTGTGTTCTGAGATGCCCTTCTGCACATCACTGTTGTACTGAGCTGTTGCATACTTTTGGCCTGCCTGTTAGTTTGAACTAGTCTTGCCGTTCTCCTCACCTCGCTGGACTGCAGCTGACTTGATGTTTTTTTTGTTTATCGCACCCTTTTACTGGAGAGAAGCACTCACACCAGTTTTACATCTTTTCAAGGAACTTGGAATCACTATATTACGTGCAGTGCAATTAGGAATATGTTGCTTCTCAATATCTAGACAGTATTAGGTGGGACAACAATTTGAGAAAGTCTTATCAAACTGTACCAAGATATTCAGATACATTTCAATTTCATAAGCTCTAAACACTTTGATTTGTATCTTGAATAAGAAGTATCGACTGAGTAAAAAAAGTAAAATAAGTTTTTGATGAACGATGAAAACTTTTGGACCCACTATATAGCTGTAGCTGTATAGTTATATATGAAGACACACAATGGCAGCTATTCCTCTCATGAAAATCAGTGTTCCTACAAAGAGAGAAACTGCTGCAATTTGTTTCACCTTCTTTTTAACACAAACGCTTATCTACATATGGACACACACACACACACACACACACACACACACACACACACACACACACACACACACACACACACACACACACACACACACACACACACACACACACACACACACACACACACACAGTAAGAGTGATAGCCTGGTTGGCTGGCCAGCAATTTGGCCAGGCCTCATGGGAAATAAAAAGACTGGGCTCATATGAGATGGAGCTAGGAGCCCCTTTATCTTTGCTGGCCTACCAATGCACATTCAGCACAGACACACACACACACACACACACACACACACTCACACTCTCTCACACACACACACACACACACACACACAAATGCGAATGCACAAATGCAGAAACCATATGCATGGTGTGATGTTCATGTGTGCATACTTACAATAGATGCTGTACACTTGAAATGCCCCCATGCACACTAACATACCCACACAAACAAACTCACATGCTCACACACAGACCCACAAACCCAACTGACCTATCATCTGAAGCCCCCTGCCATGAGCCTGGGGACCAAACAACTGTGCTCTGCATTCACTCCAGCCTCTCCCAAAAGCAGCTTATCATTTTCAGTTTGGCATCACCCACACAAATCAGTGAAAACAATTATCTTGCCCCCATAATCTAACAAAACCCTTATTTTGTGCACAATGACAATAATAACACATGTCCAGGATCGTGAAATAATAGCCCTAGAGAGAGACGGACACTAGGCATGTAGGAGGCAAAAGGCTCCTGGGGCACAATGATGTCATGAGTGTCACTGGAGCGAAATGGATCGGGTCGGACAGGTAATGTTCTGAGATTTTATACGTGCCCTCTCTGCTCCCCACTCAACTGCTGCTCCACTGCACTTACATGCTCTGTTGAAGAACCACAACAGGCACATGTACACTGTGAGGTCAGAAGGTTACATACACTTAAGACATTAAAACTAAAAGAATCACCACTCCTGATAGTGTGAATTTAAAGTGACATAAATCTGTCTCTGATCAACTGTGAGAACATTACTTTTATTCTGGACAAAGTAGATATCATAACTGACTTGCCAGAAGACATCAATGGTGACATGAAGTCTCTGGAGTGGTGATTCTCTTAGTTTTAATGTCTTAAGCGTAAGTGTATGTAAACGTCCGACCTCAACTGTAGCTGATGTAGTTGATTTGAAATAGCCTGAGGCAATTCTTGGTACAACAGCTTGGTGGAAAAGGCTACACCCAAAAGCCCCGCTTGCCTTCATCGCACAAATCTTACTACACACACACACACAAACACACACCTGAGTGAGCTCCTGCTGCTCCAGGTCCCATTTCTTGATGCCGTTGTCTCGAGACCCGCTGAACAGCACATCTCCTTGGACGGCCAGACACTCAATGCCATCATAATGGGGCGGCTCAAAGTTGTGGGCTGGACCTGCCATTACCCAGAGTGCCCTCGGCAACGTCAAACACCTGGGGAAAAACAGGAAGTAGGGTGTCTTCAGGAGGGCAGAAATGAGTGAATCCAGCTGTCGGAATATATGTGTGTGTGTGTACGTAGGACTCAGTACCTTGACGTAGTGGTCTTTGGAGCCAGTGATGACTTGGTCTTTGCTCAGTTGAGACTGTCCCCACAGTCAGACACATGACTGACCCTATGTGGCCTGTCAGCTTCCCCATCGCCTGCATCCTACAAAACACACACACACACACACACACACACAGATACACAAACACACACACACCAGAGAAAGTGAGGGGGAGGTCTGTGAAATTCATTTCTTGGAAGAATGTGATGCGCCTGTCTCACTGAAAGAAATCACTTTCCTTCTCACATGTGAAATAAAGCTGTTCAGACAGAAGGATGCCACAGACAGAGACGATACTGGAGAAATGTTTAATGCAATTTTTCATTTCTGGAGATTCTCATGCATCGCTGAATGGATCAGAGCCCCTACACCCAAACTGTCTGGTCTAATCTGGTAATAGTTTCCCTCTAGAATCACAAGAAAAACAAGAAGAATAAGAGAAGACAATGTTGTCGCAGGAAGCCACAAACGGGTGCCTAGTAGAAAACATGCTACTGTGCATGCTTCACACCCCCAGGTCTGGGTTCCTTTTTTGACAACCTTTTCTTCTCCTTGTTTTTCCTCTTTGGTTGAGGAACATCTGACAAGTGAGTCTAGATCAGTATTCACACCCTTAGAAGAGATCTGAATGTGCACCCATATCCAGATCTAAAAAATCTGTTGTAAAGAAACTAACTGCATGAGTGAGTGAGTGAATGGGTGAATGAATGAATGAATTAGTGAGTGAATGAATGAATGAATGAGCGAATGAGTGAGTGAGTGAGCGAATGAATGAATGAGTGAATGAATGAGTCAATGAGTGAATGAATGAATGAATGAATGAATGATTGAGTGAATGAATGAATGATTGAGTGAATGAATGAATGAATGAATGAATGAGTGAGTGAGTGAATGTACCTGTTGAGGTCCCAGATGCGAACAGTGTTGCCAGCAGCAGCGTAGAGCACGGATCCCGAGGCGTTGAGGGCGATCTGGTTGATCTGATACTCTCCCTGGGCAAAGGTTATTGTGCGGGTGGTGGTGCTTGCACACGCATCACCGGAAACCACCTGCCCAGATGAACTGGGGGGAGGAAAGAGGGGCAAAGAGCAGCATGAGGGTGGAAAGACAGGGGGGGGCAGACAGAGGGAAGATCCAAGGGGGAAAAGCACAGAGACAGAGAAAAATGAGCATTCTGCAAAGCTGTGATTTGTTCTAGATTCACTTCCTGTCACATTTTTCCACATTTCACTTCATGCAACTTCAAACACATCACTGTACAGAAAGCTCCAAGCTGCTCCATTTGGTTGACCATTAAAAAAAAACTTACGTGAGTGTACGGACACATTTGGCAGAGTCGCGAATGTCCCACACCTTGATGTAGGAGGTCGAGACCGAGAAGACCAGGCAGGACGGGGGGCAGTATTTAATGGACACCACGTTGTTAGGGGTGGCCTTTCAAGGTGACAATCTCTTGGCCCTGTCACCAGGTTCCACATCTTACAGGTACGGTCTGGCAGAGGAAAGACGGACAGTTTGAATACTCTTTGGGGTGACGCCCCTTTAACACATATATTTTAAAAAGCCATGAGACAAGTCATACCAACAAGGAAATGTTGGCTTCCTGAACAGTGGTCAGATAATAGACAAAATAAAACGCAGCAACTCTGTTTCTGTTATTCCTGCTGCATGCCTCACTGCCAGGTATCATATTTTTATTTATGTTTTATTTATTTATTATTATTACGTTTAAGTTAGACAGCACTAAACTCATATTGATGGCGTATGACTTTGCGGGGACAAGCCTTTGAGCCAGCAGGATGTTTTTTAAAGGATGAGTTTTAAAGTGAATAGAATCCTCTGAGCGGTGGAAGGTATTGACGGAGGAAGCTTTAAGAAATCAGATACTTAAAGCCACACGATACTTAACAACAGTCTAGGTGAGTCTGAAGCGGCAAACAAATGACAGAGGCGAGAAAGAAAAATCAATGAACCCCGCGTGATCCGGCGATGGATGCACAACATACCAATATCAGTTGTTTAGCACGCTGCACAAAGCTAGCAGCTTATTTTAAGGTGTGATGGCTTTGGCCGTGTACCTTTAGATCCAGTGAAGAGGAGCTCATCTGTAGCGTCCACACACAGCACAGGCTTTGAATGGCCCTCGGCTACAGACACACACTGTAGGGGTGCGGTCCGTCCCCCCTTCACTCCCCCAATGGGACTGATCACGCCCCTAGGGATCACACACACACACACACACACATACAGATATATATGGGGCCACACACAAACATACAAAGATCAATGAAGAAGATTCCTAGCTAGGTGACACATGACCACAAACTAGTGCACCCAGGCCAATCATAGACATGCACAGAAACAAACATGATGTGTCTAATATACAAAGCCATGTACAATACCAACCCATACAAACCTCATGTTTGATAACTACAACTGTTCCGTCTTCTAAAAAACACACAAGTGCAAATGCACACATGCAATCACATATACATATGCGCGCGCACACACACACACACACACACACACACACACGTATCCACACAGCATATAGGTTTTGTTGTAGTTTTTCCTGTTGGTTTCCTAAGCCCACCTGCTCCATCCTCCTGCCCTGCCTTGCCCCCTTCCCTTATTTTGGTTGTGGAAGAGCCCAATTAAGGTGCTACACCCATGAGAACTGCTTGCTCTCTATTTCTCTCTCTCTCACACACACACACACACACACACACACACACACACACACACACACACACAGAGTCCCTTCTATATTATGTGCATTCAATCTCTCTTCCTGAACCCCCTCTCCACACCTCAACCCCCCCCACCCTTCCTCGGTCCCGCTGACAGGCCGGAGTCCCAGAGCGCAGTCAGCAGAGTGAGACAGAACAGGAAGAGAGCGAGAAGAAGATAGAGGAATGTGGGAAAATTGGTCCCTGGTGGGCTTCTTAATAACAGCAGGGTGGGTGAAACCACTGGTTAGTGAGAGAGAGAGAGAGCGAGAGAGCGAGAGAGAGAGAGAGAGAGAGAGAGAGAGAAGATGTGAGAAGGGAAAGGCAATCAGTGATTACACACAAAACTATTTTGATTTTCCTCTGCACAGAACGAGCAAAACAGAGGAAGAGAGCTGGAAGGGTGTCTTTGAAAGGTTGCCGATATATTCCTCCCCTGTCCCCATACATACACTCACATCCCCGTGCAAACACACACACACACACACCACACACACACACCTTATGCACGTCAAAACAAAAATCAAACACCAAACCACACCTTCTGTATTTTTAACACTGCATAAAAAAATGCCAATCAAACCACAAAATGCCAAACATCAGCCACGCACCCAAAATGAAACCAAGTGAAGAGATGCATGCACGTCTGCCAGTCTCACAAACACAGAAAAAGCAGTGTGCTCAAAACAAGTGTGATGCTCATAACAGTCACAGCCTGGAAGCCCAAGTCTACTGCAGCCCGCAACTCAAAAATAAACCACAGCACAATGTCCTTTGACATCATCGCCACATGCAGCATCTCCGCCAATCAAGTGTGAGCTGACTCTCAGTTCAGCGCCTCGAGTCAATCCCCTTTTCAGCCCAGAGGGAAATGGTTGTGGTAAATGGAGAGAGATCTAATCAACGTCACAGTCAGATTATCAGCTGCTGCACATCCATAGAGAGTATAAATCTGCAGAGCTACACAATCTGATGATGGCCAATATATGTGATTTTTTTCAGAGGCCGAATGAGAATGGGAATGCACCTTTGAAAGAAGGGGAGGAAAAGGTTTGCAAGTGACAGTTCAATTAATGTGAGTTCTGGATAAATAAATGGTGGAAAAAACAGAGAGAAGGGGGGGTAGGCAGAGGGACTGGGGGAGCAGTGTCATTTGAATGAACCTTATCGCTCTGAAGACCAGAAACCCAATCGGCTTCAGAGGTATTTAGCTCCATTTTCATTGGTTAGTGGAAAAAGGATGTGACCTCTTTGGCCAGTCGATCTTTCTCCTGGGGTTAAAAAGGGAAGATACAAGAAAACCTGATAAAATCGTCCTTTCTGTGGATGTTGTTTGAATAGACACAACTAATATTTGCCTGCCAAGATGGTAACATGGAGTTTGAATACTAACTCCAGTTGTGGTCAAAGGTTTACATACACTTGTAAAGAACATGTATCTCATGGCAGTCTTGAGTTTCCAATGATTTCTACAACTCTTATTTTACTGTGATGGAACGATTGAAGAACATACTTCTTTGTCACGAAAAACATCCATGAATTTTGGTTCTTTTATGAATTTATTATGGGTCTTCTGAAAATGTGACCAAATCTGCTGGGTCAAAAATATACATGAATGTTTTTTTGTATGCATGGTGCACTATAAAGGCTCCAAGTATTTTAGCACCAAGGTGTGATATTGTTAATACAGCGTGTATTGCAGCAGAGCATTGTTCCAAATGGAAAACAGTGTTCCTATTCTATCAACATCTGTGGAAGATATCACAGTGGAAGATATCACAGTGTGCAGTGTTATGCGCTACACAGAAACTGGTAACGACTGTTGAAGGGCCAAGCACCAAGAGGCCAACAGACTGTAATGAAACCATAGAGGGAGATCAGTGTGTGCTCTCTGCAGTAAGGAGAAAAACAGACCGGCGGAGGCTAGGGGCTGTTAGAGGTACATCTATTTCAATCTGCGTTTGAGTGCAAGAGAGAGACAGGCAGGGAAAGAGAGGATTGTTGTTCATTACAGCCCACAGGTTTTGTGAATGAAGCTAAATGTCTTTTTAGAGATATTTAGTTTGACACCATCAAAGTCCCAGTCATGAGATTTTTTTTTCAAATTTAGCCTTTTTTTCCACATCTACACATTTGTCTCCACCCAGTAGAAAAAGTAGTCAGGTTCATTCAGGTCTCGCGTGCGAGGGACACCGCAGACACACAACAACACCACAGGTGGAAACGAGGGGGGCGGGTCCAGAAAGGGGCAAGGCCAGTAAGGTTAGAGCATGCACCACAACCACCCCACCCATGGTGGAAAAGGACGAGAGGCACTGGTTTTTAGTCGAGACAAGATGAGAGTTACAGGCAAATGGGGAAATAGAATGACAGACATGTTTCCTCTACCTGAGCACCTCGGAGAGCGAGGAGTCGCTGTCATCCGACCTGGAGGCAGAAGAGGAGCAGGATAAGGGGTTGGGGTGGGGAGAGGAAAGGGTTAACCACACTAAGGACAGACGGAGGGGTTACTGGCAAAGGGTTAAATGTAAAGGAAGTGGGAGGAGGGACTATAGGTGGGGTTTTAGATATAAAGCACTTAGCAAACTGGAAGAAAAGATCAGTCAACAATAAGCTAGTCCACTGATTATCGATTGAGTTTGCCTTGCAATTTGCTTCTTCTCAGTGATAATCGTGGAATAGGCTGTATTCTTTGACCAATATCTCCAGATTCTTTGCTCAAAAGGGCAGCCAGTAGTAACAGCAGCTTGGGTACACTTTGTATTGTTTGTATCGTTCTGCAAAATGGCACCCAAGCTGACCGACGGCTGGTTTAGAGGACCTAGCAGTGTTAGAGCCGACATTAAAGGTTAAAGGTTTAAACGGAGCAGGAAACCGAAACCAAAAGAAACAGGGAAGTAGTCAAGGAGGAGTCACTGATGCCAAGGGAGTCACACACTGGGGTCCGAGCACTGCACTTTACCGCTTTCACACTATCAATATGATCAATGTTGTTTTAGCTCTTCCAGTGTTTTGCCCCGTGTGTGACTCCGGTGATGTCAGGGTCCCCACCTGCATCTACTCTTTCCAAGGAATTAGAGGAATTCAGGAAAGAGGCATGGGGGATAGCAGACAGGGTTAGCAGTAGGGGAAATCCAGTTGATTGGAGGGTAAGGTTGTCAATCAAACTCACAGGCGAGCCCGCTCCAAGCTGTCAAGGAAAAAAATCTAGACCCCCCCCCCCGCCAGTTCTTCAACAATAGCTTGGGGAAAGACTGGAACGTGTGTAACAGTGCAATAAAAAATATATTATAATATAAATATTTTATAATAGGCTGTTGAGTTTGTCACCACGAGAGCTTGTGTTTTATACTGTGAGTATGAAATAATGCATAATAGAAAGATGTTTCTGGATGTGTCTGGAGGGAACAACAGCATTAAAGGGTGCTAGAAACTCCTCCATTTCTTGGTATTACAGGCGTGACTTTTAAACTAGCTATTTATCCTTTTTTCATAAACAAGCTTCATTTAGTTGTGCATTTGTTGCATTGTTATGTGTCAGCTATCTCAATGTGAGGACAATGAGACCATGCATGGAGCAAAAACAAAGTAAAATCACATGTCAGTTTCTCAGGATGAAACTTACCTATTGAGAGTAACATCAAAACAAACATGTCGATGGTGTAATGAGTCTGTACGTGAGTGTGTTGACACGCACACACACACTCAAAAAATGAGGGCAAATGAGTGTGACATGTTTGCACTAGAAAACAGTAGACATGACTACCTTCCATCAAAAAGTCAACCTGGAAGCAATAATCAAATCAAAAGTCTTGCAACAATCACCCTGCAACACAGAATGTGACCCCCCCACTAGTGTCATGCTCTATAAGATGGCTGAAATGTCCTCCTGGGGGAAGACGGCTTCGTGCTAAACACAAATATCCTCCAACACTGTCAATTCAAAATGGCTGCCACTGAGAACAGCTGCACAGAAAGCTGATGAGAACCAAGTCATTTACCTACTCCTGTTCCAGATAATGAGGATCCACAGGCTCCTACTCATACACACACTGGCATACAGGCATACACACACACACACACAACAGATGCAAACGTACAATCTAATCATTTCACGCAGCATCCTCTCTAACAATTAGGGGGTCAATAAAACCGAGAAATGTTCAGGATTAATAAAGATTACAAAAGTAACACAAACAAGTAGGAGGAGAAATTGACTGCTGCCATTTTTCAGGGCTGGAAGCTGAAATTGATTGTGAGCGGGAAGCGAGAGGGCAAACGGCTGGTGCTCGTTCCGGTCTATTAGTCTATGTATGGGGTTTATCTGAGAGAAAAACAGGAGGTGGAATAGCCCATTCTGAAGAGGTTCATCTACACCCCAGAGAAGAGCACTTCCCTGTCAATAGGCCTGACCTCCAGCCTGTCTATACGGCCTGCACAGACCCCACACCATTCATCAGAAGAACAGAAAGAAAAGGATGAATTAAAGTGGGATTGAATTGACCAGATGAGAATGTATGGGAACAAAAAAGGCCAGTAGTGGATGCGTTGTGTGTTGTGTGTGTCTGTTTTGAAGTGTGTGCACTCACTTGTCCAGTGCAGAGCCTTGGGCCTGGTTGCTGGTGAGCCTTGAAAAGACGTTGCGGTCATTCCTGGTCCTCAGAGGGGGGGAGGAGGGGGGAGTGTAGCCTTCAGTGGGCCTGACAGGTGGGGGGGATGGATGAGGAAGCACAAGAAGAGTCCAGAAGGAAGGAAAAGCAAACAGTAAAACAGAGAGGTGGAGCAGTCCATTATTTCACGGTATCCTCAGTTACTCGGGGAAACGAAGAGTACCTGTACGAGCGGTCGTAAGATTTCCTCCTTGTCATAGGGGAAGTGTCATAACCCCGAGACTGCCTGGGGCTGAGGGTGCACACACACACACGCACACACACACGCACACACACACACACGCACACGCACACGCACGCACACAAGCAAACTAAGCTTCAAGGGAGTGAAGGAGTGTGTAGGTGTTAAGCACAAAAAGCATGATACAGCTACATGTAAACTAGGCACTGATGCTACAAATCTACAGGCAACAAAGGGTTTCATGTGATTAGCAGTGATTCTAGCAGACGAAGGCATCTGGAAAATTCTTCGCTTTCCACATCAAATCACACACAACCAGGCTTCCCGCCCCTTTAGGACTGATGCAAATGTCATTGACTTTTCCCCGACGACACTGGAGAAGTTCCATGGCCTAAAAATGTCTCTGGCATGTTGACACTATTTTTTCATTTGGAGATGTTCAAAATAGACAAATGAACAAATTGTTGACAATCTGATCTTCAATCTTGTAGCATGACAACCAATACTGGTTGGTAATTCGACGTAAATTAAGTGTTTTTAACGCTAGGTGGCTTTGAGCCTTTTGAGAAAAGGTCTGAAAAAACAAGTCATCGTTTCAGGAAATTAAATTCAAACTCTGCACAGACAGGACTGAAAGAATGATGTCATGTCAGATGTAACTTTACCATCACTGATTTTTAATGAAAAATGCAGTCGTTTGTTATGTCCTTGTTCGCTTATAATAACTGTTTTCTTATCTAGCATTTATTGTTCTGACTGTTTCGTGTGTTCGGGGCTACTCTGGAAAAGAGAGCACTGCCATCCAACAGATTTTACTGCCTAAGAAAACAACAAACGGGTCGAGCAATAAACACATTTAATAACCACTAGATCACCTCGCTGCCCCATGAAGGCCACAGTGCAGACAAAACGCCGCACCAGCAGAAATTTTCCAGAATATTCCTACATGTGAGGAATCGGCAGGGGTCAAAATGGACAAGCCTCACCCTGGGGTAACGTCCTGCATGATCTCCCTGTCCAGGTAAATATTTGAAGATGTGTGACCCTAATCTCAGTGATCATTTATAACTATTGTTTGAATCGTCGTGACTTACAAGGTGTGCCCCCTGACAGGTAGGCTGACGGTGCGGGACGCCCGGTCCCGGTGGTAGGGGTCTCTTAGGGACAGGCTCAGCCCCAGGCTCCCTGAGCCCAGGACCAGGCCGTTCTCCTGGATGTCAGTCAGCGAGGCCAGGGACTTGGTGATGTGCTGCTGCTTGCTGCTGGACGAGGGGTCCATGACAGGACCCAGATACTCCGCTGACACCGCCTTCATCTGGGCCGACAGACGAGGCTCCCTCTAGGTGGGTTTGTGTGTGACAGAGGGGGAAGAGAGGAGAGAGGGTGAATGGGGGGGAGGAAAGAGGGAAGAAAGGTTGGATAGAGAGAATCAAGAATTGGAGGAGGGAGAACATCAACAAGAGGTAAAGAGGAGCTTGGCGTCAAATCAGGGTTCTTCCACAGAATATCAAATCAGGCATTTTAAAGCGTGGGCCTATACTGCCACCTGATGGTCGCAAACGAGAAGGCAGCTACTTTGAGGTTTTGAAACCAAACTGGGTGACTTGAGCAAACACAAATGCTTCAGCAAAAGCATCACTGTCATCTAACAACATATTATCGTATTGATTCAGAAAGATCTGCCAGGCTTGAATATTACAAGATATTGCACAACCTAGTGTTTTGACCATTGACACTAGCAGCTATATTTAGAAAAAAATATAGGTACAATATTGATATTTGCACTGAAGGAATTTTGTTGTGTAAACAGGAAGAATCTGGCTTTAAAAGTGTATTTGCCTATTCAGATGATGGATGTAGGATCACTGTACTTTATATATCACCAAAGCAACTGTACCTTCAGTTTGAAATCATCCTGGCTGTTGGATTCTTTAATTTGAGATACACTGGAGGAACAGAAAAAAGATAGTAAGACAGAGAGAGAGAAAAAGGGGGCATACAAATTCGTTAGATGAACATTTTACTGGATAAACTTTAGAAAATAAGACAGAAGATTGAAGATAATAAGTAAATCCAATGTATTCCTATGATAGAAACAGGGTAGAGAGGGTAGAGAGAGAGCAGACTGCAGTCTCACCTGCTGTCAGAAGCTTGGCTGAACTCGGAGGGCTCCTCGTCTGTGCTGGTGTAACCATTTTCTGATAAAAAGGCATCACACAAAGCACACAACTGGTGAGCATCCAGTACACCGTTACATTACATGTGTATGAGAAGGAGAAAGAGGGAGAGGTAGGAGGAAAGAAGAGAGGGAAGGAGAAACAGAGCTGCAACACACACACACACACACCTTGCTGCACGTTGTGGATGAGGGCCTGGAGCTCGGGGATGTACTCGGCCTTCTCTCGTAGGGCGTCAAGGATGATGTGATTGTGGGCTGAACCAATCACATCCGTCTGTCTCAGCTGGCCTTCCAGCAGTCTAATCTGAGCCTCCTTCTGAGCCACCTGTAAACCCTACACACACACACACACACACACACACGCACAATGACCAATGAGTCAGCAAATGCAACTGCAAAGGTAGCATTGGACACAGCAACAGTCATTTGATGATATGATGTGAACATGTTACTGATATAGAAAATATTAATTTGGCGACTTTTTCAAAGCCGTCAGTAATTTACAAAACATTTCCAGGCCTGAAAATCTAAATTTGTTAACTTTCATTCCGTTTTCTGTATTTTCTGTGACTGAGGAGCCCTGTATTGACCACTGTATTGACCACTGTATTGACCACTGACCTTGTCTATGGAGGCCTTCAGGAAGTGGTCCAGGAGGTGGCGTGCCTCAGCTAGAGAGCAGGAGCTGATCACCACAGAGGTGTCCACTGAGTCCAGCTCATCCTGCAGGAAAAACCCTCCTGTGACACCACACCACCAGACAGCAAGCATGCAAGGTAGTGCGTGTGTGTGTGTGTGTGTGTGTGTGTGTGTGTGTGTGTGTTCATACCTTGGTCTCCTCTATCTGTACGATGGTGGCTTGGCAGTCAGACAGACTGTCATTGATGTAGTCTATATTGGCGTTCAGTACTTCAATCTCCTCGTTGACTTCCTGGAGGAGGCGGTCCTCTGCGTCAGGTCCCTCCCCCTCCGCCATTAGCACCTCCCTCTTATGCGTGAGTGCCTCCTGTTGGAGAGTCAGCTCCTCCCGCTTCTGACTCACCAAAGACATAAACACAAATGCACACGCAGGAAACAAAAACATACCATGTTAGAGCTTCACTTTCACTTGAGCCTAGTAGAACATTTCAAATGAACCTTCCACTAGTCCTGGGATGAATCTGACAACGTCATGGGTAAACCAGACACAGCTATTTACACCTTCACCCAAGAAAATACTACTATTACACCAACAACCACTCCTGCTGCTGCTACTACTGCTCAAACTATTTTGACTCACTATTTTTACTACTGCTATTATTAATACTACTATTACTACTACTACTAACACTACATACTACTACCGCTGCTCCCTCACTGTGCATGCATCCTATGCCAGGGGCCCAATGGATTTGGCTATTTGTAACATAAAACACATTTCAGTCCCTCCTGCAAATATATTTAATATTTCCTTTAAGCACGTAGCCCCAACAAAGTAACCATGCTTGTGTGTCGCTTCCAAACAGGGAAGTTGATGACTTGAAACAAATGAAGGTCAAGGTCATAACAGCACTGCCCCCATCAATGCAAATTATGGCCATATAGGTCATATTAAATCCCCATAAAAAAATGTATGAGTAACATTTTAGAAGAAACACATCATCACTCTATCAGAGTAATAGCAGTATGGCCACTGACTCATGTGATATCAGCATCTCAGAAATCTCTCTTCTTCCTGGAGCTGGACAGGAAGCGCCAATGCCACTCTTACCTTGATAAGGCGATCCATGTCGGCCTCCACGTTAGCGATGGTCATGCGCTGCATGACGATGTCCAGAATACGACGCTCCAGGGTCTGCCACTTCTGACGGGCAGACTTGGTCAAGCTGCTCCCTCTGCCTCCTGCTCCCATGGTGCCCAGGCCTGGTTTACGCTGCAGCTTCTTCCTACTGCTGGGAACACACAAGGTGGAGTAGAGTAGAGTAGAGTAGAGTAACCATGACAGAGAAGGGGAAAGTTGAAGTGAAAGGGAGTATGAAAGATTAGAGAGATGGAGAGGGAGGGACATGAAAGGGACAGATGTTTATTAAAATCCATGTAGACAGACAACAAGAGAGGGAAAGTGAAAGTAGGAGACAAACTGACTGCCACCAAATGACAATAAACAGCCATAAAGCTCAGAGTCAAGGATCAAAGGTCCTGAGGGAAAGCAATGGATAATCATCCCCACAGACAAGCAATGAGCAGCAATCTGTTTTACAATCCTCTTCTACCACACACACACACACACACACACACACACACACACACACACACACACACACACACACACACACACACACACACACACACACACACACACACACACACACACACACACACACACACACACACACACACACACACACACACACAGACTGAAGTGGGTCAGCCCCATCCGTTCCATTTAACCATATTATGAAACTCAATCAGTCCTTTGTCCTCTAACTCAATAAGTTACTTTATAAACTGCCCTTTGTGGATGAAATTTAATGCAATTTCATCCACTTAGCAGACAAAGTTCATCTTTGGCTTGAGGCTCAGGGACCTGGCTAACAGACCGGGGCATATTTAACACAGTATCATTCTGTGAAAACAGTGTTCACACGTACACAAACTCCTCTTACCCATTGACCCGCGCTCCATCCATGCTCCCGTCGCTCTCTCCCAGGTAGCCATAGGGGTTATTCTTTTTGTTCCATTGGCGCACCATCCCGCTCACACTCCTCCCAAACTCGGGTTCAGAGCTGCTGGCCGTGGTGCTGGCCGACAGCTCAGCGCCAGAGTCTGGAGGCTGGGTCCAGCGGGCCACGCGCCCGGCCACGCGCTCCGACATGGGCTTGGCCAGCCGGCGCAGGGCGCTCACCTCCTGGGTCCTCCTGCGCAGCACCAGCTCCTGCTGCCGCTTCTGAGACTCCAGTGCACGAATCTGGTACTGGGGGGTAGGAGGGAGATATACTGTATGGGTACATGCATGACAGCAGGGTGGCCTTGGAGTGAGAGAAACTGTCTCTTAGCCGAAAGGTCACGAGTTCAGTTCCATTGTTCTCAAGCATTGTTCTCAATATTTCTTTCTATTTCTGTATAAAACATTGAACTGTCTAAAATACCAAACCGGAAAAAACAGGAAACATACAAGCTAAACGTTTGTAGACTGTAGAATCTAGTTTGCACTCGTTTGACTTGATGAAACACTTTACTTAAAATGCTCTCGGCCTAACCTCTTGTCGTCGCTGCTCCTTCTTGAGCTGGGCGATCTCACGGTTCCTCTTAGCCTCCACCATCCTCCTCCTCTGCTGCTCCTCCTTCATCTGCTTCATCAGCGTCACCTAGGGAAAGCACGGCTGCCTTAGCTCATGACACTCGTACTCCTGCTCAAGCACACAGTCACATGCAAACTCTCTCTCTCTCTCTCTCTCATGCACGCTGCCACTCCTCCACCACGCTGCTTACCTTGGCTTTCTTCATCTCATTGACCTCGGTCTGGAGTCTCTTCAGCTCCCGTTCATACTTCCCCTGGTTTTTGAGGAGGCGTGCGTGCTCCTTCTGCGCGGTTTGTAGCTTCAGCAGGTCTCGGTTCATCTCCTTCAGACGCTTCTCGTACTCTTGCTTGATCCGGCTGGCCGTCTCCTCCGTGTAGTTCTCCATGGACACTGGCAACATTAATGAAACCCGTAACCATCAGCCCCGAGATCACCTTCATCAGTCTCTATCTGAACACCTATAAACTACTCGTTACTCACTGAGGTTCTGCAGCACGCGGTCTCTCTCCAGCTGAGTGTCTCGGATCTTGTTCTGCAGCAGGATGAGCTTCTCCTCGTACTGCAGCTTCAGCATCATTAGCCTCCGCTGGCTGTTCTCCAGCTCGTCTATCAGCTTCTGTTTGATCTCGATCTCGCAGGTCAGGTCCGCCAGGTCCACCTGGAAGTTGGCTGGAGGTCAGAGGGCAAAGGTCAGACAGTTTAAAGCCCCATCTATTTCTTTCAGTATTTCAATGACAGGCATATACAGATATTTGAGGGTCAGACAATGCATTATATTATATATGTCACTTTCATATCCTACTGTAACTCAAACTTTAGGTCCATTTTGTTTCTACATAGCTGGTCCATTCTTTAGGACCTTTTTCAACTCAATAAAAAAAATGTATTCAATCCAATAAATCAAAACACAAACAAGCCCAGCAGTAGGGCAACCGTGGCTCAGCAGGGGGTGCCATACTCCAATTACGGGCCTCACTGTTTTATTTATTTGATAGAAATAACACTACAATAACAATAACAATAACATGTGTTTGCTAGTTTAGGAAACTGTGCATGCAATGCAATGCTGTAGGTTCAAATCCAGCTCAACCAATGCTGTGAAATGTCTCTTCTCTAGCTCGACTGTGAACTGTCTGACAAACTGAAGAAGTCCTGATGGAAAGCAGAGATTCTCCATGTCTACGTTCCATGAGGTGGCACTAAAAGCTAGAAATCAGTACATGGTCATGGTCTGTGATAACAGACATTAGAAACATACCTTTCTCTTCTGAGTCCGAGTCTGAATCCACCTGGCTCTCATCACTGTCAAACTCCTCGCCCTCCTCCCTGGCTTCCTCTTCCTCCCCCTCATCCTCATCACAACCGCTCTCCTCCTGCAGGGGAGACATAATGTCCTACACACAAACACACACACACACACACACACACACACATTAGACTCTCATCCGTTTATTTTTATTTTCAAATGCTTCAAAATGCAGAGATGGGCACCTTACCTCAGTGTAGTTGTCATCTGAATCAATCTCTCCGTTCTGTCTGTTCTGTCCGTTTTCCCGAGTCAGCCCGTTCTGGTCATTCTCTCCGTTCTCGTGAGCGTGCAGCTTCACTCGTTTCTTCAGGCCTTTCTCCAGCTCTGGACTGCAGGAGGAGAAAAGTTAGTCAAGTGAGGTTACAACTCATTCAAAAAGGTACACATTAACCACGTCTTTCAAAAGTGTGATCCAGTTCACCTGAATTATGATTTCCACATATTGTTGATAAGTCTGTCCAGTTCACCTCGTATACTGAACAGGTTTAGTATATCACCGTGCATTAGAAACCCTGCGTCTCTTCCACATGATTGAGACACCATATGTTCCAGACATCCACCATTAGGGCTTTGGGAGTGTTGCCAAGTACTCACAGAAAAAATCAGACCTCTGAAGTCATTAGTGAAGACTTCTTTCACTCATCCATCCCCCCTCCTGCCCTTTTAGCTCTTTTCTTTTTATTGCCAATTTTATTCTTCCCATCACTGCCTCTTTTACAACCCCCCTGCTTATCACCCATCCCATCTCTACCTTTCTCTCCCTCCCTCCTCGCCCTCCTCGTGCCATTACAGTTCAATTAGCCTGTTAGGATGTGTATGTGTCATGTAGCCTTCTCTCTCTCATGACCCACTGGCCAAGTGAATTAGACCTCCTTGTGTCCATGCCAGCATTACTACACAGTCCTGGCCACATCCCAGTTCTGTTCAAATGCTGCCTATCCAAAGCCCTAATCGACTTGTGATGTGCCTCTTAATCTAGAATGGAAAAGCAGTGAGCGGGGAAGAGTGAGTGTTTAGGCAAGAACAATCGATGCACTCAACATGCTCTCAGCTCTCAAATCTTGCAAGACCATAGAGTCCATAGACAAGAGCTTAGTGGGGGGGGGAGACAAGAGATCCAATTTGTGTCAAGCTGAAATGTTTGGAGATGTGAGGACAAGAGGAGCTTAAAGGAACAGTTTGAAATTGAGTTTATGGGTCAATAAAGTCCTGTTTGCTTTTATAGGACAGCTATACAAGGTACAGTCTTTTGGAATCAGCAAATCAGAACTCACACACACACACACACACACACACACACACACATGTGCACACACACACGTGCACACACACTCTGCTCCCCTCCGCCCCTTTTCTCCTCACCTCATCCTCCTCTGCCTCCTCTCCTTCTTCTTCAGCCTCTCGATGTCCAGCTTGGCTCGGCGGATCACGTCCGTCATCACGGCCTCCATGGACATGGGGGCGGGGGAGGAGCCGGGGGGGTGGCCCGGGGCGGGGCTAAGAGTGGAGGAGGGGAACGGGGAGCGAGAGGAGAGCCGGGACACCTGGCGCCGCAGGGACTCGTTCATGGCCTCGCTCTCCAGGAGCTTGGACCTGAGAGAGGAGGAGGGAGAGAGACACGGGTAGAGACAAATGATATTTATTCTTCTGTGTACTTGGTGGTTTTGAGAGGGGAAACAACAATATTATAACTGACTTCTCCTGCTGATTAAAGCCCCAATCTGATTTTTGGGTGTGTAAGTTAAGGGAAGAGATTCTTGAAATGTAAGACTTGATTATATTAATTATTATATTATATTGATTAATTCCTTGATTATAACTCAAAGTACATACATACATTTTCAAGCAATACAAATGAAAACAAACCATTTATAACTTATGTCTAGTATTCAATGCCTCTACTGCAATGGGGAAAAACAAGTAGGGGGAAAAGGTGGAAAAGTTCCTGTTTCATATTGAGCCTTTCCTGATTTCAGTGAGGCTCGAGTGTGTGGCAAAACAGTGGTGTGCAGCAAATACAGGTCCACTGGCTAAAAGAGAGTCTGTAGGCTACAATGGAGAGCAGCATCTGGCTGGAGACCTTACCGAAGCTCCTCCACTTCTCGGATGTATTTCTCGATTAGAGTCCCAATCTCCTCGTTGCCCTCACCTAGGGAGCAAAGGTCAAAGGCGGGTCATGGAGAGGCCGCAGAACACTCCCAGTAAGAAATGTTTATGCCCCATTTAAAAATGCATCTCCATGGTCACTGAAGCCCAAAGGAAGCAGAAGAAATGACAAATATGTGCAAGACATTGACCAGGAATACAGAAAATTAATTACATACTTTGAAGAAAAAAGAAGGGAAACAAAACTATGTCATCTCCCTCACGTACTTGACTTGGTGAGCAGTGTGCTGACCTCGTTGGCCAGCAGGTGTGTGATACGGGTGTTGAGGTGGTCGATGGTCTCCTGCATGGCCTTGACCCTGAGGCGCAGCGTGTCATTTTCTCTCTGCAGCATGGCGTTTTCCTGGTACAGGTCGCTAAAGCCCTCCGCACCATCATCACCTGCCACACGCTTCCCCTGCACAGAGGCGCCACTCAGCATGAACAATAACGACCTTGGCCTTGAATGCCAAAAGCATGTTAGGGGAAAAAACATTGGTTAATGAAGTAAAAGAAAATCTAAATCAGCGCTCTTACACTGAAAAGCGTCAAAATAAAGACTGTTGCTATTATGAGTCCCTCAAAAAGCAAAGTACCTAACGTTGATACAGTATTGAGGACATTGATTAAGCCAAGCACACTATTGTTTTAAATGGATTTCAATTTAAAAGTCTGGGATCAAGTAACCCACGCAGCTCTCTGTGAAGTCTAAATGCCAGCCTTTTTAAATAACTCAAAAACCCATGTTAACAAATTGACTGTCACTGTTTCCCATTAAAAAATAAATGGCGCCCCATAACTATTGGACAGTATTTAACGCTCCATTACGTCCAAACTCCAGTCAGATCACATCCATTATCACAACAATTAGGTCAAGTCACAGTCTCTCGCCGTGGTCACACATTAGCTCTCCTCTCGTGAGCGTAGTCGCCCTCTTAATCAAATAATAGACTGACAATCCAGCTGAGCGATCCCTCGCTTCCTGTTACCCCACAGGTCAAAGCCGATGAAAATGTGCAGAGCGATCTTCACAGACATTCACCCTTCTCCTCCCCCCTACCTCCCTTACTGCCTTCTTTCCTTTACTAACCTGCTATTGTGCCCTCTTTACGTTTTCTCCCTCCTTCCTCTCAGATCTTTCATACCTGTTTTCTTGATATTCCTTCATAGCTCCTTCATTTTCTTACTGTATAATAGCCCTGAGATCCAGCCAGCTCAAAACATGCAAGTCCAGCGCTTCTCAGGAAAAGTACATTCAGCAGAACTGAAGGGGGTGTAAAATGCTAACGTTTCAACGCTGCTGAATCTTCAGACTCAGGATGTATTTGCACTACAGTAAAAACCTGAATTGATCTGAGTGTTCCAGTAATGATATCCTTCAGTTTTGATGATACTGATGTCAGCTCTTTCTGTAGGCATGGCATCTGGTTTTCTGATGCTCCCTGCCTCCAATCCTCCTCCTCATTCCCATCAGTCTTATCTCTGTCTCTTTCAGCTCTGCCTTGTGCCTCCCCTCCCTCCCTCCCTTCCTTCCTCTTTCCCTCCCTCCGCCCATCCATCTCTCACCGCCTTATACTCCATCAGTTCCATCTGAAGGCGGGCTATCTCGGCACGCATGGTGCTGATCTGTTGGCTGGTCTTGTCCTGGTTCACCACCACCTTGTTCTTGATGTTTCGGGCGCGGTTGGCGTACTTCAGCGTGTTCAGCGTCTCCATGAAGTCCCGGTCCGACGGACTGACGCAGGCGATCATCACCGTACGACTGGAGGGGGAGGAGAGAGGTGGGAGGGAGTAGTGGGGTTGTGTCTGATGTTTTTGTAACCATTGGCAAGGATTCTGCGGGTTTATGTTCTGTGTTTGTGTGCAACCAAACATTTATTTGGAAGGTGTGTGTATGTGTGTGTGTGTGTGTGTGTGTGTGTGTGTGTGTGTGTGTGTATACCTGTTGCCTCCCAGTGAGTCCTGCAGCAGGCGAGTGAGTTTGGAGTCTCTATAGGGGACATGGCCTCCTTTCTTAGTCTGGTCCCCTAAAGCACTGATGACATTCCCCAGAGCCAGCTGACACACACACACACACACACACACACACACACAGACACACACACAAACACACAAATGCACCCACACACACACACACAATGGAAAAAAAGATTTACTCTGACATGCATTCTTCACGTTTTCAATCACACCACTCACATGGATGCAGATGCTCACACACACACACACACGCACACACACACACACACACACACACACACACACACACACACAGTCTCCGTTTCTCACCAGTCCACAGTTGATGGAGATTCCCTCGCGGGCCCTTTCTCCTGTGGCCCCTGTGCGTTTGAGCCTCTCAGAGCCGGCCAGGTCCACAAAGTGGAACTTGGCCATCAGCGTCTCGTACTCTGGCTGGGAGATGGAGCTGGAGCGCACACCGTTCACCTCCCCGTTCTCCCCGTTCTCCCCTCCTCCGTTCTCCTAGTGGAGAGAGGGAGAAGGACAGACAGAAAGATGTACAGTGAAGTCACTCTGAATCACTTCATATCCTTACCCCTCCCTTCACCCCTCCCTCCTTCCACTAGCTAACTCTCATCAAACAGAGGTGGATGGTGAAAGATGAGATCCTTTTCTCCGCTCTCTCACTTTTCTCCCACCCCTCCCCTCATCTCTTAATCCCCTCCCCTCACCAGTTGAGGCTGCTGGCAGACTCTCATCTGACAGAGCTGGATGGTGAAGATGGCATGGGAGCGGGAGCTCTGGGCGTTCATCTGGGTGCTGGCTGTGGTTCGGGACAGAGCGCCCAGCTTCAGACACTGCAGCAGCTGCACCACACACACATGGGGAATATTTGGTTACAGCTCACATCATTTTGAAGTACAGTAGCAAAACGCTATTATCAAAAAACCTGCCAAAGTGCAAGATTTAGTGGTGTGACTCCTTCCTGCGTCTCTCCACTGACTCCACCTTCACATTTCTATCTGCCAAAGGAGTCGGTCTGTCCTGTTCTCTGTCCTCCAGACCTGCCCATCTGCCTCAACCTTCCCTTGGCTGTCTCTCCTCCATTCCTTCTGTCTCTGCAGACAAATCAACCTTTACCACACACTCTTCTCAACCCCCCACCACCTACTCCCCCCTCGTCTCTTTCTGCTGAAGACTTTGTTGCCTAGAAGAAACTTGATAACATCAGCAGCTCCTCCTCCCAGCTACCAACTAGCCCTCCATCACCCTAAATCACTACCTGCCTACCCTGTTAACCTTTCTGACACCGGCTTATTGTCTTAAGTCGAGCTCATCTCCACCGGCGGACCTTCCTCCTGCCCTCCTGACCCCATCCCATCCTCCGTCCTCCAGACCATCACTTCTCTTTTACCATCTACCATCATCAAATGCTCCCTGACAGCTAGCTGTGTCCGGACCACCACTCCACTTCTCAAGAAACCTACCCTCCACCCACCCAAACTACAGACCGGCATCACTCCTTTCCTTTCTCTCCAAAACTCTTGAAAGTGATCCCTAAACACACTCTCAATAATAGCCTGCTGGGTCTAAGTGCTGGGTCCGTCTGGTTTCAAGACAGCCTGCTAGAGCCAATTATCTCTCTTCTGTCCTTATCTTCCTCTCCATTGCCTTTGACAATGTCAACCACCAGATGTTTCTTGCCACCCTTGCTGAGCCGGGGATCTCCGGAGCTGCTCTCATGGTTCGCTGCGACCTTTTGGACTGCCTGTATCAAGTATCACGGAGAGGAACTTCACAGTGTCTTCACAGCAAACCCTCTCTACTGCACTAGCACTCGCTCTTACATGATCGCTCTGTGGTCACAAGAATATTGACTGTTGCAATCCTTATTGTTGGTTTGAGTTGAAACTTATTCTACTATTCTGTTCATTGTAAGTCACTCTGGATAAGAGCATAAACTAAATACCTAAAATGGAAAAATGGAAATTTGTACAATCAAAACTCAGTTTCAGGGCATTTTCACGAGGAAATCAACACTGGTCTGATTTTATTTAGAAAGCATATGCCATGTCAGACTGAAAGTAAATGTTCAAACACATCATGAAATGTGCTTTCATTCAATAAAGGTCAAAAGCCTTGAATGGCAAACAAACCTTTAGAAAGAGAAGTAAATACTATGGAGAACAAAGATACTTCTTTTGAAACACACGCACACACACGCACACACACACACCACACACACACACCTCCTGTTCTGATTGGACCAATCTGGAGGTGACTCCAGAGGTGTAGATGCTGCCAGTGGCGTCTTCATGGATCTTAATGTTGGACTTCCTGCTCCGGCAGTCTGGATCTCTGCCTCCGTCAAACAAGTCGAGGATCTCCTCATTGTATAACTGCAACATATAAGAAACACATAAACACGATCAGATTCACATGTTCTCCTAATCCACTTTCACAGCAGTGTCTTCATTCTGCACAGCGCTGCAGCCTGAGAGGTCAAAAAATGACTTCTAAGAAACCAATGAGGGCAAAGGTCAAAGAGGTCAGCAAGGGTCAAAGAGGTCAGCTGAAAGCTCAGCTGTTTCCACCTACCACACACAAACAAACACACACACACACACACACACATCTGTTACCATCAACAACAACCTACAGATGAACAAGCAAAGAAAGAGCAAGAAAGAAAGAAGTCAGTTGTTTAGTTGTTCGTTGGTTGTTGGTTGTTGCACTGTTGAACTGTCTAGAGAGATGGTGGAACATGCACACACACACAGACACACACACAGACACACACACACACACAGACACACACACTCACACACACACACACACACACACACTTGTCTGCCCCCTCATATTAGCTCCTGGAACCATCCCTCCCTCCGTCTATTCCCTCTATACATCTCCCCCCCCCCCCTCACTTATACATCTCCTACCACACACTTATGGGTAATAATGTCAGAGGTAATGGACTACATTAATCAGGACCCACAATGCACAGAGGCATTCCTGCTCATCTGTCATCACTTTGTCACTTCCTGTTTGTGGAAGGGGGGGGCTGATCCTCGTTACATGTCCCATCTGGTTAGAGTTAATACGGACACTGGAAGACCATCCATCCCAGTACACAAATGTGTACATGTGCAGGCAATTTATTATTATTTATAATACATTAATAGGATGTATTATACATTATTAGTCTGTGTCTGTCTAAATCCCCCTATGTAGCTTTACCCCTGAAATTAGCTTTTCAATGATGTTTGGGACATTTTTTGGGTATATACAATTTGCAGTGAGGTGTGTTGTGGCGATCAAGGTGACGGAAAGCAGTTAGAAACACTCTGAAGAACAGTGAAGCTTAACGTGCAGCAGACAAGACCCGTTCAAGAACACCAAGAGGGAGGAGGGCAGGACTAACAACACTTCCTGCCCCAGGGCAAAAAGTTTCATACTGTAGCTTTGAAATGAGCATTACATCTTTGAATGTGTGTCTGTTACTTCAATGATAAAATGTGTACGTACGAGTGCTAAAGAACTACACCGACTTTTGGGGAAATCACCCTTTATATGACAGGATTGGCAGAAAAAACAACACCAAGTCTTGATTACTAAAAGGTTTATCTTCTACGTTAGATAATGCTAGTTCTTTACGTGTTAGCATGGTCAGAAATATCTACCAGAGACACGAGGTGATGTTGGTTGTATCATAACATGAAAAAAACTAACATGTAAAAGGTACGTTGACAAATAAGCCAATTTTCCAAACAGTCGATGTGTGAGCATATTGTTAAGTGTGAGATCATGTGCATGTATACTTGCTTGTGTGTGTGTGTGTGTACGTGCCTCTGTACTGCATGTGTGTGTGCATCTGCATGTGTGTGTTCCCCCACCTCCAGAAACTGGGCGCTGACTTTAAACTCAGGCGGCTGGGTGCCATCGTCCTGGGCGCGTGTCCGCCTGGTCTGGATCCCTTCAAACAGCTGGTGAATGGCCCGCGGGACGATGCCCTGCTCCTCCTGGGTCACGTTCACGTCGAAGCCCGTCCCCATGGTGTAGGTCTTCCCCGAGCCCGTCTGAAACCACACACACACACACATTTCACCACTGTAGGGTCTTGTTTGTCCTCCAATCGTCAGACGTCCCCATGCACATGTGTTGTGTATGTAATCGTTCTTTACTTGCAAGTATACACATTTATAACTGAGTCAATTGTTATTATTATCTATTGGTACTGATGTGATTTCATTATAACTGTGTGTGTGTGTCTGTGTCTATACACACACACACACACACATCTGTGTACGTGTCTGTGTCTATACACACACACACACACACATCTGTGTACATGTGTACGGCCCCTTTTTTGTTGAAACTGAAAATGAAACAATGCGTGCATGTGTCCACGCGCAGGTTTGTGAACTTCCCCATACGTCTCTGTGACACACCTGTCCATAAGCTAACACGGTGGCGTTGTAACCGTCAAAGCAGCCCTCGATGAGCTTTTCGACACAGGCCTGGTGGATCTGGTGCTGCTCTGAGTTCAAGTCAAACACAAAGTCGTAGGTGAAGGCCTTGTCCTTTCCCAGGAGAACTTGTGGTTCCCCAGGCGTGACCACCGTACACACATGGCAGCCCTCGATCTTCTCCTTGGCCATCTGAGGACGGATCCTGGAAAGCGAGCAGAGAGGAGAAAGGAGGAGTGAGAGGAGAGTCAGTAAATGGATAAAAAAGTAACAATGATTTCTACAGCGATTTTTAAGCGTGTATGCGCACACAATTACATTGTTATTACACTGTAATTACACAAATGCACACGGGATGTGTTGCAAGTAAAACCACTCGTTATTAGGAGGAAAGAAGTGCAGAAGTGCCACCTTTTTACGTGCTTGCTGCTTCACCACTGTTGCTCTACCCCTATAGTATTTGGATTATTCTGCTGTAGTCATGCGGGGTAGGACCAGGGTGAGGGGACTGGCTAACCCTGCAGGCTGTAAAGTTGATTTTGCATTAAAGTAAATGGGGTGGAGTAAAAATTGACAGTGAGTGTGCATAGAACATAAGATCTATGCCCAGTCTTAATCTCGGGGCTTTCAGAGGTACAATGTGGACACAGTAGGGAAGTAATCACTTTAAGCTGTGGAAAAAGCCATGAGCCAGCAGAAACAAAGCACCGGGTCTACCTCCCCACACACTAAAACCCCCGAGGTCAATCTTCAGTGGATGCACACGAGCTCCCACACACGCCGAGACCACACCAGAGACGCCCTACGAGGAGCTGCAACAAAGACGAACGCACACAATGCATACAAAGGAAGAAAGAAAAAAAAGCCTCACGCCGTTGCTGTATGGATAGTGGTGGGAGATGCATGGGCACAGCACACACACATACATACACACAATCTTAATTTCACACATGGCTCCTCTCAAGCATACATGAAGAACCACAGGGGTCTCCCACACACACAGTTCTGGTCCTAGCCACACACACACACACACACACACACACACACACACACACACACACACACACACACACACACACACACACACACACACACACACACACACACACACACACACACACACACACACACACACACACACACACACACACACACACACACACACACACACACACACGGCTGACAACAGCGTTTTCTGACTCTCCTTTCAGCCTTGAGGCGTCATTGAGGGGTTCTTCCAGGAAGGCATTAAGACAGTAGAACCACCTAAAGTAAACCCCCTTATAATAGACAATGTGGTTTAGAAAGCAGCCTGCAGAGAGAGAGGCCCCCCTTTCATTAGTAGAGGTGACCTTGACACAGAGGGTAATACCATTGAAACCACACATCCCAGTTCTGTTTAAGCCAATTACTAACATATAGTGAATATGGAAGGAGAAGACTGTATTGCTTCTGCACAATGGACTTAATAGCAGCAGAACAGTGTGTGTGTGTGTGTGTGTGTGTGTGTGTGTGTGCAGCTGTGTCTGTCAGAGGATTGGAGGTCATTCTATTCTCCTTTACTATCTGGTTGTGCTAAATTCTATCAATCTCTTGCATGCAATAATTACTATTCTAACACTTCAAAGCAGACACAATTGGCAGAGTACGAAAGAAAGACAGAAACAAACAAACAAACAAACAAACTGTGAATGTTTGGGAGAAGAGGGTCTGACTGTATCTAAATGTTGATTGTACCTGTGAAGGCTGTTGGCACTGGAAATATCGTTATTGATGTGTGTGGTGTGGTATTGATGTGCTCCGTTTTTTGTTGTTTTTGTTTCATTAACATCAAAAGTCTCTCTCATCTGAAAGAAAGAACTAACTAACTAACAACTAACCAAGAGCAGTGTGGCTGAATGCATGTGAGTCTTGATGAGCTCTAGATCACATGAGAATAGACATACAAGACACACACACACACACACACACACACACACACACACACACACACAGACACATACAAAGGGACACACAAACAATGACAGCCTGTCAGTGATCCACAGGGAGAGGAAATGGAACAGCTATAAATAATCAATTCACACACAGGGGCTCAGCTGAATGAGCATTTAAGCCAGCTGCAGCAACAAAAGATGGGATCCATAACGTTGATCGGCAGAGCAAACATCACACTTCATACACACACCCCATACACACACACAAAGATGCACAGACACACACACACACACAAAGACACAGTCCACACTCTCACCAAAGGACATTTGGCAGCTAAAATAGCCCATAACACCATGATGAATGTCTCTCTATGAGACAAGAGAGAGAGAGAGAGATAAAAAATGGATTTTGGATCCCTGATGCGTCAAATTAAACCCTCAATCTCACCCTCATCTATTGCACACTAAAATGGTTTACCCTAGGGCCTAAACAAAACAACCAAAAGAATAAACACACACTCACACTCACACACACCTGTCTTGCTCTGCATCTGCAAACATACTTCATACATACTTCAGTATAAGTATCAGTACGTATGCAGATGTATGTGCACCCTGACTAAAACTGTGCTCATTACCATACTCCTTTGTTAGAAACCCCAATCACATTCCTACCAGACACACACATACATACACACACACACACACACACAGAGTCAAAAACTCATTATACACTAGCTCTGAGGAATTTCACTTAATACGATAGTTATCAAACCCAATAGTGCTAATTAGGACCAGCCTCAACAAACACAAACAAACAAACCACACACACACACACACACACACACACACACACACGCACACACATACACACACACACACACACACACACAGAGTGACTGCCAAATCAAACCCTGAGCATATAAATCAGTAAAGCGCGATATGAGACTGAAGCAATATGAATAATGAATACTTCAAGACCTCTCTCATCAAATTCCTACCATTTTAACCTCCAAGTTGTTGAAATTCCCTTAGCGGCTGCAACAAGCCTACACATTTCATCAGCAAACAGAGTGGTACTCTCTGTTTGATGTGTCAGCAGCCACCTAAAAACAAATACCTATAAATGGATATAAAGTAAGACATGTTTATTTAGGGCTAAAATAACTCAAAAATAACTTTTGAATCTCTCACAATCCAGTTTGATTTCCAATATGATTTACCATCTGGCACGGAAACAATCAGTAGAATACTATATGTATGTCCCATGTGTTCTGGCTCCATCTTCAAACCACAGACATGTGAAAACAGTAAGCCATGTGTCCTACTGCCTCTGAGTGCCAGAGGGGCACAGCTAGCTCACATTGCACGATGGTCTGCGAGTGCAACTGAGAGCCATCTGTGTTGGGGTCGCCATTGTCACAATGATAGCGTGATGGTGGGCCAGTAGCACATTGGCCCCACTGTTCAGAATGCAACTGGGATGCCATGTTGTGTTAAGATGGCAGGGGGCTGCGATCAAGGGGAAGGGCTGAATGCAGTTCAGTGCCAATGCCAGCCCGAGTGTAGAAATATATGTACTATGTACTGAGCACATGAGCTCTACAGTTTTTGAGCGTACATGTCAATTGAGACGTTTAGCAAAAATCTGATCTGAGTACAAATAAATTAGTTTTAATATAATACTATCCACTCACTATGATAGACACACTGCTTCTAAAACTAATAATAAAGTAGAACGTATTCTAATATAAAAGCACCATCTCACCCTACACACACACACACACACACACACACACGAATGTTGAGAGAGATAAAGTCTTAGTCTAGTTTCCAGGGTTTTTTCCTATCGCCACACTCTCAGCTGCCAGACTTCAGGAGGGTCCTGTTTCCTTGGGAACAACGCACACTGCTCAAGGACTCCTAATGTGACACTGACGCTGTCTGTGTGTGTGTGTGTGTGTGTGTGTGTGTGTGTGTGTGTGTGTGTGTGTGTGTGTGTGTCTTATATACACACACACACACACACACACACAAAATAATATACAAAATGCATCTTCATGAAAATTTCCAATCATGCCCAATTATAACTCCCATCTGAAACAGCTGCTGACCAGCCAGCCAATCACAGTCCAGAATATAGACCATGAGAAGGTGCCAAGTCTGTCACCAACGACCCCAGAGTGCTAATAAAATCAGCCCGCTGAAATCGCTGCCGATGACAGCGAGTGCCAGTAGAGTGTGTGTGTGTGTGTGTGTGTGTGTGTGTGTGTGTGTGTGTGTGTGTGTGTGTGTGTGTGTGTGTGTGTGTGTGTGTGTGTCCATGCTCACTCAACCTTCAAAGAAGTAAACAGGCCAGTGATAGGCAAAGAGCTCATTTCCATATTGTAAACAATTCAATAAAGATATAGCACACACACACACACACACACACGAGCTGCGAGTGTTTCAGAGCTCAGCCGTATCCTCTGGCCCAGGGCCAATGGAGGAAGCCAGCCACTGTGGCCATGTTTTCTTTAACACTCCGTCCCTTTATCAAAGGAAAACAACATCTACTGTCATCAGACTTCTCTCTCTCTTTGCCCCCTCGCCAGATAACCAGATGTGTTTTGGATATGTTCGGAAGGTTTCATTATGGTAACTGGTTCCTCGACTTCCCTCACTCAAAACCTCACAGAAAGATTTTAGACAATTTCAATTCCTGCTCCATCATCACACAGAAAAACGTCCTTTTGCTCTCCTTTTCCGCATCCTTCATCCTCACACCTCTGCCTGTTTTCCACCCTCCCTCGGTGTGTTGCCAGTGAAAACACATCAGCAGGACAAAAGCCTGAAGAGATGAAGCGATGGAGGGGAGGAGGGACGTAGGAAAACGGCTCGTTACATTTCCTTTTTCTGTGATAACAGCGGAGACTAATCACTGTGGACTTTTCCTCCTTGCTTCACTTCCCCTCTCTCTCTCTCTCTCGCTCTCTCTCTCTCTCTCTTCCTACCGATCAAATATCCCCATAACGGAAAAATACATCCATCATTTGCTCTGAGACACAATGCATGCTGTCTGTCTGTTTCATATCTGTTTTAAGTGCAAACACACACAGTCGCCCCCTCCCATCACAGAGCAGTCCCGATATTTGTTGACAGTGGGTTCACCGCCCAGTCTGCCATTCAGGAAAGGTAGCGCTGACAGGAAGAGACTAGCAGCCGGTGACAGCGGTGGGGCTAACCGAGGCTAACTCTAAACAGTGGTTTGGTGGTTTCACATCCCCCACCATGTAGGCCAGCATGTACTACTGTGCTAAAACAACAACAGTACTTCAGATTGGGTCCCTGGCATGAAAAAGTCTACACGCAAGATCTTGATATGAGAATGTCTGAGAACCCAAATGGTTATCATCTTTCTACAATGATAAAAGAAATCCAGCTTAAACCATTAAAACGTAGAGCATGTATGGGGGTGTAGTAGATTATGGTTGATTGGATTTCAAAGCAGGGGTGCTGATGTCAGATCACTGTCCAAGTCCTCCAAGAGCCTCTGATTCATTAGGATCTGACAGGCCGGGCTGACCCCAGAACAGCACTTGAGCTCAGAAAGGCCTGATTGCCCACAACCTCATCTATTTATCTTCCTTTTCCTCGCCCCGGATTTCAGTTTTTCTACTGCTTGTCAAGGAAAGACACACACACACAGACACAAGGGTTTGCTAAGCACGGACACACACATACACTCTCCTGTAGATCACATACATATGGATGTGTGTAGACAGATTAAAGCAATCAAGTGTGTGTGTGTGTGTGTGTGTGTGTGTGTGTGTGTGTGTGTACCAAAAACAGCGAATATGACAGTTTCAACATGTTTTTATCAGCAATAAATCTGGCCAAATTAGTATCAATCAATATTTGTATCAATATGAGAAGCATCATTGGTAATTTGGTCTGCAACATGTCAAGCAGAAATAACTTTCCACCATGTCTCCCATGATCAAAGGCATGTTCTTGCATGAACACAGAATGGATCTCTGCTCGATCTCTTGCAGGAGGAAAAACAGTCATAACTGGCAGAGGACGGGACAGGCTGAGAGAAGATTGTCGTCGTGATCTGATACGAACGTCTACGGAGAAATAGATTGAGAGAGTCAAAACCCAAGTGTGAAATGTACCTTTCAAAGAGTTTGGGTTTCCATTTGCTTTGCCACTGTATTTTGTAAGCACACCCTGTTCATTTCTTGGTGCCCTGCGCTCCCTCCCGAACATAGTGGGAGGTGGTGAGACTTAATATCCCCCAGTTGTCAGCCCACTCATTGAAACCCACTGAGCAGGGAGAAGTGAGAACCCTGTCATCGTCTCCTCGGTCTCTCTCTTTCACACACCTCATTTCCTCAGAGTAATGAATGTTGTTTCAAGCAAGGTTGCCACTCAGATTTCACACGCTTCTGGCACTGTCTTCACACACAGATCCTGTAGTATCCCTCACACATGCTAATAGCTCATCACTGTAGAAAAAAAATATCTAGCGTGGCAGCGGAGGCTACCAGGGAGGAGGAATCGATAAATGGATGGCGGCCTCCTGGGTTAATGTCATTCAGTCCTCCAGACCCGAGAACCGAGCATGTTCTGTACTTCCACTAAAGCCTTGTTGATGTGTGGATGCATTGAACTGTGGGTCAAACAATGATGTCAACCCAGGTGGCTGGTATCTTTGAGTTGGTGGATTCAGACAGAAAAAGATGAAGGATGGAAACTGTGCTAAAAAGGTGCTGCCTTGCAATTCCAAGCTTATTTGTGCCAGGCATGGTAGCTAGGTGGTTTTCCAAAATACTTCAAGATGCACCCCTGCTGGTTTCATAGCACTGCAGCCCCAGCATGCTGTCTGCTGCTGCGGTGTTGCCTCTATATACACACCATAGTCTCAACTTTCCACAAAACTGACAAGGCTCTACCATGATACAACGCACAAGATCAGATCAATTTGATCTTAAAATGAAAACATTAATATAGCCAAATTTGAAATTGCTCCTAGATTGCTCCTACTTCCAGTTGGAGATGTGAACAGTTCAGGAATGCAAGTCATCAATCTGGACCATTAAATCCACAAATGTTCCAAAAACAGGGGAGTGTACAAAATAACAGAAATGCCACAAGAGAAAGGACTGTGAAGTGACTAAATCACAATTACAAAAGGCAATGATGCAAATGAGTCACATCAAGCTGAATGCTATGTGTCAGCTTTAAAAGTGGTCTGCCAATCACCACTTTTAGATGTAGATTTTCCAAACAGCATGAGGCAACCGAGCTCCAAAGTCTGTGCCCGAATTGCAGCTGTCACAAAAACAGCCACATTTAATGTGGCAACAGTCAAAAATCATCACAATATATCACAAACAGACAAAGAGAAACAGTGGAAACAAGACAAAGCTCACCAACAGGCCAAGATGGATAATTGCTCCTACCAAAACCTGACGCATCAGTCTCATTGAATCTCATGAAGTCTACAGACTTGGCTTCCATTAACTTTGTCAAAGATGTCAAAGATTTGTAAAGGAAAATTCACCCTCAGATACTCTTACACTGTTGTATATCAATCTGAGATGTTCAATGAATTTCAGTTATTTTGTGATGAAGTTTTGTAATTCACCTTCTTATTGTACCGACTTTCTCTCAAGCTGCCTCGTCTACTTTTACTTCAGTTAGTGATTTCCTACATCAAACACGTCGACTAAGACCAGACTGCTAGTGTATCTGAAGCAACAGCCCAGGGGAGAAGTCACAAACAGCAACACGTGGGAGGCGCTCAGTACAGTCACAGTCTAGTACCGTGACCACTGAGCAGCTCCACTGGGGCAGTTGTGGGTTCAGTGCTCAAGGGCACTTTGACAGCAGTTATTGAGAACATTTCTCACTCACTCACAAGCTCATTTCTTTATTTACGGAGCAGAACGGTCTCTCCCTTTCTGAAAAGAGACTATTTCCATGTGGCCAGTCCAGCAGGGATTACATGAACAAGAGCACAGTGTGAGTCTGTCTGACTCTGTTAGCTTGTACTGTACCTCAGATTACCGCCTCGTCATTGTAGGAGCGCTCAGATTAGGATTAGCCCCAATTGACACAGCCACGTGTGTGTGTGTGTGTGTGTGTGTGTGTGTGTGTGTGTGTGTGTGTGTGTGTGTGTGTGTGTGTGTCACAGATGGGGATATGTCCAGCATTTTCATGAAATCTATATTCAGTAGGCCACATTTAGACAGAGAAAGAGATGGAGATGGAGGTGGGGGGGGCACTTTCCTTGTAAACCAGCAGTCATGCAAAAAAACAAATCTCATTTCCACAGTCAGGACCATCTCTTCCTGACTGTGGAAATGAGATTGTTTTTCTTAATTGTTTTTTTGCATGACTGCTGTGCTTACAGGGAAAGTGCAATAACTTCCAATAACACTAGCAACTGAAGTTAAATTGAACTACATGTCCGGTGTGTGTTTTCTCCCTGCTCTTATCACTCTCAATGTGAGCAAGTCCAGGTCACGTCCCCATGGCGACCGGGACAAGATAACTCCATGCAGACCGACTGAACCGAGTTTATCACTGTGAGATAGAGCTTGAAAAAAAGAGCTCTTTTTCCTATTTTCCTCCTTTTTCTTTGTCCTCCTTCCTGTCTTTTCAAACAACAACAGATAATAACAATACAATGAAAATTCATTGAGGAATATTAGAACTGACAAAAAAGAAAATAAACAAGTATCTTATGTTATTCAAAGGCAAGGCCAGCAAAGAGAAGCATTTTTGTGCTATTTTTTATAGTCTGCTCCGAAATAAAAAATACTAGTTTATTTAGGAGTTATGTGTTATTCTTCCAAATTTATTGCGTATGTGTAAGAACTTCTGATCATACTTTTCACGGTGGAAGTGTTTGGAGTCAGCATGGTATATCCTAGGACCATGTGACAGCAGCCTGCCCACATAGGAGCAGTGAAAAGTGCTTTGTCACATACTGTACACCTGATACAAAACTGCTGAAAAGCTGTGGAGATGGAGCTGATAAATGCTCTTTGAACCACGTATCTCTCCGTGGCCCTCTGTATCTGCCTCTTTCTTGTCCAGCTCTCTTAGCAAGTGAAACAAATAGACAGAGAGAGACAGAGAGAGAATAATATGTCAATTCATGAAGACTGTTGCATGTCGGCAATGAAAAGGAACTTGGCTTGGCCTATTTTGGGTTAGTTGCTCTGGGCATATCAGTGACTGTGGGATGAAACAGGAGAGGCCTCAGGGTACCGCCATGGATGCAGCGGTGGAAGACCACTGCCTGCTAAGGTCATAATTGGAATAAACCCACATAAATAAAGGATTGACAGAAAAAAGTTTAATTGTTGACTCTAAACTTCATAAAGAACATCCTGAATAACAACATCCTAACGCAATGCAGTTTTATTGACTGAGAAGGAAAGACTTCTAAATGGTATTCCTCTAATGTGAATGATTTCAGCACCAGTAAGCACAAGATTGCACTAAATCCTATTCTTCCTGTTCTTCAAAGAGTTAATACAAATGTCTTGAGCTATAAGTCTTAAAAAACATTAGCTCAGGGCACTTCTGATTATTGAGCTATAGTAGGCATTTCCATCCCATCGCCCATTTAATCAGTGCTCTGATTGATTTCCTGGATCAGCTGTCTGCAGTGATTCTGCAGATAAAACCATCAGCTCTCTCTCTCTCTCTCTCTCCACCGACTGACATTTTCATCTCTGTCTCTATCCATCTGTCCATACATCTAGCCATCACAATCCTTTCAAGTTAGCTACTTAATATATAAAGCTGTCTCTTTCTGTCTGTCCCCAATCCTCCACATGAGCCCGACATCACAGCAGGCTAGGATGGCAGCCAGACACACACACACACACACACACACTAGATGTTCATATGGTCCAATAAATGCCATATATGACAACCAACGGGCACCTGACTGGTTCAGCTGTGGCCCTGGCAAGACCAAGTCATGTTAGCTACAAATGAAATGAAAGCTGGCATCAAGTAAGAGTGAAAGAGTGGTGTGCCATTTAGCAAGTCTTGACCTCAGCCTCTGGTTTAGGCCAGGCACCAGGATAAAGCTCGGTTCGGCAGGACATAGGAGGAAGGAGAGAAGACAGTCAGGGTTTAGGGTGGCTCAGGTGGGGTACTGTAAGAGAGGGTAGTAATGACTACAAGGGGGGTCACTGGGAGAAATGGAGGCATTGATGCATTAAGTGGATAAATTGAGGAAATGTAGTATGTTAAAACGTGTGTGTGTGTGTGTTGGGGGGGAAGTGTGGGACAAGGGAAAGCATCCTTGTTTTCCCTTCGGCAGGCATTATAACGGTTTACTGGATGTGCATTGGAAGTGGGGCACTGGACACACAAGGCTGGCAGAGGACGGGGACAGCTGGCTTGCCCAGGTGGTGGCGGGCACGCTTGGAGTGGCAACCTTCTGCCACACCCGTTTGGTGTCTACCGTGCCACGCCGCTAGCCACGTGCCCACTCACCGTCCGGAATGCCTTGCCATTGCCAGCTTAGTTTGAATCAATGGCTCTTCTTGGAAACAATGCTGGTCCACAGTCACGTCATGTGGAGAGTCAGTCAGGACCGCAGGAGTGAAATGTGGAAGTCTCATTGTCAAACATAAGCACAAACACATTAATATCTAACCACAACAACTCACATGAAAACTGTTTCTACAGTAGCAGCATGAGGCACAAGGAAGAAATACACACACACACACACACACACACACACACACACACACACACACACACACACACACACACACACACACACACACACACACACACACACACACACACACACACACACACACACACACACACACACACACACACACACACACACACACACACACACACACACACACAGACTCTCCACAGCCATGGGTAGATAACATTCTTCCTGTTTTCTGGATTGGAGACATTTTTTGCACACTAGTCTGATGTTAGACTAGCAATCTATTCACTACAACACACACACATTCAACTGCAAACCAATGCTCATAGCCTTTGCACTAGCCTCACAGACCGCCAGCCCAGTAGCCCAAGGCTTGGCTGGCGATTAGTAACTAGCGATAAGAAATAGCAGTGCTCACACATACTGTGCTCATTGGTGTGACTGGTTGAGTTAGCCATTAGCATGTCGCACACTGGAGCACAGATGAGCAAACTGGTTCATCGATGTTAACGTGAACGCTTCCTAACCAAGCCAGACTTGAAGGATGGAGTTGTCCTACATTGTCTGGAGAGGGCTAGGTTGGCTGTTCACACAAGGTTAGCTAGCTGAGCCATTTCTCATGACCTCCATCAGGAATTTATTTGAAGCAGTCATTTCAAGGGATAAGGCCCTGTCTCAATAAGCTATTGTGGTGTCCAATGCCCCGTTGTCCTTGCAATTGAAAGAATGAATAGATATCCATGTCCTGTGACAACAGCACAGCACATCAAAGACAAAGCAAACAGTGAAGCAAAGACTTCTCGGCGGAACCTGTGGGACAGTTGAGGTTTCAAATATCCCTTTTTCGTGTTGACCATGCCAGGTGAGGTGGGACGGAGGCTGTGTGGGAAGCTGAAAGGGTTAACCATGATACACAGAGCGACAGAGAGGGGAAGAGATTCATCTCGAGAGGAGGAAGTAAGCCTAGACTGTAAAACTGAGGCATCATCGATCGGGTCTATTGGCTGTCTGTGCCTGCCCTCCCTCAGCTTCTCCTCTCATTTAAAGGTCTGCAAAATGCAAAACTCTACGATCTGATTTATCTGACTCTAATATACTCTCAATTATAAACCTCTCACCACCGTGACAGGCTCGTCACCAATTTCAGATGAGCATCTCTCATTGTTACGAGGCCACATCAGTCCGCATCAGCGGAGCTAATTCTGGGTCAATCCCCACCCCACTTCCTCATACCCCCTCCTCATTTGCCCTCCCTTCCTCCCCTGTCTGCTCTGTCTATTATCCCATGGGGGGAGCTGGAGGGAAAAGAGGGAATCAAATTAGCTTCCTAGTCCTTCCTAGATTTTCATGACATAGTGGCTGACTGACTAGTCTAGGTCAGAAGGGGGCTCGCCATTTTCTGCTCGATTTCAATGATTTCAATGATCTGAAAGAGAAAGCATTGGCCAGTAAGACAACATATGCCATTTTGATGGACACTCAATGCGTTTATCAAATAGTGCTTTATAGTACCATGATTGTGTACACTGTTAGCATGGGTGGGCCCCTAATCCTGGTAGTGTTGGTGACTGTAGGCGAATGCTTAGCTGACTGAGCTACACGACCACAGACTGCTACACAAACTGACTCTGCCCATCAAAGAATGATGATTCTGGTATTCATAAAAGGAAGAAGATCAAAGATCAAAGGCAGAATTGCAACAAGAAACACACACACACACACACACACATACACACACACTGAAAAGCAGAGGTCTAGCACTGCCTATGTTTGTTTATTGGTGTATTCCCAATCTCCCAAGTGGCCTTGCTAACTCTATATCATCATCATTGATTTATCAATGGTTTAGCACTACTGCTGCTATACACCACAGATAACCCCCCATCCCCCAACACAAAATACCAAGACTCACACATTTGTATGCCGGCCTGGGTGGTATCTATTCAACAGTATAAAAGGTCACAAGTCTCACACACACACACACACACACACACACACACACACACAGCCTATAACGTCTTTGTGGTCACCTTTTCCTTTCACACACAGTCTAGGTTATGTGTTACTGAGCTGCAGTCTGCTGCCATGACTCTGCTGGTCTGTCTGCCTCCCTAGGGGGCCTGGTGAACATTTCCACCAGCCTCGCCTCCCTCTCTGTCAGCCAACATTCACAGTAGCATCAGTGCTAATGTCGACCAGTCTGTCTGTCTGTCTGTAGGCATGTAAACATAGCCAAGGGGTTAGCTCCTCGCTTTTCTGTCAGGTAGATGCCTTCGTTAGCAAAACGTATGTGTATTCACCTTGACTGCCTATGCACAGGTCAAAAAAAGGCTATAACCTTATTTAACAGCAACATTACAAACAGTACACCCTCTGATTTCACTGAATAGTTCCTTCCATGTGTGATGGTCAGTGAAATCACCTGCTGTATTCTCTGGCTGGAGTGAAAGTAGGGATGAGTTAGAATTTTCGAATTTTCGAATAGTCGTGCCAGTCTCGACATTCGATTTTCATGTCAGAGTCGAAAAAAAAATATTATTATTATCATTATCATTATTATTAGTAGTATTATTTTAGTATTAGTATTATTTTTAATGAATGGTTTAGTTACAACCTAAATATAGGCTAATACTACTGTACTAATACTACTTAGGCGGCAGGACTTATCCTTACGCCCGGGTCACACTGGACGCGGAAGGAAAAGGAGGCGCCGCGATCAGCGCAGATCGAGCGAGCAGGAGTTTGGTTGTTCACACCACACGCGCCATTCGGCGCCGATCTGCGCTGGTTTTCTCAATGTAGGGGTTTGGCGTTTTTCTCTCTCTCTCTCTCCCTCCATCTCTCTCTGTCTGCTTGTGTGTGTGTGCCTGCTCGTCGCTCTCTCTCTTCTCTCTCAATTCAAAAGGGCATGGGAAACATACGTTTACATTGCTAAAGGAAGTGTGAAATAAAAACCAAAAATGTACATACAATCTCTCTCTGTCTGCTTGTCTGTGTCTCTCTCGCTCTCTGTTTAGACACATAGACGGTAAAGGTTTAGACACAACTGAGAAATATGTATATATATTGACTGGATATCCAACGCCATCATCAATCAGGGTGTTTTATTGTGAAATTTGTTATATTTTGGAAATTGATCGGATGCTCTATGCCGTTCCTGTGTCTGACTTCCTGCCCAGCTTGGCACGATCGCTCACGAATCGAGAAAAATTAGACCAGACGCCGAAACGATCGCTTGAAGTGCCTATTTATGTGCAGTACCCTTTGATTTTAATGATCCATTCTATTAAAAATAACTGAATTTCGGTTTTTTTTTGGTGGGGGGGGGGGGTCGAATATTCGAAATTCGGTCTTAAGAACAGTAGACTATTCGAAAATGATTTTGGTCAGTCATGCACATCCCTAAGTGAAAGTCTGTATACTCTCTGCCCTCCGTGGCACAAGGTTGCACCACGCCTGTCCTAGACTACTCTGTTCTGTATTGTAACACAAGAATGACTTATTTCTACCAGTTTGAAATTGGCCTAAATGTTGAATCATGTCAAAAGTAGTAGCTAAAAAGTGACATTAGTCAAACGCTAGCCGGAAACAACAGCCACAGCACATAATGAGCAGAACACATACACACAACATATAGTGACCAACATAACCACTTGTAATTGACATTATTGTAAGGGCAGTGGCCCTCCTGGCACTGCCTTACTCCACAGAGGCCATTTATTTCAGTCCAGCCAGTTATTATAGTGCTGTTGTTTTGAAGCCTTGGCCTGCTGTCGTCTCCCTCCATTCACACGCGACAACACAAAAAAACACTCAAACACAAACTCCAGCAGTGATTAAGCTACTTAGAGCTGAAGGTGATTAAGTGCCAGCTGGTCAACACCTCATGTCTACACAGCAGACACGAACGCTCTACTGAAGCGCACGGGAAATTTGGTGCAATTCAAGAGATCTGCACATCTTCTGGACCACATCTACACTTCAACACCAAGATACGCAATTAATCCATCTTTAGGTTCACAGATCACCAAGCTGAACTCGAGATGAGAAGGAAATCTTCATCTGAATCTGAATAAACCTCGCTTCAATGAACTGATGAAGACAGAAACAGAGAGACACACAATATCTAACCGCCCTACAGTGTCTGATGTTTCAGGAGACATTTTAGAGGCAGAGCAGAGAGTTGGAGAGTGGCGGGGCATGGACAGGAGGTGTTTGCATCTGCCTGTCTGTGTACGTTTCAAAAAAGGCATGAGAGAGAATGTGATGAATTAGAAAGGGGTGAAGGAGAAGAGAATTCTTGAATTTCACTACTAACATGGATGCTGTCAAGTCAGGTTATCGTTCTAGTTTAGCTTTATTTGTTGTTAGAAAAAGCAGAGAAAAGAAAATAATAAAAACAACATCGAAGCAGATAGAGGACTGAATAAACTAGGTTAGTCTAGACACAACACCTGAGGGCTTGCATCTCCCTCTGCCCCCCCCTCCTCCCTCCCTCCCTGGGTGCAGCTGTGCCCAAATTATGCATATACACAGGAAAACACGGATGCTCAAGCACACACGCATGCGCACGTACACACCAGCGCACACGTGCAGACGCACACTCATTACAGTGCTTGTTCGACGAAGAGCTGATGCACGCTACAGTAGCCCCTTTGACAAGAGGAGAGACACTTGCCCCCCCCGACACCACCCCCCACCAGACACACTTCACCCCTTTCTCTCACACCCTCCTCTTCTATTTTTTTTTTGCCTTTTCTGAATCACAGGAAGCACTGCTGTTTTCTTAAATGCAGAGACTCACTCCCAAGACAGCAGTTAAAAGGGGACATCATCAGTTGACTCCCCTAACCCCTCCCCTTCGCTCCCTCCACCCTCACTTTTTCCTTCAGCCAACCCCCTTTCTCTATCACACCCTCTAAAAATACAGCTTGTTCTTCATCCCAATACCCTCTATTTCTCCGCCCTTGCTCAGTGTGTGTTTATCTGTGTGTGTGTGTGTGTGTGTGTGTGCAAGCTCAGCAGAGAGCACAAAGACCCGCAGTGACATCAGACCCATTCACCGTGTCCTCTGTCCGCTCCCTCCCGAGAGGTGCCATGTTAAAGGGCCTCAGCTACCACCCCCACACCCACACACACACACAAGCACACACACACACACACACACACACACACACACACAGATATCTAAGTGTCCTCTATATCTATGCTGTGCAAACAATGCCACTAATATAATGTCCAGTCATTGGAGTGCTGCTCGTGTCAGAAGAGGAATATGTCACATTAATTTTTCATCCACTTTACAAGAGCAATGTCTTAAGTAATGTACCGTAAATTGGATTATGGATTATGGATGGGACGCTGGGACTCTAAATAACAGACAAGATGCCTCCTAGGGAGAGTGCAGACAGCCCACAGAAACATTGAAACATATGTCCATCACAACTGTCACTCGAAGGAAGCTTGGCTGAATATAAAGAGTACAATTATGAAAATTATTGTATTTTTATTAATACACAGTTGAGCAAAAACTACAAACACATACATTTCTCCTACAGCATGCAGCCCCCCCCCACACACACACAGATGCAGAGAGCTTCACTAAAACAATGTTAATTGTCATATGATGACACTAACGGGGAAATGCAAATGCTCCAACTGCAGCTCCTTTCACTCATGTCTGAATTCAAATAGCTAAATTCAAATAAATCCAGATCTGTATGTGTATGTGTGTGTGTGTGTATGTGTGTGTGTGTGTGTGTGTGTGTGTGTGTGTGTGTGTGTGTGTGTGTGTGTGTGTGTGTGGGGTGGGGGGGGGGGTGCACGTGCAAAAGTGAGCGAATAGGAGGTGAAAAGAGCAGGCAGAGAGGAAGCTGGTAACATTCCAGCGTTTTGGTCACAGTTTCACGCTTTATTCTCTGCAGTCGGTCCACTTGGTGCTCGCAATGCACATAACTGACATAAGCTTGAGCGAGAGAAAATAAAAGGATCGGATAAACGTTTGGAGGGAAGCTTGTGATGACGTTTCATTATCACTCTGAATCAATGTGACTGTTTGCCTTTTTTTTTTTTTTAAATCACAAGAACAACTGGTCTTTTCTTCGTCACAGAGACTTGCATTCAGCAGAGCAGTAAAAGACTTTCATAAAATAGGACATCAGTTGATTCTCTCTCGCTCAGACTACAGATCAGTATACTGATTCTTACAAGGCTTATGAATAGTGGCCCAGGACTCAATTTCCTTTTCATTTCAAGGGGAAGAGACATTTATTTTCACTGAGCACTGAATATCCAGTCTTAGACCTCTTAGTCTGTCAAATGGCTCATCAGCAGCGCTAATTAAGCAGGAAGTGAACAGGAAGTGGGTATAGACCAGTGGCAGCCTTACAGGAAGTCATTCTGCAACGGCAGCACACCATCTGGGAGTGCTGATGCACTTACAGGGAGAAGTTCATCAACAGGCCAGTCTCAAAACTCCTTTTAGCACTTATGCACTTATGATCCATAGTACCTGGAGAAGTCCACGTATTGCCAAATCCAAACAACAACAGTTTGATTTACCCTGTCCCCAGCATTTTTGATCTATCGTTCAAATGCATAAGCTATGGGGTACAGGAATCTATCCTGTCGGGATCTACACTCATGGACCTTTTCCATAATAGTTTGGCCATTTCTTTACTGTGGCTGCCATCAGATTTGTCATCAAGAGGGGCAAGGTTTTGTTTTGAAAGCCAGGCTTTAGTAGAGTTAGCTTGGAAAGCTAACTAAGCTCTTTCCCCCCTCTGCCTGTGGAGTCTGCTTATGCAACAAGGCTGCTGTTAAAACAGGTGATGAACAAGATACCCAGTATTGCCTCGCTTTAAGCCCATTTGACTTATTAAGTCCATTACTGTCCTGAAAATATGAGATCCTAGCTTGCCTCTGAACATCACTGATGTGGTATAACAAGAAAAGGTTTATGTCTTGCAGTTTTCAAACATAGTTAAAAAGAGAAATGTCTATCTGATGCATTACTATCAACAATAAGGTCTCAGAGTCACATGTTAGTGGTTTCCTTCTTCCTTCCACAACATAATTATATTCAGTTTATCATAGTGTTGTAGTGACACTTATGTGCGCACGCACACAGACACACAGACACAGACACAGACACAGACACAGACACACACACACACACACACACACACACAGACAATGCTAAGCCATTCCACCCAGGCCATTCATTTAGCACTCTGCTGCAAATGACTTTCACTTAGACCTGTTAGGTCCAATAGGATTGAAGGGTAACAAAAACATGTCAACAGGCCATGCTGAGAGGAAGTGATGCACAGCTGTGCACGGCCAGCTTGGGTGTGTGCTTTGTCACGTTTCCTGCTCCTCTGCCCTGGTTAGAGTCAAATCACTGATTAGACTTCTGTGCCGACACCCAACTACACAGCAAAACCCCTTTCACTTATCCTGACCTGTGACTGTAAATCTGTAACACATTGGTGGAAGGGAGGATACATTTTGAGACAGAGCTTGAGAATGCTCTTATGAGGGGATAACCATTACAGCACTGTCCTGAGGCCTATAACACACACACACACACACACACACACACACACACACACACACACACACTTTCCCACCAAAGTGCAACCATTTTAAAGGCAGCTCCCTAGGGAGGTGTGTAACCCAGACAGAGCCCGCATGGCGAACTGTTCACACACACAGGAAACAGGCGAGACTGGTAGCCTACACAGGACATACACTACTTTTTTTAAAGTCCCATTTAAAGCCTTTGTATATCAGCTGTGAGGGGCCCCTTCCGCCGTCGTATTCCACTACTCCTGTTTTGTTTTGAGACCAGTGTTTTGGTACTGGGGTGGCAAAAGTCTGCAGCACATTTACGTATTAGTGAACAACTTTGCAGTAGAATCCAAATGTTGTATGAAACCAAAACATGTCATGTAGTTGAAAAATAATAGTGACGTTATTTCTGTTTTCTGTTTCATATGCAGCCTCATTTTGGAGGTTAATTTTGGAGGAACATGAACAGAGGACCAAGGATATAAAAGCTCAAGCCAAAATCTCTGCGTCATACCGGTTCAAAATAACACTTCCAGCTTGAACACAGTGCCCCACCTGAGGATAACACACTGAACAACATACCCTATTCATTTCCTTAGCAGAAATTATTTTCAGCCTCATCACCGTCATCGTCTGAAACTACGACTGCTTGAGGGCTCATAGGACTTGTGTCCTTGGTGTTCCCCGGCTTCCACTGGTGGAAGGGAGGATGAACTTTGAGAGACTCAGACTAGACACAGCGGGGAGCCCTGAGGAAGAGGCTGTTGAGATGACAACCTCCACAAGTAGTCACAAGGTCAAGGACCACAACAGCACTGAGCAGATTTGTCTTTGTGTCTATTTGTCCTATACATCGCAGAGCAGCTTGGTGGAGGACAAGTATCCCTCGCTGGTCTGAACTGAGCAGGAGGGGCGTGTATGAGTTGCAGTGAGAGAGATCAGTATGCAGTGTTCATAACTCTCATGTCAAGTTAACACACACACACACACACACACACACAATCTGTATTATAGGCATTTACAGCAGCACTCACACATACACACACCCAGAGCCGGCCCTGCAGAACATAAAGCTTTCAATCCAGTGCCAATGCAGCTCTCAAGATGCCATCAACAGGATGGGGAGGCACCCTGGGGAGAAGTGAAACTGCAACTGCGACTGCGACTGTGTGTGTGTGTGTGTGTGTGTGTGTGTGTGTGTGTGTGTGTGTGTGTGTGTGTGTGTGTGTGTGTGTGTGTGTGTGTGTGTGTGTGTGTGTGTGTGTGTGTGTGTGTGTGTGTGTGTGTGTGTAAGGGGTTGCAGGTTCAAATAAGAGAGAGTTATTTTGCTTTATACTGATGCAGCAATTTAATGATGGCCACTTAGTAGACTTACATAACATGCTAGTGTTTGACTTGACTGCAATACAGAACCACTGACTTAAGTGTACTCTCTCTATATATATATGTATATGTGTGTGTGTGTGTGTGTGGTGTGTGTGTGTGTGTGTGTGTGTGTGTGTGTGTGTCCATCCACATTCATTCCTCAGACACTCGGGTTTGAATGCAGGAGTCTAGGTCATGTCATGGTTATACAGACGTTGTTTAGGGAAGGCAATGCAGACATGCAGGAAATGGATGCTGGCAACACAGACTGTGTGTGTGTGTGTGTGTGTGTGTGTGTGTGTGTGTGCGTGTGGAGGGCAATGAGGTTGTAACCTGGAGTAATGATGGCCCCACACACACACAAACACACACACACACACACACACACACACAGTCTGCCTCGGGGCAACAGCAACATGGGAGCAATTAAGCACCATCCCCTCTTATCAGCAGCCGACTTTCTGAGGGAAAATAAAAGCTTGGCCGTCGTTGGGAAAACCATCCCTATTCCGCAGGAAGTTATCCCGCTCTGTGTGTTTATTTGTGTGCTTCCCATTTCCTGTCGCACACACGGAGACACTTTTAGTCCCCGTTACACAGGTCACACAGTGAAAATGAGCAGTGTTGGTTCGCCCGCTGTCGTACCCATATAATTACACAAGAGCTGTTTAATTACAACGGAAAATCCACGTCAAATGGATGCTGCTGATTTTAGGGTTTCAGAACTGAAGCGGTCGCAATATTGTGTTGATTTGACCTTATTTTGCCATGGTAAATGTGAATACTTCAGCAGGTGATATCGAACCTGGGAAATACTGGCTTCTGCTGTACATCCTTACACAGAGACAGCTGAACACACAGGCAAGCTCTTGGTGTGTGTGTGTGTGTGTGTGTGTACAGTGATATCTGTCACCTCCATTCATCCAAGTACACTCCCAACAACGAAGCTCAGAGTCGCTTTCAATAGACTTCAATCAATAACTCAGGCTTCAATTTCCTAATATGAACAGCAGCAGCCAGCCGCTGCCTCGATGATTCTGTTTTCACCTTTTGCCTTGTCTTCAACACAACCTAACTCACTTCCTCTTACTGGCATCGTGAACAAGCACAAAGGAAACTCACTCAACGGCTGACTGACAGGCGGCTCTGACTCTCCCTAGGCAGCCCTGAGGAATGGGGCCATCAATTTCAAGGTTCAGCTCAAAAGGCTGCTGTCTCAAAGTGGTTTCCCAAGAGTTACAGGGGGTCCCCAACAAAACAAAGAATAGCTGGATTTCAATACTATAACAATGACTGTATTGATCATAGGTCTATCTCACTCACTGCCTCACTGTTATCACCCCGCCTACAGTGGACAGTTGTATAAATCTGTACTAAATCATATGTAGCAGCAACAATTTTGTCAGATGTGGTTCCTTGGGATACACTCCCACAAATAGGCCCTCTAATGAACAGCTGGGGTCTGGGAGCCCCTGAGTTAGAAGACAGACAGACACCAGACCACCTACAGTAGCCTGAACATGATTGCAGACCCAGCCCCAATTATACTCAAGTCATGCCTACCAATCTGAGAGGCTGCAGCCCTTTAAGTCCCAGACCACGCACATTTTGCAAAGGCTTTTTTCTAATCCACGTTCAATTGTGGGATACAACCGAATCGATGGGTAATCAATATTCCCCGATACAAAAAGGCTGCTGTAATGTCCAAGCTCTGGGTGCATTTCCAACAAAGGCAGTGAGTGACAGCTTTGGGGGAGACCATCTCTTTGTGCTCGATTCCTTTGCAGAGGCAGACAAAATGGGTTGCGGGGCTGACTCAACCGTGCACGTGTAAGTCGTTGACTAGACTCACAACGCTAGGATGAGTTGAAATTGCAGGTGCATGCCTATGATGTACAAGGCTCCGGACAGGAACGCCCATTCTCCCTATCGCACCTGGCTGCAGCTGTCCTTGTCTTCGGCGCGATATGAAATCCTGAAAACAGTTGACTACTCGATATAAAACACACTGCTGCTCAGGTTAACACATGCCCCCGGTATGAAAGCGGTCATGTAGGAGATAGCGTGGCACTGGCACATGCTTTGCCTTATCAATAGTGTACAGAGCACCACCCATATATTACCAAGGTATAGCACACGTGCGCGGTAACAGTGTAACCTACAGTATCCTGGAAAGGAGAGGCAATACGGGCTGTTAAGGCTACAATAAGACGGTAGGTGTGTTGGGAGCATGTCATTGATCGCCAGGCAGCTCAGAGACAATGTGGTCTGCTCAGGTCGGCAGAGACCCACCAGACAGACGGTGTGGAGCGTCGGGGGCTTACCTCAACGAGACCTTCACGCAGCAGTCACCCTGGCTCGCCATTCTCTCTTCCAAGGCTTAACAACGGGACGGGGGGGCTAGGCTTTGTCAGCTAGTTGGGTTTCCAGTGTGTGAAAATCGCGCGTTGCGACATGAAGGATAAGCGCGGCTGTGCTGGGTGCCTCAGGTTAGAAAGAGCAGCCGTCAAGACCTGCCGACGGTGCGCTGCCTCGGCTGGACTCCTGTCTTCGTCCCTGTCGCGGTCATTTCTGGCTCGCGCTTTGTCATATCAAGAGTTCAAGCCGTCTGTTCTTTCGGTCTTCTGCCTCTGCCGCTACATCCTGTTTAAAGTGCGTATGAGCGAACTACATCAGCGCTCCTCCAGAGGCACACCGCTGCTGTGTGTGTGTGAGGCTGATGAGCGTTGGACTCAAAGTGAACTGGGAGGGTGTGATGCTGCCTTCCAGTGTTGTCGGAAATACAAGCAGCTCGTGTACATATACGGCCCAACAAAGTAGCAAGTAGCAAATCAGATTTTTGAATCTGATATGACATTTAGGCAGCACAGAAGAGGTGTCAGCTACGATAGTAAAAGCACTGTATTCTACTTTATGTTATTTTTTTGTCATTCTATATAAATAACTAGTATCATTTGATGCTTCTATTTTTGTACTTTAGTTGTCACAGCTATATAACAACTTTTGGCGAATAAAGAAATCAATCACATGGCTGAAACGATTATTTGACAAATGTCTGACAAATGTCGACTACAAAGAATTTGTATTTCCCATTGTCGATTTGTCATCAAGATGCTCAAACATACTCACTCTCTCAAACAAACCAAAGTCTAAAATATAGCAAAATGTGGAATTACTAGTTCAGTCCTATCTCAAGCTAATGTTGACTAAATGCATTAGTGATGCTAAATTTAGTAATTGTGTATCATATAGTAGTATAACAGTTCAATGACATTGTTTACATTTCTTCTGATTAACAGTTAATCTTTACCCTAAATTCAGATATCACACAAAAATATTTAGAGGTGAAATTTTGCCTTGCTTCTTGTCTGTTATGATAATATCGTTTGTTGCACCCTTAAACGCATGCCTGATTTCTCCTCTTTATTCTGCCTCTTCAGCACAAAGTAGCTCTGTGCCGCTTGATCTGAATAAAATAACAGCCACCAAATTCTACTTTTGCCACAGGGAACGATTTGTAATTTATGGCCAAAAGCACCTGAATGCATACGACTTCCAAAATGTGAATCAGGGGTTTCCGAGGAGTATATGAAGGCACCATAATCGCATCCAATTGACAGGCGCCTCGGACCACAGATGAAATTGTCCCGCCTTCGTTTCAGATATGGACCAATCAGAGGGCTGAGAGGGCTGCGTGGATCCGTTCGACACGCCCTCGGTGGGCAGGAAGATCACAAACCGACAACGTCTGCCGGCGGCAACATCTGAGGTCCGTTAAACGGCCATAAACACAGAGTATTCCCACGAAGGAGAGGTAGGTTCAAGGGCCACGGATTTAACACATTGGGGTCAAAGGTTGAAAACCATGCAGTGGTTTTTATGTAGTCGCAGAAGCTGGAATTCATTTGCACTGGTTTTGTGCAATATAACCTGAGAGTTTTCTTTTTATTAGGCGTTTGAGGAGGAAGTTACACACTGCTCACTTCCTTCCTGTACTGAGTCTGAATTCTTCAAAAGGGGAAATTGAAGTCTTTTCTCTCAGCCAGTCAAACAAACAGACAGAGAAGATGCAGCTAAATCTCCCTCTGTCTAGTGATGTCAAGTGAAGTTTATTTTTATAGCCCCTGATCACAAAACATGTCTCAAAGGACTTTACAGAGATGAGACCCCTCCCCCACCCTGTCTCTCTGCCTCGCCCCACCCCCCACCTTTCACCTTTCACTCTGCCATTCGTTCTCTTTCTGCCTGTTTGCTATCCTCTCTCCATTGTTGCCTTTATTTCCTTTACCATCCTGTTTTGTCTGCCCTTCAGTTTCCTCAAAAGTCATATACAGGCAGGTTGCTGTTCTCCTACCCTAAATAATCTATGCAAAGTGACAAGATACCACAGTTTCCATGTTGTAGTTACAGCTGCCCAATGAAATTGGCAGCAGCATTTCCTATCAGTTCTACTTGCACGCATGCAGTAGAGAAACCCAACCATTTCAAATCCTCTCTTGTTCATCCTCCATGACTCATGTTCCTTACTGAACGGATCAGGACTGACAAACTCAAACAATTTGCCAATGACAAGCCGTGTCTGGATTGCAGCAGGCCCACACCGAATGTACACTGCATTTCCCAACAGAACACAAACACAGTTCAATTAAAGATTTCACCACACCAGTGAGCTACAGGTTTATCTTTTCTACCTTGCCAGTCAAATAAAAACACAATGGTACTGGAAGTATGTATGCTGCTGGATAATAAGCACAGCATTCTGGTTGAATGCAGGACAGGATCTCCGCCACAGTCATCACATTTATAACGTTATGAAACACAGTTCACGAACAGGTTTTATGAACTATAAACCCATTCCGCCTCCACAGAGGAGCTTACAACCTCAAGTGTGTGTGTGTGTGTGTGTGTGTGTGTGCGTACATATGTGTGTTTGAGTCATCAGGATCAGGTGGCGATGTTAGTACTGTGGAGCCGATATTCCCCGGAAGCAGTTCTGGATTCCAGACAAGATTAACATCCAGTTATGAGGATAAAGCCACAATCCTCCTTGGTACCACTGGGAACGGTCCACCAGCCACCACAACTGGGACGAGAAAACACACAAACAAGGGTGGTACACACACACACATCCACATGCATGCACACCCAGTCACCTTCATTTAACGCAAGACACACAAACTATTATGCATTGTTTGTATTGTTGTAATACGAGCACACACACACATTAAGACCCCCTGACGCACCACGTACCTCCTCAGGCATGTTTACATCTACTCAGAGCCACTCTTATTGTTTCCCACCATACACCAGGACGTGGTACCTCCTCCTCAGCACTTCACAATAAGACTAACAGTACTGTGTGGCTTCTAAAACCCTGAAGACATTTTAATATTGCCATTGCCAAACTGTAATCTCTATATTTAGGACTGCACTGTGTATTTAGTCAGAGTAATAATACCAGGATTACATAACAAGTGTTCACGTACAATCACTCTGACAGGCCGCCTCGGGTTCTGACGGTATACAAAATTATACTATAGTGAAGTCTTGGTGAAGCAATATAAAATAACAAAATGACGGCAGGCTCTTCCCTCCCTCCTGCTGTAGAGAGCCCAGACATCAAAGACCTGTATGTGTCCAGTATGGTGTGTTCAGCACTGTGATGTCTTTTTCCTTGGATCTTCTGTTGATGAAGTTTGAGTTTCTGTAGGTGGCGCTCTTTCTGTCTCTTCAGATGATGGATATTGCTGCTCATGCTAAATACCCAGTTCTTCTTCTCTTTATTCCAAACACACCAAAGACGTAACATCCATCACTTCCTGCACCAGAGGATTTTTCCCAGGAAAGACCTACCTGACTCCAGGTGTTTAGAACAACAAATGGAAAAGCTTTCATGGACATGGATGGATAGAGGTGAATCAGTAGTGTATGTATTAACCATCACTAGAGTGCAGCAAGCAAACATTTATTCATATGAAATGCAGAGTATTACTTTAAGAGGCAAGAAAACATTTAAAATGATGTAGTAGATATGAACACTTATATTATACATGCCTCTATTGGAGATCATAAATGGATGACCTGGGGAAAAAATCCTGAATGCTTCTGGTGACAGCAGATCTCAGGTCAGTTACTGTTGGATGTTGATTGTATCAGAACATTTGTTGAGGTGTACACGCTGAAATGTATATATCCAATTTGGAAAAAAGTCATTGCTCAAATTTGAAAAGCACAGAACATTATATCCTAAAAAAAACGAGAGAAAAAAATGTAAGATGACTCACAGCTTTAACAGTAACACATAATGTGCTTTACTTTCATGTATACAATCTGTGTAATACGTAAAGTAAAACTATCTGCTGAGTATGCTGTGTAAAACTCAAACTAAATATATCGACCTCGCCTGTAGAAGTCAAGAAAAGACAGGAAGCCAGAGAGAAATGGAAGATGAAGCACATTCAGATATTCTCCTTGCTCATTCTTTGATGTCTCTATAATCCCTCACATGTGTTCTCTATATTTGGCTTTGAAGCTCCATAAGCTGATTCTCCATTCTTCACCGTAATAAAACTGTTTGAGTTGGCCTGGATTACGCAAGCGCCCATTTGCCTCTCCGCTGGCTGGGAGAGAAAGACGTGCACAGCCAAGATTAGAAGTCATGGATTTGAGTTGTGTAGCATCACAGGGTTACTTTTTGGTTTCCTCCTTTCCCTTCAGGATGGAGTACAGCGTGTGTAGATGGAGGTGTTGTTTTTTTAGTTTTTGGATTTGGTGGTGTCTGTGTTTTTCTATTTGTATATGAGAGAGAGGTTGCTTATATAATATATATTTCAATCTAGTGCCAATGCAGCAGTCAAGATGCCATCAACAGGATGGGGAAGCACCCTGGGAGAGAAGTGAAACTGCAAGCTGTGTGTGTGTGTGTGTGTGTGTGTGTGTGTGTCAGCTGTAGTGGCCTAGGCCCTTGCCAGTCCTTGGTAATGGTAGACCCCTGTAGTGTGTCGCCCCCCTGCAGAGCTTGGCTTTCAGTACTTATGGTGTCTCCCATGTATCTCCACCCCTCCAGGTGTGTGTAATCCAATACCAGACAATTTGTGATTACAGACATAACATGGTTCCTATATTGTCACGTTGCACCAGGCATGTTTAGAGGAACATACTTCAAGGGTGTGTGCATGTGTCTAAGTGTCAGGTGTGTATGCGTGCACACACAAATCTCCAAGGGATCCAGCAGTAGTGAGGTCAAAGGGATCAGTACTGAGTGACTCTCCTCTGTAGGAGCAGACCTACATCCCCGGGGCACATGCTGACCCACAGTCTGCCGCTGTCTCTATCCTGACCCCGATGCCTCCCACTGGCCTAAGGCCAGGCCGTGGCTGGGGTGGAGAGTGGAGGGTGGTTCACATTAGCTGGTTTAGCCTGGGGGTGTCCCAGAGAGGTAGACAGTCAGGCCAGTGATACTCATTGATTGAGCTAGTTAGTGCCACATCACAGGGCTTGAGGCCTGTGTGTTGAGAGGGAGGTCAAATAAGAGCATTGGAGGTCTTGGGCCCTTCCCCAGGCCCATCCTCCGCTTTGCAGCCACAAACAGACACGCATTCACACATTCATCAAAAGACTAATCGAGGCCATCTGTGTCAGCTGACTAGAGAAGATGGAGCCCCCCACAGTCCCAGAAACAGGAGGGCTGGCTCTCCTCCTGTGTAAGTTAAGGGTTGGCATTAATTCTGCACATTCACAAAGCATATCCTCAATATCCTCAAAGACATATTAGCTATAACACTTATGTGTGTGAATGTGTGTATCAATACATGTATGTCAAAAAGAAAATCCACTTCCTGAATTGAATTGAAATGAAACTGATATTGAACTAAAACTGAACTGAATCTAATCCTGCCTGAGCTGATACATGGAATTAAGATCACAAGCTAAACTGATTCACAGATGATGGATTTGATCTTTACATTGAATGATTAAACCTGCGTCATCAATTTGTCACTTGTCATTAGTAATCATGATGTATGTTAGTTGTGTTTCACATTCCAGTGTGACTCCATCTTTATCAGATGAGGGACATTATATTGACATGTCATGTTTTAAATCATCAAATATAATTCTGCAATTTAGAACAAATGTGACTTCAAGAGAGCAATACATTTGGTGTGCTAAACTTCTCTCTCTTCTGTCCCCTATCCCCTACCCACTCATGTCTCATTTCATTTTTAAGGGCATCCTGCACCTCGTTTCTATGGAAACAGCCTCTAAAGAAGGCTGGCAGAAAGGGACAGGAAGAGATGCTGAAATGGCAAAAAAAAAGCCTCTTTGTGCTACAGAGGCTCTCAGACCAGCAGCAAATGGATCTACAGAACAAATAAAGGGTTAACAGCTCACACACACACACACACACACACATACACACACACACACACACACACGGCTTCCACCTGGGGCAAAGTAGGAGATTAGCATTACCAGACCCCTTCCAAAAATCCCATAATTCCCCTTCAAGCCATAAAACCAGAGCTCTCTAGATAACTTTTACTGGGGCACAGAGTGAAAGAACTCAGGTTTATCACTGTCACTCAAGTAAGGGTAGGGATTAGGGTTAGGTAGAAAGATTTTTTTTATCCAGACGGTGTTAAAAGAGGCTAATATGACCAAGTGTTCCACAACTGCTGCAGTAAAATGGATTTCATAAGCGACAGCATAAATTTGAAATTTGCAAAACGCCAAGATGCCAGCGGTGGTTCAGGACCACATCATTCACAGAGACGGGTCGGTGGGGTCTAAGTCCTGATTTGCTGTTATGGACATTTATGGTTGATGTAGTTCACTTAGAGAGCTGGGACTAACGGAGCACTGGGGAATAGGCACACACACACACACACACACACACAAACAAAAATGCACACACACAAGGCACACACGCAAAAATGCACACACACAATACACACACAAGGAAAGTATGAAACCCCATGCTCATGTTTGGAAACACACACTAAAGACACACACACACAGTCGCTCTCTCACGCACAAAATCTCTCAATCTCTGTATCGGAAAATTGGATTGCTTCTCCCGAATAACTTGATTATGAACAGCCTACCTCTCGCACTGGGGCGCCATCGCTTAATAAAGCTAAGTGCATTGACACGCAGGAGCCCACACTCATACACACACACACATGCACACACCACCACAGAGTCATATAAACCTATTACATGAAGCAGCCCCTGTGACATATTCACTGAGGATTCAATCATAAATAACCTTTATGTACTGTATATCTGTAACTGGGACTCAACATTATTGACGATTCTCATAGGAAATCATTGGTTCCTATCCAAAAGAACCTATCACACAGTCAGCCAAGTCCTATTTATTTGTTGCTAAAAGGCTACTAAAAGGTCAAACAGGTCACCAGCATGTGAGTAACATCTTTAACCTCAGTACATCCATGTGTCTTCACAAACAGTTCAGCAGTATGTGGGCCAATCCTGAGAACAGAGGAGCAATACAGGCAAGGAGAAACACCATGACGTGTTACAGCCAGACAGCATCATTTTCAATTTGCTCTTTCCATTAATGTGTTAACATATTTGTCCCTGATTATATTGTTTCCAGTAGTTATTGTATCACTGAACAACAGAACATGACCTTAGCTGGCACTTATCCAGCGTGACGTGCAGTGAATGCAACAGTACACTGGAATATACACTGTAATTACTTTGATGGTTAATAAGTTAGAACAGCCTAAACACGCCCAAAGCCTGTAAGAAACACTGTAGAATATGTCTGATCCAGTATCAGTTAGTTTGACTGAGATACTGTAGCACTTGGCCTTGTGGTGAGCTTTACAATGCAGTACCACTCAGTTTGTTATTCCTACTGTCAAGGTCAGTCCAATCAATATTGTCAGCATTAAATAAATAAAATCTAATCATTAGAAGTGTAGAACTCTACTGTCACCACATTGGGTAGGCTATTACATTTGATTCAAATATTTCATATCCTCTTGACTAGGCCTAAATGGGTTCATAGGCCTGTCCTAACCTGTAGTCCTAGCCTTCCGGCAGGCCTAACTAGCCGAGTCTAGAGTGACTACAGGCCCCCAGGCAGTAGGGCCACAAATCAGCTGTTTGCTTTGGACATTTGTGCTTCAATTTGGGAATGAATGGGAAAGATTCTGATGAGTCGGTGGCACTCAAACCTGCACAAGAGGCCTTGAGAATGATTTTGAGCTAAATGAGGAATAGACCGGCTTATTGTTTTTTATTTTCTTGAGCTCTCTCTCCAGAAGACTTACAGCAAATTCTTCTCAGATTGGGTCCCCAAACTAAAGCCTATTCTTTTGGACCTAGTCGAAGGAGACCAATGGAGAACACCAGTGACAATGTGCTGTAGGTAGGCTGCAGTTTTGTAGCGCCATCTAGTGTTAAACTGCAGCAAATACAAGTAGTTTGAAGTTCCTCAGATCTTTATTTCTAACATTAGTTAAATAAGTGCTTCGTTATTAAACTGAATTATGAATTTACCGGTTATTGTTAATTTTGCATGGTTTATTATGCTTTGACTGGATGCCCAGTTAAATGACCGTTTTGCATGGTGCAATAAAACATTAATATGTGTCCAGCATTTGCATTGAAAAAAATAAAACCCTGAAATAACACATGGCTCGATTATATAGGCTACTTTAAAGCCTTTAGGTCTGAATGGCATGTTTTATCTAAAAAAAAAAAAAAAAATCACAAAAGAAATCTAAAATAAATGAAGCATGAATTATTAAGAAAGTCCTTTCGAGAGCAAGAGGAGCTGCCCCGGGTCGCCATCTGGGAAGGCTCGCAGCGGGTTGTACGGATCTTTTAACCATTAATCATTCATTACCTGAGGACCGTCGGAGAGGTCAGACAGCTGATATAACCTGGAGAGACAACCACCCACCACCCAATCAGCACAATGTTCTAGTTAGTTAGTAGTTTTTTGTATCTTCTATGTTATCACTGTAGTTTTCCTATAATATTTGTATGGGGACTTAATAGTTGTGCTGTGATATTTGGGATTACTGTAGTTCTTTTTTCATAAGGGCAAGTGATCCGTTTGATCATTAACTCATTTGGTGTGTGTGTGTGTGTGTGAGAGAGAGAGAGAGAGAGAGAGACGGGGGGGGGGGGGCAGAAGGCAGACAGACAGAGAGAGAGAGAGGTGAGGAGGTATGCCATCGTCCTCCTGTGGACCAGTTCCTCCCAGAGATAGAAGAAGAGGGGAGAGGGAGAGCATCTTCATCAGTGTGACTGTTTTCAGCACTGGGAGCTGTCCGCGGTTTTCAACTGCATCAGCTGCTCTGGTCGGCCACCGACAGGAACGAGACGAGACTTTAGGAAAACTTCCACCTCTGCGTCCTCCATCATATTCGACCCCACATTAGCGTTTATGGTCTCGGAAATGAAAACGGTAGTGGTTCAACTTTGGTAGTGGACTTCCCCACACAGGAGAGTAGACGGTGTCGGCTCACTCTATAAAGGTATTTTCCTTTTGACGCTGAACACTCAGGAGAAGCGGGATTATATATTTTTTTTCCCACTTCGTGACACTTGTGAAGGTCACTGCCGCGCCATGCTCCCCGCTCAGGAAGCAGCCAAAATCTACCACACCAACTACGTGCGCAACGCCCGGGCGGTGGGTGTGTTGTGGATCGTCTTCACCATCACCTTCGCCGTCATCATGGTAGGTGGTGTTCATCCAGCCCTACTGGATCGGGGACAGCGTCAACACCCCTCAGGCCGGCTACTTCGGCCTCTTCCACTACTGCATCGGGAACGCGCTCACCTCCGAGCTCACCTGCAAAGGGAGCGCGCTGGACTTCGGCTCCATCCCGTCCGGCGCCTTCAAGACGGCCATGTTCTTCGTGGGGATCTCCATGCTGCTGGTGGTGGGCAGCATCGTCTGCTTCAGCCTCTTCTTCTTCTGCAACGCGGGCAGCGTCTACAAGATCTGCGCCTGGATGCAGCTCGCCTCTAGTGAGTACCGGGGGTTGGTTCACACCTGAATAAAAGTCTGCCATGAACTTTTAATTTCATAGTTTCAGCTTTTCCTGGGCTAGTCTTATTTGTATGGTGTGTGTGTGTGTGACACGTTTTTGTCAACCCTCCCCAACCCTCTCCACTACATTCCTTACCTTAACCCTTACCCCAACCTAAAATTAATCCTAATTCTGATTTTAACCATATACCCAAGGCCTTAAATAATCTTAACCTTAACCCTGACCCTAACATAACCTAAACCTAATCCTAATCCTAACCCTAAACCAAAGTCTTAACCCTAACTAGCCCCTTAAAGAAGTGAGGAGTGGCAACATGTCCTCACTGTGGAGGATTTTCCTAATCTTTCTATCCTTGTGAGGATGAACACACAAACAAACAAACAAACAATCAGGGCACAATGATAAACTGTAATATCTACTTCAAAAAGACCATGTCTAAAAATAAAAACTTCAGATAAGAATTTCAGTGTGAACACCTGACACCTGTATATTTAGGGTCCTTCTTTGGGAATGGGGTCAGGTGCACACACACGCACACACACACACACACACACGTTTCCTAGCAGCTGAACTACAGAAAGATAAACTTTCCAGAGATGCCTCGTGCCATCTCACCTCAGCATACAGCAGCATGTGAGCTATCAGGTGACAAGGTGAAACATTAGCACACTGTGGCTCTTAACAAGGCACAAACACCCCCCTCTCACTTTCACTCTCTGGGCCACTCCCCCCCCCCCCCCCCTCTCTCACTTTCACTCTCTGGGCCTCACACACACACCCCTCTCACTTTCACTGCCTCCCTGGTGTGTTACTCATTTCCTGCAACTTGTCTTTGCTCAGTGTTAAATCCAGAAATCAAATGTTGACATCAGCCAATACAATTAAATGTGAACAGTTTGAGCCTGATAACTTGGGTGGATTCTAAACTACAGGTATATTCTGTGTGTGTTGAGGTGAGGTGAGTGGGAGAATGTGTCTTTCAACACGTCCATCGGTAGGTCCATAAATTGAGTAGCGCAGAAGCATTTGTGTTGGATTTCCTCAGTAATATGCAGGCACAGAAATAGGCTGGTGGTCATACACACACACACACACACACACACACACACACACACTGAAACAGCAGGTGCGAAGGGTAGGAGGAGGGACAGGAGAGAGTGAAGGTGTAACAACACACCTCGAGGTTAATCTCGTTCATTGTTTTATACAAGCCGTTCACTTCCAGCTACACGTGTTCACAGGGGGGATGCTTCAGGTTACAAAAACATTGGCTGGTCCCCAGAACGTGTCTCACGTTTCCCAAGTGAAGCCTCTGTTGGCTCTCGGAGTTGGTTCTCCTATTTCCTATGCTCACTAAATGCACATGCTGACAATTTCACTCATTCGTGTGTGTGAGAGTGTATTTATTTTATTCTCTAGTGGCTTACTCTATTTTTGGCTCTGGATAGTGTCAAACATTTTTTGAAAACGAACATGCCAACTTTGAGTCCTTGAATTTCACCAAACAAGACATTGAAAGTCATTGCAAAGTCCTTGAATTTGACGAGTGTGGGAGTCCAACTTCATTGCTGTGCATGCCAGGGTGACGAGAAACCCCCACCCCTCAAAAACAGTACCTGCACCGTGATTGACAGACTGTGTAACCAACTAATGGCGTGCCTGTCTCTCTCCCAGGCACCTGCATGGTGATGGGCTGCATGATCTATCCTGACGGCTGGGACTCGGAGCCGGTGAAGCGCATGTGCGGCCAGCGGACTGACAAGTACACCCTGGGCAACTGCACAGTGCGCTGGGCCTACATCCTGGCCATCATCAGCATCATGGACTCGCTCATCCTCTCCTTCCTGGCCTTCAGTCTGGGCAACCGGCAGGACAAGCTGCTGCCCGAGGACTTCCAGGTGGAGGGAAAAGGTACCAGAGGGAAGTGAGGGCGCAAGGAGGGAGGCAAACAACATGGCTGAGGAGCTCTGGGAGGAGGGGGAGGTAGAAGAGGAGATGGGGTTTTCAGATCAGTGGAAAAGAGAAAAGGGCGGACAGCAAAGATCAGCAGGAGGGAAAGAGGGGAGAATTCTTAGTGGAGGGAGAAAGTATGGAGTGATTGATGATTGGGAGAACGGTGCTGAAAGGGGGAGGCTTAAAAGGTTTCAAGGGTTGGTGGAGGGGAGGGGGAGGGGGAGGGCTTGCCTTGAGGGAAACATGAAAAGAAAATCATCTGTTGTGAATTGAGGGGTTCATACGATATGAAGCAGAGATCAGCCTTCAACCGTCAAAGACCTCTTTGTAAATGTTGGATCTCTTAAGTTTGAAGAAAAGGTTCTTTAATATATTTATTTTCTTTATATAGATAGAAACATATGTCTACACATTGAAGCCTATATGACGTACACAGATTCAGTCACTTTTTAGGTTAGCCAAGTGTAGATGTCAAAACACCACTGAGTTACTGAGCTCAAAATGATGTCCTTGTCATGATTGATGGCCACGATGTTATCTAATGTTATCTAATGTAATGTTTCTCTCCAGAATAGATGCCTAAACCACCTGTGGACAGTTGATGCAAGACCTGAAGATTTTACAAGAAATACCACTGAAGTTCTGCATTCAATGTTATTCCAATAACAATTCACTGTCTACTATAGAAACAAACCAGTCTGTGATACCACTGATAACCAGAAAAAACAGTGACTGTACCGCTGCCTAGAATAACGTCATCAATTCAATTTAACAAGCTTTATTGGCATGAGTGTTTAAAATATTGCCAAAGCGATGAAATGAAACAATCAATGTAAATCAACATTGAAACAGATCATTAAGATCAATCCAAAACTTTTCTATCAGTGTGTGTGTGATTAGTTAAAAGCTCAATTGAATGAAAATGTTAATGCAAACTGTTTATTGAACATATGCTGGACATTACCTTCATTGCCTTGTTAATTGCCAATGGAGAAGCTCCAGGCTGAGCATTCAATATTAGTCTTTGTATCTTTTGGAGAATTGTCAATGCTCGCAATACTGAGCAGACTGACATCTTTCATATGAACATATTACAATTTAACACCACACAGTCATTTAAGTTGGTAAACAGGTGCACACATTAACAAATTGTAGGTAGAGCCAGACCCACTGAGGACTGTTTCTAGCAATGCACCGTCTTGGTAGGACATGTATGAATGACATGACAATACCATGACTACTGGTCTTTGCCCTGTATCCCAAACCTGATACAATGTTGGTTGTCAGTGAAAATAAAATGGCCTTCATAAATGTCTGATACCATTCTTTTATACATGTTCATTCAGGACCTCCAGACGAAGTATCAGGCACATTCATGTGGTACAATACCATATTAATAGGTAATAATATAAAGAATATTTAATATTAAATCTAAACCTCATGGCATCTGTGTCTTAGGAGACATGTCATGGCTAATACCTATAGATGTGGTATCCTGCTACAGTGATGCACGGGAAGGCAAAAAGAAATACAGGTAGTCACATTTTGAAAATATTTATTCTTGTTACCTACAGAAAAAGACTTTTTGAACAATCAAATGAATGGGGCAGACAGGGGCAGAGGAGGAGAGCGGACCTTGTAGAAAAATAGCAAGCCGAGTGGTTTTGGGGGATTCAAAGCCTTATTACAGCATTGTTAATAGTACAATCCATTTAATTCGTTTCATAGGGGCAGCATTATGAAAATGGGCTTTAAATGAAGCTACAACTTCCATACAATTGGAACTCACCCTGACATTTTTCAAGGCATCTCCAAAAAATGTAAAAATTCCTCACACCGTTTCAGCTTGGCAAAGTCGTTCCTCCAATGTACATTATTGACAGCTCTTCTAGAAACTGCACAAAGCTTATGTTGCAGAGGGAGACAGCAAAGGCCAACTCTTTGGTACACTGTATGTACAGTACAAATTGGGTATTGAGCAGAGATGGCTTGATCTGACTGTTAATGTGGAAAATTATATATCAAGCCATTCTTCACAGGCAAAAAGTAATGAGATTTTTTTTTAAATCCAGGTATGAAATATAGATTTAGTTTAGTTGTCATTGGCAGACTCATGCATGAAGAGAAGAAATCTGCCTGTCGTTCACATTACATTGTTCTAAGTGCTTTTTTCTTCATAGGACAATGCTAAAAAAACAAAATCTGATTCACAGCTTGGTTTCCCCAAAAAAGCAGAGTGTGATTTCTGAGTCTCTCCTCTCACTTAAATATCAATGTACACTGAAAATATGCTTCCTCTCGACATCCCTCATCCTGTAATTACTGTCCTGCTGTCGAGGGTATTTCAGTGTTCTGTCAACGCAGATACACACGGGCCATCTTGCAGGATACAGATAACTTGGTTGTGATGTTACTAGTGTCTCTCAATGCCTGTTAGCATTACAGAGTTATTCATTCTTAGCACTTGACAGCAGAGACAGCCAGAAGCATACAATTTAGCATGACTAACATTATGACTGGTTAGTAAAAATACAAAAACAGATTTGGTTTACCAATGCTCCAAAAATGTGGTTTGGATGGGAAACTTTGAGTGTCTTTCTGTCACTTCCTGCCTTCTTCATGTGTATACAAGAGTGAGTTCCTTTTAAATCTGGCAGGCTGTTACAATATCTGAAATTACCACAAGATTGGAAAGAAACTAAAGTAAGGGAGCGTGAATGAGCAAAACAAGAGACAAAGCAATATCAAAGAGAGAAGGGCAGATAACAGATAGCCAGTAAAAAAGGGAAAAAAAGAGGCATAAATAGATAGATCTATTAGAGCAGACCTCAAGTTCCTTCTATGACCAGTGTACTCCATAACCAGGTACAGACTCAGCAGCCAGTCTCTTGTTTATTTTATGTATGTATGTATGTATGTATGTATGTATGTATGTATGCATGTATGTAGCTTCTGAGAGCCATGACAGGAGGATGCAGGCACGATGCAGTCACTGGCTCTTGCAGACATGTCTGTGTTTGTTTAAACTTATGTTTTTCAAGTTCAGGATCTCCAAACCTACAATATCCTTTCATAACATGGGTGACGATGTCCATGGGTGGCCTCTAGGAGGAGAGCCATGGATGGGTGAGGCACTGGGCAGCAGTAGCCCTCTTTTCAGGCACCAGGTCCAGCATGGGCAGCAGGAAGGTGCTGAAGGAGTGGGCCTCCTCCTTGGACCACTCATACTTCTCCATCAACACCTCAAACAGCGCCCACGGCTTCAGCTTGGTGATGTGACGCAGATCGCCTGAGAGAGAGAGAGAAGTTAAAGACCGAGTGGCAGGGAAGGAGATGGAGAGGGGGAAGGAAATGAGATGTCGGAGAGATCAGGAGAGATCAGCAAGAGGCGTACAGTAGAAAAAGAGCATGAAGAAGAACATGAAGCAGAAGTTCACACGTTTGGAAATTATTTTGAAAAAAAAAGTGGTGAAAACCTTTTTTGCATATGCTTTTCAAAATAAAGCACTAAATTTCAACAATTAAAAATATTAAATACTGCTTAATTAACTATTTCTGTATTTAACATCATTGAATAAATCCATTGCACCATACCATTAACTTCAGATGCCTACACACAATTTGGTTAGTAAGTTGTATGCTCAAACTGAACAGATGGCTGTTCCCTCGAGTCATCAGGTGCTAGTCTAAAATAACTTTTGCACCAAACACCTGAGCATATTAACAGGTTCTTCTCTAAGCAACAGGAGACAGCTGGTGGCAGGATGTATGTGTTTACCTTTCTTGGTGAAAAACTCCTTAGAGTATTTGCCCGCCAAGATCAGCTTCCTGGGAACTTTACCTAGCAGCTCAATAATCAGCGCTATGTGGTCTACAGGGAGAAAGAGAAACAGAGTTGGAGTTCAAGAAAAGCAATAGAACTATTTCAGTTACAGGCTTAAATAACTGAAGGAAATGGGAGAATATAGTCCCTTCTACATTCACCACTTACAGATACAAACCAAGGGCACAGTGTCCAGGTTCTGCAGAGCCTACCTAGTTGTAAAATTTGAGCTAGTTTGCGCCACAATTTTCTAAATTTAACATCTGACAACCCTTTAACTTCTTGGGAAGTCACCTGATAATCATATTGATCATTCCTGCAAATTAAAGAAAAGGCCAACTTTGAAAAATAACCTGGACAAGCTGTTAAGATAAAATGAAATGTAACCACAGTTTCTCCTGCAAATGCAATTGAAGTCCCCATCATTGCTAAAAAACAAACAAAAAAACAAACAAAAAAACAAACAAATTCTGTCTATAGTCCATAAACTATATAGTCTATATATTCCCCATGTAAATCCGTCATTAGCACCCATTTCAGCTTTGTCCACTGGGTCCCAATGGATGAAATTTACTGAACCCTCTGATGCTCAGGTGACCAACCTTCATCTCTGGAGTAGTCTTCTCCAGAATGGGGTTCAAACAGGTAGTCTCCAGTAGCAAGCTCAAAAACCTGAGGAAACAGGCACACACACACACACACACTAAACAGTGGCATCAAATAATGTATCAACTAAATTACGAGTCCAACAGTTTGGTTGAGGTGGTGAACTTAGCAAGACTTGAAAATAACTGGTGTGTTTGTATCCATCATGTCATGATCCTTCACCTTCCTAAGACATTATGCATGATCAGCAACCTTCTGCCTGCCCTTTATTGATGATGCCTGCTCTCTGCTGTGTGTGTGTGTGTGTGTGTAGGCTGTCTTTGAGAAAACGGTTTCCTCCATCAGCAGTATCGGAAGATACCTGTGTAGGCTGCAAGGTCACATTGTGCATATGTTTGAACTTTTGACTTCAGATAGCTTGATAGTTTGCCTATTCTGTAGGTGTTCATATGGCATAATTTCCTTACTGCGTGGGTGTGTGCGTGCATTTGTTGTGCCCTACCATGCATGCTGTGCTCCAGATGTCTGCTGGCGTGCTGTAGCCGGCTCCCATCAGCACCTCGAGAGAACGATACTGCCGCGTCTGGATGTCGTCTGTGAAATGCTTGTTCTGGGGAAAGGAGAGAGAGCTCATCGATTTTGCGACACAGAAAGTGCAAGAACGGAGCTGCTACTTAAACAGAGCTGCTGCTTTTTATTGATGTCGTTCAGTCTGGGTTAACATTCAACAGCACAAACCTTAACCCACAAGAAAACTGACCCAATAGGCCCCAATAGAGACCTTCTTTTGCACAAAGAAAGTGCCAACATGTATTTGTAATAATGAATGAAGTATCAAGAGGAGCGTTTGTGCTCACCACCCAGCAGGCATTGCCCAGGTCAGCAATCTTAACCTGCAGCTTGTCAGCATTCAGAGGTTCCAGGGGGTTCACCAACAAACTGCCTGATGCCCCTATTAACGACAGATGGGGGGGGGGGGAGAAAAGAGGGTGGGAGGTGGAAAAGCAGGGGGAGGAATGACAAAACCATCAGAAAAAAAGACAAACATGGGAGGACACCAATAAAGAGTTGGAGGGCTTTGGGAAGTTGAGGTGGCCTAATATTTGAATGGGATTGTTCTTAAATAGAAAAACTACTTGGAATTAATATCATCAATACATTGGCCTCCAGACATTAAGTACAATTTATCCATGAGGTAAGCATCACCCTTCCATCTCTCACTAACCATTCTGGCAGTCTTCTTCATCCCCTCCTCTGGTTTCTCCTTGCATGTCCATCTCCTCCTGCTTCTTCCTCTGCTCCTTGTCTCCGTCCCCCAGCTCTACAGTGACAGAGTCGGGGCTGAGAGAGGCAGGGAGCTGCTGCAGGTCAAGGTGGGGGTCCCCAGGCATCCCGTTACAGGTCTGATGGTCTTGCTTGTTAGCTGAACTGTCGTGGTTGTCAGTGCCGTTCTCTGGTTGGTTGGCATTCTGTTGGTCTTTGTGCTGCTCTCTATCCTGTTTGGTCCCATGTACCTGGCACTCCGGGCTGGCCTCGCTCCCCAGGGGCGAGGGATGGCCATTGCAGTTCACTTCCATCCCGTTCTCCGTTTCTGCCTCATTCTCTCCCTCTGGCCTCTGCTGGGGCTGGTCATCCACGGTGGAGTCTATGGGAAAGTGAGGTGTGGAGCAGGTAAGTGACATGACATCACTTCTTTCAGTTCAATTCATTTCCAAGTGGATGTTAATCTTGATGCTCCGATGTCAGACTATCAAAATTGACACAGCACCATTGGAAAATATTACAAAATCAAAACATTTTCATAACACGAGACATTTCTGAGTGTAAAAAAGCAGCCTGTATGTGCCAACAGGCCATCCACTGTCTGAATCAGGGATAATATCCAACTATTTAACTAAGGAGCTTGACAGCCAATCACCTGTGGCCGGAAGGTTAACAATGTCTTCCCGTGTAGCAGACATAGAGAGGGTGGCTGAAGAAGGAGTGTCTTCTGTGGTCTCCGTTGTCTCCTCATCGTCCTCCTCCCCTCCCTCGGGTGCTGCTCCTCCCTCCATCTCCTGGATCCTCTTCTCAAGCAGCTCCGCCTGCTTCTTCTGCTTCTTCTTCATCTTCTTCTTCTTGTTCTTGGACATCTTGGCCATCTGGGAAAAGGAGGAGAGAGAGATGAGGCGAGGAACATTGCAACGTTGTATTTTGGCAACATAACATTGAGCCGCCGTCTAACTTGACTGTCAATCTAATCTGGGTATAGTGCACCCACTCACTAGAGCGGCTGAAACAATAAGACTTACTGGTTTGTTAGCTGGGGCTGTGCTCACTGTAAGAAACAGAAAACCAGAGGATTACATTCCACATTTATCAACGACGTATGAGACATATCCAGCACCTCTCTCTGTAATTGGTATTCTGTTCAGGTGGCTGTACTAATATGCTGCCTTTGCACTAGCAACAGCACAGTGGGAGTCACACACTCCTCTGAGTGAGCTGGTAATTTCCATAACCAATCCGGTGGTGACTCACACTGACACAAAGCTACAGCCACCTCTTTTATTAGACTAGAGACTTCTGCAAGTTTTCTGAACTCATACATTATAGCTACACTACCATAAATGCTTCATGAGTATGGCATGCAGCTGAAAAATTCTTGTTGAAAATGCAATCTTAAGATCAACTCCAATGAAAAAGCATTTATTCATTAGAGGACCCATCACTAATGCCGTTTGAGTAGCCGACCACCAAGTAAGTAACATGTCAATCAAACACTGAAAGAGGCTGGACCTGCTGACATATCTGAGTGGCGAGAAAACCATCTAGCTCAGTAGCTTGTCAATCAAACCACAAAGCTTGCTCAGTGGCGGGCAGAGAGAGAGAGGTGGGCTGTGACCTGCAGAACCGGAGGGGGGCGGGGCACCAGTCTTCTGCCACTGGGTAGCTTCGGCAGCCATCTTCTTGATGTAGGGCTCATTGACAGTCAGAAGGATGTTCTCTGGTTTGATGTCTGTGTGGATGATCTTACACCTGGTGTGGAGGTAGTCCAAACCCTGTAGGACCTACAGCACAGGACATAGAGCATGAGACTGAATGATGTTCTCTAGCGTAATGTCTTTGCAAATGGCACTACCTAAGGTCCTGCAGCACATACAGAGATGATTTCACAAAAGAGTGAAAAGACAATTCAACTTATCGGTGATATTTTAAAAAACAACTTGTTCCTCTGCGCAGAAGTACCTGTCGTATGATGCTCTTGACACAGGGCAGGGGCAGGCCTTGATAATTGGACTTGATGATCCACTTCAACAGGTGGTGGCCCAGCACCTCAAACACCATGCACACATCTGGGGAGACACAAGGTCAAGGAATAGACAAGGATTTCACAGATGGCTTTCACCCTAGTTGCCCACAGAGAGACGGCACTGGGTCAAGGACAACTAAAATAGATGCTAATAGAGGTCAGTTCACTCACTGTGCAAACTGGTGAACACATTTCTGTTAATCAAAGTCCATAATGCTGATTTTAAAGCACCAATTCCTGTTTGTTATCGGTGTTATTTCTACAACAGGCAACTAGATTTACTACAGCAGCCAAGCTTGACATTGACCATTAGACTGGTCCTTTTAATAAACTTCCCAAAGCCTTTTGTATCACTGTCCATAACATTCGAATCCCATGACTTTTCAAGGTTCTTCATGACTGCGAGCCCTAAACAAGTATAAACACACATGCGCCTTTCCAGAGGATGTCTGGGCATGTTGCCTGAACACACACAGCAGTAGGGCAGGATGGAGGGGGAGAGAGACGAACGGAGAGACCGTCACAGCATGAGGGACTGTCGCACTTAAAGACGTGCCAATACACAGCCAGCAAAACGTCAGAGGAACATCTGTGAACTACTGATAGAAAAGGAGTGTGTACTAAACCTGCGGCAGACTTGAGGTCCAAAATAGCAATGACCAGTGCTTAATTTGTGTGGTGTCGCTGCGCCTTTTCCAGCCGAACGTCACAATTGCAGCAGAACCTTTGCTTAATAATGGTGCTCGTCTTTCAAATAAATTCCAGACAAATGTAGCCTTCTAGCATAATAACAAGGATGAGCAAATGAAATGTATAGCCTGGGGGAATGCAGTATTATCCTTGGATGTTAAAACACTTTGAAGTAGCTATTTGGCCTGGAATGAGTGTAATCAGTATGTCCACGCCATCAAAGGGAGACGGCACCAAGAGGAAAGAGAAACTGGAAGGATGCCAAGCTATTAACTCCGTGCCATCATTCTATAGTTTGCTTCCTTCACGGTGATGGCGCATGACAGCTCTTGCAAGCTTTCCACCTTGTTAACTCAGGGTAGGACTCGGATGATGTAGTATAGTCACAAAACTGATCAGTAGGCACCTTTATTAAGGTCACTGTGGCATGTTTCCAGTGCAGCACAAACAGACGCCACTGCCCACTCAAAATTTGCTTTTTTGTTAACTTGGTGAACAAGACACGGCTTGGAAATGCCTGCTTAAAGTCTGTTTGGAACTAAAAGTGGAAAATAATATTGTATGTATTATTTTCACCCACTCATCAGGCCCAGACAGTCTCATTGCATATGTGAAGGAGTGGGACACATAACAGCAAAAGGAATAAACATGGCAGGCAGACATGATCAGTTGCTGCTCAACAAGAAGTCTGTCTGTCAGCAGAGGATACGGGTGCCGTTCATGCCAGAAATCTTGAAGTCATCTAGAAGCTGCACCACTTTCTCTCTGCTGGGGTCACTGGGATCTGTGTTTCGCACCTGGAAAACACAAGCACATACCAATACAGTAGGTAGTATGAAAAGACTCCAGGACACTGGAGTATAAGCCAGTTTTAAAATTGACCACTGTGTGATTTACAGATTTGAGCAGCTTGATCTCATCCAGAGCCGTCTCTGTGTAGTGCTCAGCGCTCTTCACCACCTTCATCGCCACAAAGCGCTTACTCCTGAAAAATACACACAGGCACAAAATCATTCATTTAATTGATCACAAACACATGGACTGTTTTCAAATATGTAAGGCTCAGCCCTGTGGGCATATATTTAGAGAAACACTTGTACTACCTAGCAGCTACAGTGGCTTGGTGAAGTCTTCAGTATGTGTACATGCAGACTAATAATTTGATTTTAACCTGATTAAGGCAAAACTCAGACTATTGAAATTACTTTATCAGGGTTTCAGCAAGTTAAATTTAAGACTTTTTAAGACCTTTTTAATGGCACTAAGAATGCAATTTAAGAGCAATTTTGGGGAAAAGAATTAATGCAAAAAAACAAACAGTATTTGACAGCTGTTTTATGTTTTTCACTCTGCATGTCTGATTCCAAAGCTTTGATTCCCATTGTGCCTAATTTGAAGGTTCAAATGAAGCAGCGGGCTTTGTGCTCATTTGACTCCACTGGCTTCAACCAAGTAGCAAACTTGCTATTGTCCACCCATGTGTGGCTGAATTTGCACTTCCCCATAGTAGTTGGCTGTGGCAGAGAGCATAAAGAAATGATTCACGTTGTACTCTGAACTCGGAGGAAAACGACCTCCGACACAGAAAAGTGCAATAGAACAGTCATCCCAGTTGGAAACTCAGGCAAGACCCAACTGGTAACTTTACAACAACAACAAAGACAATTTAAGACCTTTTAAGGCCTTGAATTTAGATAATTGAATTTAAGACTTTTTAAGGACCTGCAGAAACCCTGTTTATATGATTATCTCAATCAGGGAAAGGTCATAATCTATAATCTTTTAGGGGCTCCCACTAGATGTAATTTGGCCATAGTAAGACTGTACAATAACCTTCAACTTCCACTTCACGGTTTCATTTGGGGAACTTACTGGATGTCCCAGGCCAGCCACACAGTGGAGAAGTGTCCCCAGCCCAGTTTACGGATCACATGGTATCTCCCGTTGAACAGGTCTCCAATCTTCACATGGTGATATCCACCTGACCAGTGACAGACATACACACACAGAGAGTCTCACAAACAGTGATCTTTGATATTGTGCGTATGCATGTGTGTATTCATTCATACCAGACTGATGCAGCATTTTTGGGTTAGATAGAAATTGTAATAATTGGGGAGGAAATGTAACAACATCCAAGTTATCGTTACTTACACTGGGGTTTTGCAAAAATTGCCTTCGATCTCCCAATTTAATTTCAAGTCAAAACTTATCTTTTGTCTGTCTATCTATCTATCCATCCATCCATCCATCCATCCATCCATCCATCCACTAAACACACTAAAATATATGCCAATACTGACATTTATGAACTATAAATGTCAGTGTGCAAATATTTCTGTTGGACCCTGGTATGCACATATGGATTTGATATCTGAAGAGAGAGCAAGAGCGAGAGAGATCCTACCCCTGCAGTAGTCGTTGGGATCCTCCTGCTCTTCATCATCAGAGCCCAGGATCTCCTCATCCTGCTCTGGGAGGGGAGAGTCTGCCTGGCCTGGCTGAGCGCCACCTCCACGACCATGAGGCTCTGGTCTGATGAGGGGATGGAGAGAGAGAGAGAGGAGAAAATGGGAGGGAAAGATAGAGGAGAAAGGGACAAGATGGGATGGGCAGAGGGAGGATGGGTGACAAAGGGAGAAGAGGTGAAAGAAGTTGTGAGAGGGAAGGCCCAGAGAGAGAAAGAGACATTGAGCTGACCGAGTAACACTTAGTGAGAATGTGCTGTCCATAACACATCATGTTCAGAGGCAAGGCATTTTTCCAAGAGGTGGGCTAACTTCATTTACTTTTAAGGAATTTACTTTTAAGCTAAATGCCTTAAAAGGCATTCATCTATCCGAAGTGACTTATGCAGTGTTTCCCACACAGGCTGTACTTGGGTGTCCCACCCAGGTAGGTTAGTGGCCGCCCACGTATTTTCAGATATAGATTTTAAATTTCTCACCCAAAGTAATTTTCTAAGTTGTGAATATTCTTCAAAAAGCGTGGTCAACCTGCGCTTTGGTCGATGACATCACCAGAAGTGGGCAAACAATCGCCCTCTACCGCTGCCACACACTACACACTCCACACACACAGGCGGAGGAGACACTGCATGTGCTGACAGAGACGCCGAGCTGTTAGCTAACAGCTGACGAAACAATTACATTTCTAGCTAACTTGACATTAGCAAACAAAGCTATCACAATTACGCCAACTAGACCACATTGTCAGCTAACTTTTCCTGCAGAGTATTGAGAAATACTTTAAGAGACAACGACAGCATAATGAGGAGTGCCCTTACAATATTCCAGTGACGATAGAACAATCATGTAAGAGCAAAGTGCTAGAAGAGAAATGGAATAAGAGCTTATTTGATACCAACAGCCAGTGGAGGGAGTGCAAGAGGAGAGTGGCATGGGAGAATTTGGAAAGGTTGAAGGTGAGGTGGGCTGCAGCATTCTGGATGAGTTGTAGGGGCAGGAGGAAGTGTTTCAACGCCTCTGCAGTAATTGCAGTAGTAAGTTATACTAGGCATGATAAAGTGCTGTCATTTGATGTCAAGACATTTCAATAAGCTAGGTGCATTTTTACATAAAAAAATCACTGAAAGCAAAGAGCCCTGAAGTGATTGTTTACCAAGCAGAGATAAAAGCAATGTTGAATTATAGTAGATTATAGTAAGGATGCACCAGTGCTGATATCAGATATCAGGCCAATCATACCAGGCTAAAATAGGGAATAGATACTGGAGAGCTTTCCCAATACTAATATCAAGTAACATTTCATAAATCAAAGCAACTATGTTTTGCAAGAAAAAAAACTATCACAGTGGAGTTAAAGTGATGAGCAATTCTTGCTTTTGATGCAAATTCTCCTGAATCTGACCACTGTATTGATGATAGGAGCCTTGAGAGTTGTGCATCAGACAGAGCTACACACGTTGCTTTAGCACTTTGCTAGTGTAGGAGAAAGGAATTTTGCTCCTGTTGCATCTCATCCAATCTGACAGAAACTCCTATTGTGAAAACACAAGTCAACTTATGACTCCTTATTTCCTTACTTTTGACTGGTTAATGCTCCACACTGCTTGCATGTGTTTCTAACAGGGTGTGCTACACAGTAACTTAACACTTTTTAGTTGTCAGAGATGTGTAGGTTTGCCAACCACTTGGATATAAGGTGAACATGAGTGCAATGGCAGTTTGATACGCTGCCCTGACAATTGGCAAGAACGATTAAGCACTAATGCACAACAGGCTGTGATATATTGAAAGTGTAGATTACATTTGTAACTCAGTGTAATAACCTTTTTAGAATCACACACATCCTTTATTAATAGAATCTCACATATGCATACATAATAATAAATTATAAATCCAGTGGGTTTAATACAGTGGATGCACTTTATCCATTAGGCTATTTGTTTGGTTTCTTACAAATCAGTCCAGATGTGATACTACACAAATCATAACAATCAGTAACCAAAAATACATGTATACATTTTAGTGTCTGTAGCTGTATTGTTTCTACTCAAAACTATATGCCAACACTCAACATAATTACTCATAATTAATCTAGGAACTATACATGTTTTATGTAAACATGTTGAAATTACTCAATTCAGATGTGCATTTGAAAATGGAATCAAGGTGTCAGAATACATTTAGAGGGAAAATAGACAAATACAGCTTGTTCATCTAAAACCAGGGGAGCATGGCCCCTCATCTCTCTGGTGGACTACTTTCCCCTTTGGCTGGCCACTCAATGGTCTTGTGGAAAACAGCGGAGTGATGCACTGTGAGTGTATGCACATACAAAGACTACCATCACACAAAGACACTGGTCTCCTGTGAAGGACAAAGAAACCGTGCACTGTAAAATTAGATCAGTTCAGCTGCGTGGCCTGGTTAGGAGAGCTGCTGCTGCAGACATGGACATGTTCAACTCTGCCATTGCTCATGCAGCCTTTGTCCCTTCCCCTCTTAGGACTCCAAGGTGATTTTAGCTGTTGAGAAAAGCAGCTCGTCTGCTTGTACTACAAGGGCAAACACTGGACCTAAGGATAGTATGATGAACTCAAATGAGATGCTTTTAAAATCCACATTAAAACAAGCTATTCTCAAAATATAGCAATAAGGGTTTCAAAATACTTTACTAATGCCAATTACTGTACTTCTTACAACACCAATGATACCAGTACAAAATACCAGTATAAAACCAGCACAAAATACCAAATTTTAACACATATAATAAAGTTGATAACCTTTGCATGGTTTTGTGATGGGTTGGTGCAGTATCATGAAGTAAGATTGTGGCATTGTGACAACACTAGTGGCTATACCTAAAAAGAAACTATCGTTAAACAATGTAAATGGTAGTTCACGTTCAAGCATCACACAGAGTCCTTCGACCAATACTTGACACCATAAAACATTAATTGTGCCGTTGAATACCCAATGGGGATTCACAATGCTTAAATGAATAGGTTGTGTTGTGTGAATCTGAACAAAGTGGAATCAATTATTAAAGCACAATTCTCCCGTTGTTCATATAGGACAGCTCACTGGAGAGTTAACACAGACCATGTGTGTTTTAATGAAAAGCCTACGTAAAGATTTAAGGTGGAAATCAAGTCAGCCAACTGAAACAGAAAGCCCCCCAGTAAGAGGCACGCCACTACAACCAGCACTCCACTGACCCAGCCCAGTGGCCAAAACTTATTACCAGTGAACAGAGCAGTCCTAAGCCAGTCAATAAAAAAAAAATGCATGCCACACACACACAGTAAAACTATTCTCTCACAGTATTTGTTGCTAGAAGGTAAACGATTTGTTTATCTGTGTGCCCTCTGGTACTGTCCATGGTGCTGAAAGAAGAGGTTGCACTTTTCATGTCCTCTTCCCACTATATCCACACCCACAATTCAAAGTATACTGGATGACCATTTTCAGGATTTATATAGCAAATGATTATAATAATGATGGTATACAATAGCTTGAAATAGAAAAGACATGCTCACTTGGGCCACCAAACGTATATACATTCATTTTTCATGCTGAGCTTTGCACAATGACCAGTAGTCCTAGCGCCACACTGCTATTGAAGGATGCTTTATGTATCCAGACTGTGGAGAGAGGGCTGTCTGAGACCGGCAGCAGCTACATGAGTTGTTGGTAATTAGCTGATCATGGCATGAGGTGGAGGTAAGGATTGCCTACAGCTTATAGCAAAACAAACCTGTCCTCCACACACACACAGCAGACAGATGTTTCACATCCAACCCCGACAAACAACTTTTTTTTTAAAACTGTACACCACATGGAAGCATCAAACAAACCCACAGCTGTCTAATACACAGAACCTGATTTTAATCTATCAAAGCAAACTCTTTTCACCAAGCCATTTACAAAGCACAGGAGTTCTGTGTGATGCACATTTGTGGATAAAGTCCCTGTTAAGTAAAAAGCTTGTGGATGGGGCTCAGGAGGATTTGGAGCTAATCAAAGCAAGCCACACATTATCTCAGGAGGGTCTAGGCAGCTCTCTTTGCCATGCATACTTTAAAAGAGAAGAGTTTACTGGTAACTGTGGTTTATTGTTAGTGAAATCTGTAATTTCCTGGTGCATGCAACAAATTCAGTTTCACTTCATTGAATGAGGGTACGTTGTTGTGATTTGCTTACAACCAATGTTAACAAAAGTCATTAGGATTAGCTTATTCAGCTAATCAATTAAATTACTCAAGTCTGAGCAGCAGGACGGCTTTGGATGCATCCTGACAAAAAGGTGTTTACAAAGCAGCGTATGTTCGGCTGTCTGCTCAACCCAACAAAAAACAACCAAACAACAATTAAAACCATAAGGCTGAAGTCATAGGCGGTGGGGGAGATGCCAGGTTATAGATTAGGTCCAGGGTTCAAGGTAATATTCACAATCAAATCAAAATGAAAACCAGGCTTAGGAGTTTTCAAATAAGTCCACCAGAGAAATAATCAGTATTTGCCGTTACCTTCGAGGAAGGTTTTCATGTGTAGGAGGCATCGTCTTGGGAAAACAAAACCTTGGCAACATTATATTATTATATTATTATTCATCCTGTGATTTTGCTTCTACATTTATCCCGTCAGCAATGAGATTCGATTCTATCTCTTCTACGAAAAGGCTACACTCATGTGGGCATACTCACAAAATGTTGGATTTGTTCAGAATATTTTCAACCTTGAGATGTGAGGCCTTTTAAAAAAAAAAAAAAAACAGATCACAGTTTTGGTCTTACTATTTTTGACAGGCATATCAAAGAGAGGAGAGCCTAAAATGTATTTTATGCGTTTAGGTTTGTCCCAGTTTCTGCAGTTCCCTGGTGGTTGTAAACAATGCAATATGATGCGTTACCCAGCCCGAAGCTTAGGCCTGCAGCACATTGTTAAACACAATCCAAAGCCTTTCTGACCTAGTGTTTGTTCAGGGAAGTACAATATGTTCCTAGACGAGCACTAGGTGAAGAGGCAGAAGCAGAGTGTAAGACAGTGTGTAAGACAGAGTGTATGAATGAGTGACAGCGCGAGAGAAGGCAAGCAATAATGTGCTACCCCCATTCTTTCTCTAGTAATGAATGATTGATTGATTGATTGTGGTTAAAGCATTCTTAGCATGCCAAAGAACTTTGTCAGCCCATACACTGCACGGCAAAGGCAGAACAACACCGCATGCACGCGCTTACAAGCATGCACACACAACATTGACTACAAGCAACTTACTCGACCGACAGACAGACACACACAGACACACACTAAACAGACAGGTAAATTCAGTGACTTGTCTGTACCATCTGCCTCCCTCAAATCTTTCACTTGTGCTTGAAGTAGAAAATCACTTCCTATGCCTATACCTTCGCTCGCTCACACACACAGACACACTTGGACTAAAGATAACTCTTCATAATGAAGGCTAAGTGCGTGGGCAGCGGAAAGACAGACTGGTGAGGAGGATCGAGGGACAACGTCAACACGGGAGAAAACAGAAATATGTACCAGATATTTATGCCATGAAAAACGTCACCTTTAATTTGAACGCCCACACGGATAAATCTTAGCGACCTTCAAGACCATGCACGTAAGTCTCTCTCTCTCTTTTGCACTTCAGTAAATCGACAGTTGGAAACAGACGGGTCAATGGCCTCTGATCACGAGACATGACAAACACACATGCATGAATCAGGGTACTTCAAATGACCTTCGCAACACTCACGACACCTTGACCTGTCTCAAGAGCGCGCGCAAACACACACACACACACACACACACACACCTTACCTGCAGGATGCACGGATGCCCATGGGACGTGATAGAGGAGAGGAAATGAGTGTGCAGGTGATAGAGACCCTCTCACTCCATCCACCAGGAGAAAAGAGAGACAGAAGACCAGAGGAGAGAGGGCGATAGGGAGTAAAAAGTAGAGTGGAAGAGGAGAGGGAGATCAGCGCTGATAAGTGAAAGGCAGAGATTGTGGAAGGGGGGGGGCAGAGTGAAGTGGGGAAAAGCAATGGGAGGAAGAGAAGAGAGAAAGAAGATGGAAAGGAGAAGACAAGTGCAGAGAGGAGAGGAAGAGGAGCGAGAAGGAGAGAAGAAGGGACAATTGTAGAGAGGCTCTGCCGCAGGCTGAGTGCAGAGGTAGTGCCGGAGCGCAGGGCACCACTGCTCGCTCGTTCGCTCCCTCTCTCCCTCACATTAACTCTCTCCCTCTGACCGATAACTCTCCTTGGCTGTCGTCAGCACGCAGGCCCCTCCCCCCTTCCCTGAAAGCTGGGACGTGATTGGCTGATACAGCCCAGCACTGCATTGCAGGTGAAGGATGGCAGCAGTTGCCCACCCTCCTCCTCCAACCAAAACAACACCATTCCTCTTTCCCCTCTGTCTGTCTGTCTATCATCCTCATCACTCAACTCTTTTACCATGCCAGCACTGTGTCACCACCTCTGATTGAAACAGCAGTACTGTTGAGACAGTTTAGTTTGTTTTGCACCCATTACAACCATGTGTCTGCTGTCTTTGCTTTTCACATTAAAAGTGCCAGGTGGCCCACTTAAGTGATTTTGCTGCGCCACCTGAACATTGTAACTCCTAGATGTATGGGCAGCAATCAGCAGGAAGCCCACATGTAGAAATGGATTGTTGTTCACATTTTGATGCTATCACAATTCACTATTTCACACTATGACTACATGTACAAGTCATTTCACTTTGATTAATTGTTAGGGCCATAAATATTTATGTTTACTATTAAAACTTCGAAATGGGAGGAGGATGCAGCTTTTTATAATGTGTTTTAGATGGTTTTGTTCTTTTCCTGTGCAGAATCCCTGACCAACAAATTAAGTTGTACGTTGGAGAAGAAGTTATATTCAAACAAAGCAAATCCTAGGCACTAGCATTTTCTTCCCTCTAGATCAGTGGTTCCCAAAGTGGGTGCCGTAATGACTGGCCAGGGGTGCCGCAAGATCTGTTAATTTCCATATTTTATTGTGTCTATTTAATAACGTTTCATCACATAAAAATAGGCTACATTTGAACTACATTTTACATTACATTTGAAACATGTCATTGTAAAAACAGAAGAAATAACCAATAAACATCGAAATCGTTCATATTAAAAAAAAAAAAAAAAAAAAAGAAAAAACTGTAAACGGTCCCATATTATGGAAAACGGTTTATTCCTGGTGCTTATACATGTTCCACAGGAAATTACTTCCCTAAGCAGCTGAGGAAATTTGAAATCTGGAAGTCAACCCTTTTTCCCAAAACGGTGCCAAAGATAGGAGAAAAACAGCCCGTTTCAGAAAGTGGTTCCTTTGGACGTCATAAGGTGCAAATCCAGCCCCTCTCAGAGCATGCCCACGCCCAGTTGAACAACCAATCCCATTTACGTCGTCGCAAAATGCAGCTCACGGCAGTGCCGCAAGCCGTTGCTTATGGTGCATTCCATTGTACTCGGAAATCGATAATTCAGAGTCGGTATTCCTAACTTCCAATCTAAATGTGTTCCAGTGCATCTGCTCGGGAAAACATAATCGCCCGCAGCAAACTCATGTTTGTATGGTAAGTCTCAGAATGTTACAAGCATCTAAACTCAACATCAACTACTACAGCGCCATTAGTGAAGAGAATCGGCGCATATCACATTCGGACGCCGTTTTTCCCGAGTACACTGGAATGCACCATTACTTTGCGACGACTGAAGCTAAAACAACATATCAGGAGATATATCAACTCTCCAGTTATTATTTTGTAGGATGCAGGCAGCAACATAGATCCCTGCACAGTCTCCCAACACGCGAAAATGCAGGACAGAGTGGATTAATTTTATTTTTAACGGCAACGGCTACAGTTTTTTCTGTGTGATGATCACTCAGACTGCTTGAGCAACAGCAGGATTAGCATCTAAATTGAAGCTTAAAGATGGAGCAATTCATAAGGTAGGTGACCCATCTGCAAAATTGGAATCTGTAAGTGTCACCATGTTTTGATTTAATTTACCAAATTAGTCTGGTTAGTATATTCACTGCTGGTTAGCTAACAAGCTAGCGGGGCTAGCCACGGGCTTGTTGGGCGTGGAAGAAGAGAGAAAACTAAAGCTGGAGTCATTAAAAGTAAAGTAAAGTAAAAGTAAAGTTATTGGTTGGAGTCAGGACTCATCTTAAAGTTATTTGTTGGGACCAGTGTCTGTTTTATAAGTCTGTCGAACGTGTCAGGCTTGGTAAACTTTAGCCACCATTAGTACAATCGCGTTTGGTTGTTTGGCTGCGCTGTTTGGATGCAAATAGATTGCATCCAATAATATATTGGTTAACTGGCTCAACAAAATTGTGAATCCTAGCTTGTCTGCACGTTGTATTCAATAAGCTTATGGACATGAGCCATAAACAGACCGGCTACAGCAGAGTGTGTCGCTCACACACCCACATACACAAACACAAGGCACGAAAGTACAATATTACACAGAATTGTTATCATTGAGAAACTAAGTGGAACCGCCTCAGCTGCCTCTTCCCATTCTGGGTCAGACTCCGGCTCAAACATGTACTCAGTGTCTCAGTGTTGGTTCTGGAGCGGCCGCCATGGTTAGCATGAGCGCTCTGCTCTCCGCCTCCGCCAGGCGATTGCGTGTAGGTTGTATGTAATGAGCACTGCTCTGATTGGCCGCCTCAGTGAGCAGTGCTCATTACATACAACCTACACGCCCTCAAAACAGCCTGTTCTTTACAATGGAGAAAATGAGAGACTGAAACACACACCACAGAAGCTGGTTTTAGGATTTTTTTTTATATATAGACTTCACAAACGTCTTGTAAAGACCCCCAGGAACAGTTTAAATAGCCCAAAATGAGTACAATACCCCCCCTTTAAAATGCGCATTCAAAGGGATAGCGGCGCATCTGAAAACGCTCGATGAAAGGTTTGAGTGTTATTTCCCCGCTTCGAAGAATGAAGACTATGACTGGATCCGCGATCCTTTCAACTCCCGATCATCAGAATCAGCAAAGAAGTTGACAATCAAAGCCCAGGAAGAACTTGCAGAACTGAAAATGGATCGCACTTTGAAATTCAAGTTTGGAGAAATGTCGTCGGACAGGTTTTGGCTGCTTGTGGGACACGAATATCCATCTCTGGCAAACTGCGCGATCAGTGTGCTATTGTCGTTCCCAACATCATACTTGTGTGAGCTGGCTTTCTCATCCCTGACATACGTGAAAAGCAAGAGAAGGCATCGCCTGTCAGTGGAGTCAGATCTCTTCAATCTCTCCCTGCATCAAGAGACTGTGCTCTCAACAGCAGGCTCACACTCCCACTAAAATGCCTGATAGCTCCATACGCGAGTTATTTTCGTTCTTTGTTTTTCTTATTAACCAATTAACATAATTATTTATTATTATTTTAAGTTAAACATTGATCTGTAAATCTGCATAAATCACACACAGCAACAAATATAGTCTTAGTTCAAACAAGTCAATCAAAATGGTTGACATCTATTTTTTCTTATCATTAGCTGAGTGGTTGAGAATAATGTTTCATTTTAAGAAGTTATTTTATTTCACTTCATATTGATGCCAGTTCATTAAAATACATTCTTATAACATATTCATGGTGTCATTTTTAGCTTAAAGGAGGTGGGGGGTGCCGTGAAAAGAAATTAACTATGAAGGGGTGCCTTGGTTTGAAAAAGTTTGGGAACCACTGCTCTAGGTGCCGCAATATGGTCCTCCATTAAATCACCTCACCTGCCTTTATTACATAGTGATTTATTAGATCAAATTTTTTCACTCTGATTTCCAGACCTTTTAACACAAGAACTGAGAACATAACAGCTAAACATGACTTACATCTCCAGGACTGCGCTGAACTTAACTTGCCTTTACCTGTCAATCAAATTATCAGTCCTTCTGTGATTATATTTCTTCTGCTTCACCGATTACGTATGAAGTGCCTCAAGGCTCAATTTATGGGTTGATAAGTTGTTACCCCTTGGTCATATTATTTATTGTCATAACATCTACTTTCACTGCTATTCTAACAGCTGTATTGCTCAAACAATCCCTGTAAATTGGTGCCATTACATGACTGTTAAGCTGATATCAAGGACTGGATAGCCCAAACTGTTTTAACTAAATTAAGAGAAAACTTGAAGACCTTGTAAATGGTCCCACGTCCTGCCTGACAGAAAACACAGAAAGTGATTTGCACAGTAGTAATAGAGAATCCAGAAAATCATGCAGAAAATCATAATCCTATGAACAAAAACAATGGCAGCTAAAAGGGGAGAGGTGAGCAAGGTTTTGCTTCACCACAAAAATGCTACTTATGTAGGCCTGCTAGCTAGCGAACTCACCAAGCAGAATGAAGAAGAATGAGATAGGTAGTTAAAGTGTGTCCACATCTTCTCCAATATGTGTATGTAAGAAGTGCATTTTTTGAGTGAGGGCATTTTTAAATGTCTAGAAAACATGTCCAAAAATATGTGGCAGAAAATAGAAGCAGAAGTTTTTTTTTGTGTGGAAAAAACAGCATTGAAGAAAATAAAGTAAAACTGCCATTTGGTTAGAATAAGCAACGGTTTGTCATTGCTGGCACAAAAGTCGCACCAAGGCTTCCAACTTTATTTTCCTGCTCACAAAGACTAAACCTAGGTTGCATATGCAACTAACATGGTCAAACTTTACACCCATGTACGATTGTTTCATTAGGCCCTAATCATCATGGTGGCCTGGGCCAGCTTTCCCTTTGGATTTTTCTTAAGCGGGTGAGAGTGATTGTGGCGAACTAGGCTGCAAAGTAAAACGCGTCCAGTGTAGCAGCCCCATAATACAGAACCACATCCACTTGACGTTTCTTTCTTCACTCCTATGCACAGATCTGACGTGACAGGGACTGTCAGTGTCCCCTGGTTTTTCTTAGCCTTGCTGTTTCCACCCATCCAGTCCTATCAGATCTCTGAGGCAAAACAAACATGGACACAGATGAAGGAAATGCTCTTTGGCCAAAGTTTGTATCCTCCCCTCTTCCCCTCCCTCCATGTTAAATGCGTGGACAGCAGAATGAAACAGCAGCTAGGTAACTGTAGTTAGGGCAGAAGGAGCCAGGCCCTTACATGGTAAATGAGTGTGTCGCAGTGCTTACACTGTGGGACTCCCACTGGAAGCATATCAGTGTCTGTGTGTGAAGAGAGAAGGTTTTGTACATCCATACATGTCAATAAAACATGTTGAACATCTGTGAATAAAAAATAAAAAAATAAGCGCAATGCTGTTGGTTAATTCAATTCCAGACAGTGTTTAGTGTTAAATCCCGAGGTCATTTAAAGTGGGCAGGGATTGCATGATCTGTCAGTCTCTGAGAGTAAAAGAGATGGGAGGGAGGGAGAGAGAGAGACAGGCAGACAGAGAGAATATAGTAGGACACCGTCAACTGTGTTTGCTACAGCACCAGTTAAACCATCGCAGTCATCCAAAACCAATGTCTTTCCCCTGCTCACACAGCTAAAAACTCACTATCTTCATGGGCTAAACCTTCCCCAAACCACCCCAGACAGCTTGTATTGCATTTGTTGGGAAAGAAGGGTAATGGGTAACCTGCGGGGGAGGAGAGAGACAGAGAGAACGAGAGCGAGCTGTAGTTTGCTGCAGAGGATAAAGGATGTGATGGGTTACATAATGAACTGCAGTTATGGCTGGGAGAGAACAGGGAGAGAGGGAGAGGGGAAAGCAAAACGAAATACGAGAATAATGGCACTGGTAAATACACTGCATCAGTGGCTATTCATGTTCAGTCTCCTGGGTACACATGCAGGCCTAAAACTATATTTAACACAGAAATCTACAGAAACAAGTGCTATAGTAATACAACAAAAAAAGATGAAAAGGGAGAGTTTGGGTAGAGAAACAGAGAAATGATAGTGTGTAGGAAATAAAGTGAGAAAAATGGGGAGGGCGATGAGCTCTTTTAAAAGATGGTCGCACAAATCCACCACCATCAATCTCACTCTTTTGCCCACTATTTCCCCTTCTCTCGCTCTCTCACACTGACAAACACACACCCACACTAAGCATGACACAAGGGCAGGTAGTCGGGTGCCTAGTGGAGCAACAACATTCAGCATCTGCTCCCTAATTGCCAATGAATTGGCCCATCAATAAGTCAGCCAAGCTCCCTGCACACTGGCATTGGGCACGCGCACACATGCACAGACACACACACACACACACCCTGAAAAACCCTCGACACAACAAGTAGTACAGACATAAGCAAAGCCTCACTTTTCCATCTCTCTCAAATCTCTCACACACGCGATTTGGTGCGCCACTCACTTGCACCTGAGACCGCTGGCTAGCTTCACCACAGCTGTGTTGATAGAAAAGATCCAGTCCAGCAGCCACATTGCCCAGGGGACACTAGCCTAAAGCTATGTTACACCACAAAAGGCTAGACTAGACAAAGCTGGGTGGGGGTGGGTAACAGCCAGGCTAGACCGGGACTGCTCTGCACTAAGGTCTGTGCTCAGCTACCTTCTCCTCTCGCTCTTCCAGTGAACGCTGGCTGCTGCTTTCTCACAGCACGGCTACCACAACAGAGCTACTGAAACAACAGAGAGGGAGGGAGGGAGGGAGTGTGAAGGGTGCAAGGGCAAGATAGATGGATAGAGAGGCAGAGAGAGAGAGAGAAGAGTTACAGAAACAAGAGATGGTAGAGCCCTAGGAGAAGAGAGGAGGAGGTGCAGTTATGTAGTTGGGTCAGGAGGAGAAAACTGGAACGTGATGGGAAAGCAGAAGCAGGTGAAGGGAGAGCCTGGTGGAGAGGAAGGGGGCAGGGCTTTCTAAAAGGCAGATAATGGGAGAAGAGGAAATTAACAAGATTGCTAGAAATTATAGTGATACTGTGGCAGCAGAGAAAGACACAGAGAAACTGCAGAGGGGATGAAGGAGATAAAAGGGGTTGGAAGGGAGTTGAAAGGAGGAGGAGAGAAGAGTCAAAGAGGTGTGGAAAAAGGGAAGAAGAGGACTGGCGAGGAGAGGGGAACTGTATCACTACCAGACTCAGGTAGCGCTCTAACAGCGACTTGGTTGATGGATCCCTCTATCCTGATCGATTGTTGTATCGGCCGTAAAAGATTGTTGACTGTCCACAAATCAGCAGAGTTTCCCTGGTCATTCAGCTGTAAAGGAAATGAATGGACTTCCATTGACGTGTTGATCATGTTGCTCACAGTGTGAACACATTGTGCAAAACAAAGGTTTTTGTCCACTTTTTCCTTCGACCCAGCGTGGCCGGCAGAGATCGTACGAGCGAGCCACAACAACAACAACAACAGTGGAGACGCATCTACGGGGAGACGAAGGAGAAAACATCGGGGAAAACGGAGCGGAATTCGGAACAGACTGAGAGTTCAAGCCCACCGTCCACCTCTGCCCAGCATCCTTCTTGCTAACGTCCAGTCTCTGGAAAATAAGTTGGATGATGTTAGGGCGAGGATTAGATTCCAACGGGACATGAGGGATTGTAACATCTTTTGTCTGACGGAAACATGGCTGACCCCGCTGGTGCCGGATCGAGTCATATGCCCAACCGAGTCCTTCTGTTTTCCGTGCGGATAGAGCGGAAGAGTCTGGCAAATCTAAGGGTGGAGGGGTTTGCTTCATGACCAACAACAAGTGGTGCAACCCCAAGGACATCAAGACTCTTTCTCGTTCCTGCTCGTCGAACCTGGAACATCTGACGATCTCATGCCGTCCATTCTACCTTCCCCGGGAGTTCAGCTCGGTCATCACCACAGCCGTCTACATACCACCACAAGCGGACACCGACGTAGCACTATCGGACCTACATGATGTGTTATGTCGGCATCAGAACAAGCATCCCGACGCGGCTATGGTGGTGGCTGGGGACTTTAATAGGGCGAACCTAAAAAAAGTCATGCCGAATGTTCATCAGCACATTACGTGTGCTACCAGAGGGGAAAGAACGTTGGACCACTGCTATAAGCCGTTCAAGAGAGGCTACAAGGCTGTCTCTCTCCCTCCGTTCGGCAAATCAGACCATGCCGCCATTTTCCTGCTACCGGAGTATAAACAAAGGATAGCACGGGAAGCGGTAGTGACGAGGGACGTAAAGCGGTGGTCTGACCAATCAGAGGCTGAGCTACAGGACGCTCTGTGTTACGTCGACTGGGACATGTTCCAATCCAGTTCCAGGGACGTCAGCGAGTTTACGGAAGTAGTAACGAGCTTCATAGCAACGCTAGTGGACACCATCGTCCCCACGGTAGAAGTTAGGTCCTTTCCTAACCAAAAACCGTGGGTTGATAGATCCATCCGCGACGCTTTGAACGCCCGCACTGCTGCCTATAACTCCGGTCTTGTATCCGGCAACATGGACGAGCACAAGGCAGCGTCCTATGGACTGAGAAGGGCGGTGAAGGAGGCCAAGAGGAGGTATAGGGACAGAGTGGAGTCGCAGATGGAGCAGCGCGATACCAGACGCCTATGGCAGGGGCTACGGACTATAACCGACGACCAGGGCAGACCCCCCGCAATTGTGAGTGCCGACGCATCCCTAGCGGAGGACCTGAATTCATTCTATGCACGGTTTGAGGCTAGCAACAACAGCGCTAGCTCGCCGGCTAACAACATCACTGTTAGCGCAGCCGAAGTGAGTTCTACCGCTGGGGATGAACACACGCTCTCTGTGACCGAGCAGTGTGAGGAGGGCTCTGACGAGGGTGAACACCAGGAAAGCTGCTGGTCCAAATGGCATATCTGGGCGATATCTCTGCTCCATGGACCCGCTGCAGTTTGCTTATCGTCCAAACAGATCCACGGATGATGCTGTCTCCCAGGTACTGCACACCACACTCTCTCATCTGGACAGCCGGAAGGGGGGCTATGTGAGACTGCTGTTCATTGATTATAGTTCAGCTTTCAATACCATAGTCCCCACCAGACTGGCTGGCAAGTTGATTGAGCTGGGACTGAACACCCCCCTGTGTGCCTGGATCCTGGACTTCCTGACCGCCAGGCCCCAGGTGGTCAGGGTGGGTAGACACACCTCCAACCCCCTCACCCTGAACACAGGATCCCCCCAGGGTTGCATCCTCAGCCCCCTACTGTACTCCCTGTACACACATGACTGTGTGGCCAGGTTCAGCTCCAACTCCATCATCAAGTTTGCGGATGACACAGTGGTGGTGGGCCTGATCTCCGACAACGACGAGAAGGCCTACCTGGAGGAAGTTGCTGATCTGTCACTCTGGTGCCAGGACAACAGCATCCTCTTGAATGTCACCAAAACTAAGGAGCTGATTGTGGACTAGAGGACACAACAACAGAGGACGTACTCACCATTGGGGATTAATGGGACTACTGTGGAGAGGGTGAGCAGGTATAAATACCTGGGAGTCCACATCACCGAAGATCCTCACATGGTCCACACACACTGACACTCTGGTGAGAAAGGCGAGGCAGCGCCTTTACCACCTCAGGCAACTGAGGAAATTTAAAGTCTCCCGGAGGATCCTTCAGTCCTTCTACTCTGGAGTTGTAGAGAGCATCCTGACAGGAAGCATCACTGCCTGGTTTGGACAGGAAGGCTCTGCAGAGAGTAGTGCGTTCAGCTGAACGCACTATTGGAACTACACTCCCCACCCTGCAGGACTTATACACCAGGAGGTGCAGAACCAGAGCCTGCAGGATCATGAAGGATCCTCACCACCCCAACAACGGACTGTTTCAGCTGCTGCGGTCAGGCAAGCGCCTCCGTAGTCACGCTGCCAAAACAGAGAGACTGAGACGGAGTTTCTTTCCTCAGGCCATCAGGACTGTGAACTCCGACCTCACCAGGGCCCCCACCAAGACACACACACTGCCCCTCTTATGCACACACACACACACACACACACACTTAGGTAAAGACTACACATAATTTATATTATATTACATACATAAGATTTCCCTTTTTTACTATATTTTTATTTCCAAAGTGCTCTTACTGTAAATATTGTGTTGTTTTTTTATATAGAGCTCTTACTGTAATATTGTAAATATTGTGTTGTTTTTTTTATTGTAAATAGTGTGAACCTGTTATTTTGTTCTTTGCACATTTCTGTTGAGCATTGCCACTTTTTACATTTCACTGCACACCCCGTGTGTGTATGTGACAAATAAACTTCTTGAACTTGAACATGTCAGGGGCTGTCAAAGGACTGCCTGGTTGGAGAAACACACAACCACACACACAACCACAACCACACACACACACACAACCACACACAACCACACACACACAACCACACCCACACACACACACACACACGGCATGGAAGTGCCCAGCTCACCCACTCACACCACCATCACACACACACACACACCTATACAACATTAATGATATTACAACAACCAATCTATCAATGTCTTCTATTTCTGAGTCAGTCAGTCATTAGCTACCTAGAGCCTAGCAGGCAGACATGATCTGGCTGACAGGGAGAGCTCTACTCCTGCTGTCTATGAAGGTGTGGTCACTGATATATGTACTCAAAGGTGACAGACATGCATTTCAGATAACTACTACAATCCTTGTAATGCCTTGACAAGGGACTTGTTCAGCAATATTGCTGGTGACACTGAACATTGTAAGGAAATACGGTGTGGCGACTTCAAAGCTCACGACACTTTATGGGGCAGTGCCTCTACAGATAATAATGGCAAATTGATTGAGGAAATGATGGATGAACAGCGATTTGTTAAATACTTGCTGCAGAACTAGATTTAATGCGTCAACTAATACTGAGTCTTGTATAGACTTGACATTAGTCAATGGATCCATTGCTGCTGAAAAATGTGAATGAAATGATAATCATTTTACTTTTGCTAGAAATGACCATTTTCCAGTTCATTGCACGATTTCTTCTCATGTATACAGCCAAGATATTTGGCCTTAGATGATGGTGTTTTGACAAAGGTCATTGGGATAAACTCAGAGAATGTCGTATTGAAACCAGTGAGGTTAAATCTGTTTATCGATCTTATCTATGGGAATATCACAGTTACTTGTTAGGGAAAATAAGATGTTACAGAATACAAATCAGAGAAAAAGCATATAAAACCAGAACAGGATGAACAGGTTATGTTTGATCTATGACAGATGTGGGCAACCATGTGCCAGGGAGGGCTGAAAGTATGCAGGTTGTCATTCCAACCAAAGAGTACACCAGGTGGTTTCACCGATGTGCACACGTTCATCCAGAGAGGAGGGACCAATCAGTGAAATCCTGGTTCTTGTGAAGGGTGATTCTTTAGCAGTGTCAGATAAAGACATAGAGGATCTTTTAGGGATAGTATTTGAGAAAATACAGTGGCCAGCATCTAAGCGATTCCCATTTGGTAGAGCGAAATACTGGGAAATGTACTGGGTCTGACTTCTTTAGATAAAGATTTAGCTTTTTTGCTGTAATATGTTTAGGCATTTACCTGATGATGTTTTATGTATTATTTGGATCTGTTACATAAAGTGTGGCAAATGAGCACCATGCCTTCAGGGTGGAAATATATTATATTGGTTTTTGCTGAACCTGCAAAGGATCATGCACACGCAGGTAGTCATATAGAACTATAGCAGTTCCTTTTACAGTATGTAAGCTCATGGAGAAAGTGTTATTCCTATCAAAGGAAACTGAAGTGGACGCAATAGTTTTGGTATATTTATCCCAGAATTTAATAAAAGGTATGAAGCATAGACTAAATGATAGACTTTCTGGATACACTGGTGAAATGGTTGTAATGTTAATTGGGCCTAATAAGAGTTGTTTGTTGCTCAGACTCAGCTGCAGTCCTAAGTACTTTACAGTACTGCAAAGTGATTTCCTAACAGAGATCCGTACTACTTTGATGAGGATCCAGAGCATGGGGCTTGTCATTCAGTTTTGTTGGGTCCATGCTCATGTAGGTTTGGAGGGTAAGGAACGAGCAGATAAATTTGCTTTGTGTAAACTACTGAAGTTCATGTTCCTCTTGGTAGGGGAGAGGCTAAGTCAAAGATCCAGACAAGAATATTGAACGTATGGCAGAATACTTGGGATGGAGAGATTTAAAAAAGGTCAGCATTACTATGCACTGCAAAGGAACATATTAGTACACCCTCTAGGTATGAACTCATGTCAGGAAGAGGTGGTAATGACAAGACTCAGGATGGGTCACACTGGCTTGAACACTTATCTGTATGTAGTGGGTAATTGTGATACTGAATTGGGCTTAACTTGTAGTGTATAAAGATGGCCTTGTTAACACCAATAGTTTGGTAGAAGGCTGAGATGAAACGACGGGGCTAACTCACTGTGCATTTGATGGTCCTACAAACTTCATTGGACTTTGGGGAAGAGTAGATACTGACTCAGTTTTCATTTTGGGGTGAACTATTCCTTTAAGATTTTACAAGATAACTTCTTAGGTCCCTTTAGAGCCTAGCTAGCGCCACTGCACAACAATCTGATGTTGCCCAAAGCACTCCAACTCGTACTAGTCTATCTGGATGCAAACACACTTACAGTTATAGGCTATGCTGCATTTTTAGTTCTGATGGGATAATCCCATGTTCCATCAGTTGGGCAAAGATCAAGTCATATAATAAATGAGGGGGAACCAAAATTCCTGCCCACCACGCAGTACCTGCTTGGTGAATAACACTGGGCTGTGCGCTGCCAACCAACATGAATGGGCATGAGACTTATCTACTGCTCGGTGTTCCCGGAGCACAGGGAAGGAAATCGACTGACAGCCATATAAAGGCAAACAGAAGGTGCATAGCAATAATCAACTTACTTTTTGCCAGGTTTTTTAGGCCTCGTCCGCTTCTTTCTCGCCTGCATGGCAAGTACTAATAAAAAAAGATATATAAAGTCGTTATAAGACCAACACGATTGAAATTGCAGCTACCAATTAGCACTAATATTTATGGCACAGACATGTTACGTTATTTAAAAAGAATAAAGGTAATTCGTGTTTGTTGGTCTGCTGTGTGCTGCAGGTGTAAACAAGTAACGTTAGTGTGAGCTAATATTAGCAAGGCTGAGTGGCTAGCAGGTAAATTAGCTGAAGTAAAAGCCTTTGTAATAATTTAAGCCGGCCTTGGCGGCGTGCTGCCCCACTACACGTTGTCTTTCACGGATAGTGCAACAAATAGTCTGTCCAGTATCATATCAAATATTGTTGAATTCAGGGTTCTCAAAGCTACGGCTAAGTTTTCATTGTGCGTTAGCTAAAAGTTTTGGCGCAGACTTGTCCACTGTCAGATGCTAGTTTAGTAGCTAGCTAGCTCTAGCATGCTGTTACACATTCACACAGCAAAGCGCGTGGTTAACTTTTCCTTTTGTTCAGCTTTTACATGGCCTTGACAACCCTTCTGAAAATTAATCTGACGGATAAACTTCTAGAAGTAAAACATGTGTTTTGCTAGCCTTTGATATGGTTAACATTTTGGGGGTACGTTACCTTTTCTTTCCATGTCGATAACGAGTCGGGAGATTCGTTGCCTTCGTGTGCTGTTGGAAATGTCGTAATTCAGAGTAACTAAACGTGGACGACCGAACAAAGCAGTAAGGGGAAAGTCGAGGTTTTCTACGATACCGCAGTTGACGAGAGGTGACGTTTAGGCGCGGAGAGCATGGAAACTGTCAACAAATGATGGTAAAAGAAATGCATATAATGACTTTTGGCGAACAAATAAAAACATCGACTACGTGCATCAAACTAAAAGCAGTTGCATTTACGACGCAGCATCTTAGAAAACCGGGTTTACAAGGCACACATGAAGGAAGCACAAACCAGCGACCATGCTATGAAGACAACGTGTTTCCCACAGCGCAGGCGTCTGACTGCAGAAAAATGCCCCAAACACAACTTTTTAAGTAACTCCCTCTTTCTGTCACACCTCCTGTATAGTGTGCACCTTCAGATAGCTACTTTTGCAGTCCCAAATTAATCTTCCAGTATACACAATTTCATCATAATGTAATAAATGTTCTTGATTTTGATCCTTGCAAACCTTTGTATTGTTCACCCTACTCATTTGACTTGCAGGGTAAGTTAACATGACCATGAAGTGATATTTATGTGGATGATGGTGCATGAATAGAAGACACTGCTTTGTGTTATTCTGCCGCCTACTGGTAAGAGCACACGCATGCAGCCTGAGGTCCTAATACAAAGGTGGCAGAAAAAGAGACTTTATAATATAATGCATTATGATACACCATACAGGTTTGGAAAATAGTAGCCTTTATTTTCTAATGGTGGTATTTACAGGTGGCGTGGCCTGTTGTCTTGGTACATAACGTCGTAAAAAGATAGTCCATTCCAACGTGAAAGCATCTCAACTAAAGAAAACAATCAATAAACAAAATAACAACATTGACATTGAGAAATGCCTGACTATAAATATCTTACCTAACCTATGCCCCTGTGGTAAAATTACAAAGTTTGAGGCTTCAGCATTGCCCTTCAGCATCCAGTGAGTAAACGTACGCTCCTTCCCACAGACCATGTGCCATAAACCTGATGGGATCAATCCCCCTAACTACTCAAATCTGCTAATGAATAATATGGTTATAGCATTACTCAAAAACAGTCAAGTATTACAGAATCACAGAGTAACATCAGCTCTTGATCTAACACACAAGAAATAAACCCATACATTAGAGAAAGCAATAGCTGAAAAAAGCAATTGCTGATAAAACCTTGAAGACATCGATATGGTTTGGTTGACATTAGCCACAGCAACTGTGGATACAGCTTGTATGTATGCCTTAGGTAAAGCTACTCGCAGGCCCAGAAAGAATCTGCAGATTCCTAAAATGTTTCACATACACAAAACCATTCTTAGTAAATGGTTGTACACATCAGAGCCATGTCATCTACACTTCTTAGAGGTGCCTCAGCCAATGCAAAATGTTAATATACTTTGTTTTCCTTAGTTTCCTTGAGCTATTTCCTTTGAAAATATTTGGATTGTTTATAGGGATACTTTCAGAGGACAATAGCTCAGGGAATATAAGGTATTAAAACTGTTAACATTTGTAATAGTTGAGACAATTGCTAAATTTGGTGTGCAGTTTGCCAAGATGATTGAGAGGAATGTGGTCGTCTGCCACAATTGTATATAGTTAAAAAGAGAAGCGTTAGTTCTGACACACAAGCTGTAACCGCAGTCACCACGGCTAAGATGACGTATGAGAGATTATTGAGGACAGGTTTGGTTTCTGATATAGGTTTAAGCTCTCCATAAATAATAAAAAGAAACTTAAATTCTGACACAAATAACAATATTCTCTTTTACATTGATATACAAATGACAGATAACAAAAGATCATAAATACAGGGCAGGCTGGTGCCCCCACATTCAATAACCATTAATAGAAATGTGTTGAAATGTGTAATATGATTAAAGTACATTGTCAGTGGATGTGAAAATAATAACCAAAATCTGGCTTTATCATGCTTAAGTGACAGTTTGTGAGAATGGAGACTCTTTTCTACAACATTCATCTGGGACACGAGAACGGAAGTGCTTAAGGAAGAAATGACACGGAGGAAAGGAGTGGAAACAAGGACGTTACGTGGGCAAAATATGTTAAAGGGACACATAAGCAAAATGTGTAACTCTCCACACGGTTTGTAAGAAAAAAAAAATGGACATTATAGGTATTCACATCCAACACTAAGAAATACACGAAGCCTAGAATTTGTGCCACTGAAAAGTCAATTTCTTGTTTTACATAGATTCAGCCTACTCTATACATATATTTTTATTAAATTATATGTCTTTCAATTGCCATCTAAGGCTAAAATCCTAAAGTCCATATTTACACTGTAAAAGGGTCAAAGTGTGACTCAGCAATTATGACTTTTACACAAATATGGTAACTGTTATGATCATCGGAGTACTTATTTATTTACAAATGTGCAGTCATATTTACATTGACATTATTCTAAGCAATGGTAGTAATAATAGCACAATTTTACTCTGCGGGGGAGGATACGTTTTAGACATGTTACGGTTTCCAATTACATTTTTTTCTTTAAATGTCGTAATTGCTGGTTGAGATTTACAGCTCTTAATAAAATACAAATCAGTGGTTCAATTGAGACGATCATTTTGTTATACCGATACCTAATGTGTGATTATTAAAATATAAACACAATAAATATGATATGCAGAGGAAAAAAAACCACTATAAAAATATAAAGGAAATAAAAGTCTGCCTCAGCCCAGCAGGTGGCAAGGAAAGAGAATAAAAACAGCAAGGAGGTGAGGGCCAAGGTGAATAGGATGTCATTTGTAACCCCTGAAATCCCTGTGACCCCCAGAAATGAATAACGGCAGGCACTTGAATGTCATGGCTGTGTCTGTCTGTGTGTGTGTGTGTGTGTGTGTGTGTGTGTGTGTGTGCGTGAGTGTGTGTGAGAGAGAGAGAGAGAGAGAGGAGAGTGGCAGATAGTCAGATGAGATAGTCCTCAAAGAGACGTTTGTAGGAGGAAGCTCCTCCTCCTCCTCCTCCTCAGGATTCCATCTCATCTCCGTCAAACGATGGTGGCTCAAAGCTGAGTACTTCCTCATAGGTTAGCCCTGAGAGACAAAGTGGAGGGGGTTCAGGTTTTTCATTTCTCATCACTTATTTTCCAACCTTTGCAGTATCTGATACAAAAATCGACCTACTCTTCCGCCCAATGCTGTGGGCTATCCCTAAAAATAAACAACCAAACCATCAACTACCCACTGATCATCCTTCTATCGCTCCACCTGCCCACAATTTGCCAACTTACTCTTCCATTCCTCAATCTCGAGCTCGCGGCTTTCGAAGCTCTGGTCGTACGGCTCGGCTTCAGGCTCATCATCTGGGTCGTGGTATTGGGCAAAGTAAGGGTGGGCCAGGGCTTCAGACGCTGTGATCCGCTTGTCTGTGTCCAGCACCAGCATTTTCTCCAGCAAGTCCACAGCTTGAACACAGGAGTGATGAAGAGACAACAGTGTGTGTAAGAGAAAGAGGAAGACAGAAAGAAAAGAAATGGACAAACAAAAAGAGAGATGGGGTGAGAGATGAGGAGAAAAAGATTCAAGGGGGAGGGGAGCGGTAGCAGAATGAGAGAAAGTTGAGATTAAGACGCTGTTGCTGAAATGTCTAAAAACACGCATCCCTCCCCATAGACCCATGTCAGATCTATCAAAAGTGAAGTGGTATAAGAATGTGCCCAATCCTGGGCATGCTGGACCAGCGATTCCACCAAGACTGCAGCATATTTGGAACCAACAAGTCAATAAAGATCCCCTTAACTCTTTAATGGTCTGCTCAACCATTTGGTAGAGCACATTTTGAGTTAAAACTGTGTGGGTTGTTAAAAAAATAAACATTGCTTGTTTTTATTATTGCCCCAAGGAACTAAAAAATGCAAATAAGTAATTTTTCCATTGCCTTTTTCTTGGTGCGCCCATTCAAGGGTTAACAGAAAAGCCAATGACTTAGTAGTACCACTAGAGGGACTCAGAGAGCCAAGTGCAGCAGGAACATCCCATGATGCTGAACAGCGTATGTAGTGAATATGATGCCAATATAACTTACAATGTTTTTAGAGAGTTTTGTGCACAGCAATCATAATTTACGTATGTTTTTTCCGAGCCACAAATGTAAAAAATAAATGTGTGCACAGCAAAAAAGATTTGTGCACATCTCACAAGTACAAATCCTGTCTTGTGAGTCTTGAATATGGATTTGTCAATATGCACGCATGTGTGGATCTCAAGTTGTGGAGACACAAAACTTCAAATGGTTTTGGCACTATATTTCCATGTACCATGAGGAAAAAATCCACACGTGTATGCACCAATCAAAATGAAGTTGCCTCCAGAGCTCATAACCAATCAGGAAAAAACACACGTAAGTTGTGATTGCTGTGCACAAAACTTCATTCACATTTGTGACTCTCTAAAAAAATTGTAAGTTGTATTGGCATCATATTCACTCCACAACAGAGTACTTAATTAAGACTTACCTAGGGGATTGGCACCAATAAACACATCCGCAAAGTTCCGCTTGGGCATCTGGGGAAGTGAGTTAATGTAGTTCCTTGCCTGTTAAAAAGATGAACAAAGCTGCTGAATGTTTGGTAGAGCAGCAGTTTTTGGTACTATGGCTCCACAACCTATTTAAAACCCTTTGCCATACTTATTTGATTAATTGAATTTGCCTGGTGCAACAGGATCCATTCACATACTCCAAAGCTGTGTAAACACTTCCAATCAGGCATGCATCAAGCAGTCAGATTTATCTAGTTATTGCTTAACACCCAGATCAGATACATCACACAATACGCCCTAATGGACTTGATGTGTTCCAGAGACAAAGATCTGTAATTGAATTGAATTGAAAATCGAATGTTAGTGTGTTGATGTGGAGTTCATTCTGATGAGTGATTAAGGGCAAAAACAACAGCGCAGGAGAGACCAAGGCCACAGACAGCTAATCAGGATACACTGCACTGGCAAAGCACTCTGGGAAGCCTTGAGATGACAACTGCGGTGAGCCAAAGAGGAAACAGGGAATTGGTGGAGAGAGAGGAGAGTTAGAGGGGCAAACCAGCCTTTATGTAGACGACGAGGAGGGATTGGTAGGAAAAATTTAAATCCTTTGTACCATTTGTTCTTTTTTTCTTCTGTTTACTCTGTGAAGCGCGTTGTATTGCACTACCATGTGTGAAATGTGCTATATAAGTCAAGTTTAATTGATTTGATATCTGTCTTCTTAGATGTAAACATGAACGTGGGTAATGAATGGCTGTAGCTCGGCCCTGATACCACTTGGGCAGGAGCCGAGGCACATGGGAATGCGGAGGACGGTCTCACCTCATGGCTGGGCATCCTGCTTATGAGGGAGGCTGGGGGCGTCCCCGTCAGGCGCATTATCTGCTGCAGCTGATTTATATCTAAAGCTTCCGAGTCAAGGGGCGTCATAACATGGAGGTCAGCATGTCAAACAGTATGGTCAGTTAGCGGGTAGGTGAAGTTTGTGTGTGGGGAGTTGGGGGGTTTGGTGGAGGAGAGGCTAAGGATGGGGAACAAATGACAGGGTGGAGACGTGGAGGATGAAGTGGAGAAGGTAGAAGTGGAGATCAAAGCCTCATGCTGAAGAGCAAATAAAGCTGTTAAGATAACTCACAACTTCAGAGCAAAACAGGTACAGCGTAGAGGTAGCAGTGGTAGTACAAGGTAAGAGTAGAAAAGATTGACTGACTCTTGCCATTGCAACACAGACCCAAACATAGGCAAGAGAGCTAGTGGAACAAAATGGAGCGGGATTGGACTCGACACTCACAGACTCTGAGGAGATTTTCATCAAGAGCTCGGGCCCTGGGGTTCTGACGAGCATCATTATAAGCTTCAACTGACTGAAAAAAACCAATCCAAAAATCCCAAGTAGTACTCTGTAAAACAACTATCCGATAGGGCTAGGTTGTCTGTGGTGTTTGTTAAAGAAGCAAGAGCATAAGGACAAGCACTGCATGTCCCTCAGATCAGGTCATACTAGGTTAGTTTATGAGATCAGGTCATACTAGGTTAGTAACATAACATTCAATACACAATGATGCCTATAATACTGGCCAACAGTAAGCTTTCTCCGTGCATAAGTCTTAAAATGTCTTAAATTATATTACGCCTTCTGTTTTCTGTTATGTTTTTTCAAATGTAAAATTGGCTGCGACTCCACACGGCGTCATTAAAGTTAGTTTTCATCCCATGAGAACAGAAACACATATAGGACCAAACTCTCACTTGCTCCATCTCATCTCTAGTATCCACTGCTTTTGTAACGTGCCGGAGGTTTGCAGTAGTCAGAAAGTGGTGAGGAAGCAGAAGTTATGAGCAGTTATGATGATTAGTAGATGATGACTGGTGAAAGACGTTATCCAATAACTATAATAATTGTTGTTACAGTTTGGTGCTGCTTTTCTTCAAGTGAAGACAGTGTAGAAAGGAGGAAGTGTATAAGGGTCAAATCAGCTTTGTAGATGGCAGCTCCGCCACCTAAATAATAGTACACACACACACAGAGCACGTGGTAAAGGAGTGGATAGCCCCACTGGTAATTTAGACACACAAACACATTATGCAACAGCCATCCCATGCTTTTGATCTTTCACAGGGCCGTGAGCCAGTGTCTATATTTGAGGTTGTTTGTGTGGCTCTCTGTGCTCAGTGTGTCTTAATTACACAGCATACATAAGTGTGTGTTTTTGTCTTAAAACATGGCTTTATGTTTTGTTGCTGTGCGTGTGTGGGGAAACAGGAAGGTGCACTGCATTATAAAAAAACAACAGCAGGCTGTGTTGAATCATAGACCACTGGGGACTCTTACTGCTAACGCAAGCACGCACACTTCCTTGACTAATCTGGCATGCACTGATGCACTCTCACCAAAGTAAATGGTCAGCAATGTGGTAGGCTTGGCACTCACTTAAGTGAATATAATTGCATGTTTCTTCACGACCGAAAGCTTGTTCCAATGAGGCTGTTAAGTCTCAAACTGGTCTGCATATGCCCACATGGATCCACTACCATCTTTTAAAATCCATCTACTACCTCTTCAAGATCTACAAGGGTTGACTCCTAGGGGGCTATTTTCATCTCTGCATGGCAATGAAAACGGTGCAAGGATACGGTCTGTGCCTGGGAAGAGCGTTCGTCCGGTAAGTAGTTCAGCCATGATGCAGCCCACCGACCAGATATCCACTATAATGCAGAAACAAAAAGCATACCACAAATAGCACAGTCAATAGTCTAGAATAGAATACAACTTCTATTCAATGTGAGAGTTCAAGCTCAAGCACCTTAACAGCATAATGCAGATCAATGTGAATCCAGTCTGGCTGCCTATAGCTCTTTCGGCTCAATAACACACATTATGTCAGTGAAATTGTGTATGTTGTCATGTTAAATTTCATTTCAATCTTAATGCAACAGGCCGTTTAAATCTGAGTGTGTGTACCTGTCATATTATAGTGCATCCAGTTGAGCATGATCTCCGGGGCTCGGTACCACCGGGTGGCTACATAGCCCGTCATCTCATCATCTGTGTGCCGTGCCAAACCAAAGTCCAGGATCTGAGGGATGCATAGGGGTGGGGTTTTGTGTGTGTGAGAGAGAGAGAGAAATGAGGAGAGGACATGTATGAATAAACACCATCCATTCCACAATCAAGTCAACCATATATGTTGAACCTCATCTCAAAGTTGACTATAGCAGGCCTCTTTTTCCCCCACCTTGAGCTCACAGTCTTCATTCACGGCCAGATTGCTGGGCTTCAGGTCCTGGAGAACAAGCAAGAAACGAGGTGAGGAGAAGTAGTCAAGAGAAAGGTATAGTAGCAACAGAGATGTATTGTAGTGCAGTGGTTCCCAAAGTGGGTGCCGTAATGACTGGCCAGGGGTGCCGCAAGATCTATTAATTTCCATATTTTATTGTGTCTATTTAATAACGTTTCATCACATAAAAATAGGCTACATTTGAACTACATTTTATATTACATTTGAAACATGTCATTGTAAAAACAGAAGAAATAAGCAATAAACATCGAAATCGTTCATATAAAAAAAAAAAACTGTTAAAATGCGATGAAAGGTTTGAGTGTTATTTCCCCACTTAGAAGAATGAAGACTATGACTGGATCCGCGATCCTTTCAACTCCCGACCATCAGAATCAGCAAAGAAGTTGACAATCAAAGCCCAGGAAGAACTTGCAGAACTGAAAATGGATCGCACTTTGAAATTCAAGTTTGGAGAAATGTCGTCGGACAGGTTTTGGCTGCTTGTGGGACACGAATATCCATCTCTGGCAAACTGCGCGATCAGTGTGCTATTGCCGTTCCCAACATCATACTTGTGTGAGCTGGCTTTCTCATCCCTGACATACGTGAAAAGCAAGAGAAGGCATCGCCTGTCAGTGGAGTCAGATCTCTTCAATCTCTCCCTGCATCAAGAGACTGTGCTCTCAACAGCAGGCTCACACGTCCCACTAAAATGCCTGATAGCTCCATACGCGGAGTTATTTTCGTTCTTTGTTTTTCTTATTAACCTAAAAAGTAGGCTTATTTTACGTTTTGAACAAAGCAAAATAAATGCACTTTTTTCAATTTTCTTTTTTACCAATTAACATAATTATTTATTATTATTTTAAGTTAAACATTGATCTGTAAATCTGCATAAATCACACACAGCAACAAATATAGCCTTAGTTCAAACAAGTCAATCAAAATGGTTGACATCTATTTTTTCTATTTTTATCATTAGCTGAGTGGTTGAGAATAATGTTTCATTTTAAGAAGTTATTTTATTTCACTTCATATTGATGCCAGTTCATTAAAATACATTCTTATAACATATTTATGGTGTCATTTTTAGCTTAAAGGGGGTGGGGGGTGCCGTGAAAAGAAATTGACTATGAAGCGGGTGCCTTGGTTTGAAAAAGTTTGGGAACCACTGTTGTAGTGACATCATCAATCAATCTTTAATCAATCGTAGGCTTTATATATCCCTGTGTTTATGTTGATCAAACACCTTCAACTAGGACAGCTCATGTGGTATCATTTCATCCTGAGCATGAGTGAGGTGGTCACAAGGACCTTGTAACTGATCCCACTCGAAGGGGTTTGATCAATACAGACCACGTATTCTCTGCTCAAGAGAAATCAGATCTACTAGACTTCATTCATGCACGTTTAGGGATGCTGGTAACGTACTCTGTGGATGATGTCTGCAGAGTGGATGTACTGTAGGACAAAGAAAACAAAGGAAAAGGTGATGATTAAACCTGGCTCACAGGAAAACTACATTCACTACAAACAGAACCTTGTACTACTGACAGTGCATATGATTCATTTGCTATTTTTATTAAAATCTTAGCTTGCTCTACTAGTAGTTCATTTCATTTCAGTCAAAATATCAAAACAGTCAAAATATGTGGTGTGCAATGACTCTTCAAAAGTTATCCCAGTTCAGCACATTGTTTTATACAAGATTTAATCATGTATAAAGAGAAAAGATCAAATAGAAATCCTCAACATGTAAAGCTGAAGTTTAACTCTAAGGAGATGAGTTACAGAGGGAGCAGTTACAAATATTGAAGGTAACAGACACCGGGCATTATATCCCATCAGACATGGAGCACCCTGATGATTTAACTTAATCATCCTTTTCAGTTGCGTTATGGAATCAAAGTTCAGATGTTAAAAGGAAATTTAATGCCAGGGACCCCTCAACTGTTTATGGAAACTTTGAATAGAGCCATGCTCATCCCATGGACCACTGGTTGGACCAACACAGTCCACACAGAGACTTAGCAGTGAGTACAATCCCTACTATCCATACTGTATATTGCAGCATATCATACATGAAATAACCATGCTACATGACAACATACTGTATTTGAACCATACTAAAGCCTGTCTACCTGCAACATTGTTGTTTGCTGGAATGGTTAATAGCCGTAATGCTACACGGCATTAAGGCTAGTTTTTAGCATTTTTCCACCATTGGAGAAATTAGTTGCTTAACATAAACCATTTTCAAAGTCAGTCTAGTACAACAGCCTACTGATCAGCAGGGTGTTCAGCGCCTGTGGCTTCATGAAAAATGTTGGTATGCTCACAGACCCATGTGATGTGTGGTGGGAGATGAGCTGACCTTTAACCCCCTGAGGATCTGGTAGATGAGGAACTGGACGTGGTCATCAGTCAGCTTCTGACACTTGACAATGTTGTTAAGGTCCGCCCCCATTAGGTGGGTCACCAAGTACCTGCAAATCACACAACCACAGCCAATCAGATTACAGACTTCATATAAAACATTAGGAGGGCAATAAACAAAAACAAATGCTGAAACAGGTCTGTGTTTCGCTTATTGACTTTTATTTATTGTTGTCTTATTGTTTATAATAATGAAGTTATATATGAATTCAAAGATTATTTTTAGATGACATACAACAAAAGGTTCATGCAAAATTCATGCATATAAGAAACCCTGAATGGGGAAGAAAGCAGACCGGGTGCAATTGATCTGAAGATGGTGGCTATGTGCAACAGCACTAGTATTTATCTGTTCCATTACAGTCTAACTGGCTCTTGGCAGTGGAATGTCTCTGGCATGTAGCCAATGGATCAGCTGAAGTAGGCAATTTTTTGTGAAAGAAGTATATGTGTGTATGTGCATGGTTGATAGTCCATATGACAACTAGAGACCAATATGGCCTGGCCTGTCAGCATGTGCATGCATATCTGCTTCTCTGGAGTGCACGAAGAGGATTGATTTCACAGTCTATCTGTCTTTCTTACTGGTCACAGCCAAGAGAAGTGGCACATCTTTGGCTGTTTGTTTTGTCTGTGTGTGTTGACACTTCACAAATGTCCACAACGTGTACATCACACTGATGACATCACGGCTCGCTGAGGAGTCAAGGTCGCTTATTGAGTATGCTGTGCACAGGCACGCAGACTGCACCCCCGAAGATGGCCAAATTGCTGTTACCATGGAGACTAGCTGTAACGTGCACTATGCACGTGTTCACCCTGCATTCACCTTTGTAAAACTGGCCACATGATGGACTCACATGAAGTTATGAGCTGATTATTTTTTATAATTGCAGCTATGTGTTGTGTTAATCTTGCAGTGAGCTACTAGGATGAATGATTTCATTGTGTGAGAGAATGAGGGAGACAAAAGCTACAGCTCTGCAAAAGTGGTTGAGACAGACGGCGGTGAAAGAGACGGGAAAAAGGAACACCCAGGAATTAGAGAAACAAAGAGGTGAAACAAAAAGAGGAGTGATACAGAGAGAAAATGGTTTTGAGAAAAAGTATCACTTACACATCATTGAACTCCTCTAAGCTTGTCGCTGGTGTGAAGACATCTAATAGACCAATCACCTGAGGACAAAGTTCAGAAAACATCAGCAAAAGCTACTTGGTTGACAGACATTCCCAATTAACAGAAACAGACAATGTTAAACAACCAAATGGACGACATATTTTGATGATTTTTCATCTATCAGCACATATGCCTTTATTGCAAGAAACATTAACATTTGACTTCCTGGTACCAGAGTCACCAGCTGCTGTTGGCCAATGACGACAGTATATGTCCATATTTTTACACTAAGTGATATCTAGTAGGCCTTACGGAAGCAGAATACTGCCTGCTGAACCAGATATGATCCTGTCACCACTGTTCACCCATTAGATAAAGTACTACAAAAAATGGTCGAACAAGCAGATAAGATCACTTGTACAAAATAGCTTTTACTAAATATGTGGGATTGGAAACAACCACTATGATTCCAGGGAAACATAGGGAGTGAACAAGATCTGGTGAAGAATCTGCATCGTGTTGAGGCTTTTTGCAGTTAGTTAGGATAAGAGCCAGTAGTATGATTAACGGTTTGCCTGAGTGGCAACAAAAGAAAATATTTATTTAGGGCACCGAACTAATATGTCACATCAGAATGACTTACATGTGACTGGTTCCTGTGACCGGTATGATTGTTGTAACAATGGCCAGTTGTTTCCTTTTAAGTCCTGAGCTTGCTTACTTGTTTTTATGCACCCTGGTGAAGGCTTGGCAGCTGAAATGCACTAATGTTTCTTTCCATTTCCATTTTCCAGCCATTTGTGGGATTTTCTACCCTATTCTCTCTTTCAAGCACTCCCAAAGGGAAGTCAGCTTGCAATTGCACAACAGGAAATTCATGTAGAGCGGAGAGCACCAAAAAAACAATGTGTGAAAGCAACAGAATATAATAGGCTGCATGTATGTATGAGTTTGTGAGACGATGATTATGTGCGCATTACATAAACTTGTTTTGTAATGTATCAGGCTTGAACAGCGCAAGGAAAAGAGATGAAGAGCAAGAGAGAGAGAGAGAAAACACATATAGAAGTGTGTGTGTGGTGTGTGTGTGTATGCAGTAGAGAGCAGGTAGAGAGCAGCCATCAGTGCCAACCCCGCCCCCACCCCCTGGAGAGAGAATGAGGCCGGTAGGTGTTGTAAAAACACAGCAGCAGCCCGCCCACACAGGGCACAAACCCACAGCTTATTGGTGGGCCTGAGCCAAAACAAACAGCCGATTGGTCCACTCAGGCTTCCCAAAATCAAAAACCCAGGGAGTCTCCTGGCAACAGGGCCAGGATAATCTCACAGCGCAACACAGAATCCCTCCTATGTAATGCATAGGCAAGTGTTCAGAAATGGACCACCAGTCTGGACCATTGTTCTCTGTTCAAATGTTTGGCAAAGATTGTTCTGTGTGTAAATACATTTTGTACAATGATTGATATGAGAGTCTGACTTTTTTTGCAGAAACATGTCTGTGAGACTGATGCTTTTATACAACTTGAAGATAGAAAATATGGCACCGTCACTGTGACAGAGGTATTCATTTTGGCAAACTGTGGTCCCGCTAAAGACACGTTTTTTCAAATGAATGCACCGAGGTACTTTACCAGTACACTATGCAAGTCTAATTCCCGGATTGTCTTCAAGCTGTTCCAGTGAAATAAAGGCTTGTATAGACAACAGGATCCAGGCAAGACAATGTTGTGCAAGCGTTGAACTGTGTGTGTGGACTCAATGAGAGGCAGTTGTATTAGATATTAAGTTTCACATGGAAATTTGTCACGACAGAGAGAGAGAGAGAGGGCTGGATTGTTTCAATATGGCTTGGCTTAAGTGTCATGTAATGCACTACTGTGGTGAACATCTTTCTCTTGACCTTTCATGTCGACACATGCGCACAAGCAACAACACAGCCCTTTCCTCTCATTTCTACAACTCACGTACACGAACGGAAACTTCCAAACTTACTCACACACTCCTATTCACCTTTCGCCACTTGACTCACACTCTACGGCACACGCAAACCCATCATCTGCACTTGCCTGGGAGATTGGAGGATTGCAATTAGTGCTGTTTCATAACACAGAAACATCCACGCAGTAGAGCTGGAAGCACCAGCAGCACAGTGTTAGCACCTCGCTCTACTCTAGTAACGACAAAAGGACTACCGAACTGTGTATGTGTACTTGTGTGTGGGTGGGTGCACATGTGTAATACCTATACGTACATGTAGGGACAGAAATCCTATCCAAAATGAGTGATTGTGGGGAGGGAAGCAACAGCAAATGCCCATCCCCTGGTAAAATTATATCATTCAAAATTACTACAGCATCGAAAATTGGTAGGACTACATGTCAGAGTCCCCCTTGGCCGAGGCCAGGGTGTGTGTGTTCGTTCACGATTGGGCCTTGTTGAATTAACAGCAGATTTGGTGTTTCCACCCACATAAGTGGTTAAATCATTTATTTAACCGTCTCCTGTGTTGAGTTGTGGAGACCTTAATGTCACCACACCAATATTGACACTGCAAGTTCAGCGGTCACAACACCAATGTCACACTTGATTCTTGTCTTCAAGGGAAGTTTCTGGTTTTAGAGTTTCCTGTTAACTCTTATCTTATGTAGGCCAGCATAACAATCGCTACATCCCTGAGGACAGGTCTACACAATAGACTAATTTTCTGCTGTACATTACAATCACACAAGTCAAGGGATACAGACAGCACATCAAGGTGAGCAGTGGTAAGAAGGAACCAAGTTGCAGTTTTTGGTTCACGTCAGCAAATTAGTGGCAAAAAATGTCGGCGACTGAAGCCGAAAGACAAATGTAAAAGAAGGTGAGCTTGGACAGGAAAGTGTGTTCATGTGCACATGTATGCATTCTTTCAATAGGAGCAGTAAACTAAAGAGCAATGGATAGTTAAGGGGGTCAAGCTGAGGTCAGAGGTTAAAGGCCTGGGGGGAGCGGCAGGTGACACTTACGTTCTCGTGCTTCATGTGTTTGAGCAGCCGCAGTTCTCTGTAGGTCCTCTTGGCGTGGATGATGGACTGGAAGGGTCTGGACAGCTTCTTAACCGCTATCTTCAGGCCCGTCTTCACATCATACACTGAACTGAGAGACGCACAAACACAGAAGGCGTCAGAAAGTGATAAGACCTGCGTAAGTAGCAGACACACCGTATCAGGCCAATAACAATTCTCTTATCCAATCCTAAAACAGTCTCCCTTAGTTCAGCTGGGAACGAGCTGTTCCAATAGAGTATGTAGGTGGCCGCAATCCAGTAAGCGCACCAAATCATTGCGTAACACCAACCACTTGGTTTCACTTCATATTGCACTTTGCAGACTGAGGCTGCATGGGGAACATGACTGAACACATTGTCAAATATCAGCTGCATCGTGCAGCACAGCGAGGAGTGGGCAAATCAGCCAGTTGTTGACTGGCAAAATAATGAGGCCTAACTGAACAAAAACACATTGAGCTGTTAGAACTGTCTTGCTCTGGATAAGTGACAGTATACTGCATGTATTTAGCATGGTCAGCTCACAGTACTGCTGTATTCAGCATGTTTATACTGTGAGTATAGTTTTCAGACACAGACAGACCATCTCTGTTGAGAAATAGACCAAAGGTGTTTAGATGTTCCAGTGGGGGTAGGAATAAAAACCTCCATGTCGCCCCGACTGGTTGGCTAAGCACAGAGTGTCCCAGACACTTGGAGAGGGGCGGGAGTAAACCCAGACTTGTGGTTAACAGTTCTATTGATAATTATGGAGGGCTTGTCTAAAAAACACACAAAAGCATGAATGTGCACAAACCTAGTCGTCCACAGACAAATACACACTCTGGGAAACATTAAAGCCATATTTTAGCAATTTATATGTTCCTGTGTAAAGATATTTGACATTTTTTAAAATGCATGCTTAGCCCCAGCGGACAGATTTACAGTTTTTACATTTAAAAAAAAAAATCCTTTTTGCAGCTTTTTAACTGACACCCCCTCTACTCAGCAGGTTTGAGATACGGGGGCTGACACTGCCTGCCAATCAGAGTCTGGTATTATAGCTGTTGTCTATGTGAAAATGTATTCTTTAAATTCATTCAAGAAATACCCTGTTGACTAAACTGTTTGTAAAACATTCTCAAGAACATTATTCTTATCACGGTACATGTGAAGACAAATTAATGAACAGGTAAAAACACACCTCTTCATTACAGAGATATAGCCTGAGAAAACACACACTGTCTACAAACAGTAAATAGGTGTGTAACCAATCTGACCCAGTTACCCCCTCCCATGTAAACATGTTTCAACAGCAATAACCTATTTGAGCGTAATGATCCAATATGCAGCATATCTATAAATAGCATAAAAATCATTCCAGCGAGGCCAGAGTCAACTCCAAATGTACACGTGTGTGTATGGCCGCGTTTGCTCTGGTCCTCATCAATGCACAGAAAGACCCTTTTGTATGTGCGTTTTGTATGGGTGTGTATAAAGGGGGGGTATGTGTATATGCATACATCACCCCCTCCCCCCCCCAAAAAAAACTCTGCTGCTCTTTGCTGCCTGAGGGCATGTGCTGCGAAGTGAGCCCCTTGATTGATGACTGGGATCGAACTCTTAAACACCAGTAAACACACTGTAACATCATAATGTATGAGCCTTGTCCGCAGGCAGACATGGAGACAGACACTAAAACGCTATGATGGCAGTAGAGATTGAGGCAGTTTGGGCCCCGCCTCCCATGGGGAGTGACATTGCTGCATTTCCTGTATTTCTGTGGGAATGCAGTTATGATAACCGACTGGTCCCTCCAGGTCAATCATTTGTGGCTGCATCACAAATGGGTGGTTGCAAAATCAGATGAAGAAATCACTTTTCATTCTGGTCAAAATAAGTCTCATTGTATTTTCCCTATTATGTTCTCTAACCATGTGTGGGGTGAAACTGAAAAAATTTGTTCTCTCCTTTCTTTTCTTACCTACTCTAACCAAACCATTTGACTAGGAACTTTTCTCGTAGCAATCGTCTAAAGCAGTAGCTGCAGGGAGAGGGAGGATATCAACACATTCACACATGGGAGTTAACCAGTCTTGAACTATTGGAGCAGCTCCGAGGCAAATAGGTCAAGTGCCTTGTTCAAGGGCAATGGTACTTGTTTAGAGGGGAGAAGAGAGTTAGTCACTTCCTCTGCCCATATCTTACCAGCTGATTGAGGGATTTGAGCTTTCAACCTTGCAACGGCCGTGATGAGTCACGGGGGCAAAGCATCCCGAACAAGAAAAGTAAGATAAGCAGTGTGCCTTTTCCAGTAAACAAGATAATCGTCCCCCACCCAGTGTATGCTCAAGCCTTGCAGAACACCTTGTATATGTCAGACCTCTAAGGGAAAAACCCACCCTCAGTAAACAGACCATTCAGAGGGAAACTGAAATACCCAACACACAGACATGAGCGTGCACACGGAGACATACACACTGAAGCAGCTGCTAATCTGCTGGATAAACATGACAAGTCTAAGCACATACCATCCAATTAGTCTGTAATGACTGTAAGTGCAATAACGAAGGGCTATAAAACACGGGCTGTAAAAGGAACATTAAGAGGCCGGCATCAACAGGGAGGCAGCAAGTGTCAGCATCTACTGACTGGCTTTACAATTTTCTTTTTTTGTCGTTCTTCATTTTTCCGTTGCGATGGCCTCACACCTGCTTTGCGTCACCACAAAAGGAATAACGTCAATGTGAAGTTTCAGTACTAACAGTAACTGACAGTACTAACAGAGGCTAGTTGGCTATCCAGGTAGCAGAGAACCCCAAGTTTAGATGCTAGAGCAGCATAACGGGCAATCAACCATCTAGTCGATACAGAACCATTGCTTTGATTTGATTGGCTCATGCTCAGAGAGAGTGTACAGTGGCCAACAGGAACAAAGTTTGAGAACAGGCAAAAACCAAAGACTGCATACAGAAGCATTTAAATGTTACGGTCTCAAAAATGTACCGACTAGTGGGGCGGGTGACGCTTACTGATTTACTGTGTTCATTTCGGACCCTGCCTACAGACACACTTACACAAATCACTGCTCGAGATGCGGTGTCTGCGTGCGTTGTCCATCCCTTCGCTCTTGACACGCAATGGCAGCACGTCAGATGAGTGCAGCTCAACTATGATGTGTAAAAAAAACAATGCTAGTGATGTAGGTTAGTGTTACTGAGGGCTGCTCCACTGCACCGTCCCTCCACCCCTCAGATAATCTGGTTCCCGGATCCACGTAGTCTTGGGAGTCTCTAGATTCTGGTCTGAATTTTGAACCAAGAATTTTGAATGAATGAATAAATTGTTCATTCTTGTTTCTACTTGATCTATTAGGTTGTTTCTATCCTCTTCTGACTGATGTTTTCATGCCTATTGCAACTCCATTCATGTCTGTTCTTGCCCACCGCCACCTTGCCCACCTACCTACCTAAAGCTGCATCTCCTCTGAGACTAGTTCAAAATGCAGCAGCAAGGCTTTCAACCAGAAATGTCTTTGTTGATGCGTGCACTAAAGCATTTAAACTACATTTAAGTACATAGGAAGCATTTGAGAGTGTGGTGGCATACCCACGTCATATATGAAATAATAAATAATTATCAAGACTTTCCATAGACTACATTACAGTGTTTCACTGCCTTCTTACACAGCCTGCAACACTTAAGAGCTGGGATTTACTTGCATGTTCTCCTTCACCCTCCATGTCAAGAAAGCAGGATCGTATGAGCAAAGCCTTATTTTGTCTGTGTACTCTGGGTTGGCTTTTCCAAAAACATGTCAAAGTACCATCTTTGTAAGTATGTCAGTGAGCACCGGCGACCTTCATATGCTAAAGATGCTTTTAGGGCACTAAGACCTGATCTGTAACTTCACGCCATATGCAAAAATGAAGGCTTCCACTCCTCTGACGTCAAGTACTTTAAATAACAACTGGAGCTGAAGTCCTGTTGGATTACAGGTTTTAAACTTGAGCCTCCTGTTTCTTAGTGGGGCTAACAAGTGAATGCACATTTCTTTGGGGTTAAGTTCAAGTGCGTCAACCATAACCCGCCGTAATACGCCACCTCATCTCCAGTATAGCCTCACCAACACCATTGTGTCAGCAGCAAAATAACTTAAGCTTTATAATGTCTCTAATGATAACATGCTATGGCACAAGCAGGCATGCAGCCAAGAGAAGTGAATCCACGCTCAGGCAAACTGATGGAGAAATGTATTGTACGGTCCTTGCTGGTGACAGAAGCCAGTGAAGAGGAATCCAACTTGAGGAGCGGTCCAGATACTGAAAACGTCTGAATAGAGTAAGTCACATCCTGTAGGCAAGGCACCTGTTATTTTCTGCTCAGCTGACCAATAATGTGAGGCACTCTGCACAGTCTATAACCTAGTCCCAGCCTGCAACGTTCATATTGAACTCTTTCTTTCCTGACCTATCCTGGATCTCCTCCAAGTCTGACATTTGAAGAATGGAGGCAAAGGTCAGAAATAAGGACGAAGTGGTAGCGGTTTTCTCAGAAGTCCTGCCTTTGACTGACAAGTTAATGATAAATAATAATAATAAAAAAACACACATATACTGTTGTCCCTTTTGCACATTCCCGTTGAGCATTGCCACTTTTTCATTTCACTGCACACCCCGTGTGTGTATGTGACAAATAAAGTTCTTGAATCCATACATTTTAGTTAAGCAGAGTTCAAACTGAGGGCCCGAGGAAATCCATGGCGGTAACAGTGTGTCCCGGCTGGCTGGCTGACTAAGTGAGTGAGTGTGTCACGCTGACCAACAGCCATGACACGCTGGAGTAGGTACCATGAGGTTATTTATAATTTTTCTGATATATCCTGGAGAGTTTTAATAACACCTTCCCAATTAGACCACTCTGACCGCAGTGCTCATATGCCACTGTGCTCCAAAGGCTTTGTGACCAGGATAAGATGTTTCCCAGAGATAGCTTTACATGTGACAGCTCTTTGTACTGGCACGTGGGGAAAGTCAACTGCAGGCAACACAATGGAAGTGGCTCGAAAGGAAACTCTAGAGTAGCAGCAGAAAAATAGGGAGAATGGTGAAATCGGACCTAACCACGGAGCACCAAGGCAGGTTATATCAAGATATTAACCAGACAGCATGGATTAACCTTAACCCAGTACACCCACCTTTATATTTGTGGAATAGAAGTTACCCGTCATTTTAGCCTGACTGAAGTCTGTATGACATAGATTGTAATATTATATAGTTCACATCATAGTAAGTAATATCAAACTGATGCAAATTGCATGATGTTGTCTGTTAAGGGGGAAATGCATTCATTAACACCTTCCTGAAAATATATTTGATTTGTATCTGTATTGGTGGCTGTTTGCCTGGTCATCGTTTACCCACCTTTTTATTTACCACTACATCACTGCCACAGACACACGCAACAATTGACGGGAGAAATCACCAAGAGGACCATGGCTATAATTTTACTTTATGATGGGATCCGTGAGTTTGTGACGAGTAACGGCTGAGGCGACTACCTAACCTCGGGACTGTGAGTCATGGGTGTAACAACGGGAGAAAGGGTGACATCATTCTAGACTCATCATCGTCGGATGGGCTTCTATAGAAAGCACCCACTATGGACGAGGGGGTTATTTTCTGAAAGTCACGTGACTTTCTGGTGCTCTGCGGTCTGCACTCAATTGGAAAGTGCACAATGTGGCAATGAAAAGGTATTGTACAAAGTCCCTGTCCATACATATTACTACAACACCATTACAGTCGATGGTAATGGATCTTGGTATTGGTTAAATGCATCCCCGCTATAAAACGACCATAAATCCTATCACATGTGGAAGCAGCACTTTGGCAGATGATGCAAGCAGGGGCATGTCACTGACGAGTCTAAAAACAGTAAACTCAACAGAGAACAGGCCCTATTCTGCACCTAACGAGACTAAACTTACTCTTCAAGCTGTTATTGCGCTTATTGGACTACAACTGTGTCGCCGTTTACAGGACACGAGCAAGCGTGATAGGAAAAGCGGGCAGAATGTGCACAAAAACAAAATAATCCCCACCCGCCGAAGAATCGCGCGTCGTCCCGAAGCGTGCACAACGCGCCGTCAATTTGATACAAAGTACGAAATGTAAACAAAAGGCGAAAGTGTCGTGTTTACTTTCAGAGCCGCCGTCTGTCACACAGCTAGAAGGGTAAGTTAGGCAGTTCGCGGGGAGGTATACGGGCCTGCGTGGGAAGACGTTTGGGCGTAATGCAAACCGACAGCGATGTGTTCTCGATACTGCTCTGCAACGCTGCTTACCACACGGATCCGTAGGCACCAGAGCCGACAGGGGATAAGCTCTGGTAGCGCTCCGGGACCTCCCATATCGTTTTGTTGAGCTCCTGTCGATAGAAAGTGGGTCTCTCCTTCTGCGACATTCCTGCGGATTTGCCGACCCCGCAGTGACAAACAAGCCAGTCGAAACTTCTGTCCTCTTTTCTCCTTCCCGTGTGGTGGCGGTGGCGTCCTCCGATAAACTACAAAACAAACCCGGACGGCCCTTAGTGAGTTCAGTCTTCCGCTCGTGAGAATTTGGTGCAGTTGTGCAAAACTGCCGCCCGTGCACGCAGAGTTTGACGCGATTTTGGAGACGACTTCCTCCAAAAGACGCTTTCAGGTCAGGAAGCTAGGGACTCTCGCTGGATTCCCCCTCCCGTTATTGTTTCGCTGGGTGCGCGGAAACGCGAACGTCTCTCCGTCACCGGCAGAGCGCGGTCCCGACAGCTACCATTGTCTCGCGAGAAGTAAGCTATTGTTGGGAAATCCTAGAAATTCCTGTTGTGGAACATTCGCAGGAATTTCCTCATGTCAATCAGTGAACTATTGATTTACTGTTTCAAATATAACTCAAGTATAGTCCAAATATTATTTGGCTATAGTCCAAAAATGTTAAGGCGGTCCACAATCATAGCAGTGTTATTTGACTGACCTGGAAACTAATCAGGTCATGATAAAAGAAGCCTGACACCATTACCAATGTAGCAAGGAAGAGTACAATAATAAATATCCAACACAAACGTCACTTAAAACTTTTCATTCATGTCACTTTTCATTTAAAAAGCAAGACCACAAACACAGAACTTAACTGACTGATGCTTTACTGAAAAATCCCCCCAAAATACACCAAATAACTTTGAGTATCATAACGAAAAATAAGGTGACAGTTTGCATAAGGAATTTGTCTACAATCCTTTAACTTCATTATTTAACCTTAGAATTACTGCTCAATTAAGACGTTGTGTTAAGCATAACCCATATTTGGCATTGCAGTTAAATCCTCACGCAGGTCAGATACCGTCTCCCAATTCCACATGTAATAGCTTTAGATGTGATTCTTCTAGGCCAATTATTGTTGTAGACTTCTCTATGTAACATTCTGCAACGCGGACAGAAATTTTACTCTAAGTGCCTTACAGTGACCAATCTGTGAGGCTAAAACAATCGTTATCCAGTACACAGTTGGAGGCATTGATTTAGAGTAAATACAATGTGAAACATATTTTAAACCTGAAACAAAAACACAAGACTCAGAGAAACCTTACAGCACTGTTAAGAAAAGGTAAGAGATTGAAGAAAGAAAAATATAAAGCGTACACAATAACAGTTTAATATATTAGTTTTGTTTCTTTTTCCCCCTTGATTGAAGGAATTGATAAAGGAAAAAACAGCATAGTGGGGACAAAGGAGAATTGATCATTATTAGTCTGATCACACTTAACCTCTGGTAAATCTCTGTTGGTCATTCTTTTTCCAAATATATACAGCTAGGTTACTCTTAGAGTCTATACAGGAATATGGTATAATGCAGATTTTAGCCCAGTCACACTTTGTCCTTGCACATTCTATGTCCTTCAATATAAATTATTATGGGGGGGGTGGAGACAACAATAAGATGTTACCCAGCAATAAAATGACACCATGTGACCCAACAGGCTCTCTCCTCTTTTATCATTTCTGTTGGGTAAATTCCGGATGACCTGCATTTCCATGGTGCCCAGACATGAGAGGAAGGTAGAAGTCATGAACCCAGTCACCAAAGGGGGGCAGTACTGGCTTGTCTTTCAAATGGGTCCATAGGGCTTCATTGGTCGCGTAATCCAAAAAGTGTCCACAAGGATTAACGCATGACCATTCAGATGAATCCCTCCCCAGTCTACACCCATCCAGTCCATTCCAGTCCAGTCTGATGCTCTCATTTTAAGAAGACCAAGTAGAAAGCCATCGCCATGCAGGAAATCGCCACAGCAATGTGAAGCCGTGTCCCAATTATTGCAGCTGAAAGCAAGAGATGGAGGATCGAGAGGATGAGTAAAGAAAATAAGTAAAATGTCAAAACATAAAGAACAAGGAGAGAATAGCAAACAATGTCATCTATCTATCTAATCTAACACTATGTTCAGACAGGCAGTTCAAATCAGATTTCTTTTGCATATCCGAACAGCAAAAAAACAGATGGAAGATAAGATAAGATTAAAATCACATTTGTAGGTGGTTTGAGATCACATGTTGCAACAAGAAGAGCAAAGAGCAACAAACATGGAGGAGAACCAGCAAGAGAATGCCAGTGCCTAGACAAATGAAGAGATTTCATGCTTTCTCTCACGAAGGTGTTCTCCACCACAACTACAAAATGCCGTCATAAAAACAGTCAGAATAAGCAATGGCAAAACTTCCATGTTACTAGCTTGTTCCTAGAACCCAGAGTTGTTGGACAGAAAACGCTCCCTTAGGGCCCTAAAGATACATCAGAGGGTGGCCTTTTCTAGCCGTTTGCAATGAGTGTGCTTTTTGTACCCTGCTTTTGTGTTGCTGGGCATCTTGCATTTTTCCACTCTAGCTGGCTTGCATTTTTTGGAAGACCGTCTCGAGTGCCTCAAGTTAAAAAAAGTTCAACTCAGAGGGGAACGGTGGCCAACGTCCCTGTCATGTTTTTCTCTTCTGTCCAATCAGATCAACAGAGATGCGGTAATTCTGTGGTGGCCCCGGTAAACAATAAACATAGAGGCTCACCCAGAGCTTTGCGACTTTACAAACTGGAGTTACCAGAAACTAAAGAGAAAACAGTACGGCTGGAGGGAAATTAGTACTGCACTTGACATTTTTGGTAATTTTCTAATCATGAATGTGTATTGTTTGCAATAATTGTATAATTTAGCTAAATTACGTTAACCTTACAATCTAGCTAGCACAACAAACAGCTGGTTGAGTGAATGACAGCTGATCATCAGCTGATTCTGTGGTTGCATAGCAACAACACACAAAAAACATAGCGGGCTGCTTTGATTTGTAGGCTTCAGCAAAAAAGGCAGTGCAGCGAACCTTATGTTGTTCAACCTTCAAAGCACGTTCTATGGCCCTTAGTCCATGTGCACACGCCGGCATCGTTACTTGACATCATGATAACAAATTAATATATACTGTTTAAACACACAAATCCAGTCTGGTCACTTTTAAATGACAATGTTGACATTAAGCCATAAAGATCTGGTCAGAAAAACATATCAGATTTGCCTGATGTCTGAACATAGCATAAGACTAACCTGGTGATGTGATCCAGATCCAAAATCTGTAGTGGCTCCATCGACAATGAATTAGAGACTGAATTTGTAAACTCAGAATGTTTTTAACCCCAAATGCGCTAACATCTCCCCTGAATTCTGAGATTTCACATTTTGATGACACCACATGTTCAAGGATTAGTTCTTTGGTTTCTAGCCTTCAGAGAGTTGTTCAATCTCACACATATTGAATGGACTGTCCTATACCATAGTGATAAAATAGGAATTCTTAAATTGAGTAGTATTCCCATTGGTTTATTTGTGTAGAATTCATGTGTGTGCCGAGTCAGGGTAATGTTAATGCATATTATGCCTACCTTTGTAGAAGACGCCCCACACCCCTTTCTTCTCAGAAAGCAGCCAGCTGTTGAGCCGAGGCACCTTTTTGAGGTATGCACACGTGCAGATGAGTAGCAGCCCAAAAACCAGGATACCATCGAAAGAGTACACTACGGAAAAAGAAGGGGAGGATAGTATCATACGGCCTACCCTAAGTTGCCTTCCAATGCACAGCAGTGTGTATGCAAAAAGTTGTCCAGGGACAGCTTCAGACATAGGAATCAATAGCCCTTCAATTTCTCCACTCTCTCCACTTTTTCTGCATTAAATAAGACAGACATACAAAAATAGAAATGACAGAAAAGTCAGTACTTTTCTATGACATACATTACAATGAAAAAAAAACAGATAGACATCTGTTAATGTGAAATCACATAATGTGCCAGTCAAAGCCATATGGCAAAAGTTGAAAGATTCTGTTGTACTTTGTGTGTGTGTGTGCAGGGGACCCATGATCTACAGGACTTGCTGCTGTGGCACAACAAAGCGCCTCCTAAAGGGCAGAATAGTGAAGTCCACGGAACTTGTCCAAATCGGTCTTGTTAGGAAGAGTTTGTGTGAAGGGTTACAATGACTTTGGCACACGCCTTGTGAACTCTGGCCACTGCATTGGGGTTTATTTACAACATATGAGGATATTTTATAAAAGACTTCAAACGCACCTGTCCTCAATCAACCAAACACCTCTGAACAGATTTGTCATGTAACGTTACGAGCTGTGTCGGATCTGTTGACAAGTCAGAGAAGCTGGCAGCAGCCAACTGGTTCAATCAGTATTGCTACATATACATCCTATATACCAAGAAAATGCTCCGATAGTTTTCTTTCGCCCTGCGTTTATTGTCGTCTCAGTTTCCACTAGGAAATGTTAGCATTGGCCGATACAATGGTCAAAGCTAGCTAGCTATCTTATGAGACAGACACAATTACGATAGGTTACCAGTATTACGAAGTTTGATGAGACTAGCTACTTGCTATTTACTGCAAATTGTGCAATGAACTGGCAATTGTAACAGATACTTGATATTAAAGCGTTAACGGTTAGTATACAATAGCTATTTTTATTGCTGCCGGACAGTCAGTCCCTGGGCCACGTCTACAGCTAGTTTCCATGCTAACGTTAGCGAATCGTTCAAGGAAGTCTCCTATGTCCTGTTTACCTACCGACAGCTTCTTAGCTCGCCGCGAAACGCAACACACCTACCATTTGTCATATTCGCGGGTTACTTTTTGTCGAGGTTATGTGAATGGTTCTTCTTTTCAATTAGCAATCCATGTTTAGGTGATGAAGTGGCGCCAACACCATCTACTTCGCAGCCAGATCAATAATGGCATTCCAAGTAGGATGACATTTCCGGTTTCACTGGCTTTGAATCTTCTTCTTTTATGTTTTATGTGTGTTAACATCCAAATTGTTGCATTACTGCCATCTACTGGATCTTATGAAATTCAACGCGGTAAGGACTCTCCCTGCAAGTTACAGTATATCCATGACTTGTGAGACTATCAAATTGAACTTCTAACACGAAATGTCTAAAATCTTGAGCACATCCCTTATTCTCTTTCTACTGTTTCTTTGTCAATTTGCACTTATATATACTTATATTACATTTTTTCAGTCTGCAGCAGCTCAGTTTCCCCACAGGGATCATTCAAGTTTGATCTTATCCTCTATTTTGCCTAAAACTATGTCGGGGTCAATGAGTTTTCTATTCTTTTATTTAATTTAAATATCGTATGGGACACGTACAGTAGGACATGGTACTCCATACGTTCACATAGGACAGTCTATTCAATATGTGTGAGATTGAACAACTCTGAAGGCTAGAAACCAAAGAACTAATCCTTGAACGTGTGGTGTCATCAAAATGTGAAATAATGGGAAGTACCCATTCATTAACAAATACCCTTCCTTGAACATACATTGACAACTGAAACAGTAGCTTTGCATTCTGGATGAGAATTGAATGTGAGTCTGGAATCTATTTCACTCCCTTCTTTGTCCATAGACACCAACTGAATCCACAGTGGAGAGCTGCCAAGGCCATATGTGATGAACTCTTAAAGATCATTTTAATTTCTACTGTGATGTACTATCCTAATCCCTCCATATGTTGTCCTTCTCTCAGAGACAACACAAATTATCTCCTGGGAGGGTGTAGAGGGAGGGAACAAAGGATGATAAGACAGTTAATAAGATTTGACCACAAGACTGCAAGGCACACCTGTTCATCCTCACCCTTAAAGCAACTCGCCCTGCACCCAGAGACGGGGGTGAGCTTCATCCGGCGTGTCTGAGACAACACACTTCAGCTCGTCTCTCAACCCGGGTGCAGGTGAAGGACATTTTCTGCTATGCGTCTGTACCAAAGCACACAGGTAAGGTTGGTTTTGTGCCGATAGGTGGGAAAGTGATGACATGAATGAATTAATGAATGAAATGAGTTTTATCCCAAGTAGGGAAGAAACAAAGTGTGGATCTGTGTGTGACATGATTTGTGAATTCTGCTATGGGGAATTTGGTTAATGTTGATGCTTTTAGGTGAAATCTATACATTTATAATAGATACAAATATACACACACACACCACCTCCCCACAAATAGGTTGATTTTCCCCCCACGTCAATGGCCTAAAAATCCCCACATACAGTTCTGTTATCTATGAGCTTAATAGCTACAAAATAATTGAGTTCTAATTAACATTTTGTTCAATAATGGGGTGGCAAAAAGAAAATAAAGCCCATTTTGAAATACATTTCACATTAGCCTGTTCTCCTTCTGCAACTAATCCGTCAGGCCATTGCTGACTTTTTGACCTTTTGGCTGAAATATTTATAAATGCTTAATTTCTGTCACAATTATAAATGAGTTTTTGGAATTGTAATGGACTGGGTATTGCTCAGTCAGGTTAACATGAGCCAAGTTAGCCACATTTCAAAACTCAAAACGATACAAAGATAAGCATTTGGCAGTGCAGGTGTTAATCTATAACTTAAAAAACACACTCCGAAAGGTCTTTCCATCAATTAGATAAAGATTAGTGGGTTTTTTTGCTGTTCTGCAGGCACATTGCAACAACAGCTCCAAGTGAAGTTCCTTGAAAATCTAAATTAATTTTGAAAATGGAATTAACACACTTCCCCTATCCCCTATTCTTTATTCAGGTATCACAGAAAATTGGTCGGCGAAATAGTGAAGGTAAGATAAAATCAAGAAACATCAGAATTTTTAAAGTGAAGCTCATGTTGCTTCAGTGAATCTAAACAATAAATGGCATTAGAGTGCGGGTGTGTAAGCATTTGTCGTTGGACCAAAGCTCCTGAAAACATTGATAACCTAGTAAGTACTAAAGTACTTTAAAGGAGGCCAGTCACTTTAGAAACCATTCATAACACATTTAACATGCCACTCTCAGTGAGCAATTAAGTATCCTGAATGCAAAAAAAAAAGTTTTTAAATAGCTTGCTGCCAACTGAAGCTGAACCAATGTGTGTTTTGGTGAATGCATTAAAAAAAGTGTGGTGTGTGATTGTGTGCTGGCGGGTGCTCATGTGCGTCAGGGAGGCATAGATGCTGGATGGCCCCAACTTGCTGGGTGATTGGGAGCAAACAGCAGGAGGATGGTGACCTCATCAAGCCCAAGAAGCTGCCAAATCCTTTCCTGGAGTCGCACCAACACCGAGCCCTTCATCGAGAGCTGTTCTTCTGCCTCAGACGGTGAGGAAACATTTAGCTGTGTGCCTACGAGGTAATCCCAGATGCTACATGCTCAAAAAATGAGGAGACATTTTCCAGTTGAATTAGTTTGGGGAGATGATCTGCTGAATGTTTAAATGAACAGTATAAACAACTATAGCAATTTGTATTGTCTTAATTACAGGGGAAAATGCTTGCTCTTAATTACAATGCTGTTCCTTTAAACCAGCTGCTAGTGGTCCATCTCCCCATCAGGAGCTTTTTGTCCATGTGTCTCCAGGGGTCTCCTGCCTAGAGAAAGGCCGGAGCTGCAGCATGTGCTCGGAAACAGGCAGAGGGAGCAGCACAAGCAGAGAGGAGGCGCTCCAGCCTCCCTCCGACCTGGAGTTGAAGCTACGCACCAGGCAGCAGAGAATACGGGCTGTAAGTAAGCCCAGTGGTATGTTACTGAGAAGAAAGATGGAAAAGTGCATTTGAAATAATCTTTTACTTCAGAACATGTAAGCAAGTCTGTAGACTCTTTTCAAGAAAGATGCCCTAACACGTTTCTCATCTTGCAGTGCGAGCTGGAGCAGCAGAAGAAGAGTGAGAACCTGGAGAATGTTCCAGAGTTTGTTTGCGTCAGAGGAACCCTAAGGCACATCCAGATCTTTTCTCGGTGTAAACCAGAACGAAAGGCAACACATTAGCGGCTTTAGTGTGGCCCTTAATGTGAAGAGGAGTACAGACAGACGTCAAAGGGTCCAGTTATGGTTAGTAAACAGGAGGATCATCTTTGAACTGCAGCCCTTCAACACAACACCCATCTCAACTGTAATCTGGACTCTCTTATCATGAGTGGCTCTGTCCTCTATCAATACAATATTTGCCGCTAGAGATTGGAACAATCAAAATGCCCGATATTGACAGAGTGATGCTCAAAACAGAATGGTTAACAAGATGGACCAGTGTATAAAGACGGCAGCCTCCTAGTTTGGCATTGTGTGGTCCTCCCATATCATTCCACAGTGCAGGCAAGCATGTCGAAACGTCCTCTAAAGTCTTTCATCAGACGTTGCACTGTGGGATGTGTAGACATCAAACCAGAACACTGCCGTCTTGTTACACTAGGATCACTCCTACAACACTGTATAGCTGTCAACAGTTAGGAAGCTAGCAATTTTTAAATATTTTATCATTTAGGCGTTGTCAAATGTGTAATGCCTTTCCACAACATTTAGGCAAATATACTAAAATGTGCAGCCTGATATTGCTTGCAAATCTTTAAATCTTTCATATATTCATTCTGACAATGAAAATACGTTGATGAGAATATGTTTTTTAAAAAAAACATTTAATAAAACATTCAGGCAGGCTGACCATTTGGAAACAAACACTGAAAGTTAAATTGAGTAGGATTAGAAGTGCTAGTGAAAACAGTGAGAAAACAGTCATGTCATTCACTACACAACATAACAGCGGTCATAAAAATGAGCATGGAAGCAGCTCATTTAGTAGTAACATCCTCAAATATTTAACAAGTACTCCAACATGACCATTAATCACAGCTGTTGCACACATCTTCAGGTTTTGGGACACAGCTATTGACACTGAAGGGTGAGTTCAGGCTGGAGAGCTTAACACTGGATTACGATTTTTTTTTTTGGACATCAAAATTACACTGCGTGTTGAAAAAAGTGACCAAGTGCCAGCTGGTAGCCAATATCAAGATCCTCAGTCTGAATCTGTACAGTGCTGCAAACATGGTCACAAATAACTGCCCAGCTTCTGTAAATATACTGACCGTAACTTTGAAAGTCTGACTGTTACCTAGTAATGTAAATATCATCACAGACTCCCTGCATGGGATCCAGTACAAGGGACAAGGAGGTCTGCAGAACGTAGCACAATCAACAATGTTCTCAATACACATTCAGTGTAACTCCAAACACCTCAAACCTTCTGTACCATTGATAATAAAAAGGTAAAATAGTTTACATTAAAATACTCCTCCATTCATTTTTTGAATTAAATGCCACTTTCTCAACATGTTTATAAATTACAACTCACAAGCAGCAACTATGTCCACTGCGCTTCTGTCCAACCTCAAAGTCAGCGTGCTGCACATCCCGAATAAATTAACAATAAATAAAACACCAAAATGTAGCAATCACAAAACAAATGTGGACATCATAGCATGATGAGAATCTTATGTGTTTCCCTCCATTATCTACCTCAGAGCCTGCACACACACACACATCTGATAGTTTGAAAATTGTTTAGCTAGACGTATGGCAGAAGAAGCACAGATAGAGGTGAGGAGCAGGCCACCAACAAGGTAGACTGATGGTAGGTAACACTAACATGACCATGGGTCGCAAATAACAAGGCAAAAAGGGTTCAAAGGTCAAAAAATGACAATACATTAGGGGATGCCATCCTTCCTCTGGCAGCACTGCGAGGGTGGCACACCCCAGTCATACACATAGGACAATCGCAACTTGACTTCTTCCTTGCAGAGCCTGCCGTCACGTTGCAGAGTCTGGTGTTTTTCCAACATGTCCTCCAAGCCCTGCTTATGCGTCACCAAGTATTTGTTGCTACAGCCGCGTGACTTGTACTCTGTGTCAAAGCGTGGATCGTGTGTTCGCCGCACGTCCACTGGTGCCAGCCAGGCGCCCAGTGACACGTCCTCACTCTGCCACGTCTTGAGGTAGCCGGCATTAAGGTGCACATAGCGTACCAGGTCAGCTGACAGGATGTAGCCGCCACCCAGCGCGTAGGGCAGGTAGTAGTCACACAGCTCCCAAGCGCTTTCACGCCATTTCCCTGCTGTTTTCACCCGCCCTCTGCCTGAGAAGAAGCCCCAGTACAACCGATTCGGCTCTTTCCCCTTCAACTCCTCTTTAAGGAGGTCCAAGCGGGCGAATGTGTCATCGTCTGCCTTGAGGACAAACTTAAAGTCCACGTTTTGGTCCAACCAGGAGTACATGTGCAGCAGCTTGAGCGTTAGGTTCTCGTAAGAGTCCCGCAACTCGGGCAACAGGAGCAGGTCCTTGTGACGCTCTTGCTCGGTTTTGAGATTCAGAAGGTCTTCTTTGTTAAGGCCCTCAGTTCCTACTACGAACATAGCCAGAACATCAGAGTCCCGCTTGGCCAGCCAGGTGCTGCGGATGATACTCCTGCGCTCTGTGTATTTGGGTCCAGTTGTGATGAGGACCACCAAGAACGCCGACATGTCCTTAGATCTGGAGGGGTGGTTCTGGTGCTCTGGACGGGGTTTTTGGACATCGATAAGGGGGGCTAGACCTGGAGGGTCTGGTTGGCCCTGTTTCAGGGTTTCTGAGGTACATTTGGCCAAGAAGATGAGGACTATGGCAAAGGTGCACACGCTGCCGATGACCAGGGCTGTCTTGTGGCGACACACTAGGCGTAACAGGTTCATGGTGCTGAGCCTGAGGTAAAAAAAAACAAACACTAGTATTAATTGAATTCAAAAACCTAATTCAACATCGCTTTGCTTTAAATGAGAGGCGGGATACATAAATCAACAAATCACCCAAAATTAGATTCTGCAGTCACAAATGAAAAATGATGTGTCTGGGGTAACGTTATGTCGCTGTTTTGGCTCTAAGCCAATGAGAAAGCTAACAATACATAATGCTGCTAACCAGACAGTCAGCAATGTTACCCCGCGTAGCTGCGTATTATGCACTTCATATTTTTTGCACTACTTGCAAAGCTTAGTTATTGAACAGTGCAATGCACGAATGTGTCACAGCAATGCCAAAAGCATGAATGAAGTCAAGATGGTTGGTCAGTTAATTTAGCTAATTTAAAGTTACCTGCTCATTGAATGATGCTTTGTGTGGAAGCCAGTACGAGGCGCAGCTAGCAGGCTTACTAAGCTAACGTTAGCTATTGAGATAAGACGCTTTGCCCACTTTGTAAGCTTTCTACATTGAAGGCCAAGACACACGGCATCCTCATCCTTGGTCTAAACAGAAAGGGGAAAGCACTGCCGTTTAGCGACGCTGGCTAGTTACAATAAGCAGGTAGTCGTGAGCGGAGTGAGCCAGCTATCGGTACATTCATTTTTCGTTACGTAGTATCAACAAGGAGCTTTTGTCGAGCTGCAGCTGTGCGAAGGATGCTTTTTCTTCTTCTTCTTTGTTTTTAATGGCGGCTGGCAAACCAACGAATATAGCCGTATACCGCCACCGACTGTGTCGGAGTAATTATATATATAATGGTTATACTGTATGGTGTATAATATCTATTTACACCATACAGTATTATATTTCTGTTACATTCATTTTGATAAACCTATTTCCAGAAGAAAACCAAAAGGTGCCCTACTAAGTTCCCACTGCTACCCTCTAATGAAATCTATTCCTCTCAATATCAATTTTCTCACATTTGTCTGATGCACCATTACCCATAAGAAATAAAGCGTGTAATCCTGTATGTCCAAATGTATCTCCCGCACTTCCCAACCCTTTAACAGACATCTCAGCGGTAGAGCTGACTTTTAGTATATTTTTTTATTTAATATATTTGAAAGGTAGCACAATCCTGACTACATGCAATTGTGTTTCCATGTAGGTAATGAAAGTATAAAAGGAAAGACATCAAATCATTGTGTGGTGATTGCATACAAAGCCCATTGAGAAAAGGTTGGACCTATTCAAAAGGAATTTGATATAAATGTATAGTACACTTAATTAAATATTAAATTTCCAACCAATGTTACTTCATTGAGTTTAATTACTTATGGGCTGCTAAAGACGAAATGTAATTCAAAAAGAACAGCTGTTGTTTAACTGGTTAGAGCAAGATTTGCTGCATTTTTTGCAATGATCATAAATGATGCCTTGAAAGTATGAACAAAATCAGAGAAAAATGGTGATAGATGCTGCTAAAAAAATACTGGATCTTTTTGGATAAAATGTATGTGTGAAGAGATGGGGATACAGAAAATAGAAATTTGGTGTTAGAAATTCAGCAGTCATTAAAGAAAAAAAAAAGAAAAAGAAACCGAAAAGGAACAGAAGGAAAAAAAGAGGAAGAGGGGCAGGAGCAGTTGTCAGCTGCTGGCTGGAGCATGCGCGGCTGTCTGTAACACCAAGCTAACAGTGCTCAGCTTTTGCTGTGTCAAGACACCCAGAGACAACGAGAATACCAGCTGTTAAGAAATTCGCCTTCGAAATAAAAGCACGGGTTTAAATGGACCTAGTTCATGTATCAGACATCCTTCCATGTTCTCTGGTTTATGGGTGGTTTATGGTGGAGGTGGCTTAATTCCAACCGACTTGACACCAGGTACTGGAGATCCCATTCTACAGCTTTTAGGAACAATTGTGCCACTGCTATATGTTGTTTCAAAATAATCAACATCCTCCCACATTGGCTGGTATGTTTGGGTAGGTCTGTATGAGTGTATTTTTGGTAGCCCTATATATATGGCGTCTTACATAGTCCTATGACTACGATATGCTGTGAAGAGGACATTTGGAAAGAATACAATTCTATTTTCATTTATTACAGATTGAAGTATCTTCTTTATTTTCACATTGTTTGTATTATCCAAAATGCCTTGCAACACAAGATAGTCGTCAATAAGGGTTGTATTTTGAAAACTGTGACCGGAAGTACTTATTTTATTGCTTGCTTGACACTACTGCTAGCGAATGTCCAGCGTTAGCTTTGGAAATACATTGCTAGCTCGTAATATTTTGGATGACGGTATGATTGACTCATCTTAATATTCAATAAGCCAACAGAGCCTGTCATGTAAACTCACATCCTAACGTTATCTGTCCGTTGCAGAATAGCTTGGTTACGTTACTTTAGCGGACAACTGGTTGGCTGACGTTAGCTTTGGTCCCTGACACACAAGGGAAAAGACAGTGGCAAGCAATGACGGTTAGGGTATTCTGCCGACAGCCTCGGATATCTCCAGTTTTGCTCACCGTTTTTCTGCTAATTTTGGGTGAGCAGTTGGTGAAGGCTGCACCTGAATATGACCCCTATACAGTCCTGGGTGTCAGCAGGAGTGCCAGTCAAGCAGAAGTCAAAAAGGCGTACAAGCATCTTGCCAGGGAATGGTGAGTGACAACACGTCCCTAGTCCATCACATTATGATTAAAAAGACACCTGACAACACTAACCGTTGCTGGTTAACACCAAGCCCGTCTGTATAGATAGGTTAGGTTCACCACAATGCTGGTGTAATCCAGCCATTTCTAGACAGAATTTATTGTCTTGCTAATACAGTACAGTGCAGCATTGACTAATGGTGTATGTCTTTTGTCAGGCACCCAGATAAGAACAAGGACCCTGGAGCTGAGGACATGTTCATCAAGATTACAAAGTCATATGAGGTTGGTGATTTGCATTCAAACACAGAGAACAAGCCAACAGAATGAAAGTAAAGCGCTCTGCATCACAATTTATCATGTAGCCTGTTCTGTGTTAATCTATTTCCTTTATTTATACTGCCAGTTAACACATCCACCTTCATTCTCTCTGTCTCTCTCTCTCTCTCTCTCTCTCTCTCACACACACACACAGATTCTGTCCAATGGGGAGCGAAGGGCCAACTTTGACCGTTATGGCCAGATGGAGGAAAACCAGCCCTTTGGCCAGTCACAGCACCAGGGCTTCCGCAGCTTCCACAACAGCTTCTACTTTGATGAGTCTTTCTTCCACTTCCCCAGGTAAGTGGAGGTCCATCTTCATTTTGGTTGGCACGTAGTTGTCACTAGTGTGTAGTTTTTGGGCAATATTGCGAAGGCAGAAAGCGAGCGAGGGGACACGCCCTTCTTTTCTTTTCTTTTTTTTCAATTTCCCTATGTAAATGTAGTTCCATTGTCACCAGTTTGTCAAACAATATTGGTAGAGATGGTCATGATCTCAGAAATTTCTTTCATACAGTTTTCTTGGGTTATCTTGTCATAAAATGTGCTGTCATCACCCCCTTTATGTATTTTTCCTCTGAAAATGTAGTACAAAAGTGTTAGAATGATCCCTGGTTACACATTAAATTCTCCACCTCTCTATATACTGTATGTATGAAGTTTCAGAATGACAGGAAAAAGAGTTATGGACAATTTTGTGTAAGGTCATGTCTTGATAGTGCCCCCTCCAGGCCGACAGGAGGTAGGCCCCTGCCCTGTAGACTGGCTTACTGTCTTACTTTACCTCCTTCTCCAGGTCCAGGGACTTTGCAGACAGCAAATACCTGCTGCACTATGCACAGTTCAACAGTGATGTGCTGCCTGACAGCCACAGGAGGCCATATTTAATCAAGGTGACCTCTGAGTGGTGTTTTGCGTGCATCCACATAGAGCCTGTGTGGAGGGAGACCGTGCAGGAGCTGGAGCCATTGGGTAAGTCTGCTGTCGCTGGATGTTGATGTGGCCGACGAATACACACTCCAGTCAGTCTCCACCCCACACTCTCCTCTAGACCACATTCTCCTCTAGACCAGTGGTTTTCAGTCCTGGTCCTCAGGACCCAGAGTACTGCTGGTTTTCTATCCTACCAGGTTACGCTGATTAGACAGTGTGGCGGACTGGGGGGAGGGAGGGGGGGAGTGCGCGTCTCCCTCCGCGGTGACAACTGACGGAGGTCTCCGGGGGTGCGGTCGGGAGCCGCCTGGAAGAGCTGGTGACAGTCGGGGTTGGGGCGGGCAGGCTGGCCGGCTTTGGGGTTCCGCGGCTGACCCGCCGGGGAGGACTGAGGTGCGTCGGCGGAGGGAGACGGCGCCAACAACTGCCGTCAACACCGGGCCAGGTTTATGATTGCGGGTTTGCAAATAAAACGGCCCTGCTGGCCAGTTAACCCTCCTCATGCCTTGTGTCTCTGTCTGTCACGGACCCCGGTAATGTGGCACCTTGCCACAGTGGTTCCCTGACCGGGAACCTGACAGACAGGGACGTCGTCGCCGCATCATCAGCTCGAGAGGACGACAACCAGCCTCCCTCAGCACCCCGCCCAGCATCACCTGGCCCCACCCGACTCCGAGCCGTTCCGGGCGGGACCCTTCATCGCCTTCTTCCTCGCTCTCAAATGGGGGGGGAGGGAGGGGGGGAGTTGGCTTCGGCCGGACGGCTCCCCGGGCCTCAGTTTGGCGGTGGGGGTATGTGGCGGACTGGGGGGGGGGAGGGTGGTAGGTTCGGCTGGACTCAGCGGCTGCGGCCAATTAAAGCTGATTGCAGCCGGGCCTTTTTAACCTGTGTGTGGATGTGTGAGCGAGAGGGACGCGCCAGTGTGAGAGGCTGGCGGCGTGATGCAGGAGCCGGCGGCGATCGGGAGGATCGAGGGCCGGCGGACTGGAGGAGCGGACAGCGAGCCAGCAGCTGCGTCTGAGCGAGGGTCTGCGGCTGGAGTGCCGGGACGGAGGCGAGGGCGCGAGCTGGAGAGGACGGAGTGGGAGAGCGTGCGTCTCCCTCCGCGGCGACAACCGACGGAGGTCCCTGGGGGTGCAGTCAGGAGCCGCCTGGAAGAGCCGGTGACAGTCGGGGTTGGGGCGGGATGCCCCTGCAAGCCTGGCAGGCTGGCCGGCTTTGGGGTTTCGCGGCTGACCCGCCGTGGAGGACTGAGGTGCGTCGGCGGAGGGAGGCGGCGCTACCAACTGCCGTCAACACCGGGCCAGGTTTATTTAGGATTGTTGGTGAATAAAACGGCTCTGCTGGCCAACTAACCCTCCTCATGCCTTGTGTCTCTGTCTGTCACGGACCCCGGTAATGTGGCACCTTGCCACAGACAGCTAGAATGAAAACCAGCATGGCTCTGAGTCCTGAGGACTGGGACTGAAAACCACCGCTCTAGACCACTAGAATCAGGGTTGGTTTTCCTAAAAGCAAATTTGCCTGCATTGTAGACCATTAACACAAATGTAGTCCTAAGTGTTAAGCTGAAATCTATTTAATTTGTCATTGTAGTGTATTTGTTCATTGGGAAAAAAACTGAAGGCCAGGGAGGATTTTGGCCGTATGTATTAATTGCCTGGCATGAATGAGATTAAGTTGTTGATTAGAAGTGACTGAGGGTAATACAGTGTTTCTCAATGTCTTAATGACTTAGCCTGGTGCCTAATCCATAATAGATTTGAGAGGAAACTAAAAATTGATATGAAGCCTGATATGAAGTTACTTAATTCACCAGCCAGTTGACTTCTTCTTTGCTGCTGTGATACACTGTGGTATGGATATGCAGGACAGAGACATCAAAAACAGATGTATGCATCTTTTATGAACTGAGTCCATTAGGCAGTCCCACACAAATTACAAAGATCAGGCTGAAAATCCCACAACATAGCTGTGACATGGTTGAGACTTTCCTAGTCTCCAGTCTCTAGAGTTGGACTGGACAAGAGAGTCAAGACAACAGAACATGTGCTTTGCTCTCCTGTAGCAGTCTGTTTTGACCTCTCATCCAGGTGTAGGCATTGGCATTGTGGACCTGGGGTATGAACGTCGGCTGGCCAGCCAGCTGGGTGCCCACCGCGCTCCCTCCATCATCGGCCTGGTGAACGGCAGGGTGACCTTCTTCCACCAGGCTGTGGTACGGGAGCACCTGCGACAGTTCATCGAAGACCTGCTGCCCCACAGGCTGGTGGAAAAGGTAACTGGAGATGGCCTAAATACTATGTGTGCATTCTTTAATGCAAGACATGTAAAAACACCCATTTAAGTTGAATGGAGTTTAAGGATATAGTTACTTTTTAAAGTTCTGGGGGCTTTGTAATCCATTTTAGGCCTTTGGACAAAGTAAAAGTCAGCTAGTCACGGTCACAATCACCGTGGGCTAAAGTGGACTGACATTTTATTTAGAATGAATACATTGTGAACTAATGTGGTTTCCATTATTCATCCAGATCACAGATAACAACTACCTGCCTTTTCTGAGTAGCTGGCATGTGGAGAATAAGCCCAGTGTTCTCTTGTTCGACCAAGTACCCGTGGTTCCTCTGCTCTACAAGGTGAGAGACTTGCTCACACACACAAACACAGAACCGTACAATTCTACAATTGAACCATGGGAGGAGGAGGGAGGGAGGGAGGGATGGATGGACAGTGAGAAAGAGAGAGAGAGAGAGAGAGAATTGGAGTGTGGAAGATTTTAATGAAGCAAACTCGTTTTTATTTTGAGTGAAGAGGTCAAGGTAAGGAGGTGAAATGGATCAAGAGTCATGCAGAGATGTGAAATGTAAAAAAGTGAAGATGTTGAGGTAACAGGGTTAGCAAATACTTCAAGGCCCACTGTGAGGCAATAGCCATGCTTCATGGGACATATTAGTACAGTTGGAGCACAGTTTTGACTTTTTGGCTAGAACTACCCTTTATATAAAATCAGTTATCAGACTGCCATTAACTCTCCTCTCTCACACTCTTTCTCTTTGTATTTGCCCCTTCCACTCTCATCCTTCCTCTGTCTTCTCCAGTTGACAGCGTTCGCCTTCAGGGACTATGTACGTTTCGGCTACGTGGACCAGGGCGAGATGTACAACACTAGGCTACTGCGCCAGTTCAACATCAACACATACGCCCCCACCATGCTGCTGTTCAAGGAGAACACAGAAAACCCTGCTGACATCATCCAGGTACACCCAACCCAGCCAGCAGCCTAGACCACTGCTTTCCTGGTTTAGTGATAATGACGCTTAGTCTCTCTCCATTTTTTTCATTCTGCAAAATGTGGTGGATTCTAGCCATAGATATCTTACTGGTTCTAGCACACCTCTTCCCTCTTACACTTTCCTTTCCTTCCCCCTTTACATCCCTTCCTCCTCTCCCTCCCAGGCCAGAGGGATGAAGCGACAGATCATGGATGAGTTTGTCTCCAACAACAAGTTCCTGCAGGTGCCGCGGTTGGCCAACCAGCAGCTGTTTGATGAGCTGTGTCCTATCAAGCAGTTCCACCGACGCAGGAAGTAAGAGATTGTATTGGTAGACTCACAGCCCTTGGTCCTGTACTTACACTTCAGAGGTTCAGCCTTGCTCTTACACTCCCTCTCTCCACCCTCTCTTAAGCCTCTTTCACACATGCATCCAGAACTTATCTAGACATTACTCAGAGGGGTCCAAATCAGTTGGTCTGGAAATTAAACAGATTTTACCCACCCAGCACCCTAGTCTAAAAGTGTGAATGGAGCAGAAGATTCTCCGGAGTATTCTCTACGAGCGAGTGGGCATGTTGATGACGTATATCATACGACTGGCACGAAACCGGGATAATACAATGTATATCGCTCTCCACCATTTCGTCGATACTGCGGATACGTCTAACTAAATTTAGTATTGACATCAACGCAAAAACAACCACTGAGAGTGAGTCTGTCACTTCATCCGCCATCTTCGTGCTGTAAACAAAACACTGCGATTTCCGCAGCGTACTTTTTGCGTCATGTCCCCTTGCCTAAACTAACAGGAGTATTTTCTGTTGTTGCATCCGAAACAGACATTCTCTGGTGGTGTGCTGTATGTGTGGAAGGGCAGCTCCGGTTAAAGTGCAGACCTGATTCTCTGGAAAATATCCAAAGTGTATATCTGAAAGAGGCTTTAGTCCCTCACTCGAATAAACCGCTTTTGTAGTAGGCTTAGATCAAACGAGGCTTCCCCTCACCAATTCCACACGAGTGGAAGTGAAAGGAAAATAAGGTCTTAGTCAAACGGACCCTGACTTTAATAATATGACAACACTAAGGAGCGGTGAGATAAACAGAATAATTGAAGGAAAGGCATCAGCATAGCTGTGACCACTGCAAAGCATTGTGGTTAGGTAATCCATCCAAGTGTTAATCTGGACTGGGCAGCCCTCTGTTGTTTGTAATATTTTCCTATTAAATCACTATTAGCACAGTGACAACAGGATCACTTTTTTTTCTTTTAAGGCATTTTTAATGTATTTGTAGCATTTTTGGATGTAACTCCCAGTATTTTCTAATGGAAGGTAACTATTTTCTTGTGTTTGAGCTCATGACCCCTTCAGTGCTTTCAGACGTTTTGATACATGAATGTGATGTGAGGCACACATCAAATCTGTCACCAAATCTGCCTTCTACCACCTTCAAGAACATCAGGCCTTTACTCACCGACTCCGTGGCAGCGACCCTCAATCACGCCTTCGTCACCTCCCTCTTTTCCATTGTTAAGTGCCTTGGGTACCTTGAAAGGCGCTCTTAAATGAAAGTTATTATTATTATTATGATTGCTCTTAGGTACTGCGTGCTGCTGATCACAGGTGAGGACCAAGCCTTTGTTCCAGGCAACAAGGCCTTCCTGGCCTTCGCCTCAGCCAACTCCAAAGAGGTGCTGCGGTTTGCCTACGTCTACCAACGCCAGCAGCAGCCCCTCTGTCAGGCGCTATTCCAAAACCAGGCCGCACTCTCACCTCAGGTCAGTAGCGGAAACACACACAGTACATATGCATACACAGCTATACGAACAACTGTTCTGAAAGTACATAAACGTTCCTGTAGATTAGATTAGATTAGATGGCTCTTTATCGTTATGCAGCAGTACAAAACAAGAGAGAGGCACACATCACTATACAATAAACACATTTAAGGGCAACAGGCTGTATATAAAACATCCTAAAAAAATACAAAAAAATAAATATACAAAAAATATACAAGTAGTCTGCCATGGTCAGAAAATAACATGGCCAAGTGAGTAAAAATGATCTACAAACAAGTCCAGTTTTTGGGTTTATTTTGTCTCAGTCTTTTCATTGAGTTGTTGTGTGTTATTCAACAGTGTTTGCTTAATGTGATCGGAGTCACGTGCTGACATCCAGAGTTCACTCTGTCGTGGGAAGGGGTGGGAGGTGGGACATCCAGCTAGCAAATGAGAAGAATATGCAGACACCATACCGTCCTCTACAACCAACTTTGTGAAAAACTACTAGCTCAATAAGTAGGCTGAATAGGCTTGCTTAGAGCACAACAAAAGAAAGAGGACTAATTTACTTATTACCCATAACAAAAAAAAACGAGCAGTGTTTTAAAATGTTTACATTGTTCTCCAATGACTTCAGTATGAGTTTATTTTAATAAAATTTGTGTTTGAGTATTTATTAGCCAATATGTCATCTAAATGTTGTTTTTTCGGTTTAATACATTTACACACAAATCGCAAACATGCCCATAAAATCATATCTTGTTTGCTATACTGAACTATAAACAAACATTAAGGACAATGTGCACTGACACTTATTCAAAGCACACAGAAATGGAGCTTGTACCGGATAAATATTAAATGCTCAGAATTTGATATGTGTCAGATCAGGTGTCTGCATTCGGAGACTCTGCCTAGCATCATCTTGCAGTAAAACTGTTTTATAACCCTACTGATTGACAGGTGGTGATTCTCGAGCGGCGAAGCCAGGCTGGCCGGGTCCTGTACCGCTCTGTCACTGGTGGCTGGAATGGCAGTGAAGAGGATAAGCACCGCCTCCACGAGCAGCTGGAGCTCCTACAGAAAGACCCCGCCTACCTGACGTCAGACGCCACCCTGCCAGAACTCAACAACGAGATGGCCCCTGTAAGACATCCACTCACCTCCTGTCATTATGCTAACGGCATTTATACACACACGCACGTCAGTCTGTTTCTAACTGGAGCACTTTTTGATTAATCTCATTATTTTCTATTTCATTTTCCATCTCCCAGATGTTTCTCATTCAGTGGATGAATGCTGCTTATGATTACTTCCTGCAAATATATGACGACCTTCTGTACTCAAATTGGTAAGACCACACTCATCCAGGCAGCCTCTCGGCATCAGTAAATACAGAGCAGGACAGACAGTGAGGTGTGATTCCTGTGACATTTCTGAAATGGTCTTTGATAATGTTAATGTCTTTTTTTTTATTAGTTCAAATTGAGCTCTTCATTCTGACACATATGTCACTTTTTGTCACAACTGGCAGGTTTTCAGTAAAGTAAAGTTAACATGTTAAACTTTCTCTCCTCCAGGCGAGAGATGATGCCCATCCTTTCGCTGATCTTCTCGGCTCTCTTTATCCTCTTTGGTACCGTCATCATCCAGGCCTTCAGGTGAGAGAGGCATGGGCCTTTTTGAGTCTTAATATGTAGGTAAAGGTGTCTGCGCTCTCCCTTTAAGTCCAAAAAGAAAAACAATGTATCAGGTGCGTAAGTTCAAAAACATGAAAAACCAAAAAGATGTATTTACGTAGTGATAAAAAGGTGCAAAAAAAGAAACAAAACGTTTCAGTCGACCGTCCTGGTTGGGGATCCCTCTCTGAGTAGCCCCTCCCAAGGTTTCTTCCTTTCCCCCCCTGTCCTCTGTGAGGGTCCAAGGCTAAAGGATAGGATAAATTGTTCTCACACTATGGGCTACACAAATAAATGTGATTTGATTTATTTTATTTTTTAGATTTAGATCACTTATGTATCTCTTTTAATCTTTTTTTGAATCTGTGCACTTTTATTTGATGTGAAGCACATTGCATCTTAATGTACAAAATGTGTTTTATAAATAACATTTAATTTGATTTGAAGAGACCATCATCCGTTCTGTAGACTAAGAGCAACAACCAGACGGATATATCAGCTTGGACAATAATTGAAACAAGCCACCAGGCCAACTCAAACAATGGATCAGTTATCCTTTTTAGCCTTTCCAATCATTTGCTTAAACTTTTGACCTCAATTTCCTTTTCAAAAAGTGTCTATTACATAATGCTGGGTCCAATTGTTTATCTCATTTGTCATTTCACCATAATTATTTCTGGTCTTGATTCCATTAGAGATCACATACTGGCCTGATAATGTAATGTGATTCAGGTTAATTAGTTTCATAATTACTAGTGTGACATTTGTGATTTCCCTTCTGTGGTCCATTTTCAGTGAGTCAGGAGATGACAAGCCCCAGAAACCAAAACCAAAGGAGCCACCCAAAACGGAGGAAGATGCATCTAGTAGAGCCAGCACTTCGAGGTAATGATGATGATATCTTTTCCATCCTCTTAATTTGCTGTATATGTATAGATGTGAACAAGTTGGCCACACCACTGAAATCCAATCCGTGGGATTATAGACACTTTTTGAAATCTGTATTGGTACTAATGTTTTGTGACGTCTTGGATAACTTTTTTTGAGTTATGACGATCTACGAGTCTGAGGTGTATCCACACAGCCATAATTAAGGTGCTCAAGAAATCGTAGCTTTTGGCTGTATTCTTCCCAAGGGAAATAGGCTCACGATGGTAGTAAAGTTCTCTGAAATTCCCCTTGCCTCTACTAAGGTACTTAATTGTATTTCTCAATCTGTGCCACCATCCATCTTTCATCCTTCTATCCTTTCCTCACCCATCTAACTTGACTTGACTTTATCCCTTTGTCACTTGCTTTTCCCTCCTTCTTGTTTTGCCTGCCCCTATCCTCCTCTCTCTCCATCTATCCATTTGTCCATACAGCCGTCCCCCTAAGAAGGACTTTGTGGAGGTGACAGAGCTGACAGACATCACCTACACCAGTAACCTGGTCAAGCTGAGGCCCGGCCACATCAATGTTGTACTGGTGCTCACCGAGGCCTCCAAGAATGCCTTGCTCAGGAAATTTGCCAAGGAGGTTTTCTCTTTCTCTGGGTGAGGCCTACATCCTTTTAAATGAAACAATCCGTGAGTGATAGGACAAAGTTGCAATTCTCTGCTAGAAATATTTCTGGTAACATGATTGAAGTCTTGTGATAAAAACAAATTGCAAGTTGTTGGAGTCACTGGTAAGAAGTCTAACTACAAAGGCAGATGGCTAAAATGTTGTATTGTTTTCACTGATCATTGCATGTTCCACTTGCCCATAGGACTCAGACACTCCACTTCTCCTTCCTCAATGCCGACAAGCACCGCCACTGGATGCCCTCACTCCTGGCCTCAACCCCTGACACTGCACAGAGCCTGGAACACTCAGATGATGACGAGGAATCCTCAGACTACACAGGCCACGTCCTGGCCCTCAATGGCCACAAGAAATACTTTTGCCTCTTCAGACCAGTCTTCACTGGGGATGATCCCTGCGACGCCTCGTCCTCTTCTGAGGCCTCATTCTCCTCTACCGGCAGGAGAAAGTCACGCTCCAGGTCCAGGTCCCAGTCTCGATCTCGGTCCCGATCCAGGGAGGACGGGGTCGGCCCGAAGAGAGGCTCTACCAGGGCCACCAGCCTAGAGGTCCACCACAAGCTTGACAGGCTGGGACTGTGGATGGAGAGGCTGATGGAGGGCACCTTGCCCAGGTTGCGTGTCCCCACCTGGCCCTCTCTAGATGCAACCATTAACACCTCCACAGAGAGCTGAGGTGAAAGCTAGAAAGGTGTGAAAGGGAGGGCTAGCAGTCGTGTTCTTGCTGCCTGATTAAGTTCTTTGGCAAGAAATCTGCAGTGCAGCTTAACAGTTTTTAAATGGTTTCCTACGTTCTCTGTCGCACACATATATATTTGCAACATTGAAGTGTAGAAATCTATATTTACAGGATGTCAGTTTTTTCTGTAAGTTAGTGGAGAGCAGATTTGATGGCTTAGGGGAGGATGCTACCTTTGACTTTTAAGATGCACCGTTATTCCTAAAGGCTGGATACCAATCTGATTATCTCTATACACGTATTTTCCTGGTTCGTAATAGCTTAAATATTGCCTTTTATTTTAAAATACTGACAGAAAGATTGCTTAATGATAGAGCCTTTTTAGCTTTAAGTTACGGTACCTTCATATAAGGCTGAGATCTATCTAAGACTAACATGAAGCTAATGAATGATAGACATGCTTGCCACTAGCTAGGCCCATTTAACAGCTGAGTCTATCATGAGTCTGTCACTTCATATCCTTTTGAGGGAGAATTCTGCTTCAAATGATCAGATCTTGCCAAGGCTTGGAAACTGAACCCATTGCACTGACTATATGTGTAAAATATTTGTTTTTGTAAACTCTAAAGAGCCTATTCAATCAAACTTGGTTATTTATCTTGGTCTGCTACTATCTGACACAACCCCTTTTGCATTCCAAGCATGAAGGCATGTATTAAAACGTGGTAAGCAGCAATAAAGAACTTATAAATATAACTACATATAGTATAATTTATATTTACAGTATGATTTGTTTGAGTTTTGAGTTATGAGTTTGAGTTTAATGCTGTTGATCATTTCTGATTGAATAGGGTCTTGTAAATGTTTTCTAGTGCTGCTCATGTCTGATGCTGTTGTTTTGTTTGGGAGTTAAGCATACTGTGCACTGCCAGGTCTGAAGTTCAGTGAGGTAGTTTTGAGAAGTGACATCTGGAACTTGGAAATCTGCCTTTATACCTTTTTCAGTTGGTGTTTTTTTTATTTGTGGCTGACTTGACGTCCTGTTTTGAATTCACTGTCCATTGTCTGAATCAGGGAGAAGTGATGAATCCTACCATGTTCTACTTTTGAGTCTGCCCTTAAATCACTGTAAATGTTAATGCATGGAATAAGTAGACCTAACATCACTGATTAAAGGTGTGTAGTTAAATTGCACTGGCAGCTTTAATGTATCACCCTCTCCTATGTGCTTGCAAAATCCTGCTGTCCTTGTTTTTGTCCTTAATTGAATAATTGGCTGCACACCAAATATTTGCAGTAACACTATAATAATTCATTCAATAATTCAATTCAATAATTCATCCTGATAATTCATCTTTGCTTCTGTGTCAGTTGAATGTCATTTATATCTTTATCCCATTGTTACAGATGAAGTGGAAACACCTTTTTATTTTCTTTATTTATGAAATTATGTAGACAAAGAGTTTGATTAGCTTTGATATTTATTTCATTTTTCCATCATGCTTCTTAAATAAACTAATAAATATTTTTTAGTCTACAGCATTCACATTGGACAAGGAATCAAGACACACGATGACTCCTGAATGTCAACACACGCAACACAGCTTAAATATGTAACTTTACAATGAACATACCATACAAGAACAAATATTTGGCATAAATATAACGTGATACTTGGCAGGTTCATGTCATGGTGGGTCAAAGTATCAGTACTTTTTTTATATGGGGAAACCATCTCAGTACTCATTGGGAATGTTGAACACTTTTTTCATGGACAGGTCCTCTGGGCCAAAGGAGACGGGCAGCAGCTCACTCACATCCATCTTTACATAGGAGCTGTCAGGCTTTGATAGATACACATCCCAGTTTGACCCGAACTGAAGAAGTTCAAGAAAAGCACAGTGAGAATGCATCAGCTTCAGGATTTCTAGAAGCTTATTCTATTGACGATTGATTGATCCAATGACGACCATTCACAGTATGTTCAAAACATTTGGATGCTGGACGTCTTGTTTGTGAGAAGCTGCTAGGTGGCTGCTGTTAACATTTGTTACCAGCGCTAGTGCAAGTGAAGAGGTAAGGAATGAAACCATACCACCAATCTCCCAGAATTAAAACACCAGCGTGAAAACATAAGAGGCTTGATATGTGACCACAGATTGAAAACAAACAAACTCCTTGAAAAACAAAACGATCATACCTCTCTCATAAACTGCCTGCAGCCGCCACATGGGGAGATGAATTGGTCATTCAGGTCACTGCAAGGAACATACGAGAACAAATGAATTTCAGAGACAAAACTTGACAAACAACATCAAGTGTTTAAATGAATCAAGCGGTCCGCATTGTTATGCAGGCAAGCGTGCAACCCTAGGGAAATGGGTTTACTGTGTCTGAACACAAAGGGCATGCGGGGTCTTCACCAAGCCACTGTTTTGGGTGATGGCAATACATCCTAGTTTGCTCCAGTAATGAATCTAACTGTAGATGCCTTCATATTTCTCATATAACTAAGCTGCTTCTCCTGGTGAGGTATTTGCTCTACTACCGATTTCCTCATTTCTAATTGTGTTGCTTAATTCCAGACAGGTTTGCTAGTACATGAATAGAAGTGTCATCGCAATCCTTCATTGCAAAAGCCATTACTCAACAAGATGCGTACACAGGAAAGTAAAGCATGACGAAGAGGCTCTCATGCAACTCTCGCCTGACTGTGACTCACTTCTCATCAAGTGTTAAGGGTTTTCTCTTGCAGGGGCAGGAGGGGATCTTGACTAGGATATGTGGTAGGGGAAACAGGAGAGGTGGTTGGCTTGTAGGGGGACAGGAGAAATCCTTGTTTTTGGTGAAGGGCAAGAGGTACGCTTCTCTCAACTTGCGCACACAGGAGGAAAGCTTGGCTTGGGTAGGGTGCAAGGAAAACTGAGCACAAAGGTAGCGGAAAGTTTATTCATTATTAGGGAATACAGGAGTGATGATGGTTGGCTTGTGTTGGGGCAGGAGGGACACTTGTGTTGGCGGGGACAGGAAGCAAGCTTGTTAAAGGTCTATAGGACTCAGAACTGGACATTACCTGCCGATTGCAATGGCCTTGAAACTTCTGTAGCCTTCAGATACTGCCTTTGAGATAGCATTCCTTTCAGCACACACACCCAGGTTGTAACATGCATTCTCCACATTGCAACCTGCCAAAGACACAAAACTCATCTATGTTATGCAACCTTTAGTAGTAGCACCCAATTTGTCATTCTCCCGTGGTTACCACTACACTGGAATATGGTGAAACCTTCACGCTGGAGAAATGGATTTAAAGGAGTTGCAGATAGAGGGTCCGTCTACGTTTTCCTGACTAAACAGTCCCTTACCTTAGTGGGCCTTTGCACTCTTTGCATGTTTGTCAACTGTTTCCCATTTTGTCCCCAACGTAAAGCAACATTTTGTACATCCCAAGGTGGATGGGACAGTTTGGTAATATTTTTGACCACAGTGTGACAGAGTTACAGTGTTGTTGACACAGTGATGCAATGCCAAGATGTCACTGTAGTTCAGCGGTAGGATTTGCTGACATTGAGGATAACGATTTTACTCAATTTATATAAGTCATAATAAATGGTAACAATGATGGTAGTGGTGACAGCAGAGAGACATTTATCTACATGTCAATATGAAGCCTGGGCTTTTTCACCGTCATTTGAACGGCTGGTTCATCTGTCGTCAGGAAATCATTAACATGGTTGAGCAAAACCCACATCTGATCAAGCTAATGATTAATTACTTTTAACACAAATTATTTCAAAATGGTCACATTAATTAAATCCAGTTCTTGTGATAGTTAGTTACAAAGACATTATGTACTAACAAAAATTCCCTTAGACATTCAAACTAGTTCTTTGGTAGTTTTCCACCACAAAGCAGCGCTCCATGACTCACACAAGTTGTAGCTCACAATTTCATTCCCTTCTTGCTTCATTCATGTGAGGCTACAGTATTGCTCTGTCAAGTCAATGGTAGTTCATTGTCATCATTCATGAACAATGCATTACATTCACAGTACATCATGTTAGATTTACAGAATTCAAGATGTCCAAAGGTTTTTAATGACTGAAAAACTTTTTAACTGGAAAAGAAAATATTTAAATGATCATGACACGCCTATCAACTGTTCAACATTTTGACATTTTTTACATTGTACTGTAATGACTATGGGATGCAGCCACCTTACCTGTGAACACCCTGTTGTCGTCGGCCAGGAGGGCAGCTCCGACCCTGAATTTGCTATAGGGGCAGTAGGCATGCTCCTTTGCCTGCAGGGACATATGGATCAGTTTTTCAACTTTTTCCTGGGTCAACCTCCTCGAGCCTTGGTCCTTACTATGCACCACCTCCCTTGTCAACTTGACTTCCTCCATGCTGGCTGTCGGGTTATGCTTAGTTCACTCTGAGTCAGTGAGTCTGTTGTAGCTCAACTTTTCCCAGCTTTATGTCTGATTGAGGGGGAGGGGAGGGGAGGGTGTTGCTGGCACAGCCAATCCCTTTTGCTTGGATGCCCCCCCCCCCCCCCCCCACACACACACACACACACACACACACACAGTGGCAGGGAGATATGGAAAGGGGGTGTTGTCATTGCCAATATTTGTAATTTTGTTATTGTTTTGTGTTGAAGGAGGGGTGCAGTTATGTGAAAGGTATGTGATAGTCTGTATGAAATTATTAACCTAGTTGCTTTCATCCCTTATCTATTGTCTGTTGCACTTTGGCACTGGTTATACTAACTAGTCACAATTTCTGGTGACTAGTTGTTCTCTTGCCTACCTATGTTGACGGCACTTATTGTAAGTCGCTTTGGATAAAAGCATCTGACTGCAATGTGATGTAATGTAATGTCTGTGAAGTTCAGAGGGCGAGGTTTGTCAGGCATGGCAACATGCACCTTTTCCTAGACAGACGAGCAATAACTGAAACTGAAACAGTTTGAGAAAATATTCATCTTTATTGCAACATTATCTTTCCTCTGCTTTTGGGCTCTGAGTCAGTGGAGAAATGGAGGCTGGAAAGACCAGTGTGACACAAGACATCTCTCTGAAATGGGTGTGGTCCAAGGTTTGTGGTATGATTTTACATCACTATTTTAGAAAACGAAACAATAGATTAACTAGGAACTAGGAAATACAAAGGTGCATTTAGTCGCATATATGAGGAATATATATATATATATATATATATCTATTGCATTGTATTGTTTCTTTGTTTCTTATATAGCTAGGTCTTTACATTTTGACTTTTCTCGGGTGACATTCAGTAAGTGACAAAAAAAATGTCAATTCACTGTGATTTTACACGTGAATTGTTTGTAACTCCAATGGGTTCTCACTCGTGGAAGTACTGTCCAGATTACTTATTTTCATGTTTTCATTTTTCAGTATTCATTTTCCTTCATGTGTCATTATGGTTAGACTTTTTTGTTTATAGTGTCTGAAATTCATTGGAAATTGAATTCTATAGAAAACACCTACTGGGCGTTAAGATGCATTATAATCTCCATAGCAATAGAGAGTCGTACTCTGTGCTTTTGGCATTTGTTGATACTGCCAGGTATTCAAAGTCTCACTAGCTGTCCTGGATGATCCAGTTGATCCATCGTCCGTAGTTTCTGACCTTGGTGTAGACACCAGGGAAGTAAGGGTTGGCACAGCTGATGCCCCAGGACACGATACCCTCAAATATATCATTACAGATAAGAGGCCCTCCTGAATCACCCTGTAGACAGAAAAGGAAAAACTACAATTGTCATAGAGTACTTTGTGTTTGGGTAAAAAGACACACTTTTAAACATAAAACAAGTGTTTGATGTGTGGCAGCTAAATCCCCCGTCTCTGGAACCATGTGTGCCCCCACTGGCCTAGGATTGATCCTGATAGAGTCTCCCTCTCTGCTCTCCAAACGGCAAAATAAACAAAAATATTTAAAAGTGAGTGGGCTGCCCACTGTCCTTTAAAACAAACACGTCTGGCAAATCATCTGCTAGCCTCTCTTGCCCCATGCTCTTTCATTTTCGTTGTGTTTAATTTGGCTTGTGAGCTTAAAAATGGACACAAAAAGAAATCAAAGAAGCCACAGAAATCCTTCTGAGGCTGTAGCCGAGACCTCAACTCCTCCAGATTACCTCAATTTTTCAAAGACGCTGTTCATCCCCCCTCCCGCCCCACACAGACCTCTTTGAATTAACTCTTTTGCCCCACCCAGCCAGCTCTCTTCCTCACCTGACAGGAGTCCTTGCCTCCATAGCGAGAGCCGGCACAGATCATGTTCTTGGAGATCCTGAAGAAGTAGTAATACTGGCAGTTGGGGAAGAAGTCCACATCCACAGCCCTCAGCACGGGGGACAGTTGGTGGTTTTGTAGGCTTGTCAGACCCCAGCCGCTAACTGTACACCGGGTACGGCCGGTCAGGGGGGGGGCGTTCGGGCCTGGCAGGGTGGCTGGCTGGACCGTGTTGTTGAGGATAGCTGGCCGGTCCAACTGAACCAGAGAGGTCACGCGGTTCGTCAAGCAGTTAGGATAACAGAAAATATCAATCAATCAGTCAATTTAACAAGCAAGCATTCAAGCAGGCCTTGTATATTTGTATCACAAAAGGAATTCCCAGTATGTTAAAAAGGATTATTTCTCTTCTGTCTATGCAACTGATTCACAATCGATATACACAAAGAAAATGGAAGAAAATTGTGTAAGGATTAAATCATGGTGGCCCTATATATATATATATATATATGAATAGATCAACATTGTAGATGATGTTTTATTCAGAGAGGGGGTGCTATGTGTCTGGGTTCCCCTCAGGCATTTAAACGAGAACCCACAAGATATCTCTCCATACCTTGATCATCATGATATCGTTGTCAAACGTCCAGTAGCGGTACATGTAATGGATGATGATTTTGGAGACGCCGAACACCTGCTCTAAGCCCTCCACTTGCATGATGTTGTGCTCACCCAGGATCACTTTGATCACATGGTGTCTGCAAGAGCACAGTGAAGGGTTAAAGGGAAGGGTTAGGCTTTTTCCGATACCCACCCTATTGACCACTAATCAAATGATCCACCATTTCTTTAAAAGTTACATACAAATCCTTTCAAGTAGTTTTATTACTCATTCTATGCTATTGAGAAATTCTACGCTATGAGAAATGGTTCAATGGCTAACAGGAGGCTGGTGCCAATCACAGAAATACAAACGTGAAAACCCTTTGAATCTCATAGAGATCAGAACCATAGGCTTCTTTCCCTTTCAAATCCAATCTACCGACTGCAATCAACCATGTTGCGTGTGCTACAGAACTTCATGGGATCTCTACTGGTTAACTAAAAAACCATGAAGTGGAAAAAAGAAACTGCAGACGGACTACTGAAACGCACCCATGCACCCCACACTGTGAGCATAGGCGGGGTTTGACATTGGAGCTGGGGGGGGCAGACGAACCAGGAAAAAAAGGAAATTTTATCGTGTCATCAATACAACGGGCCAACGATAATAGAAGACAATATGATCCGCCAAGTTTGCCACAAGGCCATAACACGCAATAAAACACAGCACGTCTAAAAACGTACCACCAAACCTAGACCACCTCGTCCTTTACCACACATATACGGCCGTGTATTTTGCTCTGACAGACGCGCACACAATTGATATATAGGCAGCATACTGGCAACCATACTGCTATGGCTACATCACATCCAATAAACTAAAGAATGATCAGAAAGACCCAGCCGTTTCAGACCAAGTCAAATCTCATCATTTGTTTGTAATACATAGTAATATTACTAATCTCACTGACATTAAGGTGCACTCAGTGTTGAATTGAAAAATGACACATGAATAGGCCTACCTACAGATTTGAACGCCACAGGTCTGAAAGTGCAGTAACTCACGGTCTCCAGCAGTGGGCGGCAGACACCACCCACTGTGGGCTGATGAGGGTCCCCCCGCAGAAGTGGAAGCTTCTGTACTGGAGGGAGGCTTGGTACTTGATAGAGTATGGCGTGACCTCCTGACCCCCGATGATTCTATTCCCCCACACACCTTGAAGCAGAGAGAGAGAGAGAGAGAGAGAGAGGGATGAGACAAGACAGGGATTCTGAACAGTAGAGGGCTAAATCAAATAATTTCGAAACCCAGGTAAACATTTTCATGAAGGCTGTGGAAGATACAACTCATGAAAAGTAATGTTGATCTGTTCTATTCTATTCTATTCTATTCTATTCTGACCTGTGGCCTGTTTTACAGCTCCCATATTCCAGTTAGGTGGGTGTACATGGATTCAACCCTGTATGACTGATGGTCAAGCTCAAAAGGTATAGGGAATGCCATCGTTCATTACCTGCAACGTTGAGAACGACCAGGAGGAGGAGCCGTGAGAGATGGCAGGTTTGAACCATGGTCACCTTGCTTGGCACCGACAAGAGAAACACCAGAGGTAGTTAATATCACAGACACAGAACTGGCCGTAAAAACCTCCCTCCATTTTTATATCAACGTATCGATGGAGAGAAAGACCTGGATCTCATTAGAGAAATGCTTGGCTCCTCTTGCATTTCTCAATTGCACTGTGTGTGTGTGTGTGTGTGGTTATGACAAAGGAATGATTTCTTTGGGGATATGCTGTGCAACCCCTGTAACCAAAAGTAGAAAGTGTCATTATTCTAAAGCACCGTCGACTTAACATCATCTCTGGTCAGTGGTTTACAGTTTACAGTTACAAATAAAGTAAAAACAAGGGTTTTGGGACACGTCTCACTCATGGTATTGCCCATGATGTCTTATTCGCAATCTGAACATTTGTTTCTGCGCAAACATCAATCCCTGTATCAATTTTTTTTTTTATTGTTCAAGGCATTTTTGGAGGATAAATTCATTGACCTACATAAAATCATCTGCTTTTGCAATGCACATAGTTGCACTCAGTGACCCTTTACCCACAGGTATTTATTCTAACAATGATATCTAAACAAACTAAGACACTGATGATACAATTTAATCCAAACCTTACCTTATCAAGCGAGAAAACAAATGCTGGCAGGGCAGGCAGTCCGAATGCACATCCACACACTTGCACATACACTCTCACACACTCCTGTCACACCCAGATATAAGGCATGGGAACTCTTTGGCCTCTTTTATACTGTAACCATACCTGCTCATTTTCATTGTCTCCTGGCATTTTCCACCATATATCTGTGTGTCGTGTAGTGAGGCAACTCCTTCCTTCTGTGGTTGTCTTTCTTTTTTTACACACACACACACACACACACACACACACACGCACACACGCACAAAGCAGAGAACTTGACCTAGTACATGACAAAAGCAACAGTCTTCTGTCTTCTCCATTATTAGGCCTTTCCTTCAAAGGCCTTTGTTCTTCAGCCCGTTGTCCACTAATGGGAAGAAAGTAAATCTTTAGGGAGATGAAACCCAACAAGCTAGAGAAATGATAGAATATACCCTCTAGACTTGTTGTTGCTGTGTCCTGTGATGTTACAGGAGGCAGCACAAAGGTTGTATGATTGTCTGCTTATGATATATTAGCCTTCTTCTGCAGTATTGGCCTGAGATACAATATGGTGGTCAGAATTTGCCAAATCAGAGTAAGGGACACCACACTGGAACACTGTTTAGTGTGTATTCAATACACATACTTCACCTGAAAAAAAGAAAATCTTTAAACTTTACGTCATCTGCCTTTCTGTTGCGCCCATTTGATCTTGGGGCAACAAGAAACGGGTGAAAGGCAAAATGCACATGGTACACAGCCTAGCCTGTATATGTGCTAATTTGACTGATCCAAAACTCACATACTTTCTCCGCTAATCCATCCATCTTCCCAGCACTTTTCATATTGAGTTCCCATGACTTGTGGTGTACACAGGGGCGGGTTGCCACATCACTCACAGTTTCCATACAGTCTGCGCTCCCCAAGGTGTCATTCCAACCGTGATGTGAAAGGCGATACCGTGCTCTTCTCTCCCTTAGGTACTAATCTGAGGTGAAAAACAAAGAAACAAAGATGTGTGTGTGTGTGTGTGTGTGTGTGTGGCTGACGTCCACAAAATGACATGTGCAGTATGCACAAGTCTGAGGGAAGCACACGTGACACCAAAGTATAAAAACTAACAGAATTGTTTTTCCTTCACACAGAGGAAGTGTAACTCATGATTTTGCAAATACAAAAAAAAACAATTTGCAAATACAAATTTATTTTTCTTGCTCAAATTGTTTTTCACTCTTGCAAATCATGAGTTACACTTCTGAAAATAGTTTTGGCAGGGAAATATCTTCATAGTTTCTACTTTTAAATGTACTCAAGTATTAAAAAGTAAAAAGTAAACTTTTTTATTGTTGCAATGGATAGACAATGCTGAAGTTAAATAACAGAGGAGACTTTTTTGCATTAAAATTGCTTAAATGCATTTCTCCATCGAATTTGAAAAAACATGTCGAGGTAAACTAACATGGACAGCACTCACATCACAGCGTCCAGTTTTAAAGTTGGCCAAACTACAGCCTTCTAAAAAATTAAAGGGATAGTTCAGTTTTTTATACTTGGATTCAATATCGCAAATCCTAAGGTTCTTGTCAAAGACTTGAAAAGCATTTTTAAATCAGCAATACGGTTACTGAAAATGTCCACTGGAAGCTTGTTAGCATTTTGTAGCAATGCTAGTGGAAGCTAGTGGCTAGCTTTTCTGACTGTCATACTATGATGAGGTGTCTATAGAGTGATGCAGGGATGACGTATTTTGTAGGCCAACCCGGAAGTTAGCATCTCCCTGGTTCCCTCGACAAAAAGCCAATGGGATTTTTGCATTGGATTTTGGATTATTGCAGAAAATAAGCTCTGTGGCAAACAAAAGTTATGCTATAAACGAACTACACTACGGTCGCATGACTTCAACATCACCACCACTAAAAATACTGAAAATACTATAAATTAATACATCTACAAGTTGGAAAGTTTTAGTTAGAATAGTTTGGAAGAGCGCAAGTGTAAACGCAACTAGAGGCTGTAAAGACGGACTAGTGAGTAGATGAGTTACCGTGTTCGGCGTGATGACGTTTCATGTCCCCGACAACCTCTGTAGTCTCATTTAGCCACTTGTTAGCAATTGCCTTTTTTAAGACACGTAAAAGCTTCAAAATTCACGAGTGGGGTATTTACTGACGTATTTCATGTCGTAGAACAAAACGTGAAAATCTCTTAAGCTTGTGTTAACCACAGACCTTATTTCAGGCATCTAACCAAAACCCATTCAAAACACCCATAGACTTCGAGACGAGGGAAACGGAAGTGCAAAAATACTAACTCATTTCCTGGTTTTAGGACTCATTCCTGCACCACTCTATAATGAAAGAGCCCCAAAGATCCCCAAGGACCAATCAGCAAGGGTGGGCGGGTTAATTTTCTCTTGAAGGGGATCTGATTGGCTGTTTTAAATCTATCTAAAATATTCCCAAAATATTCATCTCATGGAAAACAACGTTCAGCTTGAATGCACATGAAGCAGCACCACGTTGTGAATCAGTCACAAACTAGGTAAGGGTAACTGTTGGGTATGTGTTTGCACCAGGGGCAAGGTTCAGCTACTCTGTTTGCTTTGTCCACCGTTTCCTTCAAGGAAGCTTGGATAAGAGTGGACAGGTGCAGGCAATGTTGTACCTGGCTGTCGTCAATCCACAACATGTCAAATTAGCAGTTTTCTCAATGGAGGTATGTGACCGCGACCTGCCTGTGAAGTCAGGTTAGTTAGTAGGACCAGGAAATACCTTGCAGTGGGAGGCCACACATGGCTGTCTCTCCCTTTCTACTGGGTGGAGCATCAATTATTCAGCTACTTCTACATGTGGGACAGGAGGAGGTGAGGCGGTTTTTCTCTCCCATGCTGTGGATAATGCTGACTTCCCAGGAGGCTGATGATGATAATGAGGATGATCATGCTGATGATAATGAGGCGCCATTATTATTATTGCAGACATAGATTCATTGATGATTCACGCTCACACAGAAAGACACTTGTGCTTTTCAGCTGCCTAGAATACCTCTTTGTTGTCTTGACTCGGTCCCCATGTTCACACATTTCCCCACAGACACATGACAAAGCCGCGTACACTCGGCTGCATAGAACACACACACACACACGCACGCACGCACGCACACACACACACACACACACACACACACACACACACACACACACAGTAGGCCGTTGAAACATTTCAGCAGGGATAAGCTGCAATGATGACACAGACGGGCCACACTGATACAGTATAGATGAACCAGCTTGGCACAGCACCCGGGGTTGCCATGGCAACAATGTAAGGCCTTTCGACAAGTTGTGATAGCGATGGGTTGAGGGGAGGACAGTTTTTGAAGGTGAACTTTGTTAGTCTCTCTTTCTTTATCTCGCTCTTCCGCTCTTTCTTTCTGTCTCTCAATCATATACTGTTTGGCCCTGGTTCTGCATGATCCAGGGACAATGAAACTGAAAACTTTTATTTATTTTTTTCCAGAGGAAACCCGAGGATAAAGGCTGATGAGATTGACTCCTTCTGTTTCAGGAACCAGAGTGGATGCTGTGGCTGGGCCAGCAGGCAGGACAGTAGGACAGTGGTAGTCTGGATAGTTCAGCTGCTGGTATGGTGTAGGATATATAGCTATCATGAACCTGCTGATGTGTCTGTGTTGTATGCTGCTGGAACTCTTGGTGGCAGTCAACTGTGAGTATGTAGTGATTATGAAGTTATGTGAAAGGACCACATGATGCTTTGTTAAGTTTTAAATGTTGGATTCTATTGAGCTTTTAATGCTGTTTGCGGCCACACCAGCGACAATGTCTTTCAGTCAGCAAATATTAAAGAGGGACTTAAATGGAAGAAGTGTGCGCTATTTCTTGAGAATTGTCATTTTTCTGCCATAGTTTTGCTTTTAGAACAGGTACTATATGATCTTTTTCAACCATATATTTTGCTTAGAATTTCAATTTGTAAGGAGAAGACATTTTTTTTCTTCTGTCCCTCTTCTTTTTATCTCAGATTACACGCACTCCTCAACAGTGCTAATCCAAAAATCAAATATATTCCTACACAGCATACGCATCCACCCACCATTACAGGGAGGACTTGTGGATATCCCCAAGAGAAATGACGATTATTCATATTATGTCTGCTAGCCTGACGCCAATGGTCTGCTGTTGAGCTGTTGCATAAAATGAGACAGGGCAAGCCCTCACTCTAATGTTTCAAACGCCAGTGTGATGTAGTGACACCAGAAGGTCAGGCCATATTGGATTACCTTCATTACGCATGGCCTCCCAGGTGACAGAAAACCACTAATTGTTAGCCCAGGTCAATGGGCTTGAGGGGGAGTAATAGATGTCCACCATTGTTCCCTGAAGTTCTTCCATGATTTATAGGACGGACTTTTTAACCCTGAACCAAAAGAAATAATCCATACCCGTGGATCTGTTCCCTGTAAATGGATAATCTGTAGGGTGTTTAGAGGTTTAAATCATAAAAGTGTTTTCATGAAAGTGTGAAGGAACCCATTTCAAAACTAAAAGTAGAGGAAAGCTGCTTTTGATTCCATTCTCTTTACAAACATGTTTCACTGACATGCAGCAATTTCCCACCACACTTCAACAATTGTAATTCCAGCTGCCACGGCCCCTTTGTCCTCCTTGTCAAGTAAAGCACAGTGTTTGTGTTTCCATGCAGGCAAGGTGCAAGGCATCCAGGGACGTATAGTCGGCGGTTACACCCCTGCACCAAACTCCATCAAATACATTGTGTCACTGCAGAGCACCAAGGGCCAACACCTATGTGGCGGATCATTGGTTCACAAGTACTGGGTGCTGACCGCAGCGCACTGCAACATTGGGTAAGACTGTGTTGATGTTTTTTACTGTTACCGTTCCATATGTGTGACTCAATTTGATGTTATTTCACTCTCAACTGTGAAGTGTGTGTTGTGGTTGAACTTTGCTCAAGCAAAGAAACACATGCAAAGCCATTACATTGTTCTGGCAAAAAACATCCAAATAATGCTTGGGAGCTTTCAGTGCAATCTGTAGAGGCCACAGTGCAGAAGCTAACATGGCATGATTTTACATTGTCAGCAGATGGTCCAGCAGACATGGGTAGGTAATGTCAAAAAGAAGTTGCTTAGTCATGAAGTAAAGTTAACCGTACAGAGCACCGTACAGAGCACCGTACAGAGCATTGGGAAGTCAAATAGCACACAGTGTGTGTGTGTGTGTGTGTGTGAGGTGTGATCTTGTCCGGATCAAGGAAATGGGGTAAGTTTTTGTCATGGCGCCCAGCTTGCACACAGTAAGCCATTGTTCCCTGACAAACCATTGATAAACCCCTTTGTAATCAAAGATGTTATCAAACCTGGGAGTATCCGATGGATTTAAATTGCTTTGGTCTGAATTAACCACATTTGATCATTTTAAAAAAAAATCAGTGGCATCCTTGTGGCTCAGGCGCGATCCACATACCCTCGATGTTGTGAGTTCACTCCCATCTTTCTTGTCCATTGGTATACAATCTGATAAAACAGAAATACTACTGCAGTTATCAAAAAGACAGAGTGAGAATGTCAAGTCAATCAGTTTATCATGTTTGCTCCTATTTGTGGTGTTGTATATATGCTGTTTTTCTTCCCTATTTTGTTTTGTTTTGGATACGGCGGTGTGAAATGGAACTCTTTTCCTCATCCTTTAGGGCAGAGCACATGATGATAGTAGCGGGCGACTACACCTTAAATACCTTTGAGGGTACTGAGCAGTATTCCAAACCCCACATGCTGGTTACCCATCCCCTCTACAACAAGAGCAACAACAATGCTGACATCATGCTCATTAAGGTACTGCAGAAACAGTGTAGAGATATATTAGAAATGCAATATCATGAAAGGTCTTGTGCTAGTAGAGCTACAATGTAGGACTTAGTAGGACATGTATCATTTCCAACGTGACACCATTATGTACAGCATGCAGAAAGAAAGTAATACGTCCTGATTTGCTTTGCCATTGTACATGCTAGATTTATTTTGATAAGGTTTTCAATACAGGCACACGTGAGTGACATCACCACTGATATCCAGCCAACCAAACATGCTAAGACGTCAAATGTTTCGTCTTAGTTCTGTCTCCCAATGCTTTATCTGTCATGATGGTTACTACTTTGTGTTGCGCCTTTGTAAAATACACATGCCACATAACACATACAGGTTCATTTTTATACTGAGTAACTGTCTTCTGAATTTCTGTCCAGTTGCGGGCCCCCCTGGTGCTGAACAAATATGTGTCGCTGGCCCCCCTCCCCAGACAGGGCACCAGTATGATAGAAGGCCGGGTGTGTCGGGTGTCTGGGTGGGGCTACACCAGTCTGGGTGGAGGCCAGGCTCCCTTCACTCTGAGGACGGTCAATGTGCCCATTGTCTCTACTGCAAGGTGTAACAGCAGCGAGTCTTTCAACGGCAACATCACAGCAAACATGATCTGTGCTGGCTACGGCAGTGGTGGAAAGGACGCATGCAAGGTACAGGAGCAGACCTGGAACAATCATTACTTCAAGTCCTTTCATTGATGTCACGCAGCTACCTTAAACTGTTTCAGCTGCAAGTTGAGTGGAGCTTTGCACTGTTAGGGCTGTCCAGTGAGTCCCGTTGTGACAAATAAGGTCAATCAAGCTTTGAAAAGTCATTAAAACTATTTTGAAAGGGTGAATTCACCCATGTATCCAAGACACTAGTGAGTCCTGGCCTGGGTCCAGTGTGTATCTAACAGCACAAGATAATCTTCTTTACATTGGAGCAAACAATACGTTTTGGGAAGCTCATCGCCATGACACTATGTGGATGTACAGTTCATTATGTGAGCACTGGTTTGGCTACTGTGCTTTATTGAAGAGAGTTGGCAGTCCATAACCCTAACCCTCAAGAATTGTATTAGTTTACAATATTGGTAGGGAAGACAGGAAAGCAAAGAGGAATGTGCAACAGCATAGCAGAGCCAGGAGTCAAACCCTGCAAAAGGCAGTCCCACCAGGATTTCGCAATTTTTTTCTGATTATTGCGGCCCAACATGATTGAATTTGCAGCGGCTTTTATCAAAAATTGCGATGCAATTTGCGATATTTTTCGTGTTATCTTGTGGTAAAACAGCAGGAATTGATGAAAATTTCGAGCCCCCCATCCTCCCCAAAACATTGTAAACTGCCCACTCTGTTTTTTGAGTTGTTTTTTTTAAAGTAGTAGAGTAATCGTCACACATTAACACCTCCTGGGGCCGCCGGCTGAAAACTAGTTTTACTACACATGATCTCTGTCTAGTGCCTATCTTTGTCTTTCATTCCTTTTTAATCCTAGTTTTCTTTACATTATTTTTGTTTGTTTTTTTCCCCTTTAGGCTGCAATGCAGCATATCTACAGTTTGCCATTGTAGCACCTGTAAAAATATTTTTTTTTAATACCCGCCCAATCCCTTCAATGTTTTGTTTAATAATATACTGTGGCATGTAGTTATCTGGTCAGTTCCAGGTTTATTGCACCTGCCAGTAGGTGGCGGAGTGAGCGGTTTGTAGTTAATTTTACTGGAAGACATAGAAGAAGGCGAGTGGGAGTGGTTGGTCTGTGCCGATAGTGGGGAATGGTGTGTGTCAGGTGCTACCTTATAGCCAACTTGCATGCTTTACAAAATATTGCCACAAAGTAATAAGATTAACGTTTTCTTTGCTGTTTGCTGCCAGTTTGACAGAGACAAGAGAGAGAGGTCCGGAGCGGAGAACACACATCAACCCAGTCACCGGCCTGTTAGCAGCAAATCAACTTGAACAGTTTATAAAATGATTAGGCTACACCGCGGCGCGGCCCGTCCAACCGGCCCAAAGACCTACCGGGATTCGTCCCGGTTGTCCCGATTGGCCACTCCGGCATTGTCCTCGTGTGTAACAATATCAAAGGCTCAGGATAACAAGAAAGCAAATGGTGCAAATTGCATATTTAAATAAAAAACAACCTCCCGAACATGTAGGAGTGTTAATGTGGAAGCATTGTGCCAATTTGACTGTTTTATGCGGGAATATTGCAGGGTTTTGGCAAAATTGCAAGCTCTTGCAAGTATTGCAGCAGTTAGTTGAACTTGCGTTAATTCTAGCGATCGCAAGATCGCAACATCTTGCACTGAAAAGGCTGCAAATGCAACCTGACACACTGCAGGGTGGTACACTGGCCTGTGGCGGCACTCTACACACTGAAAACTATGAGCCAAGAGTTGGTCAAAGTGCAAATAACAGTTTGTTTTATTACAGACAGTAGGGGAAAGGAGTGGGGGAGGACGAGAGCGGGGCTTCGTCATCGTCTGGGCCTCCGGGAACCTGGGAAGACACACAGAGATAGGGAGTGAGAACCAGAGGGATAGCTGAGGTTCAAAATCAATTTCTTGTCGTGTCTGTTCTCAGTGGATCGGTTTTCCATGGTTCACAGTCCGTTTTTGTCCAATCTATAATGGGGGTCACACGCAGCACAATAAGCATCAACACACTCCACCTCCTTCTCCTCTTCACTCCTTACCATCTCAGAGATTTGGTTTTCTTCCTCTCTATTCACTATGCCTAGCTGGCCTAGACCGTGGTGAGGGCCCAGCCTACCACAGCAGCCTAAGACAACAGGATGCTCTGGTTTGGTTACTTGTATGATGAAGGACTTGTACCAATGTAAATGTGGCCCTCAGATTACATACAGTTGTATAGACAGTGTGCTTTTGACAGTCAGAAATGGCAGCAAGAGGTAACTGTTTGACTTTTTGGACGTTTGAAGGACCAGAAATCACGTAGTGTGACATCAGTAAAGTAGGCACTCTTCAGACCTACATTTCTTCTTAGTGGCTGGTGAGAGTGGAAAGGGAAAAAATCTTTTCACAGCAGGTTGAACCATGGTTGGTGAGTCCGACTTGCTCGCTTACACGCTGCTGTTTTGGAGAAAGTTTTGTATTTCACTCTTAAGTTTCCATTCGCCACTTCCTACCAGTGACCATACACGGCACCTGAAATTGAAAAAAATCATCAGCATCTCAGTTAGGAGGGAAGGAATGCTCGTCTCTGTTTCTCTCCCAATTGGTGACTTAGGCTGATGGGACAGGTGTAAAATCCCCTCCATGCCAAAGAAGTGACCCAACTTGGGTGAGACTGTGCCAAACAGCAGCTGAACCATTAGAAGTAGCGAAATGCATCTGGGGCCCCATTGCTAAGAAACATTTTCTAATTCATGTATCCTGTAACACCAATCGCAGACAATACAACACCTTTACAGTAAACACTATGAGACACTCAAGCCATTGGGTTTTCCATGAGGTACATATTGGCACGGTAACTGATGTGGTCTTGTCTTTGCAGGGAGATTCCGGCGGGCCGCTGGTGTGTGAGGGGCGTGTCTATGGCGTGGTATCCTGGGGCAGCGGCTGCGGTGATGCCAAGTTTCCGGGAGTCTACACGGCGGTGTCCAAGTTCCGCCGCTGGATAGACCGAACCATCTATAGTTCCTACTTACGCTGTACAAAATACTAGAGAAAAGTCCAAAAATAGGATAATTAAAGTAGGTATTAATGCAGCTTGCCTTAAAAGCAACATTCCCCATGATATTGATATATGATTCCCCATAAATACTGTATATGACCTTGCATGGAGTATATCAAAGGACTTAAACAGGGTTCTTTGGAAAACACATCCAAAGCTTCCTCCAGTTTGTATCAATTTTGATGATCACTTTGACAATGGTTTGAATGCCAAAGCAATGGTGACGTGTCTCTTAAAATTATTATCATCATAAATGAGGAGGAGGTGGAGCAAATGATGGGGATGCATTGCACTGTGGAATGGGCACTTTATCAGATACATTCATGGGTTCTCACTGTTTAAGTTCATGTCTTGTTAAAAATTGCCCTTTTATCCAAATAAATACCCACATTTAAAGGAGGCTTTGATCTGTGTCAGACTGTCATCAGCTCTAAGAGTCATGTTATGTTCTCTAGAGTCCATCATGGCAGAGACTGTTGCACATCTTCAGCCACACACTGCACAATAATTCCTGGTTCAAATATATATACTCCTTTCAAATGCTTTGCCTCTGCCTTTCTGACATCCAAAAAGCTCGGGTGTTGAAATTATCAGTTGTTTTTCTTGGGTTTTTTTTCTGTACAGGGGTGTTCAAACAAGGTTCCATTCATTCTAAATAGAAACCAATTCTGATCACTGTCAATATATAACCTCTTATTGTGACTCACATGACAAAACAATTCACCAACTCAGGGAAGTACAGGGACGTCAACGAGTTGTTATTGAGATGTTCTCATAGAAAGATGAGCCGCTGATAAAATCTAAGAGTGGTAGTGAGAGTTCTGCAAGTCCAGAGGGGCTAGGTGTGTCAGTGTCACAACTGTACCTCCTCTATGAATAGCTGACGGCATATTATGGTTGGCTCTGACCTCCATGCAGATATCTAGTTTCATCACCTTTCATTCCAGTCTGTAAAATGATATTTGGTTAGGTTCCTATGAGAAATGATAGTCTATCAGGATTTAATGCCCATCCATTGCTTGAAATTTATTTTGTACCATCATCCCTTTATGCTGCAGTGACATTTTAAGACTTATTTATGTAAACATTGCAACACTTTAATGAATGGTAAATCCAAGGGGGATTTGTTCATGTCGGAAGTAAATCCCGGGTGTCTATGTTTAACAATGCAAACACTGAGCCAGTGTTCATGCAGCCCTCTGATCATGTTGTTCTGTAAAGCCAATGAACAGGTAAACCCTGTTGTGTTATGTCCAAACACATTTTCCCCAGAAAAGCTCTCAAACAGGGTCCTTCCTGTTTCCTTACTGTTTTTATGAAATCACCTTTTAGGACATTATCAGTATTACATCTCTTTATCAATACTCAATAATCAAAAAATATGCATGGGGTGGGATCATTTCAGGAATACCAAATGTATTTCATCTATAATAGCCTATACTTTATGCACCCAACTGTTGCAGCCCATGTGCAGGTCGTGTATCAGTGTGTATCACCCGCCAAAACAAACAAAAGAAAAGTGAATTGATGTAGGCCATAAGGAATTGAGGTGATAACCCTTTAAATCAGTGCAATTGCCTCACTACTGTTTCCATTTCACAAGACACCAGTGAAGACAGATTAGTTTACATCCTATTGAAAGGATGTGAACAATAAGGCTCTAGGAATTGGAGGTGCGCCACGGGGCCACTAGTCACATCATAGCCCATGAAAATACTGCCATCCTCTGGTGAGGTCTCACTCTCGATGGGTCCATAGCACGTTCAATAACATTTAGTCTAAAAAATCGCAAAACTGGGCATAACATTGGTGCATTTTCAAAAAGGTTTTATGCGTAAAAACCTCTGAATTCATTGAGTGGGATTTGTTGGTGCGTACGCAGCATCCTGAAAGATCAAATATGATTCACTAGTGTGTGTGCCGTCGTTGAATATAAAATCTCCATTTGTTTGATTGCATCTAGATCCCGGCGACTGGAGCATTAGTACACCACGGCTCCAACTGGAAGCTTCTCTGGGCTGCACCAGAAAACCCCCGTACAGCTCCCTCGCCAGGTCTCCCTGGGATCCGTGTTTTGCATCGCTCCTCAATTTGCATTTCTTCCTCAGATTTTCCGAGCGACGGGTCCAGCCGCTCGAAACCAGCGGGCGCTCCACGGCTGTATCGTACACGCGCCTCCATTTCCAGAGCAATACGCACAGAAAAAACATCTGGAACATTTGAATAATGTTGCCGAGGCTCGCCGAGCGGGGAAATTGAGAACATTTTTTATTTAATGTTATTTCTGTTGCGCACCGACGGGGACAGACACGTGTCTTCGAGGTAAACAGAAAGGGCTAGATCGTGTCAGCAGGTTACATTGTTTTTTTCTTTTGTTTGTAATAGCCGACCGAGTACAAGCTTAACGTCGAGCTATTCATTTTAGTTTGTGCGCCTTGGTGATAAAGACGCCTTTGGAGATGTCGGAAGTGCTGCCTTTCAACGAAGAAAAAATGAGTCATTATGGAAATGAGGGCGACGAGGGACACCTTTCCTTCACCTGTCGTCTTCAAGACACCAACAACTTCTTCAGTGGCTCACAGAATAAACGCCCGCCGAAACTCGGACAAATAGGCAGGAGCAAACGGGGTAATTATGTGATTGAGGCGTTTTCTTGTGCATGGTGATGTTTTCAATGCGCACGTAGCTTGATTGTGGACCACAATGATGGACCTCTCCATTTGAAGCCAGATATGCAACACCGTTGCCTTGACATATCCCTCATATATAAAGCCTGTTTACTGCATGTTGTTTAACCCTGCGTGTAGGATCTATGGCTTTTTAAATATTCTATTCGCATTGCAACACAAGTTGGATGCGCAATGCGTGTTGTTAAATGCCTCATGAATGCTGCCCAACAGAGTTCAGCTGAATGTCCCCTCCTGAATGAATGAATGGTTTGTATGATTTATGTCCCCTCTCAGTATGATTTATATTTGCGTGATAAGTGCAGGCTGTGTGTGTTTGTTCGTGTGTGTGTGTGTGTCCTGCATCCCAGATGAAACTCATAAGATGATGCTTTAAAAATCAAGCTTACCTGAAGTGGCACATACAGGCACAATTACACACACGCACACATTCCTGCAAACATGGCAAAATGGCAAACATTACATGCCTCTCTGTATGCACACAGTGAGATTCAAACATGCACATTTACAGCATCAGACACACACACACACACACACACACACACACACACACACACACACACACACACAAATAATCATCTTTCACTCTCCTTTGCACGCTCTTGCTCTCTCATACATGCACACAGCACTCTTGCTCATACAGCGCAGTGCTAATCATTCTGGGCTTTCATGCCCTCCTGTCAGTCGGTGGTGAATTTTCAAGACGCCACACCAAGATGAGCCCTCTCATTAACTCTCTCCCCTGTCATCCACAGTTGTGATCGAGGATGAGAATGGCGACGGCGAAGCGCTGAAAAATGGAACAGAGAAGACCCCTGCGGAGGCTTAGAACATTCTCCTCGCCGTCCCCAAAAGACACTTGAGATTTTTTTATGGCGATATTTACCAGTTTTAATCCAAAGACACTGTATATAAGCACTTTCTCTCATGTGGCAGCAAGCAGCACTTCCACACCCTCCTCTCCTAGTCAGTCATGGCCATCTGGGTGATACACACTGGCAGGGGTGGGAGATGGCAGCAAAAGAGACCCCCAGGTGGACCCCCCCAACACACACACACACACACACACACCCATAAACACACATACACACACACACACCCTCGATTACAGGGTTTCGCCATTAATCCAAATGCGGGAGAAGACAACGAGAGGGGGGGAAGGAGGTGGCGGAAGGAGGCAACGCTGTCGAAATGCAGAAATCAGGGACAGGATACAGAAATAAATATAATCTAAAACCTAAAGCACACACTTCTCCTATATCTTATCAATCAAACCTATGGTACCATTCTTTCTGCTCTTCATTTTGATTGAGGGCAAATGAATAACGCAGTTTGTAAATATGGAAAGGGTAGCCCTTATTTTCTTGCACAGAAGTGAGAAGCGGTAAACTGGTTTGTTCTCTGTCTGTATTGAAGACCTTATTTATTGACCCTTTGGAATACGTCTTTTGCAGTGACTTAAGGCCTGAGGGAGTGTTTTTGTATGTCAAGAAAATTCTGACCGAATGAAAGTGATTTCCTTTTTTTTTTAACTTATGATCCTCGATGTTGCCTGAGTGTTTTTTGTTACCATACTTTGCAGCTAAAGAGTCATTTATATACAGTGTACCTCCCACCTGTTTGTAAGCTTCCCAGGCTTTCACCTGGATTGGTTGATACTGTAACTTGACTGTACACACCCTATTGATAAACTATTTATATTGCATTGTGAATTATCGTGTGTGCCAAATCTCATGAGGGATATACTATACCGGACAACTTGTTCTTTTTTGTGCTTTATACATTTACTCATACAATTGTTTTGTTTGGTTGCCATTTTTTAGGGCTATTTCTTAAACACTGAAATACCAACTCATGCATGTGCAAATATGGAATCATGCATGCATGGCAGAAGTTCTGAAACTCGTGTGTATTCTTGAAACACCTCGTATACAGCTTTGAATGACAAACCTCAAGAAACAGTCTTAATTCTGCGTTGTACTGTACGATTCACACTGATTTGTACAGTGGCCTAATATCTTGTAATAAAGATTCTGAAGAAGTAATACTCACCGTTTACAGTGTTGATTGTGGTTTACAACAACGATCTACTTGATGTTCACTATTCGTTTATTTAACTGTAGTGATGAATCAGAAGGAATACAGACAATAGCAAAGAGCACGGCTGACTTTGGATATGTGCTCCTTGTATATTTTCCGCTGCCGTCATTGGATTGCCTATCTGGCTGCCAAGCGAGGTCAAGTCAGCGTTTCACTCTGAGAAAGCGGGATCCAATTGCTTGGGAAGATCAGATATGAAAGAAAACAGGAATGGCAGGAAAGATGAGGAAATAATTGCCATCAAGAATTTAGAATCCACACAGTGTCATGATGTGCTTAAACCAGACTGAAAACACTGAGCGTTAACTCTGCGACCGTCTACAATCCCACAGAATATCACAGTACGCATGCAATGATTCTTCAGAAATGTGGAAAATGTACTCCGCCGCACCCCAGTGCAATAAAGGACTGTTTGCATGTAAAATCTCAGCTCCTCTCTTTCACCAAGTCCTCCCTTTAACTTCGTTACCAGAGACATAAACGGTGCAGGGGCACCGAGGCATGGGGAACACTGATGAGACGTGACATTTCCAACTCTGCTGTGGTGACTAAATGATTCATGTTCTGTGACGAGCTTCTGTCAGCGTACGGCATCTTAAGCCTGGACCGCCGGGATGTGTGTTTGGAACACATGCATGCAGTATGTACACACACATGGGCACACACGCCTGTATTCGCTCTAACTGTTGGCTGGACTACCATATTGCTAGTTGTGCCTCTCTCTCTCTCTCTCTCGCTCTCTCTCTCGCTCCCTCCCCAGTCTTGACAGGCATGAAAGGGGCTGCCTGGGCCGGGTACCATGGTAACAGATGCACCATGCACTCAATGGGTGCTGCGGTGGGTTCGGTGCAGAATCCTCCTCCCTGAGCCACAGCTTGATACCATCGCTATCTTTAATGGAATGTTCTCCATTCTCTTATCTTTGCCCTCTTCTCTCAAGACCCCCTATTCACTGTGTGGCGTGACCGCATTATCCTGCCAAAATAGTCTCTCCTTCCAAGACGGCAGTCAACCATGACAATGGTGCTACTGCAGTATTGGACAACAGCCTATCCCCTCATAGCGGCTGATAGTCTCCTATATGTTACATTTAGAGTGCAATGGTTTATGATTTTCTGTGTGGTGGAATCGTTCATCCAAAACAATGCGGTAAAGGCTTCATGTGGGTGGCCCCAGCTTGGCTCTGTTCAGTCGTAAAACAGGGTCATTTTCTAAACAGTATTTAAACTGAAGGTACACAACCACCCCTCCTTAACAATGAAACCTGTATGGTTCACCTTAAAAATACTACAGAATATCTAGCATTTTTCCCATTAATATATTGCTGAAAATTTGTTGTGGCAACTAGGGTTTGCCAATATATCAAGTTGCCATTGTTCTTTTCTTAAAATCAGATATTGGCCAGTCAGTGTAGTTAACTTCTGATAAGATATAATGCAGTTTGTTTGATCACAAAATTATTATGTAATTTATGTGGGTGGCTGCAATTGGCCTTAATTGGCCGTAGCCGGTGATAGCTCGATTCTCTCCTGCATCCATCCCACACCTCAACCACCCCCCCAGTATGCCACGAGTTGTAATTTTGTGCAATATGTTTGGCATAAAATGGTGAAATTTAAGGATGAATATCAGCACAAAATACCAGCGACTGGTCGATTCAATCCAAAAAATATTGGTATCTGTTGCAGCCCTCAAAAACACGTCAGTCGAACCCTAGTGAAAACATTTTAAAAAACATGACTTTTATCCCTACAACCCTGCAAAATCTAAGAGCCATTTTGTGATCTAAAGTGTATCCATCACCTCTGTCGAAATCTGCTTGAATTCATCCTACAAATCCATTTGGATTTCTCCTGTCTGACGTATGTGTGACAAAGTGTTGGCCCGGTGTAGTTCATGCAGATCTACTTTCTTGCTGCACATGTCCCTCACCTCTTGCAGTGACATGGTGCATATTATATCATAATGGAAATCTATGAGACCTCCATCAGTTTATTAAGATATTGTGATACATCTCTTGCTGAACGCACCTGTGTGGTCTCTGAACCGAAACTCTTGGATAAGCATACAGTTATGTCTCAGTGCAGGTTATGTGTTTATCCCACAAAGCCTCATAGCTACATAGGGCTTAGGCGTTCGATCCTAATGCTATTATCGCAGAGATACAGCAGATGCCACTCACCTCAGGCTGGCTAGATACGTTTAAATTCAACTCCAGCCTTGGGGCTGGGTGGTCATCGCTAGTGGGAGAAAGGTTTAAAATGATGCTTTAGATCTCTCTCAATAATGGGAAGGCTTTTCAAAATAAGTTGATTGTTATTTGGATAATATTGCAGCAAATGGGTTTTGTATTGAGGGCTGAGGAGAGAGAAATCACTGGTGCTGTGAAAAGGGGCAGGAAGGAGTCAGGATCGGGAGAGCTGTTAGGTTACATAAGCTCTGACAGGTATATTAGAAAAAGATGAGGAACATGAAGAAGAAGAAGAAGAAGAAGAAGAAGAAGAGGAGGAGAGACACAGAGAGAATTAAACTTACAGAGAGGGAGGCAGGGAGGGAAGGAGAGCAGCGGGGGAGAGAGGGAGAGAATAGCAGAGTAGGAGGAAAGGAGGGTAGGAGGAAGGAGAGCATTCATAGGTCACTGACACAAGGAAGGAAACCACACCCTACGTGCCCTCTTTTAGTGTCACACACACACACACACACACACACACACACACACACCCTCCAGCCTAATGAACGAAATTCCCTCAGAGTCGTCCCTAAGAAAGCCCCAGCGCCCGGCTCCTCCCCACTGGGCTCCTGAGTGACCTTGGTCTTCTCTCTCTGGCTCAGCAGAAGGGAAATGCCTGCTGTAACCCCAGGTAAGAAACCACCCAGCAGGAAAATCACCTCTTCTCTTCTCTTCTCTCTGAATCAATGGACTTTGTATGATGCAGTCTTAGCATGTGTATGGCATGCAAATGGCTGTGGCAACATTTGCATTGCATTCTTCAGCATGTGTATGAGCGCATTTGTGTTTGTGTGCAGTTGTTGGTCTTTTTATTCATATTTGTTTCTATTTGTGTGCGCACGTGTACGTGTCCACGTATGTGTGTGTGCATCCCCGTCTGTGTGTGTGGTGTGCAGGCTCGCTTGGCAGTGGGATCAGGTATTCTCTTGCTGAGAAAGACTCTGCTGGGAATTCACAAGGACGGCCGCTGATAACAGGGAAATGTTAACGCAGCCCTGGTTGGAAAAAAACATCACACCGTAATATTCCCTCAGCTCTCAACTGGGGATTGGGGAAGTTTTTTGGGCAGTGCTGAATCAGAGCAATTGACCAAAAAACACTGTCTATGGCTGTGTGTGAACCACTTTGGTTGCAGCTAAACCCTGATTGCTGATGACGTCAATCTTTCAAGCATGTTCCCTTTTAGATATTGGTCCAACTTTTGCTCATCTTGATTGATATAAACATGCTTGAGTTCCACTCCAGAATCTGGGACCAGTTTCTCTATTATAGAGAACATTTCCTTATGTTTGGTTTATGGGTTTAAAAGGTAGCAGTCCAGTTTTAACAGATGTTGCCGTCGATAAACATGGATGGACAGATACATAAAGACAGGCTGACAGAGAGATGGAGACCACTCTGCACTAAGATTAAACACTCTCGCTGTTTTCCAAGGAAATGGAGCTCTTCCAAAGAAGAGAGGAAGGAGGCAGATAGGAAGAGAGTACAAGATGAGGAGATAGGAGAGATAGAGAGCCAAGAGAGAGGGGGAAAAGAGGAGGATAAACAAAGTGAGATAAGAGGAAGAGAGAGAGAGAGATAGAGGCTCAATATGATGAAATGAACGCCAGTGAGAAACAGTTCAGACCCACCGGATGGTTACTATAGCAACCCAGTCTCTCTCTCTCTTTATTTCTGTTTCTCTCTCTCTCTCTCTCTATCTCTCTCTCTCTCTCTCTCTCCCCCTCTTTCTGTCTCTGTCTCTCTCACTGCCTAGTTGCTTTGTTGCTGCTGTAAGTCTGAGGAGGGAAACCAACGGCTGAGAGACGTCTTTTTCCATTTTGGTGCAGTGGCATCATCATCGACGCTGATAACCAACTTTACATACTTGCGTACTCATACTTGTGTACATTCAGTATGACGACGCATCTCAGTTGTTGCTTGTGTTTTCCAAGCGCCATCTGACTGATGTACTGGTTTCCTCCTACGGTATAATTCCCTGGACGAGCTTGGATTAGGTACATTGGGTTAGGAATGCATGATTAGTCACGCGTCACTGCACAGTACGCTAGTGCAGGGTCATGGAAAGTTCAAGGAAATGACCCTAGAGACAGACTCAGTCAGCGGCCATGTTTTACCTTTGACCTTGGTTTACTCAAGGACATAATGCACCTCTCGCCATCGTATACATACTGCACAAACATGGAGGGCTTGTACTGTGCATCGCTGTATACACTGAGGACAGATTGAGATGTTATTGGGCGGAGTGTTCTCCTCAAGCTCAGCACCAGTGCACTACAGTTTCATACGCAGAATTGGCATCGGATGTCTCCATCGAGATCATATTCTCCCCTGCACTGAGAAAGCCCCTATTGAATGCACACACGCACACACACACACACACACACACACATACACACATACACACATGCAAATCCACCCAGGCACCATGCACACATGCATGTGCGCACACACACACACACACACACACATATACACACACACACACACACATGCAAATCCACCCAGGCACCATACACACACATATGCACACACGCATGCGCACACACACACACACACCATCCAGGAAATATCCAAACTGGGATACACAACAAAGGGAAGAGCTTGTGAGCCCCCCAGCTCACCTCATGCATGGAGATCATTTTCAAAACGGAACAAAATGGTGGGCCGTCCCTCCGTGGCAGAGTGGGTCTCCGCAGGGCCCCCGGGGCGAGATGGCATGTAACTGTGTACGCGTGCTTCCTAAATAAAAGATGCTGACCTAGATGGAAATCTGCCATTGGTCACTTAATTTGTCCTACATGGGTGATTGGCTCGCACCCAAACACACAGCATAATTGTCCAATCATACGAGAGTGGAGGTGGTCATGTATGTGTGCAGTATGATGACATAAGACTGAAACTTCTCTCAAGGTTTGCATTGAAATATTACGATGTAAAATGGAAAACACAACTTCATGCATCTAACAGTGAATCTGACAGTTATTTGACTGTATCGTATACGTGGTTAGCACATAATGTTTGCATCAATTTTAGACCGTCTGGAAATTTTGTTCTTCCTATCAGTTTCTTAGTCGTGTGTGTGTTTTTCTCTCCCAACCCCCAATTATTCACCTGCAGGGCTATATCCCACATACATTTCCGAAGAGAGATTTCTAAGAGAAAAGATGAGAAGCAGTTTTAGATGCACCATAGTCAACTGGCATTATACAGCTCACTGATGCATAACAGAATCATGCAATGTGCCAGTGCTGGACCACGTGGGACTAAACATAGCACATATGTCTGCAGGTCTGTGAGCATGAATAAGCACAACTGAAGGGGTGTTTTGTATCAACATTGTACTGAGCCCTTCTACATTATTGATATGCAATTTGATTGCCCGCCATCAATAAATGATTAGGGAATTGAAAATTGTTGAGCCGGGGCTTGATGGCCTTGAAGCTCTTCAGCCCCTGTGGATGAATAAACGTGGCCACATGAGTATCAGACTCCAAAAAAGTGTTAAAGCCACCTTGATCTTTTTCAAAAAATTCAAAGGATTCATGGCTATTTGACCACCATGTGTTATGTAATAATCCAGCTGTTTATTGAGTGAAATGGTTGGATTTAGTGAGAGCTGGATCTCCCCTGGAGAGAGGGGGGCTGAATCCAGATGCTTGTGTTTTCCTGGTCTAACCTGGAGGCCCAACCTGTGTGTCTGCACATACTGACTCTTCCCTCTTCCCTTGCCATTCATCTTAGTGATCTATGTCAATAAGCTCAATTACCCAAAGTATGTTGGCTTGAGCTGTTAGGCACCAAACACTTGAAATGGTGCAAGGAACTCACTGTTGAGATGTTCAAATGGACCAATGTAAAGAGTCAACAGCACATGTACAGGTAATGCCATTCAGTACATGAGACAATACACAACACTTCACACATGCTACTCTGGACCCTCAAACAGAGCAAGAGGTGGAGCCAACAGGTGGGCTCATACATGCACAACAACTATAAACCATCAGGGAACAGAAGGGGGAAAAGAAGCCAACGTGTATTTTGTTACAAATTACTAGTACTCAACAAGTGTATCAAAGGAAACTACACAACAGTTGATGAAGAAATGAAAAGTATGTAATTCAAAAAAAATGTGTATTTCCAAAACACAGAAAATATGTCTTGTGGTGAAACAGTGGTGTATATACAGTACATCAGTAAACACAGTCCTACCCAATGTTTCATGCCAAGTTAAAGCTTTGTGTATCTTCATGTGAGTTATGCTGAGAGTCATTTGTTAGGTTCTGATGAAGGTTACTTGGATCTCGTATGTACAGTAGAGACCAGATGGAGCCCTTGAGAGGCCATCCTGTATGTATTTTGTGACTGGTACAGAACTACTCATTCAACTAGTCCGAGTAGAGGCATTATGGGGTAATCAGTTATTGGTCTTTTTAGTTTAATGTGACAGCATCAATCTGTTCAGGCAGAACCACCAGTATTTGCTTTCTAAATGAATGTAAATGTATGTATCTTATCGTTAAGTGTTTTGGTATTTTTAACATACCAAAAGTCGTATTGAGTATTGTTATAATATGTATATTATAAAGAATAAAAACACCAGATGTGAATTGAAAACAGGGTTACAAAAGAGTAAAAACAAATTAATAAAAGTTTAATGAAAAAATAAAATGTACTTTTAAGAAGCAATATAAGACAACTCCTTTTTCCCCACATAGGCTCCTCAGGTAGGGTGTTACAAAGTCTACAAGCTGGATGGTAACAGCCTGGTCACCTTAGGTCTTCAGCCTAGTGGGCCCAGGCTGCACTGCAGCTCCTGAGAGGTTGAAGGATCTGAGATGTAGCTAGCGGCCAGACCTAGCCAAGCCTTTAAAGCTGCATTATGTCATCTGTTATGTAAAAATAGAAGTGCCTTATCAGTCCAGTTCATGAAGTGGGGCTGCAACAGAGAAGACCGGCCGCTGTAGATTCGCTCCATTCAGCCCAATGAAGTTTTGGAGTCGGGTAGGTACACTGGCGGGAATGTTTTCTCCCAGCACAGGAAGTGACCAATCTAAATTTATGAGCCGAATGCACACAGCTAGCAGAGAGTTAGCTAGGGCCAGCTAGCTGGATGGCTGAAGCTCATACAAAGCGGCAAACAGTTCCCCCTCGCTGCCACTTGGCGCCACCAACTAAATGACATAACGTCACATAGTGCAGGTTTAAAGTAATCAGTAAAAATCTTCAAATCAGTTCTGATATAAACAGGCAACCGGTGTTGTAAAAAAGGAGTTAGATGATCCTGTGCCCATTTCATCGTTTAGCTGTGCCACTACATGTCATTGATGTCAGTGTGATTGATGGCCTATATTGACGTCCTGCCGATCAAGGTACAGTTTTGAACCTCCCACATCATAATGATTGAGCTGGTTAAGGTAGCATGTTAGTGATCTTTTCTGTTAGACTTAGTAGCTGCAATCAAGTCACTTTACATTATGGATGTTAATACCCTGAAACTATCCAAGTTCTACTATGTCGTTAGCCATATTGCTGCTCTGGGTAGATGACATCAAACAGGCTTATGAGACAAGTGTAGTGCAGGGGTATAGCCCTGACTCTGACAACAGCAAAGCCATTCCCTCCTTATTGAAATTCCTTGGTGATGTCCACTCTGCACCATCGGCCTCTCTGGCTAAGCCTCAGGAATACCAACCAACTGTCAGCCCCGCTCTCTGTCTGTCTCTACGTCTATCAGTCTGTCTCTCTCTTTCTCTCTCCCTCTCACTCTCATGCTCTCTCTTGTAGACAGAAAACAAGTGCTACATCACCGTTTTAATTCTGGCATGGGTGCACAGGTCTTTTTTTTTTTTTTTCCTGCAAGGGGTGCATGGGGCAAGCAGTGAGGAGCAGGCGTAGAGTGAAGGATCATGGGTGTGAATCTTAATGACTTCTAGGAGGAGGAAGCAGAGCAGAGGTCTAGGGAGAATCCACCCTTAATCTCCCTTTCTCCTCGTCTCTCTCTTCCTCTCTCTCCTACGGACCACGAAGCCACGCTCTGTTTACTGGATTTGATTCTGATTAATTAGCTGATGATGGACGGCTAAGGACCTGAGCGCCTCCGTGTTAGAGACAGAGCACACAAGAGAGAAGAAACAGACTGGAACCAAGTGTGCTTTCAGTGCTGCATAGTTTCACACATGTGGTGTTGCTGTCACTACCTAGCACCACAGCGAGCAGTTACAATCAAAACAGAATGATGGCCATATTGAGAATGAATGTGTGAATTTGAGGTAGCATCTTTTCTCTGGTTATTTGACCTCCCAGTAACCTATTATGCTGGCTCAGCCCATCAAGCAACGTGAGCTGCAGGTCATGGCCATCATGACCAGTAGGGGGCCCCACCATAGACACCATCGATCCAACGATGAAGGAGCCTTCTGTATCTTCAAGCAATTAATGGTCAAACCAGACAATACAATACCTTTCACACGTGCCTGCAAATTCAGGACAGACCTGACTACCAGTGAGTTGCTTGTTGATCAGTTCATGGTTCAAATCAGTTTCCAGTCAGAGTCTAAAGATAGTTTTGGAAATGCAAAATGGCCAAATGGCCAAAAAGGGCTTTCAGAGGCAGAGCAACCAAACAAATAAACCAAAACACTCCCAAGAAATAAAAAGCAAGTATAAAGTATTTTGAATTCATGTTATGAATGCTCACTAGTCTTAATTTAAGCTTAAACCCTTAAAACACATTTTTACAAAAAAGCTATGGGAAGACATTGTTGTCCCTATTCTATTCTCATTGTATTCTTATGCCACAGTGTTTTAATGGCTGTCTATCATCTTCATTGTTTATCTTATTAGCTTGTATTTATTATTGAGGGTGTTATGAGCATCCGCTCAAGTGTCCTTGAGCAAAACACTGAATCTTCTTCACACATCATTTTTGCTTTCATAAACAATGCTATATATTCATGAGCATGAAGTGGTTTTGCACAATCCACCATTATGTATTCATGGGTTTAATGTTTTTCTTTCTTGTGCTTGTACACACATATAACCTATTTCTAGTCCAAACACTGTACTTTGATAGCCTTTCTGTCATATTCAGTGCTTAAAATTACTTCTTATGTGGCAATACAAAGTCCTTCTCTCTGTCTCTTCCAAATTCTCTGGAGACCTCAAACCTTACTTTTACTCTTTTAGTTGCCATGGATACCTCCGGTGAGGCAGCCGATTGGAGGCAACAATAAACTCAGTCTCTTTCAAGCCTTCGACAATTTTGTCTCCAACTGATGATCTACGAGTATCCTTGTATTCTCTCACACACACATGCTCATAATCTCACATGCTTACACACACCTGCTCACATATGGACGCACATACATGTTGGGCTACTCACACGCTGACACATACATGCTCACAAATTCTCTCTCTCTCTCTCTCACACACACACACACACACACACACACACATACACAACGTTGACCGCCGGATGACAGCGGAACAGAGATCAATGTAATCTTCCTCAGCACAATCCAAAGCCACTGTCATCATCTATCTATCTACCCCAGTGGAACAGCGGGAAAGGTGTGAAATCAATTCTGCATTCAATTAAGGAGCAGCCAGCCACAGCAGTCTGGCTCCAGAGGTGACCCCTAGTGCTACTCCATGGTCCCTAGTGGAGGCCAACTCCACTCAATAGCCTGGTTTCCACTACAGGGCCAAACTGGCCTACCCAGGGTTTCATTTATTCATTATCTACACGCCGACCCCCCCGCCAACTGTGCCAACACTCATGATTGCATAGATTTCTCTGTTGGATTGTAGCTTCAGATGAAAAAGCTTTCATCCAGAGCTTTCAATTCTGTATTATGCACACACTGAGTTGGCCTTAGTCCTGGAAAGACCCACTTGTTTCTCGTGTAGAAAACGATCCTTTAGCTCTCCTGGGAATATGAAGTGTCTGATTCCTCTCAAACCTCTGCAGGCATCACAGAGTCCTTCGCAAACCCACTCTTCCTAAAGCATTTTAGAAAAATCAGCTTTATGGTTTGGGTAAAAATGGAAGAAAGACCATCTTAACTCTGGGATGATTTTGGAAACCTATCCTTGGTGACTTGTGACCATTCAGATGTGGTTAAATGATTATGTATTGATTTAATGTTTCACCTATAAGTTGGAGTGATGTTAAAAAAATGCACATGCAGCTTAAAAAAGGCAAAAATCTGTAGCCTGTGTCAGCTACTGTTTGATACTGCTGACACACTAATAAGGTATAGTTAAGGTAAGTATAAGTATAAGGTAAGTTCATTAATATAGGCACCGTAAAGCAGTAGTGTAGCTGAGGGTATGCTCTGGATGTATATCCCCAGCCAACATAACATAACATATCATAACATAACATAACATAACATAACATAACATAACATAACATAACATACCATTGACATGATTGAGTCACATGCTTGCCTCCTCAGTAGTATACTGTGATAACTAACCTTTACCTTTTAATGTTTGTATGTTGCTGCTGACAACAGGTAGATCTTTATTGTCTTCAGCAGGGAAAAGACTGCCTCTTAAGTTAGGGTTCTTAGTGTTGGGGCTTTCTCCTCATGGTTTCAGTAAGGGTGATGATAACACCAGCTGCTAATAGCATCAATCATTTTAAATAAGCCCTTGCAACAGCAATAACCCCTTTGTGTGTTTAGAGTGGCTTTTACCCCCAAATACTTAGATGCTTGACACTGGGGTTACTCCTCACATCCTCTCAATTTAACAATGTAATCATCCTTAGTCATTCCCAAGTAATTACAGGCTCTGCTCTTGTCATGATATGTAGAGTCCTCCTCGAGTGACCTCATCATTTCAGTCAAACTTCAAAACTCTGAAAAGGGTTCATCTATCTCCATTATTATCTCATTTAGTCTCTATCCTAATCACAATGTGGTTCACTTACATAGCAGTGGAATCAGGGGAGGGAATTTAAACCTGACCCTCTTTTTCGCAGGAGTTGGGTGTCATTTTTCTGCCACTTGATTGAAAGGCGTGTTTTAAAAGTTTCAAATTGCATTTGAAGTAACGGGAGGGAAAGTCCACTTTATAAAAGAATCCACGCTTGGTTCCTGTGATCTTGGATAATTCAGTTTTGATTTGTGAACATAAACAAGTGTCTTCCAAAGAGCTATGGTAGTGTGGTAATTCAGATGTCAGCTGTAGCTCTTAGTGGTGCTGGCAAACTCCAGGAATGTCCAAAATCACCTGTTCACATCGGTTCTGCATTACTGGGCTGAAGGATGATCCTGGCGAAGCAGCAGTGTGAAACATGGCGTTCGTGACACATGATTTGTACCTGCATTATGAAAAATTAAAAAGATAAATAATTGAAACAAACCAGTCTAAGCATGATTAAATGTGCAGCAAAGCTACAGTTTTTATAGCTAATGTAAAGTGGTTGATACAGTGACTGATTTAAACTCACTCCATTGTAGAAATACCTCAGAGTCATTTCGATTGGATCCTTCTCTTCTCTTCTCTTCTCTTCTCTTCTCTTCTCTTCTCTTCTCTTCTCTTCTCTTCTTTTCTTTTCTTTTCTCTTCTCTTCTTTGTTGTAACTGTTTTGTGAATATGTGTGTAACTGTGTTATGTTTTTGCTATACTAGCTGTGAAGCTAGCTAGCTTTGATGACAATCTACAGAACTAAAGATACTCCACTTCCGTCCAAATTGCATTTATTGGATTTTGGAGTCACAATACTATTCAACTTGCAACTACATCATTCTGCAGCCATGCTATGCAACAGTCTCCAATTTTGCACTATTTGGCGTCACCCACAGGCTTAGCAGAACAGTGCTTCTTGAGATTCACCTCAACGCTGCCGAATTTAAACTAAATATTCTGCATGAACACAATTTTTATATTCCTTTAAATTGAACTTGGAATTGCAATTTTATTACCAATCGCATTGGAGAGTTGCACTTTAACCCACAGGGCGGGTAAATGTTAGGGAGTTAGGAACCAATCTCATTTTGCCCCAGTATCCTACCCGGACGCCTGAGCGGTTGTACAGTTGTCCGAAGTCGGAATCGACACGCCATTGTGGAAGATAGTTACTGTAACGCTACAGACTTTATTAACTCTTAGCTAGGTTTCCTAGGTGAGTAATCCAGTTATCGAACGCACTAGAGCTACCGAAGAAAGTCTAACGTAATGGCTACGGATTCCTGGGCCCTGGCGGTGGACGAGCAAGAAGCCGCAGCCGAATCGGTACGTAACACGAGCTAAAGTTAATGTTAGCCTGTACAGGGACGCTTTGGCCTGTTGTGTTACTTTGTTAACGTAATTTTTATTCGTTGAACTTGTTCAGATGCCAGATTCGCTGGCTATTTGCGTTGCTAACGCTGAGGTAGCAGCTTAGCAACGCATGCTACCTCCATGCATGGAACGACCCGGTAGCTAGTGGCCAGAGCCCGTTTAGCTAGCTGGCTTTAAGATGCTACATGCTCACACAGCACACATGATCTGTACTAGCTTTAGCTGTCAGCTAGCTAGCTAATGATGCAAGAGGCTCCAAAATAGCTTTCCTGGTCTGAGAAAGAATCCTGGCGCTCATGTGATGCAGAGCCCCATTTAGTCAGTCCAACGAGACCGTAACATTTCTTATCTTGCTCCACAGATTGGTAACCTGCAAATCAAAGAGAAACCAGAAGAAAATGGTAAGCGTTTAAAGACAGATTAAGCCCGCTGTTGCATTGTTGCACAGCTGTAAAATGAAATGGCCATAATATTCATAATTTACATGTCAATATTGTTCATATCGCAGGCACCTCCACAAACACAACAGACACAAGCAGTGCAGCTGCAAAGACAGTAGTAGAAGGGGACAGCAAGGCTACAGATGAGGATGACAAAGGTGAGCAGAGCGAACACAATTACAGTTTCTTATTTACTCAAAATTGGCTGGATGATTTCTTTCCTTGAGTTGCTTTGTTGTGTTTTCAGTCTTGTAGACTAAACAATTTCTACAAAATGACCTGTTTTTTCCCCCCCCCCAGAGGACAAAGCGGCACAGTCACTGTTGAACAAGTTGATCCGCAGTAATCTAGTAAATACCACGAACCAAGTGGAAGTTCTTCAGAAGGACCCTAACTCTCCACTCTACTCTGTCAAGTCCTTTGAGGAGTTGCGACTGTGAGTGACTCTATCCATCTTTACTTCCTTCCATCCCCCTTTTGATGCCTGGACATTTTGGGCCTCTCTTGATATTGCCCGTGTCTTGTGTTCCAGGTTGTCAAAAGCAAATGCGCACTGTGAAGTATCTGAATCAATAACTCATCAAGATCAGGGCGTTGTGAGCAGGGCTAACTTAAAACCTCTATATCACCATTAGCTCTGTTTTTTCATTCATATTGATTAACAAGAATTAACTTTACATCAGGAGAGAAAGAGAACAATGTCCTTGGACCAAACATACATTCAGTTCCCTTTGACAGCCATAGTCCATCCTTATCAAAGTGCCCTTGAGCAAGACACTCAACCCCTACCTGTTCATGATTGCTGCTCCTGGCTATACCTTCACTATACCTCCTGTTAAGGCATGTGTGTGTATGTTACATGTATGTATCTCATATATAGGAAACACTGCACTGTGATGATAAAATTATGATCAGGTGCTCTGAAGTTTCAAGACGTTTTGAAAGAAACTGCAGGAGTTGTGATATCTAAGCATTTTCTCTTCTCTTCAGCAAACCTCAGCTTCTTCAGGGCGTGTACGGCATGGGTTTCAACCGACCCTCCAAAATCCAAGAGACTGCCTTACCTATGATGCTGGCAGAACCGTGAGTATAGAGTACACTCGAGTTTCTGAGGAGTCCCACCTCTTCTGCTTCTTCTCTAATGCCCCATTCCTTGTAGTCCACAGAATCTGATTGCCCAGTCGCAGTCAGGGACAGGGAAAACGGCTGCCTTTGTCCTGGCCATGCTCAGCCACGTAGACCCCAGCAGCAGATATCCCCAGGTTAGTTTCCACCTTCCTCACCACTCCTACTGTCTGGACCAGAATAAAAAATCTGTTGAGGGTTTATTTTTTGAAGTGAAGTGTTGAATGGCAGGTCTTGGGGGGTCGATGCACATTATAAGAATTCTAGAAATTATAGATGAAGTCTGAGATGAAGTTTTCAAGATTGGGGTGTGTGGGGTTCCCTGTTTGGGAATAAATCTGGTCAAAATCCCAGTGCCTGCTTTCCTTGTGTGTTCTCTTCTATCATCTAGCTATCTATGCTCCTCAGTAATTACTTCTAAAATTGTGAAATTATATCCTCAAGGTTATTTTAGCACGATGAGTTTCAGACTGGCAAGTGATGTCAAGTCACTAAAGACTGGGCAATAATTGGTGGTTCTCTGTCACTAAACTAAGTGATATGTTAAAAAGTAAATTTAAAAATAAAAGTGAACTGTAATGGCTCTCCTCCTCTCTCCACTTAGAGCTATTTGGCTAATATCATCCAACTCTTGTTACAGTGTGCTTACATGCATAAGGACACAGTTCACCCTTGACATTTTGAACTTATAGGGGCCCTATGATAGGAATTCAAAATTTACTGTATTCAGGTACATTTAAAGGTACTGCATTTTCGAAAATAAATACATTTTTACAAGTGTCGGACAAGCTTTAGTGTCCGGTGAGGGAAACATAACACAAATTCAAAAGGGTATCTGTATGATGATATTTTTCTGGATCACATTTATGTATTTCCAGGCGATTCATGGAAGAGCAAATTCTCATTTAAAGTGAAGACCTGGGAATGTAAATTGTAAATCAGGAATTTTACGTAACACTAAATGCTGTTTCTTTTTTCCTTCCTTTCCTTCCGTCAGTGCCTGTGTGTGTCACCAACCTATGAGCTGGCACTTCAGACTGGTAAGGTGATTGAGCAGATGGGAAAACACTACCCAGAGGTCAAACTGGTCTACGCCATCAGAGGCAACAAATGTAAGGCTTCTCTGCTTTCTACATTTCTACATCTACTGCACTGTAGGAGAGGGTAATAGACGGACATGATGAGTTGGGATTTATGTGACCGACCAAGCTAAGCTGCCTTCAAGTGTTGTCAGAAATAGGATAGTTACACGTTAACGCAACATGAACAAAGTGGTAAATACTAGGAAAGGTGGAATGACATGAGTTGCTGAGGTGTGACGTTTAGGCTCAAGTCAACTATTGTCATGTCAACAATTGCAGGTGAAAGTGATGTTTTTCACCTTTATGTTTATTGTTTGACATTCGGCAAAATTATTATTATTGTATGTTTTTATTTTCACTGCTTAGCTTTTATTTTTTATTTTATTTTATTTTAGTAAATTAATTAAAACATCAGTCAGCACATTTTCTCCTCTTCGTTCTATTCTGCAGCACAAAGTAGCTCTGTGCAGCTTTGTTTGTAAATGAAAACAACAGACACCAAAGAAACTCCTTTTGTTTAATTTCATTATTTCTGACCAAAAACGCTTAAATATCAGTGAGTATATTCTCAGAAATAGAATCTTATGTGGAGCACTTAAAGGCAGCATCAGGCTCTGCTAGCCGAGAGAAAAACTCAATATGAAATGAAAAGCAAATGCTGGCAGCTTAAAGATGTAACGTAAAATATTGTATTGTATTGCATATTGTGAATCGGGAAAATATCTCCATCCACTTTCTAGCTGCTTCTCCGGGTCAGGCCCGTGGTGTGAAAATGTCGGTTTCAAATTTTTTAGGATATCTGAAAATATTGTGACATGATATTTTGTCTATTACCCACCGCACGATACTTAATTTTGAGTTTTCCTATCAATGGACGCGTCCGTGTTGAGAGATGATGCTTATGTGTGTTGTGCCCACTCTAGTGCAGCGGGGCGTGAAGCTGCAGGAGCAGATAGTCATCGGCACCCCCGGCACCATGCTGGACTGGTGCTCCAAATTCAAGTTCATAGAACCCAAGAAGATCAGGGTGTTTGTGCTGGACGAGGCTGACGTCATGATCGCCACACAGGGTCACCAAGACCAGAGCATCCGCATTCAGAGGTCAGAATATGAATGGAAAAGAGACGAGTAATGGCGTCTTCAAAGCTGTATGATATTGTGTAAGCTGTCATCAAAATAGGACGATTGTGTTTCTACTCTGTAACTTGTTTTTCTCAAGATGGCGTCTGTGGACGTATAGCTTCAAACATAATCATTTGACCTTTTCCAAGTCCCACAGTCTCCCTAACTGTTGACCTTTGCCCTCTTATCGTCCCTGCCACCCAGGATGCTGCCTAAGAACTGCCAGATGCTGCTGTTCTCTGCCACCTTTGAGGAGAGTGTGTGGAGCTTTGCCCAGCGCATCGTGCCTGACCCCAACATCATTAAGTTGAAACGAGAGGAGGAGACGTTGGATACCATCAAACAGTACTATGTGCTTTGTAACTGCAAGGAGGAAAAGTTTCAAGCCCTGTGCAACCTCTACGGAGCCATCACTATCGCCCAGGCCATGATCTTCTGCCATGTGAGTCCACATATAAGGCCTGACATTGACTTTTGTCGAGGTGGTTGTCAATCAGGTCAGATTTCAGGTCAAGTTTTGTTGTTGAGCCTCTGTTCTATGCGGTCCAGACAAGGAAGACAGCAGGCTGGCTGGCAGGGGAGCTGTCCAGAGAAGGCCACCAGGTGGCGCTGCTCAGTGGAGAGATGCAGGTGGAGCAGAGGGCTGCCGTCATCGAACGCTTCAGGGATGGCAAGGAGAAGGTCCTGGTCACCACAAATGTTTGTGCACGAGGTACGCACCATGTGCAGTTAGGAGGGTGGAGTCAATGTCATGCCATCATATGTCTGTTATTAGGGCTGCACAGATCAGGTTCTCTCATTCTGATAGCAGATTTTATTAACAGTACTTCACATTGAAATTATGCATTTTACCCAGACCTTCTACTAACAAGGGCACATCATGCAAAAGTGCACAGCAAGCTTAAATAGTAAGATTCCAATAGAGCACTGAGTTTAACAGATTGTTGTCATGGCTGCATGACACAGCTGGTCTATCATGTGTAAATAAATGATAGGTTTATCCAAACAGGGTAATTACATGTTAGTGTGCTTGATGAGGTGCTTATTCAACTGGCCCTGCTCTATATGATCATAGGCTGTGAAACTCAAAACACAACGTCACAAATTAACTGTCAATTTTCATTCAATTTGAAACTTAAATCTTGAAACACTTTTTTTCTTTTTGATAGGGCAGTTGAAACAATCAATCACCGATGAACATTTATCAGCTGATTACGAGCGATGGTTGATTGATTGGTGCACTACTAGCTGTTATACTTCAGTGCACAAGAAAGGAAAACTTGTTAACTATATCATGTGCACTAAAACTAAAATATCCAATTGCATATGGCAAGAGCTTTATCAACACCTATTACATAGCAACACTATTTAAGTGTTATAAAAATGTGTGTGTCTACAGTATATAACAAAAAACACATACATTTATTTTTTTTACATTCTGCCTCGTCCCACGTCTTGCATTCAGGTATCGACGTTGAGCAGGTTTCCGTGGTGATCAACTTTGACCTGCCAGTAGACAAGGACGGAAACCCAGACAATGAGACGTACCTGCACAGGATTGGCCGCACAGGGTCGATTTGGCAAACGGGGGCTGGCCATCAACATGGTGGACAGCAAATTCAGCATGAACATCCTCAACAGGATCCAAGAGCATTTCAGTAAGCCTAACAGCAGCTACACACACACACACACACACACACACACACACACACTCACTCTCTCTCTCTTTGTCATAGCACAGATGTCAGTAAGCCCAACAGTTGGTGCCAGAGCTTATATAAAAAAAAACATTGACTCATTTCAGGGAGATGGTGTGTCTCAAATCGACTAATGACTTGTGTGCCATCTGTCAGCCCTTTACATGAACCTCACCATTTCCCGTGGTCTCTCCCTCTACAGATAAGAAAATTGAAAAACTAGACGCAGATGATCTGGATGAAATTGAGAAAATCGGCAGCTAAAGAGAACGGCGTGATCGCGTGAAGGACGCCGACCCAACTTCCCCTTCCACCCTCTCCAAGGACTGTACGCTCCTACAGTGTTTTATGCTTTTATTTTTTTAGTCGTCAGAGGAAAGAGCAAAGCCACAAACATGGCATATGTTTACACGTGGATAGGTCTCCTATCAGATGGGTGTTTTTTAAGTCTCTGGAACATACCCTGTTTCACTCTTTGTACTTCTCTAAATAAAGTCTTTAAGTTTCTCGCTGTGTATCGTGATGCTCCAAAAGCAGGCGTAGTCGGCTGTTTTACTGTGCACATGTGGCTATACAAACTTTTTGGCGCTTGCTTTAGTGGTGGCATGATACAAGCTGTTACTGTTCTCAGACTTTAATGTTTGTTTTGAATATTAACAAGAGCCTAAACGAGAAAAGAACCATTCCTATGTGCCACAATGTTGCTAGTTTTAAAGAATAGTAACATACTATAACTGAATGTAACTATATCCTGCAAGCTGTTACAGCATTTTTCATGCTCTATCGTGACTACCAAAACTCAAGAGTACAAAGGGTGAATTTGGGTATGCTGCACCGAGTAGTAGTTTGATTTTTAATCATTAAGGGGACATTGTTGAGATGGTTATGTTTGGGTTTAAAGGGTCTATGCAAACATATCAACCTGTGATAACTATTTTCAAATACTATCAACCTTTATTCACAATGACAGAACTTCATCCTGAAATAACCTCAGTTTTAGCATCAGGGTTTGTAGTTAAATGCCAAATAGGCTACCTAGAGGGATAATGGACTACTCATTTCAAGTCGTGGACATTTAGATATTTCCTATGTTCAGTCAGTGTCCATCGGTGGACATCCATGCATCATCTCACAAGCATATATATTTTTTATGAGTTTAGGAACTATTAATACCATTGACTGGCTTTGTGCTGGTACTGAGCAGTAATTTGGCTTTTTTCATCTCCATCTCTTAAAACCCTGTTTTAGACTTTATTCAAAATGTGGCCATTAAGGTCTGATGTGATCAATTTCCCTTGTGTCTCACTGTCCCGCACAATCTTTTGAATCAGGGTCTCTAGTTTGACTTCTGTACAGCTACATCCTTCACCCAGGCTGTGCCGTCATTCTTAAGGTTTGTGAGGTGAAAAATTACACAATGCCTTCCTCAAGTGCATTTTATATATATATATATATTATTGATATTCAAAGACATTGGGCTTAATATTCTGATGAACACTTGAAAGTTTGATCATATATTGAATTATGGACATCTTTAGGATGTGTGAATTATCTATCTGCAAACCAAATGCTGATTTGACTTGACCGCAGGACCTATGCCAATTAGATTCACTGTGTTACTCTAACATGGTCGCATGGACAGAAAACCTGTACTTGTATTTGAAACATATGGTCAGAGAAACAATGTGTGGCTGAATGATTGACTGTCACTTCTAAGAAGTGCAAAAACATTCCTTTTGAGGTTCAATTTTGATACACGCAGCACTTCATGTTCACAGTGAGCCTAAATCACGTAACAATTTATTAATGGGTGACTGCATCAAATTAAGGAAACAGTGTGATGACTAGTGCATTTGATTAATGCATTGGAACATTAAGGGCAATGATTGGTCCATCTGAACCTTCTGCAAACATCTGGCTCGCACTGGCATTGAGAAGCATGCTAGTGCCTGTCTGGTTTAATGGACTGTTAGTGGGACAACCAGTACACTCAATGAGCAGATGCAGCCAAATTGTGAGAAAATGAGATTGTGCTCAAGATCCAATAGAATAGTAAACATGTCTTTGGGGTACAGAAGCAGTGTATGCAGTTTCATGTGGACATTTGGATGTATACTGTGAGTGGAGTGAGTTCTGAGTGCACTTTGTTGATCCATAATGTAATACCACTGTATGAGACAGCCATGGACGCACACAGCAGCTTTGGCTACAGGATTTAACACTCCTCCACATTTTGTATACCTTGTTTGATAATTGTCATAACCTACCAAAAACAGTTCCTAAATGGATACATTAGATTAGGAGTAATATTGCCTAACCAAGCAAGTTGTCTTGTCACATGGTCTTGCATAGACATTATGACCGGTTGAAGGTGTGTTGGATTCTGTAGCTGAGCTGCGTTCATGGACACAGTCATGTATTTCTGAATATGTTGAATTAAAAGAACATATAGGTATTCATCTGTCTAATGCTTATCTGTGTATTTCAATACGGCCAATAATGACTCCATGACATTGAGTTTGAAAGGCTTAGGAACTGGTCAGTACGTAAACATACAACGATACATATAAAAACTTTATTACGTTCAGTGCATACAATAGCATGAATGAACACAATGTTTAGGCAGTCCTAGTCTTCTGGGTTTCCACTGGAGGGAAGCAGCGCCTCGGGGGTCTGCTGTGAAAGCTGCAGATCTGGGGAGGACAGAGGAAGGTGGAAAACTGCAAACATGTCTATATACCCTAACCCTGGACAAAATAATGGAAACACCACATGAAAAAGGACTAAGTCAAAATTACAAATGCAGCTACATAAGCGAGTCATGAAGTTGAATGCCAGTTGGCAGTATGTCAGCTTCATTCAGCCCCCCTCACCTGTCTCTCTGTAGTCCACCCTTGTTAGGAAGAGGCCGTGGGCCGGCGCAACCAGTCCCTGGGGGTAGGCCCGAGAGTCCCGGGCCTCCAGCAGCTCTTTCAGCTGAGGGGTGGTGAGCCGTCCCTGGCCCACCGCCACCAGAGCCCCTGTCATCCTCCGCACCTGGGACAAGGGTCAGCTACTGGTTAGAGCCACAGAGCTGATAGTATTTACTAACTGAAAATAGTTGACTGAAGGTTGCACTATGCATGTGGGAAATGATGAAAGGGCCACTTTATACTGAATAATCAGTATTTCTCAGTAATCACTGTAGGTGGCACCATTTACTCACCATGCACTGCAGCAGCATCACATGTCCATACATTGAACAGAAAAACACCATGAATCTTACTGTGATATTCAGGGAAATAAGACAACACTAACCTGCTTATAGAGAAAAGACCTGCTTTTAAAGGTCAGCTCCCAGAACTGAATCTCTCTGAGAAAGAAGACGACACAAATGTTAAACACTAAATGTGCCACTATTATTATTATTATTATCACAAATTATTAGCATACACAATGCATGTAATAACAATATGTATAGCTGATAAACCAACATCACAAATCACAGATGTGTTTCATTATGTTGCCCTCTTATTTAGAAGATTACAAGCATATTCAAACCACATCACAGCAATAACATCAAGCCCTGAAGGCATGACAGTCTATTTGGCATCAGTGACTGAATGTGCCAAACAAAAGAAAGGTTAAATATTGCCACAGGGGTTGAAGTGTCACTTCAAAATCAAAATATAATCTGGAACATCTCTCAGGCACACATGGACAGCCATGAAGTCAAAATGTCAAAATGACCTATTTTCTTCTTTTCCACAGGTACCGCTGTCTCTGTTGCTTAGTAAAATCAAGTAAAAGTAAGTAAAATCAAATCTAGTCTCGAAAAGTGTGACTTGCGAAGTGACTTAACAGATGGCACTGATTTTGCCGGTCTAATCTCCTCAGGCAGGTTGTCCAAAAGCCTATGGGCCCAAATGGTAAAGGGCCGATCACGACTCCAGGATGGTCAGGAGGACGCCTGAGGAGCTCAGGCTGCACTGCAGCTCTTCAGGGGTTAAAAGATCTGTGATGCAGCTAGGAGCCATAGGAAGCCAAGCATTGAAAGTAATCAGTCGTTCATCTGAACTAAAACAGAAATGTGTCTCATGTCTATTCTGTGTTAAGACATGTCTCTCCCTTAGCTCTGTTTTGTTCTCATGCTTGCCTCACAGTGTGGACAGAGGATGCTCCTACCAATCCAGAGTTGGAGGCTGATGTGACATTCATGCTTACGCCAGACATCAGATAGAGCCCATCTCCTCCTCCTCCATGCTGAATACGCCACCGCAGCTTAGGCCCAATAGGATTATACTTAATGCCAGAGAAAATATGAATCTAGTTTTCTGCAATATGACATTAAGTTTCACTCTTTTCTCGTGTATGTTGTTGCACCAACTGAACCACAGCAGCCCTCCTTTTCCCAAAACCGATTGGCCGACAGACCTTCGGTTTTGGGGAGAAAAGGAGTGAACTGAGCAAAAGGGAACATGGTGAGAATTGTGTCAAATGCAAATTTGACTCAGCGCTTGCTGTCTGATTACATTTTCTATGTGAAGAGTGCAGAGAGTTTTTATACAGCACTGCTGTTGGCTAGTGGACTCTGGGCGAGGGACAAGATGTTTAGATCTGGGTCCAGAAAGCAAGTGTTTCATGTTGCTCCCATGTTGTGTGCATCTGTGTGTCTGTCTGCAATCGTTCAACTAGACACACATGCACACACACAGACAAGTATTAATAGATACAAAATATACTCTATCGTGATCTATTGTCTTTAAGGTACATCTGCATTTTGGTTTCTCCTGCTCTGTGTCCAGGTGATTCCTGTCTGATAGAGAGTTTGATGGGGGGATGATGGATGATTGGCTGCCTGCTGTGTTGTGAGGAGTCTAATACAATTAACATCATTTCCATGCCTGGACATCTAAAACTGGTTTGATCGACTATGTAAGTGCAATTACGCTCAACCTATGCCAGCACAAAGCTCTGGAATGTTCACTCATGTTTGACCGGCTATGCAATCAATCAAGAGCAATGAGATCAAACATCCTATTTTCTTCCCTGTTGAATCGAGAGCAGGAAACTCAGTTTGGTCTCACACACACCCTGTTTGTGGAATAAAAAATGTAGTTCAACCTTTGGATCTTCAATAATTCATTGCCCGGTTTCCCCTCGTTTTATCACTGTTACTTAGAATAGTGACCCTCATAAAAAAATAAACACACAGCTCGACTGCAGGCCCTCTATAGGAGACTAAAGTTTGCCCACATTTGATAGGGATTTTTTTTTAAAGAGTAAAACATGCCTGTGCATATCAGAGTAGTCAGTGAAGTATGAAATACGGTACAGCTTCGTAACCCCGATGCTCATGCTTGCACATACACCATGTGTGTTAAGGGACTATGTGACATTTATTCTGAGAGCCACCTACCCAGGTCCATATTGTGCACCATATTGTCAGGGTAAATAATTAATGCCCATGAAAGTGGCATTTGGCACGTAGAACGACCCCCATGGACATGTAATCTTCCAACGCTCACATGCCCTGCTCTCCACACACACACACACACACACACACACACACACACACACACACACACACACACACACACACACACACACACACACACACACACTTCCATCTCTGCTATGGATGATGTTCGGTCCTCATTGTCTAAGATACATACATGCGCAACACACACAAAAAAAACAATATTGCTACGTACAGTTGCTGTTCCACAAAGCTAAACGTTTTGGTGTAACTGTAGATCACTGGTCCGTCTATCTGAACATAGAGTTTACCTGTGGAAGTGTGTGTCTACAAAGGCGCTGCCCGGCTCTATGCTGGCCACCTCCAGGGTTTTGACGGGGTGTTTAAACGGCATGTCGGAACTGAAAGCCCTGAAGCTGCTGAAGTCATGAGTTCCCACCAGCAGGGCGGCAGCCTCACGCATGGCTCCCACATCCAGCCCCCTGTCGATAGATCGATAGATAGATACTTTATTGGTCCCCAGGGGGGACATTTCTGGGGCAGCACAGGAAGAAGAGGCTTTCAAGCGACAGTGGGGAGAAGTTGCCCCTGGATGCTGATCAGGGGTTAAGTTTTGCAATTTTCTCATTGATGGTCAAGGTTAGGATTGTAGATGGACAAGCTGATGTTTAGTCAGCGCTCATGGGAAACTTCACTACAGAGCGAGCAAAAAATAATAACATGGTTACATTTTCCATAATCAATGATCACAAAAACCAAGCATTTCTTTTGGGTGTGAAGGCATGAGGCAAGTGGTGAGGTTAAGAAGTTTCTCAGTGTGACATTCAACCTGGCTAGGAAGTGGCCTGCCGGGGTGAAAGAGCACAAACTGAGGAGTTATACACAATCCATACTAAGTTGGATTGGGACACAGGTATCCAGGCCTCCGTGTTCCTGCCTCCAAAGCTGAGTAATTTATTCATTGACTTATGTAATATAAATCGCTTCGCTGGGTCGAAGCTTTTGAAGGACGGAGCCACGTGAGAGAGTGAAGCATGCCAACCACAGCCACGTTCGAGGGGGAAAGACTCCCAGCGCTCGAATTCTCCACAGTACCATCAGAGTGTCACGACTTAAATATGATCTGACAGAGAGGGAGGGAGACATGGTGAGCAGTGTTTTTAGTGTTGTACTAATTAAAGTCCTGAACATGAAAGTTAGATATGAACGAGGATGAGGGAGGGCACTGCAAAAAATGCCCATCTTAACAGCTCATGAAGATGTAAAAATATGTGAGGATTTCAAGAATTTTCTTTCAAGAGAATGTCACTGGATTTAAAAACACATTCTTGAAAAATGTGAAACCACATTGGAAAACAAGGGAAATAATCTCACCCCGGTGGCATTTTCTTGCCCACATTTGCAGAGAAGTTCTAAGACTCAAAACACCATTAAATGAATTGTTAAGATGGGCATTTTTTGCAGTGGGAGAGATGCAGAGAGAGAAGAGGCGTGATGACGAGAGAAGGGAGAGGCAGATCAAAGAGAGAAAGGAAAGAGGCTGAGGGAGAGATGCTCAGGGGTGGAAGGAAGAGATGGACGGGGGAAAAGGAGAGAGGGACACCGAGGCAAAGAGGGGACAGACAGAGGGAAAGGAGAAATGGAGAGGGCGACAGTAAACCAGACCGGAGAGAAGCAGAAAGGGAGACAGAGAGAGAGAGAGAGAGAGTCAGGGAAATGTGCGTGGGTGATGTTCTGCATCTGTATAAGCCCGCAGCTTATCTTGCCCTACTTTTCCCAAAAGTGAAGAGAGAAGAGAAGAGCACACAAACGTTGCTCTCTGAAATCTTCTTTTCATGCTCCCTCCTTCCAATCACCGCTAAGAGAGCATCGTCCGAGCTACCGGGCATGTACTAGTCCATCTCTCCCTCTGTTTCTCTCCTCCCCTCCTTTGTTTGTTTTGCCATGTCAGCTCAGATAAACAACTTGGACTGGCCCTAATTTGCAGCTCTCGCATGGCACGTGTGGATTATTCATGTGTTTAATGCTCCATTGTCTCAGCGAGTCGGCATGAGCTTATTGTATGAGTGTGTGTGTGTGTGGACATACTTGTTAGTTTCCTCTAGGCTTGATTATTATTGTAGAAAGGAAATCAACACACACATGTAGCAGTGCTGCAGAAGGGAGGCGGGGATGGATGAAAGGAGAGATGGAGTGAATGAAGGGGGGTTGTATAATATGGGATAACTCACGTGTTGCGGAGACCCCAGCACAGATCGCAGTCGGTGAGGGGGAGCTGAGACGGATGGGAGATTCCCGGGGCTATCCGGTAGACGTAGGTCCGAGACTGGGCACGGAAACGGGCGTGGAAATCATCAGGCACGCGGTAGGCGCGAGTGATCCTGGCGGGGTGAAAGTGGAACAGTTGGTGGAATCAAAGCAGACATCCATCCAGTCCTGGAAACCTACAGGCTAACCTACACGATTGCCTTTTTGACTTGGCTAAACTGTTGGGAAGGTTACAAGTCAATCAAAACATTATACATGCTTTCAGGGAGCTCTGAATTTATGAATGTGTGCCCATTTCTAATTCACAGTATCCATTAATACAATATCCATTCAAACAGATACCCTGCATGAAATACGTCTTCTGTAATCATACTGGTAGTCACTTAAAAAGCACAGCAAAATGACTGAAACCAAAAGCAAAGAGTCCATTGAATGTTTGAAGTCTGTTGAATGTTGAATAAAACAACACCACTGATCCTTCTTCTATGCTTTTTCAAACCCTGACTCTTTTTTCTTCAGATTGAACCAGTCTCCAAAGGGGAAGGGCATTAATACCCTCATTTATTTAGTGCCAACAAGTTACTGCCAGCAAGAAAACCACTGCAAAGTCACCGTCCAAAATGCCACCTGTTAGAGCTTTTCTCACAAAAGTATTGTCATAACACTAAAAGGGCTCTAAATGTCACTGCCAAGAGCCCTGAGGGGCCAAGGGCTTACGCTAACACAGTTAGCATCACAACAGAATCAAAGGACGGGGCTCATTTGATGTGATTCCAGCAGGGGCAGGGCTAACATGGGCCACTTCCTCTATCTGTACATGCACAGGCTGCATACACAGGGATGGATTATATAGTATTACTACTTTCTTCCATCCTGGCTCTGTGTGGGGTCTTACAGTAGAGACACAAGAGTGTCAGTGGCATTACTGAGGAAAGATTGAATCCTTTTGATGTTTTTTGATGTTGCTGAAATCTTGAACTTCAACATGAGGGGTTTGAATTTTTTGGCTGGGCTGTTAAGTTAGTCATAATACATCCACAGGAGCTAGACAAAGTAAAGTACATTGGGAAGGGAGAAGTAGTCCAAACTCAACATTTCTTGACAAAAAGAGAGAGAAAGAATATTTATATGTGGTAGAGAGACTTGGAGAGAGAGAGTCACTTCTTGTTTTATATCGGCCGAGAGCGGTGCCCATCATCTCCCGTCATTCACCTGTCATGCATGTATCCTCCATTAATATTACAGCAGTTGTTGCAGCCTATTCACTTTCAATGGTGTAAATTCTAACTGAGCAGCGAACACAAAGCTCATGCCTCTCGATGCCAGGCTGCAGGGCTGTTCTTTGCACCTTCTCACTTCAATAAGGAAGCTCAAGTCATACAGTGAAAAGTGGGTAATGTTTAATGCTTGCGTCTGTAAACTGAAAGAACAAAGACCAGCAGCCGGCTGTGTCACTTCAGTGGATGTGGCTGTACAAAGGATACTAGCACCTCATAGTGTTTGTGTGAGAGAGAAAGAGAGAGAGAGAGAGAGAGAAAGAGAGAGAGAGCGAGAGTGAGCGTGCAAGGGGGTCAAAGAGTGCATGCATGCACGTGTATACTTCAGAGTGAGTGCATTGCATCAGTGCATCAAAAAGACACATTCACATATATGCACACATGCATGTCTTTTTCTGTATACATCAGTAAATGTCTGTCTGTGTGTATGTGCCAGTGTGCACAGCAGTTAAGGAAACTACGTTTCCTGGGGAGGAGATTAGGTGTGACACGTGGCAGAGGAAACCCTTGCATCTGCCTTCGGTGCTTGCCCCAATATGAAGTGACAGCCTTCGCCTGCCCCCCCGCCCCGAAGCCTGACTCTGGCTTCTAGCATGTTGCTGCAAAACAAATCTCTCTTTGGCTAGGTCCGCCTTTCAAGAAAGATGTGAAAAGATGGTTTGTCGTGGCAGATGTGAGACACAGACATAAAGGGAGGATGTTTAGTTGGCAGTGTTTAGTAATGCTGACAGATGAAGACACAAGAGGCACTAAAAGGCCGTAAAACTCCTATCCAATCTGAATATAGGGAATGTGTGTATGTGGTGAGTGGAAGAAGTGAGATCTACAGTATGGTAGGTTGCTGGTGGTTGAATACTCCTGAGTACAGCAGTGTTTGTGTGTGTATTAATAGATGCTACAGACCAAACAGCAGAGCAGGGATTCCACTATTATCCTAATCCTTTCAAACCTTCTCTCCGCAGGTTTACGGATTAGTGCTCCGATCTTGGGAGCTTCCCTTTCCTCCCTCCTCTCATCTCCGTCGTCTCTCTCTCTCCCCCTCTGGCTTGTTCTGCTTCACACTCTCGTTCCTCTGGCTTCGTTCTTTCTTCAGACTGTGTCAATGTCCATCTGTTTGGCTCTCTGTCTTTCCTGGTTCCCTTCTCTCTCCCCCTTTCCCTCTCACTATCTTTAACTCTTTCCCTCTTGTTTCTTTCCCCTTCCTCTCTCTATGTGTCTCTCTGACAGAAAGGCTTCTGACTTAATATCCCAACAGTCTGAGAGAAAGCGATTATAAGAATGTGATTATGACTTTGATGTGAGAGATGCAAAGCGAAGGGATGAGAGAGAGGAAAGGTGAAGACAGGAACAATGAGATTGAGAGATAGGATTTGAAACACTCAAATTTAGCCCTTTAGGTCTGCAGATTTCAGAGTGGATGAATGCTACATCTTTATCTTTACCTCTTACCTGCAAGACTGGATGTTTAATGTAGCTATTGTAATGTTCTCTCAGGGTTGTTGAAAAGCATTCTGGGAAATGTAGGAAATCACTAACTGAAGTAGATGTTGACAAGGCACGTTGAGGGAAAGTGGGTACACCAAAAAAAAAAAAAAGACAACACTAAAAGAACCAAAATAACTCCTGGAATCCACCGAACATCACAGACTGATGCTATATAACAGTGTAAGAGTATTTTTAAAATCCTTTAAAATAGGTGAAACAGGTGAACATATAGCATTTCAACAACCCTTTATGTGAATTGTGGGAGTTGATAGGGAATAGATATTAAGCTCGACCTGCTGCTCGAAACAGAACAGCTGTTGCACGCGATTCATGACTGGCAGCGTGCCTCCGGGTGTATGCATTGTTTTATACATCTAAAAATAAATGCACGCTTAGGATGCTTCTTCCTTTTCATGTACACAACTTTTTAGTAGTGTATCTATGCAGCGCTTCACACACGAGCCCCCAGGGTTTCTCTGGAACACCATTCCTTTGGGATTTGGATACTGCTGTAGCTGCACTTTAATTTCACAGCTCAACTTCCGTGATCATTCCACTCCCGTCTGAGGAAAACCCGACTCACCGGATTTTCTCTGTCCTCAGGTGGAAATTGAGGGCCTCAACGAGGATGTCCTCAGCGAACGGCGGCTTGTCGTTCCTGCGCTGGAGGTCGAAATGGCCTGAGTTAGAGAGGGCGTGGACCCCGCTGTCTGTTCTGCTGGAGATAGACAGAGATACTGGGTTCAGAGGCCTCAACTTCCTTATTGCATCCTACAGAGAGAGAGAGAGACAAAGAGATTAGAGAGAAAGACAGACAGAGAAAACAGAAAGAGAGATAAAAAGTCATGGTTAATTATTACATTATAAAATCTGTGCTGTTACTCGTGGAATTCAACACATCGGTTCATTTAGCCGGTGATAATAATCAAAACAAAGAAAATGAAGACATCAAAAATAAATAAACAAATAAATTAAAAAAAAAAAAAAAAAAATCAGCATCAGAAGTTTGATGTAATCAGATTCCCATGGTCATTTCTGCTGTGTAGTAGCTCTCCCATCCGTGTTGTCGTGACAAGTCAATCCACCCATGTTGGATCAGTCTAGGCAGGCAAAATGTTTACAGTCAACAAGTGGAAAAGTGAGTTGTATAATGAGTAATTGAATGAATGAATCACTTTGTGTGACCTTGTTTAATTGGCTTCAAAATAAAGCCAATTAAACCAATTAAAATGACACAATGTGGTTGTGGGGATGAGGGGGGGGGGGGCCTTAAGGACTGACCTGAAAAGAGTGTTAGATTTATATTCACATGGTGGCCTGATCTAGTGTGTGCCGGCCAGTAAACTCCCCTCACTGTATCCTGTATGTTGTCCCTTTCTGGCTTATGTTTTAGGCAACATTTAAAGTTTGTTAAAGTTATCTTGGTATCTTGGTGGACAGACCGATGGAAAAACACACAGACATAATCACACATATGGGGGACAGAGCTCAGTTTCCCAAAAGCATCCTGATGCCAGGATTATCTGTGATCTATTACCAACACATCACATCATCTGATTATTTGTTAATACATTCTGGAAATGCCCTAGAGACATGCACAACTTTCTTTTATGTTGATTGTTAAAGTATTTCCCATGCTCCCATCTACAAAATGCAAAGGTCACAGAAAAAAACATATTTCAGTTGTTGGAGAGACAACAAATGGGAGTATTTTTAAACAAGTTGCAAAGTTGCCAATAGGATGATGTGTGATGAGTGTCTCCAATTACATTCCACAAAGTGAAGCATACAAATGTGTTATATACTGCAGGCCACTGAACAGCAGTGATCTTTGCTCTAAAATGCTTTTTGGGATACCAGACCCTGAAAGACAGAAGTGATTCTGGCCTAGGTCAGCGTTATCTTAGCAGATTTGTCTCAGACCCCTTTCAGCCTCTGAAAGGGTCTCAGTGTCTAGTCGTGTATCTGTGAGTATAGTAAAGGACTTTGCATTGCAGCAGGGTGTTGAACGCAGATGATGTAAGGTCAGTTATGAATGTCATTGATGATGATGTCAATGTCACCTCAAGGCTTGGAGCCCAGCTGCACACTGGAAGAGCCCACTCAGAGACATATAGACTATGTTAGAGTCACATTACGTCACTTATGTAGCATTTGACGTGTCTGCATTAGTGAATCAAAGTGGAAGTGCTGTGTGTCTACATGCATGCATATTCCTCTCTCTCTCTGTGTTGTGTGCTCTAACCCACATGAACAACAGGATTCAGGAATGCATCTTTAAACCAGACCATTAAAACATCTGCTTGCATTCCAGCCGTCTGGAACAAATTCAGGGGGTCAAATGCCATCGAGAAAGTTTATATATCCTGCAATAGATAGCTGCGCTTAGATAGACATGTCTGCTATCTGTGATTGCAAGGGTCATGGCCACGGTTGGAGAGTAATGGATTGGAGGCACATTAGAGCAGCATTCCTCAAACGAGGGGACCAGTACTGCTGACTACTTCAGCCCCCCAAAAATCACCCCATGGATATAAGCTATTTACAGACAGACAGACTTGTATTTGAGGGTATATCGTTTTACAATTCAACAGTGTGAACTCACCTCCAAGTAGTTCTGAACGCCCTTCACCTGCTGGTGTGGAGGCACCCTCACTACACCCCTGCAACAAGAAGATATTCTTGTTCAGGACACAAACGAGTCTACGTTTTAAAAACCAACCACTTACCCACACGTAAAGCCTACCTGTAATTTGTTCCAATGTACTGAAAAAAGATGAGATAACGCGAACAGTTGTGCATGGTCTCTCAAAACTTCTAATACACTTCTTGACCATATTGAGCAGCTCGAATTGCTCTCATTTAAAAGCTCTTGTTATGGGTCTAAACCTGACACAATATCGTGACTGTTTGACGTTTTATTATTTTTAGTGACATGTGAAAGTCGATAAAGATGAGATTTATAATCGAAACTGAACCTCTGTTGTCTCTTCGCTTTCACGTGTTCGGACTACACAGATGCGACAGGAGACAAGCGGTGGACTACAGCAAAGAGACCACAGCAGCGTGCATTACTACGTTCGAGAACGTCTGCAGTTCTATTTGTAGTCCGGAAGTAGCCGTGATACAGGTTTTGGTCTGAAGACTGAGTTGGCAGAAATGTCACCCTGAACGTCCGAAGCGGAAAAGGTTCCAGACCAGACCACGCACAGCTATTCGGCGTTAGCGCTTAACGTCGGACCTCTTGCTACCGTGCCGTCTTTGACTGCAGCATTTGACCATACGCTGCCTGCACAGAATTACAATCAATGTAATAACTACAAATTTTCTACAAAAAAACATAAACCCGTTAATGCGAGATCCGGACATTTTGCCCTTAAGATTTTCTTTCAAGTATTCAAAAGAAACCGGTTTCCACTGACAGGGACACTCTCCTTTCGGTCTTTCGGTACCCGCACTTTCGTGTCCCTTTATGATTTCGTCATGAACATTGACAGAGGGGTGTGCCATTTATTTGGGGAGCGCTAAGACTATGGCAAGATAGCTGTACTTGATAATGTATATAGTGAAAATGTACGTTTTGGTTTCAACAATTTCATTTTAAAGAAATGAGAATATTTTTGTATTGAATACATTTGATAATTATTTGTCGCTAAATGTCACATACATAACTGTAAATACTCCAACAGTAGACTTTTTTTTAAATGTTGTTATTGTTTTGTGGAATCGTGGTTTTCTTACTTATAAAATAAAATAAAAATACTCTATTCTGTCCGCCAAAGCTATCTGCCTTGAAAACCAGTGAATCCAGAGACTATGTAGGTGAGTGGAGATGGGTCACCGGTGAGAAAAGGCAGCACTAGGAACACACCGGTTCGAGCTCTGTTAAGCGACATTAGCTACCCATAAACACCACATTTGCAGAAACTGTCACGTGCAAAGAAGAAGGTCGTAATTTAGAAACGAGAAGAAAAACGACACGTACGAGCTGTGACACTGAATTAAACGTAACTCTCCAACAAGTGCCCATTTGGATTTTCCTTTCAGATTTGACTGTGAGCAAACCCCCCTCAGGACTTTCGCGCCTCCCACGATTTATCCCTTACGTCCACTGACGTTACGACTAACGGTGTCTAGTCGGGTCTCTTGTCTTTAAGGCTCTCCTGAGCAGCTACGCCTCTGCCTCCAGCCCACAGCGGCGGCAGCAGTAGTAATCTGCCGTGCACCGACCGCAGTCTGTGTCACAGTGTCAACGGGACCGGAGCGACAGACTGCTGCGCGTCAGGGGATACCAGTCACCCTCCCCAGTCTCCAAGCCACATTCAGCCGCGGGCAATGAAATTGGCTGACTGAAGTAGGAATATCCAAGAAAACGCAAAAATGACGGTGGACTTTGAAGAGTGTATAAAAGATTCACCCCGATTCAGGTAAGGCTGTGTCTGTCTGTCGGGCACATCACAACGGTGCGCAAAAATGGCACACCTTCTTTTACGCACGATTTGTATTGCATTTCAAATGGGAACTGAACGCTGCTCCTCATATTTTCTCGTTTGTAGATGCATTGTAGATGATAGAAGCCGGGGTGTCAATATCTGAAATTGCTCCTGTGTTCATTATCTGATCTTGAGTCATTTTGTCTTGCAGATGTTTTTCTCGACCTGTATGATTAGTAATAAAATATTTATTTACATTGGGATACAGTTGCTGCAAGGGATGCGTGTGTCAGTGTCGCCTGTGTGATTGTCTTTACTCACCGGTATGCTTTGTGAATGTGGGCTACAGCTCACTGTATATCAAAGGAGGGAAAATTTTCATTTCTCTCACAGTGAGGATCCATTTTCCTACAGTGTCATAGTTGTAACTGTTTTTCACTGCCATGATGGGACAATATTTAATTAATGGCCATTCCCCCAGTGTGGCAATGTAACAGGTATGAGCCTATTGGATCTTGTCTTTGGATGAATGTTGCAGTATGGCATACAGGTTAGGTGCAGTCGTTTCATCTGTTTATCGACTGGGCCCTGCAAACCCCAGCATGCCTCTATGGTAAAAGACTGGAGTGGAGATGCCCTTGCAGAGGCATCGGCCCGGCTGGCAAAGAGGCAGGAGGGAGAGGACTCTCCATGGGGACAGAGCTGGTAACCTGGGCAGGGCTCCAGCTGTCCAGCCCCCTGCCTGCTCGAGGGTAGTAGCCCACGTGCCAATCTGGCTCCCCTCCTGTATAGGCCAATGGGCTGATGGGAGATTGTAACAGCATCTAGGGCAGGGATCCCGGGTTAACTATGCCAGGGAGCTGGGTTGTAGTTGTAGTGTTGTATTTTTTTTTAAGTTTGTTGGTGAGAATGAGCAGGATGGTAGTTCATCCCTTTGCTAGAAAAGGAAATAGGAAATTAGGTATCTTATGTATCTCTTCTTATGTATGTGGTTCTCTGTATCAATGTCTCTCTCTCTTTCTCTCTCTCACTCACTGCCTCACTCACTCACACACACTCACACACACACCTTATCCTCCACTCCCCCTGCTCTTCCCAGGCTTTGGTAACCTATTTGTTGAATGCTGGTGTGCACGTGACCTAATGACAGTCAGTGATTTGTGTGAGCAGACAGACAGTGTAGGGAGAGTGACAGACAGACATCCAACCTGCTGTACGAATCCCGCCTCAGTGATGGACATCCGTCTCCTCTGGTGGAGTTGGCGGGTCACAGGAAGACCCGGAGCAACAGTGCACACTTCCCCTTTTCCACCCTGTTCACTTTCCCATGGTCGTGTGAAGATTGTTATTTGGAAAATTCCACCACCAACAACGGAAGCTGAGGTTGCAGTTTCTTTGGGTTAAGTTTACAAGCAACAGGGAAAGTGGATGTTATTACAGGCCGAGACAACTTTAATGCCTTCATGTTGTTGTTCTTGTTGATGATGATTACAATGGTAATGATGCGATCAATGATGATGAAGGTCAGTGTCAGGCTTTCCATTCATTTACCTACGCAGCTGGAAAATGATGCAGTCATTATCAAATGGCGTTATTGCTTAGGGTGTCATATATCAGAATATAAATATCCAAGAGCCATTCTTAAGCTGCAACACCAACTGACACTGATGCTGGGATGGGCCCAGGAGTGAAGCTGAGTCTCAGACCCAAAATGACCCCCCACGCCTGTACGATTTACAACAAATACAACCGAAAACACTGAGAAAGGTGATGGCAATGACAGTGACAATAGTGGCAATTAATGTGATGGCTGTGATGATGATGTCCAATCACAAGAGAAACAGCAGCATTTGTAGGGACTTTTGGGTCAAGATTAAAGTGCCCCTCTAGGATCTGTTCATGGTTTAACGTCCCCGTGATCAAGTCTTTTATTAGTATGTGACTTAGCGAGGTAATGCAGGACAGTACTTGCAGTATATTCCACAGTGCTGGTCTCTTGTGCTGGGGTGGCTTCCTAGCTGCCTGCCTGTCTGCTTGTTGTGTAATTCTAGAGAAACAGGAGTGGGAAGAGGAGTGAACCTGGCCTTTTCTTTCTTCACTCTCATACATGGTGCTATAACAGCTCACACACACCCCCTCCCACTGCAGGTCTGAACGTGTGTATTGTCATTTGAATGTGTGTGTGTGTGTGTGTGTATGCATGAGTGGGTTTTTGTGAAAGAGAGAGTGTATTTTTCAGGTACGCCGGCAAATCTTTTCACACACATCTTTTAATTCATACTCTCTCTTCATCTCTGTCTCCCTTTTCTCTGCCCTGCCTCTTATTCAGGAGTCACCTGCTGCAGTCATTCAGTCTATAACAAAATGTGAGATTCAGCCCGTGTTGTTGCCTGTTGTTCTCAGCACAATAGAGTTGTAATCTGATTCCCAGGAGGCAGCTTTCAGACGTTTACCTGTCCCACACTAAGGGTTAAGTGACATCTGACTGCTCACATTCTGATGGCAGAACGTAATTGTGATTGGTGAAATGTAACTCTAAATGTCGCCAGTATTCTCCTTTTTTAAAGGTTGATTATTTTAGTTCAACCAAAAGCGACCATACAAATATGACCATAGACTGTACTTTTTCTTGACTTTCTGATAAGGTCCCTTCAATGTCTGCAGGCTGTTCGTTTGCACCATTTCTCTGGCCTCCAAGGTATCGGCTACGTAACTAATTGTGGTTCTAACTTGGCCATGTGTCTCATGTCAAAACCTTAGGTGTGTTCCAGTTACAGTGAAAATAGGGTTTGTGTCATATGTAAGCCAATGACAAAATGGAATATTTGGTGTTAGAAGTTGGTTCCAGTGATGTCAGTGTGTGTGTATGTACAGCTGGGAGTTTACACAACTGGAGAAGTGACCCCACCTGTCTCTCTTTGGTTTTCTTATTTCTCTCTCGCTCTCGCTCTCTCGCTCTCGCTCTCTCGCTCTCTCTCTGTTTCCCACCCACACTTACCATGCTATCCAGACAGGTTGAGTGAGTTGAAGAGATTGAGAGGGAGAGAAGCAGACAGAGCAGGTGCAGAGAGAGAGAGAGAGTTGTAATCATTCATATGTGTTATACTATGTCTATCCTATAGTCCAAATCAGAATCAGTTTGTGAACGGACTTGTTTCATCACTTGAAACTGGCAGCTTGTTGAATTTGTGTTATGGGTCCAAAAGAAATTCACACTAAATGGCACGTACAAGGACTTGACAGCTATTGTGTCACATGTGATTTTCCCTCCAAACATTCAACTTCACAAAAAACTATGACTATTTAGACTGTTATCTGTAATCGCCAGTACTGATTAATTTCCCATGGGATTATATTGTGTTACACCCATTTCCTTCGTATCTGTACTGGGAAGTTGCCAAACCTTCAGTACGTCAAAGATTGATTCATATTCAGATAATCTCTTCAGGCCTCAGGCACCTGCATGTCACACTATGGAGACAGCTAGTCTACTTTTGCTAGATTCATTTTTAATTTCTCATTGAAAAAGGTATTTATAACCGCCATTGCAGTTAGCTAGTTGTTTCATATTCATACAGTTACAGTTGAATATGAGCTTTTAACATTGACCAAACTAGTAACAGGTTAAACTGAACATGAACAGCATAGCTACTATCTACTATCTACTATCTACGTCAAGATGATTTGCTCTATTCTGTCACTGGTGTAGTTCATTTTTGTGGTGTTGGTTATCTATTGTCTAGTCAGCCATGTACCTCCCTTGGTTGCTATGGTTACTGGCAGAGGCAGAGGCCGATGAGAGGTCACAACCCCTCAGTGCGCTGCATGTGTTTTTGATAGACGCACTTCTGAAGCCCCACGCTCCATAGGAAATGTATGCAAACCAGGCATGTTTTATTGTGCTGGACGAACCAAAGTGATGAGTCTTTTCCTTCCCCTCCACTGCGCTTCTCTCTTACTTGTAAATACAAGGCGAAGGAATGGTTGCTTATTGAAATCAAGAAAAAGAAGAAAAAGAAAAGAATGTCTACACTGTAATTTACTGTGTAAATAAAATGTAGGCTCAAATGTCTTCAATGTATACACGTAGTCCAAGTAAACACGATTTGATAGAAGAAACGGAGAGAATGGCATTTTACCAGTGGTTGCCTACATTGCCCGTTGTCATGACATGTCTTAAAAACATTTATCTATTTATTGGCAGATTGAAGTGCTTCTGGGTGTTCTAGATATCTGCCTGGCGCCCTGGTTTCTATCATCTGAAATCACTGTCTGTATTTACATTCCCTACCTGCGTCACCACCTATAATCCTCCTCTCACGCACATCATCATTGACTTGCCCGTCTGAGATAATGAATTCCTATTGGTCAGCCACCTGTGAAATATGGAAATACGCACAAATAGGATGCTGTGTCTAAAAGGAGGAGGGGAATTAGCAGAGTTGTCGCTATGGGCGACCAGCCACTTTGGCTGGCATGGCAACGGCCTCTCCCTCTGTCTCACTCTCTGTCTATCTATTTGTCTCTTTCAAGGATATATCCCCCGTTTAACAAGCACACAAGTGCACATGCACACGCACACATACACACACACACACACACACACACAGCTGTTAGGTATGTGTGCCAGCAGCCAGGTGTGTGTCCCAGCAGAGAGAACACAGTAGTATATTAAAACATCAATAAAGACAAAAAAAAGCACTCAGATGGGTACTCACAAAATTGAAGGTGCTTTTTGGTTGGAAAAAACCTGTATTTTCAAGAAAGGTACCAGGGCAACTCTTTTTTTTGTGATATTAAAAAGCATTTTTTGGATGGAACAGCACAGGGCGACCTTGAAACAGTGCAGACGATTTTTAAGTAGAAAAGAAAAGGGATTGAAGTGCTGAATAAGATCACTTGTCCCCAAACTTCCCTGGCTTAGGTTGACATTGATGTATTGCATGTTTGCTACTGCTGTGATAAGCTGGAAATTGTCCCAGGTCTCAGCTGCCACAATATCAAGTGCCAACTCTACTATGCACCCATGTCCTTGTCTTCTTGTCTTTGGCTTCATCTCCGAGAAAACCTCTTTCAGAGCCGCATCACGACCATCTGAACATGACCAGAAATAGACCTTCTCTACAACGTCAAGCACACTTGGTATTTTCCCGGCAAAATGTTCCAGATCACTTACATTAAGTTGCTAAAGTCAAGACACTCATTCCTAACCGCTCTCCCTAATGCATCTATGTACACAGGAGATGTACTTGGCTGGCCGCTGCATACACTATCCTCTTGGTGCTACATCAAGCTTATCAGTTGTTTTTTGGTCCAAAAGACTCAACCTAAATTTATCCGCTTGAGATTACCGGCATGTTCTAAACCTCTCAGTCCCATAACTTCCATCAGTGTTTACTGGCAAAAACCATAAAACGGCACGCAAATATCTCAGATTTGGTCATAATCTTGAGGGATTTACCTCCCGAGCAATAGGTTTCCCCTTGAAGGTATAGGAAGGTCAAACAATTAATTTATGTTCTGGCTTAGTCCCCCACATGCGGACATTTCTTTCTTTAGGTTTTATGTTTTTTTAAGTATCCTTTTTATGTTAGGGCTAACTGTGGTATGTTTCTTTGATATGAATTCAGTTTTAAACAGGACTATGTAATGGATTTGAAAAAAATCCAATTGCAGTATTGACCACTGCAATTTCCAAATCACTTTACAGGGTTGTTTGTGTCTTCATGAGATACATACAATATGCATATAATATGCAATATGCTATATGTATATACAGATGGCTATGTATATACAGTGTAAGATAAATGGGCATAACTGAGTACAGTATGTACGGTATAATATACAGAGTAAGTGGTCTTGCAAATATACAAAACATAATGGACATAACAACAAAGTGCTTCATATTTACGTTTTAGGGTAACAGTTCTTAACAGAGACATTTTTTCCTGTTGTTGCGCACACAATATCCGATGGTTGTAAATGAACTGAAGTAAACTGCACTCACTTCAATACTTTCCAAGTGATGTCCAGTCATCAGTAAAAAACAGCCATTATACCTAGTGATAAAGGATCTGAAAGGGTCAGGGTGACAGTAATAGTGGGGGTAGTTTTGCAGAGTTGACCTCTAATGAAGTTGGTGCTTTGACTGTGTTCTCACCAAGGTCCTCAGGGAAACAACCATTTAACCAGCAATTGACCTTTTGAATTCTCACAGTCAAAAAAACACAGCGGGCATGAGGTCTCCTAAAAATATCTGACATCCCCCATGAATTCAAATAAATATTTGACTTCCCCCAGCGCGTGTAAAGGTAGAGGTCATGGCAAAACACTCCAAGTGTGAACTGCAGGAGACACGACTTTCATGTCAGAGGCATGCAAAATTATTACTTCAAAGGAGCTGTGGGCAAGGGAGATGTGGCGCTAATCGGTGTGGGGAGAAGGATGGTTAGATCAGGGTCATTGGCCCTTGATATCTATGTTTTGCCTGCATGTTTGAAGCCTGGCCGTCTCATTTATAGATTTGTGGTGTGCTTTTGGTTTTCAACAACGATAATTTACCGTTAAAAGGCTATGAACCAGGTGGAAAAATAGGGCGGACCGCACCCCACCCATTTTGCCAGTATGAAAAGGCGTGTGCTGATGGCCCAAGATGACTGAAAGATGTCAGATCAAATGGTCATGGACTCCATACTGCCTCAATAAATTAGAGCCACAGCTGAGTTCCTAGAGAGTACATTGAAATGAAAAAAGTATGTAAAGAGAAGCTGACCATAATAACAGTGGTGATGTTTATGGGATTCAGGAGTCAAGTCAAGTCAAGTCAAGTTTATTTGTATAGCCCTTAATCACGGTTACAGTCTCAAAGGGCTTCACAACGGCCACATTATGAAAACAATAGATGACGGCACATGAGAAGCAACCTTGGGAGGGGCAACTCAGACAGGGATCCCCTACCAGGATGGTCAGGTGTGCAATAGGTGCTGAGTTTGGGCAAGCAGAGTATACAGAATAAACACTATAAGGACACTTTGGGGGACGTCCAGATCTGGTGTGGGGCGTCAACAGCAGCTCGGTCAGCATCATCAGGAGTCATTGCACAGTAAGAAATTTAGATGACAAACTAGCTTGCAAGCATCATTTGTGCTCACACACCTTCCTCTTCCTCGACTGTGCTGCTTGTTTGCTTGGAAATTTCTGCTTTTCTGCCCTCTCTCGCAAGACTGGGCACATTTTTAGCAGGACCTTTATATAAGGCGGGTCATGGGTGCAGTGGTGAAGCCTAGCACAAAGCCTATTGCAGCAACAATAGAGTCTCTTGGTTTTATTGTGTTTCATTGTCTCGTCTCTATCTGTGTCTTTGTTGCTGTGCATGTGTGTGCCTGTGCACGGAGGCTATCTTCTTCTATCTTCTTCTTTTTGTCTGCCTGTCAAGCTTAGCTTGCAATGTTGCACGTGGACACTTCTACTGAAACCTCAACGCAACAGATTTTCTGTGGCTCTGCTGCACGTGTTGCCGGGGGGCTTACTGTGTAGACCGATATCTGAAATAGGATTTTCAGCTAACCACACACTCTGATTAAATCAACTGGATAGCCTACACATCCTATTAATACTCACACACTACCAGCCTCTTACCCTCAGTTACAGTTTCCATACCCTTTCAATTAGAGTGTGTAGGATAATGTAAAATAGCAGAAATTGGTATGGCACAGTTGTGATCAAATTGCAGTTTAAGGAACCTTCAATCACGTAGACAGAGGATGTCTATGCCTGCTGGGAATATTAATAATCTGCTTGCTCATGTGCTAGTCTCACTGGCTTTAAGGTTTTATCCATATCAATCTGACTGTTAACCTATCTAGCCTGGGTTATTTTAAGACCTTCCCTCATGGTATGAGCTGCTGTCATTCGCCACATGATGATGACCGTTGAACTGGGTTGAGAATGTTAGACATGGTTATGCTCCATAAAAATGTTAAAGCAGAGCGAAATGTTTCCTGCTCCATAAATGAGATTTTCCAAGATTAAAAACAAGGGCCATCTGTGTTTTTGTCATGGTCCTAAAGGACTACACTGACTTCTTAGGGCAGAGTTCCTCAAATCCGGGCCTCGGGGTCCAGAGTGCTGCTGGTTTTCTCTCCTACCAGGAAGTTAATTGCATTCACCTGGCATCAGGTCTTAATCAATCCCTGATTAGACCGCTAGAATGGAAACTACCTGGCAGGATAGAAAACCAGCAGTACTCTGGACCCCGAGGCCCGGATTTGAGGATCACTGTTTTAGGGGATTTGGCCCATTGGAGAGGATTGGCACCAAAATCATCTCTGTGTCTGCTGTAACTAGCATGCTAACGCTTTAGCATACAGTATGTTAAGATAGATCTTTTAGTAATACAAAGTTGGTGTTGGTTGTTATTCTATGGCCTAGATTCAGAACTTCAGAAAACAAAATCTCAGTCTATTGCGAATCAACAGCGAAAAACCTAAGCCTTCTGGCTACCTTCTCTCATTTCCTGTGTAAACAAAACAAGTTACATTCAAAGTCTCATGAGAAGAGAGATCTTCTGCCATGGGAAGTGCATTCTTTTTGTCTAATTTTATGTCTATTTTACCAATCCCCTAAACAAGCCTGGCAGGTTTAGACGTGTTCAAATGAACTAACCATCGAGCCTTAGAGCTGCTACAAGTTCTCATTTTCTCACTTTTAGGATAATGCTAGTTGCCTACGGTTACTGAACATACTATATGCTAAAGCATTAGCATGCACCCCGGAGAGAGCTAGCTAGCTACTGGAGACACAGAGCTAATTTTGGTGCCAATCCTCTTGTTAGATATTGGGTAAGGTGAGCAATGGGCAAAACTCCCAAAAAGTCAGTGTAGTCCTTTAACACGACCGCACTGCACATACAACTGTACATTCAAGGCTTTGGTGCAGACATTAAACTATGGTCAGATATGTAGTGCTCCTCTTACTGAATTCAGTTTCCCAATAAAGAACAGTGATTGATGACTAGCTAGGCTACAGGGTAAGGCTTCCCAAAAATGTTTGTTTGTTTTTGCCATACCCACTGACTGACTCACTAGCTGCCTGACTAGCAGATTGACATTGGGCTTAGGCCTACAAAGCTGAAGTGCTACAGGGTGAAACATGTGCTGCTTAAAACTCAAAGAGCGTCCACCTCTGAACTGTGAACCCTGAAACCTGCCCTGGAGAGTTCATTCCCCAGGAAGTGGTTAAATCACTTATGGGGATATGAGCGAGACCAACCAGCGGATAATATGTGGAATGCGTCTGTGGTGGCCCAAGCAGACTTCGGTGTAGTCATTTTCCTGTCTGCCACACATTTAGGCATGGACAGATAAACACACTCAGGACATTAGTACATGCATGCACACATCCATAACCCAACATGTTCCAGCATGTGTGCATACATGTGAGTTTGTAGACCCACACACACTAAAGAATATTGGAATGTAACACTCAGCATATGGTATCTTGATGTGCTTGATCAGCCGATTCTCACCTTCATAGCATCAAAAGGTCCTGGAGGGCTCAGGAGATCAAGGTGTGCCCATTGACTGTTTCTGCTAGTTATTGTCATGCTCAGAAATATGTGCTGTGAGCAGAAACAGAAACTTCAAGCATTATGCATAATTTGAGAACTTAAACTATACCTAAAATTATAAAAAAAATAAACTATACCTAAAAAATATATTAAAAAAAAAACTTAATGCTGTTAGGTATGTAGGTATATAAAAATATCAAAGTAGATTTAGAAAAGCGGTGGGTCCTGCTGTTCAGATTGTTTACATCTTGTTCAAGTGTCTGACGTGCAAAACCCATTGTGACAAGCCAGGTCCACATGACTGTCCATCTGACACACACACACACACACACACACACACACACACACACATTCTTCTGTTGTGTTTGTCTGCTTTTCATAGGAGATAATAGTTGGTCAAAGAAATCTCTGGCTATGACGTTGCTATGACTAAAAAGAGGAAGCTAGCCACAAGTAGATGTTTGTCATCTACACGCTGTGGGAACACAACGGTTCAAAAACAACCCAACTTGTTTTGCCAAGTGGCAGAGGTGAGAGCGAGAGAAAGGCCTTCTGTCAACGTCTCTCATCTCTTTATCTCTTTAACTGTGGCAGTTACACACATTTGTATTTCCTTGTTTTTGTTTTGATACCTGTCCTACAGGTATTTGTCCTGTCCTCTCCATTTCCCTCCCTCTCTCTCTCTCTCTTCTACTCCTCTACCGTTCCTCTTCTTCCTACCATTAGTGGTAATGTGGATGAGGGGTACATGTGGATCAATGTCAGGGCTATCCGAGTAGCAAGGAGTATTGAGTTTCAGTACCCTGTCTGTCTGTTTCTGAAATGGATGTGGTTAGAGAGATGGATACTGGCTGGAGGTAGAGAGGGAGGTATGGAGGGATGATAGATGGTTGACGGGATGGAGAACGGATGGATGGATGGATAGTAGGAGAGAGGGAGGGTGGAGGGGTCAAAGGGAGAGAGGAATAGATGGGAAAACTAGAGAAAGGGAGAGAGGAAGTGGAGTTGGATAGATGAGGGGAGTGAGAGTTGATGGAATGAGGAGGGAGGGAAGGATAAATGGTCTCCACGGTTACTGGAGTACATTGTTGCCCTGGTAACCTGTCTGATATGTAATGTAGATCAATACGCTAAATGGGTTGTGAGTTACATATTGGGCTGGACACACATGCAGGCAGGAAATCATTAATGACAAACACACACACATACTGTTTGTCCGGTGATATTTCCCAGCAGGATAATACACAGAGAGAGCGGATGGTGTGGTAGTCCAGTGGAGGATGAAGACAGCTGTCATTTCAGCATAAATGACAACTAAAAAAAGTCATGTGGTCCAGTCCGGCACATAACTAACAAACTAGGAGGAGAGACACACATATGACATATGGATCCCAGTCGAGCAGCTGGTTCAGATTTTCTCTCTTTGTTTTTGTACTCCTCACTCAACTCTTTTTTGTTTCTGGTTTTATTTTCATCTTCATATGCTGTTCACTCTATTCACCTTGTTTGTTCCTTCTCTAGTTTATCTTTTGCTTTCTCCTTATTGCTCCCCCCCCCCACACACACACACCCCACCTTCCTCCACCCACGTTCCTGTCGCCCATATGTAAGTAAGCCCATAAGTGATGCTGTGTGGAGGAGGCTAAGCCGGGTTGGACATGAGTTCTGACCACCAGCTGTAATCGTGACCACCACGGTGTAGTTTGGTATTCACCATTATAAAACACATACGCTCACACACTTTCACCATTTTCTCAGTCATCATTGCTTAGATGAACCACGACATGTCGATACATTTATCAGTCTCCCTCAGGTTGTTGATACAGGCTTGCTGTGTGTTTGGCAGTCCACCAAACCTGCTCCTCACTGAGTCAAAACACCCCCGCGGTGCTTTAGCTACCAGGTGTGATTGACAAGCCAATCTTCTATCGAGACACGGAGGGAGACAGGAAAGGTGATTGCTCCCTGAGAAGATGACGGATTCCCTGTTTCCATTCCCCTTCCTAGCACCACATTATTCAGTCTACATGCTATCCTCGGTGTTCTGTGGAATTCCTTGTGACCAAATGAAAACATTCCCATCTGCCGTGTCAGCGTTAGATATTCCCATTCCCGCACTTTCTGCGTCCATCAATCCCCCCCGTCACACACGCACTCTTGCACATGGGGAGTGTTTCCTTCCATTTGTTCGATGGATTGCCCACCGCATACAAGTGGAAAATCAGAACAGCTGAAGCACAGTCACTGGCCGGTAATGGACAATATGTCTAGGAGCAGGAAGGAAGGAAGGCCATGCTCAATATACCACCGCTCTGGTATGTGGGTGTGCAGAGCCACTGTGGGATGGATGGCGTGCTGTGTGTGTGTGTGCGTGTGTGTGTGTGTGTGTGTGTGTGTGTGTGTGTGTGTGTGTAGCCCTTGTGCATATGTCACTGTAGAACAGACAGATGTAGCTAGCTGAACAGGGAGGTTCTGTAAGAGCGCTTTAGCCCTAAGAGAAGGGAGATAAAGACTTGACTGCACATGAAACAAGCATGGCTGGGAGTTTCAGCGTTGCTGCAACTCGTGGTTTGGACAATGGAGCGACGAACCAGACCAGAGCATTGGCAGTATGGGCTGCAATTTCACCGCAGCTGTAAACATAACTTAGTTCCATGCTTGTGAAACTATTTACATTATTAACCTATTTGAATGGCAGAAGTAGCATAGTAGAAAAATATATGACTCTTGTCAGCAATGGTACATCACTCTGAGACTCTCACTCACTTCAGGTTCTTTATGCCCTACTAAGGTTTTGCTGTAGTGTAACACGGGTCAGTGGAGCTACTTAGTTTCAGAGCATTTCCATCATCTTAATGTCTGACTGCAGTAGCAAAAATCTATATTTTATAACCATATAGTCGTAAAGGTATATTAAAGTCAAATTAATACGAATAGTATGAGTTTTTCATTAAAGTAACCTACAAACCGTTGCAAATGTAATAGTAAAACTCAACCTCCGTGGTTCTGAGTGAGATTTAGAGCTTCTTGCGATTGCAGTACGCTGATTTGGTATCACTTGTGCTCCTGCTCCTTTTGAAAAGTCTTTCCAACACTGTTTATTTTCTAAGCTTGCTCTAAACAATGACATAAAGTGAGAAAGTGGATATACACACACATACACATGCACACACACATTCACTTAGACTGTAACTTCACACATGTTCCAGACCCAGGCGCTCTGTCCTTTGTTGCCCGTCCCAGTGTGCAGGGGTCTTGCGTAAGACCACCCTTTGTGTTAATGTAAACCTGTCTCCTCCTGCTCTCAACCCTTGGACCTTTCCTCTACTTTCCATCCTCTCCATCTCTCTTTTCTTCCATCCATCTATCACTCCCCCACAACACCCAACCTGCATGTGTGTGCATTCATTAGTATAGTGGGCACCGTCTAAGCAAAATGAGACCCATCTTGTGTTTATTGTTTGGACACCCTGAGTTACTGCATCAGACCGGTACACTATATCAGAAAATGCTCAAGGTTTAGTATGAATGAGACACATTTTGCATGTGTGTGCACGGTATGTGCAATAAAAATCACTATGTTGACCTAGTGATTCCCCAGATACATAAATGTTTATCCCAAACTAAGTTAATCTGGCCTGTGTGTATACCACCCTGTCCTGTGATACTAAAATAGACTCGGTAGATTAGCCGATTCCATTTGCATCATTAGACCACACACTCTCTAGTGTGTGTGCGTGTGCGTGTGCGTGTGCGTGTGCGTGTGCGTGTGCGTGTGCGTGTGCGTGTGCGTGTGTGTGTGTGTGGGCGATTGAACCGCTACTGAGTAAAAACATTCTGGACTGTGTGATTCTTTTATTTTTTAGAAATGTGCTGAGGGATTATTTCAGATTTAGGGATTATGGCCAGTGTTTATTTCGGTGTGTGTGTGTGTGTGTGTGTCTGCATGTGTGTTTGTGTGAATTTTCATTAGTTCTTCTTAGAGTAATTTAAGATTGGCGGTTGCAGTCTTTCATTTATTGACAGCTGTGGGGGGGAAGTCCATCATGATGAACGTGCTGGAGGATTTCTATATCTCCATGCAGATTAGGGATTATGGTCAATGTTTGCTGACAGGTTCAAGTGAATTATTACTTCCATTACCCTCTGGGTTGTCCCACATGACCACAATGACCTGTGACAGTGTCAATTGGCTGAAGGTTGACTTTTATCATGAGATTGGATGGATGGAACATTCAAAGTCTGATGTTTTTACACTTTGTACACTTTATTGGGGTTCAGCTGTTTACATGAACCTTTGATTCCCTGTGATTGAGTCTCCCTGTTGTCATGAATAAACCAGTTAACAGAACATTCCTGTCTACCTGTGGCGTCCCACCAACCAAACAATATGAAAACCTGTGGCTGCCAGCTACCACCTCCTTCTTTGACTGAGGTTACTTTTAATACAGGGGACTAATTCTTTGCAAAATAATTCTTTGTGAGAATCAAAACTGATATGAGTAAGATGTTTCCTTACAGTAACCCCCTTTAATATTGGAACAAGCCAGACGTCTTAACCAGGTTTGAGCTTATCCAGGTTATGTACATGTGTCATCCTAAAACTGGGTTAGTTGAGTAACTGAGTTAAGAACAGATTTTTTTTGTGCATGCAAACATAGCATCAGAAAGACTAGTGCATATCCTATATATCAGAGAAACAACACAGCTCAACCCAGAAAACCCAAACCAGACCATAGGCTGCTTTGTTACCAAGATCAATGAGTGAGATGTACCAGTCGACTGCTGGACACCCAGAGGGTCATTAGGCGGATAGATTGTCCCTCTCCCCCTGTTTCTGGCACCGATGGACTATTCCTAGATGGATATGAGAGTGTTAATCGGTGGCTGTTTCCTCCTTGGCAGAGCTCACTGCGGGTGTGAGCGGGGGGAGATGCGGCCAGGCTTATTCTGCTGGTGTTCAGCCAGTTCTGCCAAAGATAACAGGAGGCAAGCAGGCTGTTCGTTCTGCTAGCCTTGCTTTCCTCTGGCGCACAGCTGGTCCAGATCAGCATCTCTCTTCTCTCACATGCACACACAAACACACACACTCTGAACATCAAAAAGGACCGGGTCCCTCATACTGTACAGTGGCACATAATACAAACTGATGCTTGCACAACACACACACACACATACAAGCACAGCGATAAACACACACCTCACAACATTCATCTTTCATACTCAAGCCAATTCTGTCACTGTAGGAGGAGATACAATCAAATATTAACACACACTGTCACATCACTTCAGCATGTTGTTTTGTTACTAAGCCATGGCCCAAACACTGTGACGTCTTGCCAGGATGACTTCTTTGATGGTAATCTTCCCAAACAAAAGAAGTGAGTTCCAGGAAGTTTATTGCAGAATAACATCCGCAACTGTAACTGTCAAATAGTTAAATCGGCCTCCTTGTGAACTTATCATTATAACATATCACATTATAGTATCATCGTCAGACACCACAGGGTATCAGCTTTTTAACAGTGACAGTTAGCCCGGTCTGTGTGTCTGTGTGCAGTCACAGTGCATGTGTATAGGTGTGTGTGTGTGTGTGTGTGAGTGTGTGTGTTTCGGGGCTGAAACAAAAGGCAAGCGTTTATCTCTGCCAGACATTCTTCAGGTTATAAGTCATGCTCTGTGCTGTGGTAATAGAAACAGTGGCTCCTTGTGTTTAGCAAGCCAAAGGAATGCGGCGTTTGCTTACCTGTAAACCTCGGAGCATCCCCCCGAATTAGTCCGCTAATGTCCATACCGCATTCTCCCAACCAGGTATGGAAATGATACAAACCAAATGGCTAACAAATGGCTTTGACTCTATGGTTTGACTCTATGGTAGCAAGCTAGGCTAAACAGTTTCTACTCTATGTGTATTTGGCAAAGGCTCATAGTGCGGTGAGGTCTGTGAGGTTGGATTTTAACAAGTGCTTTGCTGAGGTTGCTGGTTGGAATCCAAATCCCATCTGTGTGTACTGGGAGTGGATTTTGATCAGCTAGTCAAATGTAAAATGGCTACTGTTCTCTGCAGTGTAGATGACTCTACCTCAAGCTACCGTGCTACGTTCTCTCCTGGTGGAAAGAAAAGGGCTGACGTATCCTTAAGGAGAACATGCACTTTCATTATGATTTTGATTTCAGTTTCTCTTTCTGGCTTACAGCTCCAGGACTTGTGGGGGTTGTGAGACGTTGTCGGGTTACTCGTCAGCGTCATAAGGAAATCTATAAAATCTAAAAATATTGCAGTGGGGAGTTATCACAGTATTGAGAACATGCAGTACGTTTTATAAGACTGTGGGAAATAACATCACACTTTATCAATAACACAAACTAATGCCACCGAACATCTTCCCTCGTGCCTTTGGGCATATACATGTACTTGTGAAGAGTAATGTGGTGAATGGTGAATTGGCTAATGTGAAGATAATGCAGCATAATACAAATTCAAAAGAGACAACGACACCAATTCATAGCTCAACAACAAACTCTTGCCTGAGCCAAAGCCATAGATCATCTGTCCATTTGAACTGAGCGTCCTTTTTCTATGAGTACAATATCTAACAAGGAGCTACTGTATCCACTTCAAAAACATATAGGCTGTCTGAGACAAGAATGGCACTGGCATGCTCCATCAGATTTATCAGACTGCCTTCATTCCCTCTCAGACAAACACACAGATGGATGGTGTAAACATTTAGCTATGGCCTAAACACGGGAGATGGGATATTATTCTGGAGAAGATATCACGTAGACTAAAGTCTTATGATTGGGGGATGGTTTCAATTCCTTAGCGTCTACCCCACACTTTGTCCATCCATTCATCTGGACTCGGTACTCAGTACTCTTGAAGGGAACAGGGCTTGTTTTCTTACAGTCCTGTTCCTCTCTCTTCCTCTCATCTCTCCCCACTCCTTCCTATTTCTTCTGGATATTGGTGTTGTATTATCTCCTACGTCAGCCATCAACAGCCATCTGAGAGTCACTCAGATGGCTGTTGATGGGATGGATGGAGGGAGGGATGCAGTGAGGGCGTGAGCGAAGTAAAGCTGGGAACGATGTGCTTATAGAACCCAGGGGTGCATCCGCAATGTCCTCCCTGCTTCCTCCTCCCCCGTGTTTCTCATGGCGGCGATGCTGTATGTATGTGCTTGCCTGCTACTGTTTGTAATCCGCAGGGAGGTCGGGAAGGGTCAAGGAGGTTGGAATTTGGGGTTGAGCAGGCTGTCCCTCTCTGCCTCTCTGTAGCCTTTGGCCTATGGTGCCCTTGGGAACACTGCTGTGCCTTGTAATGTGGTTTAGCTATGCAATCAGAGTTCCCCAAATCAGCAGTTTTATAGGGTTGCCAGTAACTTACTTGCCTAGATTGATAAGCGCGGGCTGTGATGCACAGGCGGGGTCACTGTGATTTTAGGTGGGTCTTGTTTTAGGAAACCTTGACATTCCTGCGGTTGATCAGTGAGACACAGCATCACACTCTGCATCTGTCTCCCCGGCCCTCCTTCCAACGATCTATCTCTTTTACCCCTTCATTTGAGAAGATGAGGGCCCATCATTATGTGGTGTGTGTGTGTGCGTGTGTGTGTGTGTGTGTGAGCATTTGCATTCGTGTGTGCACATGCCCGCCTGTGTGTGTGGAGGATGATCAAATGTGCCCTCTAGCCATCGGCAGTTCAACTCTGGTGTTTCTCAACCAAACCTCCAAACTACGCCCAGACCGAGGCTCCCCTTCTCTGGGAGAGTGGGCACAGGGCTGGGTGGGAGAAACTTGTGCCGTCTTGGAGGTACTGTCACTACTAGACTAGAAAGAAAGAAAGACAGACAGAAAGAAATAAACACAGGCAGATAGAGACATATAGACACACAATCAGAGAAATGTCAGGCAGATTCCAAACACAAGATCAATACAAGAGTATTAGCTCCACTACAGTATATATATATATATATATATATATTTATGTATTTGAGTTGGATAGAGCAGATAGTGGGTATGTAATGTTAACAACTCCATCTTTTGTTCTCACACACAGGTTTAGGAGATTGCACCAACAGAAAAAATAGGGTCACTTGATGATGATTTTGTCTTCAAGTCAGCAGAGTGGCTTTCCCATGGAGAACAATGACTGAATTTGCCCTCGACGCTCCCTCCGTTTCCTTCCCTTCCTCTTTCCCTTGTGCAAATGTTTCATTTGCCAAAACTGCAAAAGCAGTTCCACCAGGCTTGAGCTGCGGTCAGAATTCAGTTGAAGCAAAGTATTTCTTGCTATTTCGCACACTCTGAAACATCCGACACGCTTCCTCTGGGCCTGTCAACAAGGAAGCCAGAATGTACTCAGAAATGATATTACGATTCCAAATCCCTACTACTCTGTTTCCGGAGATATCCACCAATGTAGCTTTTCAGAGTGTGCTGCTGCAGATGTCAGCGTACAGTATGGCTGTGTATGAATGATGATAATACAGACACATCACATGGGGCCTACTGTTCCACATTAGTCAAGCTAGGCAGGGGAGAGAGCACTGGTGGAAAGCACTGCAGCTGTATACTCAGTACCATGATATTGTGATGCTGCTTGTAGCGTCCAATTCAAGTGTGAAAGGCCAATATGAAACTATAATGCATTACTGTGAACTGAGTAATCTTAGTAGCGTTTGAATTAGCAGGAATAACATACTGTAGTTGACTATGTTACAGTACACTACTGTGGTATACTGTTGGAATTCATTGATGTTAACTTGCATTTGATTCCTGTTGAACTGCTGAGCAAGCCGACACTGCTGAACTGCTGAACCTGAACACGCAATGGCATTTCAAAATGTGAACTAGAAGGCAATTCTCCAACTTGCCAACTGTTACATCCAAAGACATCATTCCTATCACTTTTTCACTCACTTTATCACTCACCGATCAAGTTAAACCAACATACCCTTAGGATTTGGAATCAAATCTCTATCTCAGTTTGTTTCCTATCTCCTTGTTTCCTATTTGTGGCTAAGCAGCGATAATCATCTAATGGCAGAAGTCCCAGACCCTGATAACCACCAAAGTCTTCAATAATTGTTCCTTGGCCCAAGACCTATCGTTCCACCAAATTTAATGGAAATCCATTCATGTATATATATATTTTTTTAGATATCCTGCTGACAGACAGACAGACATACAAACTAACCCTAAAACCTCCATGGTGGAGGTTATTAAAGAAACAGTGTTCCATATTATATCAACGTAATGGAAAATGAAAAATCAGTAATGTAAAAGCGTGGTGTGATGAAAGAAATGTGCCAGAAACTGAACAACATTGGTATATTTCTTTTAAATATTTACTACTGCGTTTCTGATTAGTTAGTTGCTGACAAACACCGGATCAGCCCACTGCTTTGTCTCCGTCAGCTCAGTGAATTTTAACACCGCTAAACTGAGGCTAGAGGATACAAATAGGGGTTGTCCTTTTTTGTCTGAATCATGTTTGGTCTCTTTGTCTCATTGGTGCAGTCAATCGTTTCTTTAGGGGATGAGTGTGATGTTTGTTGTGTTTTGGGGGGAGCAGTCAAGGGGAAGCAGTGAAGGCATCTTTGTTACTCATGAAAGGACCACACAGAGGATTCTAGTGTTTGGCTTGGGTTGTTTTTGGTGTGAAAAGGCCGCCTGTTTGGGCAAGTGTGTGTTTGTTGTGTGAGGTTCATTTACTGGAGGTTCATTTAATGGAGTTTGTGCACGTGCACACGTATTTAGTGGTATGGAACAAATGCAGATAGGACAGAGACTTGAATTCAAGCTGCATTTTGTTGAATGTCTGACTTACACAGCTAAACACGCTTTAACACTTTCTGCCATGAAAACTGACCTTGTTTCATTTAATCAGGAAGTAGTTGTGTCTTTGTTGACAATGAAATATACACGTGCATATCAGTTTGCCAATCCATGGACACACATCATCCTCTCTCTGGGTTAGAAAATGCATCTCTTTTTCTCTCCCTTTTTTTTCCCCTTTCTTACACACACACACAGACACACACTGCCTGTAGTCCTCAGCTCAGTAGCTAATCAAGGAGGAGACAGACAGACAGACAGACAGACAAAGGGAGGTGTGCACAAAACAAAGAGAAAGGGGAATAGTATATTTTTAGGAGGAGAGTGTGGTATAGAGAAAAATCAGAGCAATGCACTGAGACTACTATACTATACCACGTTACTGACAACCATTTGACAATGAAGGGGAACAGCTGATAAACCCTGTTGTTATGTGTTTGAGGTGACTGAAATTGGTCTTAGTAGGGATTGACTGATTGTGGAATTTATTATGGAAGAACAAAGGAAGTAGTAACGGCAGTAACCGTCCCCACCCCGACACGTCTGAGGATTATCAGAAAATAATTATCTTGGTCATTTTAGACAACGTAATTGGAATTTACAAATCCTCCTGCACATTTCGTCAGAGACGTCAGAGAGCACGATAGACCACAGTGCCTTTGGAGCAGTCAGGGGATCAGTAGTCTATTCAAGGGCACTTTGCTTATGATGGTGGGCACTGCAGATGTAGCCACTAGCTCACAGCTGTAATACATCTGCCTGTCAGCGTCAGATTGTACCGGGAACCTTCTGTTTGTTGGAACACTGTAGAGAAAAAATATTAGGGGAAAAGAGGTGTTTGAGAAAAAGAGAGGGCTAGGAAAAAGAGAGGGGTGCAGTGGAGGGATGGAA